>OY747708.1:6007500-6630000 GCA_963556495.2 Valencia hispanica | reverse complement strand
TACATCATCACAAACCCAAACTTCTATTTATCTATTAAACTATCTGTTTATTGATTCAGTCTCTAATCAAATTAATTGGAGTAGAAAAACTTTGCTTATTGAGTCAAATATTAAAATTTGATACAAAATTTGATTAATCTATAATAATTTAACAAAAATTAAATCGTATCCCAAGCTAGTTTTGACTGATAAACTCAAATTCTGGTGACTTGGTATTCTTTTTGAGATAGAACATCTGTAAACCATGTGATATTTATGACATCATATTTTCCAAGTCGTCTCCCTCTGGGCTTAAATCCGAATACCTGCTGCATACATGGCCCACAGTAAGACTGTTGCACACACATGTATGCCTATTCCTACATTTGTAGACATCTGCTATTGCATATCTAATGATAATTATTCAAATTTGGAGCCTAAACGTGCAGTATGTTGAGATATGCCTGCATGGCAGGTTTAACATCTGGTTCTCTTGACAATTAATATCTCTTGGCATTTCTGCCTGAAGGAAAGAAAGAGGAACAGAAAGTGGAACATTTTAGTGATGCTCAGTTTTCACCATCGCATGGATTAGTAAAGCTAATATAATAGCATAGACGGATGGACAGACGGACAAGTGAAACGTTATGGTGGGTAACTTAATCTTAAATAATAAAATCAAAATTTTTAGAACTAGAATAATTTATCTACACTCAAAGAATAAAAAAAAAAATCAATTTTAATTTACTTTTAACTGATGAATTAAATTAGAACATTACTTCCTTTTTAGCAAACGTTACCCTTAACACTTAGTTAAAATTTACACAAACTGAATGGATTTTAACTTTGAATTTTATGATGGAGAATTAGGGCCATTGCAGTTAAAAGAAAATAAGTTAGAGGAGTACATTTCAGCCAAAAAACTATATGAGGCTAATTTTCAGATTAATCTCATATATTTTCAAGGAAAACTCTTCCATGATTAACGGCATAAATTCTTAATATTTAAATCAATATACTTTATCACATTGTAAAGTCAGAAATTAGCAAGACTATAAAACTCTGAAGTTTGTTGAGAATCAGATATTTCCGACAGAAAATGCCAGAAGCCCTCTAAGATTTAACACTTAAATCTTAGAGGGCAGCATGTACTAGAGAATTTATGAGTTTTATCTTGAAAATATGTTAAATTAATCTGGGATGTGAAAAATTACTAAATTAATTAACATATTAATGTTTTGTAGTATGCAAGAGCAAAGTTATTATTCTGAGCAAACTAGTGTGCTGATTGGACTCTCAAAGTACTAGGCTCACAGTGCATTTAAAAACATGTACTTTAGTAATTCAAATTAAAGAATAGAGACACAAATATGCATTACGGTACAGCAGAGAATTTAAGTGGGGACATGCATATTTACAAAAAAAGACCCAACCGTGGGGGGAAAAAAGAAAAAAAAGAAGAAAAAAAATAAAATAAAAATTACTAAATTATTACAAAGTTTTTTGGCGAAGATTTACTCCATTTTTTTTCTTTTAACTACAGTGGCCCTAATACTCCAGCATAGAATTTTGATCAAATTTGACTGAAGAATTTTACCTAAATATGGTTCAAAATGAACCATGTCCGAGACAAATGTTTTATACAGATTAGCTGTATGCAGACAGTATATAGACAGCTAAATGTGTCAAATTTTTGGTATTTTTACAGTACCCCCCCCCACACACACACACACTTAATCATACATATTCATCCTATTAATCGCCAAAGAGGGATGAGGGTCTGCTCAAGCATGAATGGAAGGTCTGCCTTTTCCTACTCCATGATAAGCAAAATCTGGATTTTAAGACAAAAAAAAGTTCATAAATTTGACGTTTATCTACTATGTTGCTTCAATACACAAAGACCAGAAAAGTGAAGCGATAAGAGACAGAAGACACATGCAGGTTTTAGTGTGCAGTAATACTTCTTCAAGCATAAGAATACAAAACGCGTATTGGAAATGCAGCTTCTGTGTGGGTGAGCTCTATCTGTCCATCTTTCTCATTTTGTTTCTTTCAGACTTGGCTAAATCAGGGTTCTGTCTGACTGCCATGAGGATCAATCCAGTTGGAGTTCAGAGATTCACTGATGCTGACTGCATGCAACCAAAGCCGAGAATGTAACTGTCTTTATCTGCCTTTGATTGGTTCTCAAAGGATTTAATTAGAATAACTTTTTAAATAAGAAAATTACAAAACTCATTCATGCACATTAAAATTCATGAAAGGTCCACACAATTATTGAGTCCTTTACATCAATGTACACTGCTTGAATGTGTGCAAAAATCTCTAAGCACTTTCCAACGAACTGAAAAAAGAAAATGTTCCTTTCCTGTCAACAGACAAAGAATAAAAGTGCATTTAGGGATTTTGGAGTCTGAGTGCATCTTGATTGACAGCGACTGTCAGAAGGTAAAATCTCTCTCCTGGAAACTCCAAAACTGGCAGTATGAAGCTTGTTTAGTGTGTGTGTGGGGGGGGGGGGGTGAGTGACATTGATTGTCAGAGTAGCCTGGCCAACCCCTAAGGCTTTTTGCTTGTCAAGGAAGGTGTCTGGCTGGCTTTTCCATGGCGTGAAAGAGCATGTTTCTCCATGCATGTCACAGTTTCCTTTTGTTTTCTGCCATTTCTTGGCCAATTTTTTGTGTCCTCTTCCTCCTCCGCAATTCTTCCTCTCCAACAGTTTCAACTTTGCAGTTTTTTTCCAAACACCTCTTCATCTACGTCTGAAATTCACTTCATGTATTTCATCCATTTAACTGATGCGTTTGTCTGTTTTGAAATGTACTGATTGTGCATCAGTGACACAAAAAAATGCTTTAAGTTTCCACAAATTTTAACTTTTTCATTTGAAGAATCTCATCTTTAAAGTACGTCTATTAGCATCTGTGAGCTGCATTTTAAACAAACCCATTGGATTTATATTCATGTATGTCGTTATTTTCTTTGATTCTAACCCAGTGTGTAACTTAGTAATGGGTAACTGTGCATTTCGACAACATTAAACAGTGTTCCTTTAGAGTGGTTGGTTTTTCTGCTTTTTTCTATCCATTTCATGCCAAAAACCGTCACAATATAAAAATATTTTGTAAAACATTTGGTGCAGTTTGTAGGTAGCCTAGGCCTATAATGCTTTGGGGATTCCACATCATTTCCTTATATTTTGAACTGATATACACAAACTAAAGGACTTAAACAAGCTGCCCAGATAAAAAAGGAAAATTAAACAAGCTGACATAACATATACACAGTCAGTTTTTTAATTGTTTATTCATCCATTTATCCGCTTCCTCTTATCCAAGAACAGGTTGCAGGGAATTCTTGGAAATCCCAATGTGTTTCCAAGTCAGAAGAAATAAAAAGTCTCCTCCAGCGCATTTTGGATCTTCCCAAGGGTCTGCTTCAAGTGAGACTTTTTACAAAAAAACCTCCAAAGATGGTGGCCAGGAGGAATCCTGATCAGATGTCCTAACACCTCAGCTGACTCGCCTTTAATGCGAGAAGCCAACTCTCTATTTGAAGTTTCCCACTGGATGACAGAACTCCCCACCTTATCTCATAGTCGGCGTCCTGTCCCCCTATGGAGGAAACTCATTTAGACCTTTTGCATATTGGATTTTATTCTGCCTGTCATGATCAATAGATGACCATAGGTTAGGGTCGGAACATAGAAGGACAGATAAATCAAGAACTTTGTTTTTTAGCTCAGCTCTTTCATCACCACAACCGGTCAGAACAGCAGCCTAGTCACCGCAGATGAAAACCCAATCCCTCGATATATCTTCCTTTGAAAGGAGTGTGTCTTGTTACAGCAGCTACAAAACTAAAATAGCATTTCAGTAAAAAAGATCACTATAAAGATAGTGAAGCATGGTGGCGATGGGAAGCTACATTTTCAATGCAAGCAAAAGTATCTTTGCTCTTTCTGATTTTCTTTATGACGGTGTGAAGAGCACAATCCGAACTTTAAAATCACACGGACACATATCTGATTTTTTTAAAAAGTGAGCCTGGCTCAACAACGGCAGACTCACAGACCATTTCCACAAAAAGAGGCGGGAAGCGACGAGATAAAATGTAAACTATGGACAATATCATCACAATATCATTCAAACACAGCACAGGAGCACCACAGGGGACCGTACTCTCACCATTCTTTTTCACTCTGTACACCTCAGACTTCCAGGACAAATCAGAGACCTGTCATCTGCAGAAATACTCAGATGACTCTGCAATTGTCGGGTGTATCAGAGATGGACAAGAAGCTGAATACAGAGAGCTGGTGGACCGCTTTGTGACATGGTGTGGAAACAATCGTCTTACTTTGAATGTGAACAAAACAAAGGAGATGATTGGAGATTTCAGAAGAAACAGGGATAAGTCAAACACTGTTTCCATCTTGGGAGAAGAAGTGGAGGTGGTTGAGGAGCATAAATACCTCGGAGTTCACCTTGACAACAGACTGGACTGGAGGCGCAACAGTGAAGCCGTCTACAAGAAGGGACATAGCAGACTGTACTTCTTGAGGAAGCTCAGGTCCTTGAAGGTTTGCAGCAAGATGCTGGAGATCTTCTACAAGTCTGTTGTGGAGAGTGTAATCTCTTCAGCCGTCATCTGTTGGGGTAGCAGCATCAGAGCCAGGGACTTAAAAAGGCTAAACAACCTGATAAAGAAGGCTGGTTCTGTTCTTGGGAAAACTGTGGAACATCTGGAGATGATAATGCAAAGAAGGATTCTTCATAAAATCAAAAAATTTATGGACAACCCTGAGCATCCTCTTCATGAGACAGTCATACAACAACAGAGCGTCTTCAGTCGGAGGCTTCTTCAGTTTCGCTGCAATACAGACCGCTACAGGAAATCCTTCCTGCCCACAGCCATCATCATCTACAACAACTCCTTAAAGAAATAATTATATGAGCTATACCAACACTTAATTTCCCTCTGGGATCAATAAAGTATTTTTGAATTTGAATTTGAATGTAGTCCCTTTCAAAATAAAGCGTTTGCACAAAAGTAATTACAGACATCACAGCACACTCCATTAGTGAGGCTAATATCTTTGAGTACACAACAACCTGAAAATAAATACACACATGTTGGCATGTACATCATTCATATTTACTTCCATAAACACAACAAGCTTCTGTTACAACACATCTTCCGGATGCGGGTCACAACAGAGCCATGAACTGTTCCCTCTCTGATTCAAATGGAAATCAAATTAAAAAAGGGGGAAAAAAACATGGCAAGAAATAAATAAAAAATATCTCAGCAAAAAAAAAAAAAAAATTAGACAATTGAGCATTTGCACCTGCATTGTGAAGTTTTCCCGAAAAACCGTAACCTGTTAAACCTGAGGGTCCCCCAATTGTGGGACCTAAGGAATTCCTTTTTTTCAACAGGCTTGAGACAACACAACCTGACAGAAAAAATAGTCATAATGCACATCAAATTAAACAGAAGACCACGAGCTACAAGGATATTTAAACTATTTTTACCAACCACAAACACAACTCAGATGCCACGTAAATAACTATTTGCGAACAAACTCGTAACATCATAGTTTTGGCAACCCAGCCGCTACATTTCTGGCTCTACCACAGCAATCCTTTGTCCTAAATTCACAAGCAGCCCCTCAAGTGAAAGATATGCAAAAGAGAGCAGCTTTTTTTTAATATTTGGGAATATCAAGGTACAGTATATTGGTCCTCAGAGCAGGAGAGAATTAAACATTAAATGTTTGGCAGAGAAAATTTGAAATCTTAGATGTTGACAATCACTGGGTGTTTCAATAACCTAAGCAAAAAAAGAAACGTCCTCTGACTTTCAACTGTTTTTACTTTCAGTAAACTTAATGTGTGTAAATATTTGTATGAACACTAAAAGAGTCAACACCATAAGACATAAACTAAAAATGTTTCACAGACATGTGACTAACAGAAATAGAATAATGTGTCCTTGAATGAAGGGAGGCTCAAAATCAAAAGTACCAGTCAGTATCTGGTGTGGCAACCAGCTGCTTGAAGTACTGCAGTGCATCTCCTCCTCATGGACTGGACCAGATTTTTCAGTTCTTGCTGTGAGATGTTATCCCACTCTTCCACCAAGGCACTTGCATGTTCCTGGACATTTCTGGGGGGAATGGCCCTAGCCCTCACCCTGCGATCCAACAGGTCCCAGACGTGCTCAATGGGATTGATATCCGGGCTCTTCGCTAGCCATGGCAGAACACTGACATTGCTGTCATGCAGAAACTCACGCACAGAGCGAGCAGCATGGGTGGTGGCATTGTCCTGCTGGAGGATCATGTCCGGATGAGCATGAATAAAGGGTACCACATGAGGGAGGAGGATGTCTTCCCTGTACCTCAAGGCATTGAGATTGCCTGCAATGACAACAAGCTCAGTCCGATGGTGATGTGTTTTACCGCCCCAGACCATGACGGACCCCCCACCTCCAAATAGATCCCGCTCCAGGGTACAGGCCTCGGTGTAACGCTCATTCCTTCCACGTTAAACAGGAATCCGTCCATCACCCCTGGTGAGACTAAACCGTGACTCATCGGTGAAGAGAACTTTTTGCCACTCCTGTCTGGTGCAGCGAAGGTGGGTTTGTGCCCATAGGCGGCGTTGTTGCTGGTGATGTCTGGTAAGGACCTGCCTTACAACAGGCCTACAAGCCCTCAGTCCAGCCTCTCTCAGCCTATTGCGGACAGTCTGAGCACTGATGGAGGGATTGTGTGTTCCTGGTGTGACTCGGGCAGTTGTTGTGGCCATCCTGTACCTGTCACGCAGGTGTGATATTCGGATGTACCGATCCTGTGCAGGTGTTGTTAGACGTGGTCTTCCACTGCGAGGATGATCAGCTGTCCTTCCTGTCTCCCTGTAGCGCTGTCTTAGGTGTTTCACAGTGCGGACATGGCAATTTATTGCCCTAGCCACATCAGCAGTCCTCATGCCTCCCTGCAGCATGCCTAATGCACGTTCAGGCAGATGAGCAGGGACCCTGGGCATCTTTCTTTGGGTGTTTTTCACAGTCGGTAGACAAGTCTCTTTAGTGTCCTGCGTTTTTTAGAACTGTGACCTTAAATGCCTACTTTCTGTAAGCTGTTAAGGTCTTAACGACCATTCCACAGGTGCATGTTAATTAATTGATTATGGTTAATTGAACATGCATGGAAAACATTGTTTAAACCTTTTACAATGAAGATCTGTAAAGTTATTTGGATTTTTACAACATTATTGTTGAAATACACAGTCCTGAAAAAGGGACGTTTCTTTTTTTGCTGAGTTTAGATGCGGTCAACCAGCATTCACCAACATGTTTTTGATCAGGTTTATTTAGTCATCAGTAAATTAGAGTAATTTGTCTAAATTTGTTTTGCAGTTAAGAAACATTTTCATTTTTCCTCCATTGTAGTCTTATTGTGAACTAAGCCCACTTGAAAACATTGTTTAGGCTTACAAATTACAAAAAGTAAATTATTATTTAAGAAATCAATAAGTTTGGATTTTTTTCTTTCACAAAGTTTGTGTCTTCTACTATTTTTTTTCTCTCCTTTTTCCAGATGAGGCAACTCAGTCTTCATGGATAGAGGTCAAGTTAAACAGATACGCAAGTCCTGAATAAATTCTGTTCGGAGGAAAGTCATTCTCTAGAAAGACGCTTAAGTTCTACATTTAAAGGTTGCATCAGTGCAATGGGGAGCTGCTCGGATTGGAAGGGATGATTACAAACCAATACAAACCAAAACTCATGTTTCAACTTCTGTCTCAGATTATGTCTAAGCAAAAAAATGTACCTTAGTGAAAGGTTGGTTTTGTTTTTCTGTTTACAAGAGAGCCTTACAATATTTCCCCAATATTTGACAGTTTTCGTGGCCTTTATTTTTAAAGTTTCTTTTCACTAAATAATAAAACTTTCAGTGACATTTGGCTGAACCTTACATTTGTAAAAGGGATGTAACCACTGTGTGTGATTTGAACTTTGTTATAAATGATTTTATTATTTATTTAGTTTGACTACATTTTATTTTTTAATTTAAATTCAACAACGTTTTATAAGACTTTACTGAAGAGTACATGTTAAAATGTAACCAAATTTCTTATGTAATTAAGCTTTTAAATTGGATTAAAATCTAACTAAATTTAACTGTGACAGTATTTGAGTTGAGTTTAACAATTAGTTTAGATAAACCTTACATAAACTTTGATTTTTTTTTCTGTTATGAATAAAGTCATTTTAATTTGTTGTGTGAAATTCCCCTCCATTACTTTCAGTTAGAATTTAACAATTTTACTAAGTACATTGTAAAATTTTATTTAAAATGTAAACCAGTTTCACGTCAAATTTAACAGCGCTAAAATTAGAATGTATCCAACCGTTTTAAGAGATTTCAAGTGTTAAAACAGTTTAACCAATATTTCAGTGGTTTTCAGCTTTAAACTTAAGCTATTTAATAATAGTACAATACAGTGGTGTGAGAAGGTGTTTGCCCCTTTCATTATTTCTTTTTTTTTCTTTCATATCTGTCACACCTAAATGTTTCAGATCATCAAACAAGTTTAAATATTAAAGACCACACAAGTAAACACAAAATGCAGTTTTTAATGAAGGTTTTTATTATAGAGGGAGATAAAAGATCAAAACTTACATGGCCCTGTGTGACAAAGTGTGACAAACTTAACAATGCTTCATCACACCTGATTTCATTTTCTCTAGCCACACCCAGGTTTGATTACTGCCACATCTGTTCTCATCACAAATCACTGAAATAAGACCTGCCTGAGAAAGTGAAGTAGACTGAAAGATCCTCCAAAGCCAGACATCATGCAGAGATCCAAAGGAATTCAGGAACAAATGAGAAAGATTGTCACTGAGATCCATCAGTCACGAAAAGGTTATAAAGTCATTTCTACAGCTTTGGGATTCCAGTGAACCACAGTGAGAGCTGCTATCCACAAATAGTAAAAACATGAAACAGTGATGAACCTTCCCAAGAGCGGCCGGTCAACCATAATGACCCCAAGAGCGCAGCAGTGACTCATCGAAGAGGTCAAAAAAGACCCCCCAACATCCAATCTTCTTCAAGCCTAGCTTGCCTCCGTTAAGGTCAGAGGTCGTGACTCCACCATAAGAAAGAGACTGGGACAAACACTAAGGCTTGTCTCACTTTTTCCAGAAAAATCTTGATGATCCTCAAGACTTTTGTTTAACTTTTTGGAAGGTGTGTCCTGTTACATCTGGCATGAAAGTAACACTGTATCTCAGAAAAAAAACATCATACCCACAGTAAAACATGGTGGTGGTAGTGTGATGGTATGGGGCTGTTCAGCTGCTTCAGGGCCTGGAAGGCTTGCTGTGATTAATGGACATCAAGCTGAAACCAACTTGGTTTCTGCAGCAGCACAATAATCCAAAACACACCAGCAAGTCTACCTCTGATTGGTTGAAGAACAACAAAATTATGACTTTGGAGTGGCATAGTCAAAGTTCTGACCTTAATCCTATTGAGATGTTGTGGTTCATGCTGGAAAACCCTCCAAAGTGGCTGAACTACAACATTGCTTTAAAGATGAGTGAGCCAAAATTCCTCCACAGCTGGAAAAGACTCACTGCAAGTCAGCGCAAACGCTTGATTGTACTTGTTGTTGCTAAGGGTGGCCTAGCCAGGTATTAGGTTTAGGGGGCAATCACTTTGTCAAACAGAGCCATGACAAATATTCAAGAAAAACAGAAATCAAGAGGGGGCACCTATAAAGATGAGGCTATGTGGTTATAGTTCTTAAAAGATTTTGTATAACCATTTTGAAAAGGATTTAAATATTACTTTTAGTCAAACCTTAATTACTCATAGGGTAGAGGTCAAATTAGTTTGAATTAAACCCATTTTTTAGCAGTTTAACCTATGCAAAATCAATGTTTTACAGTTTTTTTTTCCTGGCACCAATAATAAGGATTTTTACATTTGTTTTGACCCAGTGATGAGATAAAGGATGCACATTATTAGTAGGACGGAAAGGAAAGGAAGCACAATTTGAGAGGTGGTGAAAAAAAAGAGAGAAAAAAAGCAAAAAGTGGGAGGATGTTCGTGGGAGGAATAAGAAAAAGGTACAATCCAGAAGGGATTTCAAGAATTGAAGCAAAAGAAAAGAGTGAAACAGATGAATAATTGCAAGGAATGCGGAAAGGAGGCATGGATAAAGATCAGGATGGAGAAATAAATTGGGAAAGAGGCAGAAATATCCCTGGTTTGAAGGTAGAAACAGGGAAAATTAGACTAAAAAAAGACTGTTACACATGAAAAAACACGTAACAGTGTTTTGCCGTCAGAAACAGCAGCTCTGTAGAGCTAGAGTGGGCGGATTGAGGGAACAATTCTTCCTAAATGTTCTCCTGAGAGGAGGTGACAGAAAATGAAAGGCTGAGAGGAAGGTGTGGCACTCATCTTGATGGACAGGTGGATCTCAGAGGAGGGAAAAATAAAACAGCGGGATTATCAGAGACTGGCAGGGAATGAGAAGCGCTTTCATCCATAGGATCAAACTCTGACACACCAACATGGTCTTGGAAGATGCAAATAAGGAGGTCCTTTGCAAATAGGAAACAAATCAGCTGCAGAAAGAAGTGAAACCGACTCTTGTGGTCTAGACTGACAGAACAAGAAATTAAATAAAAGCACTTTGTGAGGGTAGCAGATAAGGTAAATCCTTGATTGACAAATATCACCTTCACACACATCTGCAATTGTAATGAAGAGACTGCAGCATCTAAACAGACACTCGTCCTTGTGCCCACATGGACTGCAGCAGTGTGTGGCAGCAGGGAAAAGGAAAATAAACCTGGTCAGACTTGTTATATCTGAGTTCAGGAAAATAACAGCAACAGTTTTTAATGTGAGAATGAGAACAGGGGCAGAATACATAAATACGGTCATGAATAATCCAACTGAGTGCCCATTTTCTAAGCCTGGCTTCCCCATCAAATCATCTGGGTTATGGTGGCTGAACAAGCCCACTTATATTTCTATTTACTTTTTCCCCCACCCCCCAGCACACCCACAATTTTCCGCTCCATGATCCGGACAAATCTAACGCTGATTGGATTGACTGCGATCCAATCAAATATGGAACCCCAGAGTGACCGGATTTAAGGTCTGAACACGGGCAGACGCACTCAGGGCCTAAATGCATCCGCTCGCAGTGGTTCACCACACTCTCACCCGCATTGTCCGTCTCCGTATGAGTGCATTGTGGGAACTCTGCCGTCTGAAGAAGGATATTGCATCACGGCGCTGGCCAACTCACTGGGCATTGCTCTCCACACCGAGTTACCGTGGTTACGGCAGTGGAAAATTAAAACAAGCCTCGTAGGGGTTTAAATTATTATGGAAATTTCAAAAAGTCGAGTTAGAGTCTTGAAATACTTATGAGGAGGAGACAGGTGGGGGGGAGCTGGGAGTAGTAAGGCTGGACTTTATTCTTTAACCAGGGAAGGTTAATCAAGGGTAAGAAGGGGAAAATTGTGCTTAGATGTGTTTTGTTAGATTCCTGTAAGTTAGGGGTGCAATGGTACACAAACATCATGGCTCAGTATGTATTTGGGGTTTAAAATCACTGTTCAGTACACTTTAATCAAGTAAAAACTAAAAATGTGCATATGACTTTTCTTCCTTTTTACACTTTGATCAGCATTAAACAACAACCTTTTTTTTCCTGAATTCCTTTCTTTCAATTCCTGAAATTAATTTAATTCTATGTTCTATACCTTAAAAAAGTTGAAAGTATAGAACCTACTGGAGATTTGGATTCGGGTTTGTTTTTTTAATAAATAATGTAGTACAAGCAGACATAGCCAGATTAGAAATTAATATAACCACTTGAAAACAGTGTTACTGTTTAGAAATTTTTAAATAATACTATTGGGAAAATCTCTTCTCCTCAATGGGGATTCTACCAACTTGTGGTTTATACAACATAAGGAGTTTGGGCTGATTGGATGCTACTGGTAGCCATGTGGACGTCAGCTGGTTTTTCTCTAGTATCAGTGATGTTTCCATTCAGCTTGACATTGTTTCAGGTGAGTCATTCAGTTCAGTACAAAGCGTGTTATGGACCTTATTGCTATTGAATGATGTGTACCCAGACCAAGTTCTGGTCCATCTTTCTTTCTCTACTGTAACTGCATGAGAAACCATTATTGTTCCCAAATAGCAGAGTTTAGTGATAGCTGGGAATCTTTTCGTTTTGTCACTTTTTAAAGTTTCCCTGCGAAACATTCCACTGCGCTCTGAGTTCTGCACATAAACATTCTATATGTGTTCAGGTAGAAAATACCTGGATTCGTTCGCTAGCGATCTGAAAGGGCCATACCAAAGAATCCAAATACGAATACATGAACTGTTACACCCCTACTGTAAGTATAAATATTTAGGATTTTAGGTCTTTTAATGTATGGCACATTTCTAGTAATTTTCAAGTCTAAATAGGTACAGTAAAAAGAGTAGAAATTTGTTTTGTAGAGTTATTTTTTCATACTTTTTTTTAATGGGAAGTCCCAAAGAGATCATAATCTCAATGGAAACCAGTCCAGGGGAGCAGCTGCATAAATCAAAGATATGTAAAATAATTAACATGAATCTAGAGTTTTATAAAAGTCACAAATGTAAGGTTCTAAATGTGACCATCTCAAAGAAAGAAACTGTTTTGCTGTTTAAATGCATTTTAAAAATATATAGGCAGTCACCATCAGGTCATTGCTTTGTCTATCAACCAGTTCCTTATTTTAGCCATTGTAGGAATGATTCAAATTAGGCTTCACAAGGCTAAAACCAACTTTTTTATTTTCAGCTCATACATGTGACAAGTGATATATAGGAAATGCATCCTTGAATCTATCTATATGATTGGATTGAATTTACTGTTTACCTGTATGTATAAATTGGATGTTTTGTTGCAGTGATTTTGTCAAGTGCCTCGAGACTGCATTTGCGACAAATCAGCGCTACATTAATAATCGCAACAGAAACTGATTTATTTAACATTTTGTTTCTAATTTATAAAAGGTATACAAGGAAATGTAACTTTGAAGTCATGAGCACTAAATAGTTACAAAAAGATCCAATTAACCCTTGCATGGCAAAATAGGGACTCATTTCTCAGTTTCACCATGAATCCAAAAACGATACATTTCTGTACTGATACAACAGTTCAGACTCACCCCATTGGCTCTGCTCATAGCCTGGAAGTAGATGCTGTAGCTCTTGGCAGGTGAGAGCGGAGGGTTCCAGAAGCCGCCATAGCTCTTGTTGTCTCCCACTGTGAATGGCTGAACCACCGTGAGACCGGACGGTGGAAGATCAGCGGCTATGTAGTACGCAGAGTTGAGGACGGAGGCATTACGGAAGCTGAAAGGAGCCAAAAAGCACTCCGGAGCTTCGGAGGCTGCACGTCGAGCTTTAGACTTGCGTTCCTCTTTCACAACAAGCTGGTAGGAGCTGGGAAAAATAAAGAAATGTTTTTAGATAATTGTTTCTACCAGTCTTCTAACAAATCAGTCGACAGATCATTACTGCACTGTACTAGTACTGTAAAAGCTGCTCTTCCAGTCCTAATTTCTTCATATTTTTCTCTCTAAGCAGTCATATTTTTAGTCATTACTTAAATAGAGGTCTTAAATGATAACCTTCAAGCCTCCTGACATTTTTTCAAAGCTTAATTTTTTACTTGTGTGTTTTTTTTAACCCTGTTGGCCCTTAATTCTGATCAATAAACAGTTAGATATAGAAGAACTCCTAAACTCAAAGAATGAGGCAGTAACACGAACACAAAGATTATTTGGTTTTAAAATGGATCATACATCTACTTTTAAAAGTAGCAATTGACTTTCAGGAACTGCTGAGACAGTTCAGGTTTGACGCTTTTGTTTACCTCTTTCCCTACTTCAACAACAACAACAACAACAAAAAAGCTACACAACATACCGCCACGGTCGAACAAAAGGAGTAAAATAATGCTGAGTATTTCAAAATAGCATAATAATGATAAGTGTAAAGTAAAAAAAAAGTCAAATAAAATAAAAATTAGGCTTAAAAGCAGTCTAAACACAAGTTTGACATTTAGAAAGCCTAGAGAACAAATGATCAAGACCAGGTAAAATACTACAGGAAACTGACTCATTGGACACACATAATGGCCAGAATGATGACTCAGGACTTTAGCAGAGTAGTGTAGACGATACAAGCAGCTTGCCAGCTGAACTTCTAATAACATGATACGTTCCCCTTTTCAATTGTAATATACTTCATGCATCTGTATTGTAAGAGTTTCAATAAAAAAGCTCTTGCATTAGAGATTATTCCTCAAACCAAATGGAGTTTCATGAATAATCTCAATTGTAAGAAGGGTAGCAATGAATATTGTACTTATCCATTGTTTTAGAAGCTCATTCATGAACTTCCCAATAAACAATCCGGTCTAACATGCTCTTTTGGAGATTAAGCAAAGCATGGGCGAAAAGCAAGTTTGATCGTTCATCCACACTAATGGATCTGTGTGCATGCTAACAGGTGTGCATGTACTTGTATGTGCTTCAGCAGACCGTGTTCTTGTGTGTGGCTGAACAGGTCTAGCGCAGTTTCTAATCTTAAATTTGCATCGGTCGGTGTGTGAGTGCATGTGTGTATGTGCGTGTTTGTGTGTGTGTGTGTGTGTGTGTGTTCTTGTATAGCTACCCTATTTAGGACCTTTTCTGACATATTCGCTAACCTTCTGAAGACCGATGGACCTTATAGGGACCAAAGCCTGGTCCTTCTATGGTGGATCCCCTTTTTTTGGGTTAGGGGTTAGGTTCAGAGGTATGGTGTGAATTATGTTTTGGTTAAGGTTAGGGTTAGGAATAAACTGGTAATGGTTAGAGTTAGGGTAAGGGTATGGGATAGGCATAAATGTAGCTATTAAAATGAATGGAAGTCAATATAAAGTCCTAATATGGGTAGCAATACGGACTTGTGTCCGTGTGTGTGTGTGTGTGTGAGAGAGAGTTTCCATTATGCTCTAAGAGGCCCCATGAATGGTTGAGGGGCTCCTTTGGCGGTCAGGACAAATGCAGCGGCCCTCTGCAATTACCTCCATCCTCCAAGCCAAGAACTCACTTCACAATTATACACAATTAGGGAAATGTATGTTTCTGTGAAGGGGGCCGTGGCCAATTATCCCCAGCTCCCGTTTGGCAGCTTTCATAAAAATAATTGCTGATGACCAAAGATGAGTCTCTCCCGATGTCACGTTCTCTACCATTTTTACCGTTCTGGCTGAATATCCATTTCAAATTAATCCCTTTTAGGGGCTGCAAAAAAAATATGAAGAAGAGGCAAAATACAAAGACAGAAGAGGAAGCAGGGGGGAATATTTTAAATTCTCACTTGCTCCAGAGAGACAAAGACACAAAGAGAGAAAGGTTTTCTTGTTACTTTCTTCAAACTCAGAAATCGACATACAAGCTCAGATGATTAAGTTATGGATTTGTAGACTTATGTGAAACATCCACGTTAAATGGAGGCATACCGGCCGACTTTGAGATATCCAAACAACACCTTTAACAGACTGCTTGCTTGTGTGAGATTGCAGCGGACCCTCACCTATTCACGGTTTGGTATTCACAGATTTACTTGTTCACAGATTTCTCTGTGGGAAGGTAACTCGCACTTATTCATGGAAAATGTCCCTATTTGCAGATTTTTCTAAGATATTCCAAAGAAAATGCAGCTGGAACACCTAGGAGCAAAGCTTCTTGACACTCTATTGGCTGGATTTTGCAAAGCAGCCCGTCAAGGAGTGCCATTCATTTTTCTTGTAGCTAATTGGCTGTACCGCCCAAGAGATAAAGAAGACAGCAGATATTAGCTTCTGCTGTAGCGCCAAGGTGGTTTCCATTAAGCTAATTAATGCATTTAAAGTATATTTTGCGTTAGTACTATTAAAATAGGCAGTTATAAGCCTTTATTGAAGAGGTTTCAAGTGTTCTCGGATTTTAGATATTTGCGTGGTGCCGTGGTTCCAAACCCCAGCGAATACCAGGGGTCCACTGTATTCAAATCCATGGATTATGAATTATATCTGTCAATTTCACATGCTTAAATCACTTCAGAGCATATTGTAATATTACAATTTACTTATCCCAATTTAGTTCAGTTTATTCATAACCATTGATTTGTTTTAAGGATATGGATTTCGTTGATTGACTTTAAGATACTCATGATCCGGTTAAACAATCTAGTTCAGTGGAACCGGAACCAGAAGTTCATTTCAGCATTAGCTGACTGTCTGCACCCTCGGGTTTTATTTAGACAAGATCAGGTTACTGAAAGCTTAAAGACTGTTCTTCCGAGGACTTTCTAAACAGAACAAGCAGTATAGATGTAAAACCATCTGACTTTTTATTAGTTTCCGATGGGCAGTTATGAGTTCAGTGAGGATTTAATAATCATCAGTTAGGCTCTTCAGGAAGGCCAGTTCTGTTATATGATTGCCCCTTTAACAAAAGTAACATCACTCTCGGACAATGTCCCCCACCCCATACATGAAGCTTTTGTAGGACAGGAGAGCTCCTTCAGTGACAGACTGCTGCATTCTAGGCGCACAAAGGAGCATAATCACAGGTCCTTCTTTCCATCAACTGTTGGATGCTTTATAACCATATGTCGCTTAAATTCCTGCTCTCATTTAAACAGTTTTTTACATTCCTTTTAAATAGTTTTTTTATGTACAAATATACCTTCGCATTTTGACATTTCTTATATTATCCTACTTAGTTGCACATTACTTTCCGAGTATATATTTTTTTTTTTACTGTACAGTATTTTTTCTTAATCTGTAAATTTGCCCATACTGTACTTATTTTTAGTTTTTCAAATTGAAATTCAAAAATACTTTATTGATCCCAGAGGGAAATTAAGTGTTTGTATAGCTCATATAATTAATTCTTTAAGGAGTTGTTGTAGATGATGATAGCTGTGGGCAGGAAGGATTTCCTGTAGCGGTCTGTATTGCAGCGAAACTGAAGAAGCCTCCGACTGAAGACGCTCTGTTGTTGTATGACTGTCTCGTGAAGAGGATGCTCAGGGTTGTCCATAAGTTTTTTGATTTTATGAAGAATCCTTCTTTGCATTATCATCTCCAGATGTTCCACAGTTGTCCCAAGAACAGAACCAGAACCTTCTTTATCAGGTTGTTTAGCCTATTTAAATCCCTGGCTCTGATGCTGCTACCCCAACAGATGACGGCTGACCTGGTTTGACACACAATTCTTCAGTCTCACAAATTGTGGTCTGTTGGTCAGGTAGTCATTGATCCAGGCGATTGTTGAAGGCTCCACCTGTGTCTTCAGGAGTTTCTGACAAACCAAATCAGGCTAAATTGTGTTAAATGCACTGGAGAAAACAAAGAACATGATCCTCACAGTGCTGCCTGCTTTGTCCAGATGACAGTGGGTTGGTTGAAGTAGGTGGATGATGGCATCTTCAATTCCAACTCCACAGCGATAAGCAAACTGCAGTGGGTCCTAATACGTTCTTGTTTGCTTACTTGGGGGTGCCAACAGGAGTCTCTCCAGGACCTTCCTGATGTGGGATGTCAGGGCAACGGGTCTATAGTCATTGATGACTGATGGGTGAGCTCTTTTGGGTACTGGAACAAGGCAGGATTTCTTCCACAACACTGGAACCTTCTCCTGAGTTAGGCTAAGGTTGAAGATGTGCTGCAGAATCCCACAGAGCTGCTCTGCACAGGCCTTCAGGACTCTGGGGCTGACACCATCTGGACCTGCAGCCTTGTTCCAGTTCAGTTTCTCCAGCTGCCTCTTCACCTGACTTTTGGAGACAGACAAGTGGGAGGGGGAGGCAAAGGGGGTAGCAGCATTTCCTGACTTTGTTGAAGTCAAACTTGTGGAATTAGAAGAGTCCATGGCTGAGGTGAAGTATAAAACATTCGAGGTGTAACAGGAAAGCTGTTGATCAGAGGAGAGTGGGATGTCTGTTTGGCTGGGAACAGGAGAGGGGGATGCTGAGCTAGTTCCTGAACTGAACCTGTTGAAGAATGTGTTCAGTTCATTGGCTCTGTCCAGACTTCCATCTATCCAATCCTTCCTGTCCTTAAAATCTGTGATCTTTCTCATTCCTGACCAAACATCTCTGATATTGTTCCTCTGTAGTTTGTTCTCCAGCTTCTTCCTGTATGCCTCTTTGCTGTCTACGATCTTGACCTTAAGTTGCTTCTGTATACTCCTCAGTAATTCCCTGTCTCCCTCCCTGAAGGCTCTTTTTTTCTTGTTTAGCAGTTCCTTCAGGTCACTGGTGATCCAGGGTTTGTTATTAGGGAAGCATATCACTGTTCTGGTGGGGATGATGTTGTCCACACAGAAGTTTATATAGTCAGTCACACACTCAGTCATGGCATTGATGTCCTCTCCATGTGCTTGGCAAAGAGTCATCCACTCTGTGGTTGCAAAACAACCCTGCAGGGCTTCTTCAGCTTCCTGTGACCATTTTCTCACAGTTCGTTTTGTCACAGGTTGCCTCTAAACAAGGAGTTTATATTCTGAACAGAGAAAAACAAGATTGTGATTTGATTGTCCCAGAGGAGGTCTTGGTTTGGACATGTATGAATCTTTTACATTAGCATAAAACAAATCCAAGATCCTGTTTTCTCTTGTGGTGCAACTGACAAACTGTTGAAATGTTGGAAGTGTAGTAGAGAGCGAGGCATGATTAAAATCACCAGATATTGCCACAAATGCATTGGGGTGCTGTGTCTGTAGCTTAGCAACAACGGAACTGATGACATCACATGCAGTGTTGGCAACGGCTGAAGTTGGAATGTAAACAACTGCAACAATTACACTGGTGAACTCTCTTGGTAAAAAATGTGGACGAAAACTCACTGCCAAGAATTCGACATCTGGGCTGCAGAGACGACACTTCACAGTAACATGTCCTGGATGAGACCATCTGTTGTTGACAAGCACTGCTACTCCACCACCTTTTCTTTTTCTGCTCGTCTTCAGATCTGTGTCTGCTCGTACAGTCAGGAAGCCTAGCAGATAGACGTTGGAGTCGGGGATATGATCCAGCAGCCACGTCTCAGTAAAACACATAACACTGCATTCACGGTACTCTGGCTGAGTCCTTGTAAGGGCTTGGAGTTCATCCATCTTGTTAGCCAGTGATCTTACGTTGCCCATTATGATCGATGGAAGAGATGGCTTGAACTTCCTCTTTCTCTGTCTCCTTTTCGCTCCTGCTCTGCATCCACGTCTCCTCCTTATCAACTCATCAGGGATTTGTGGCTTCAGTTGAGGTATTATTTCAGCTTTTGCGATGTTAATCAGCTGCTCCCGGCTGTAAACCACATTGTTGCCATGGTTACGCATCATAACAAATTGTCAAAAAGGGGCAAAAATCCTTACAGCTTCACAGCACCAAAAACTAGAAAGTATACAGGTCAAAAAATGCAATCTTCTTTAAGAAAAAAGAGGAACAAATTTACAAAAAACCAAAACTTAATATGTAGCCAACAGAGCCAATCCAACATGCAGCCACCCAGAGCAGCGCAATTTACGCTTTTACCTCTGCGTGAATTTGCATTTTTCCATTTTGTCTATCACTTGGCTGCTAGTACACCTAAAATTTTCCCACTGAGGGACAATATAGGATATTTCTATTATTTTCAACTTTTCAACTAAAGGACACCTGCAATATCTCCACAAAAATGCCCCACGTCCACATCAACAGCACATACGGACGATTCAATATCTGATTTAATTAAAACCGTTTATAAATAGGGTTCATTTCTTTTGACAAGTTGTGGGTCAAAAGCTCGAAGATCCATTTAATCCATCATGTTCTCTCAGAATTATGGCTTCATATGGTGGAAGCTAAAAGGTTTAAGGACAGAAGTGACTAATGATCATTTGCTTTCCTGACAAATTTTGTTTTAAAAAAATGGTCTCATTCTCTGGGATCTTTTGCATACAAATTGGACTTTTAAGTGTGGAATACTTTAATGGGTCTAACAATGGATAGCAAGAGAACAGAAAATGTGAAGCAGAGTAGGAAGGTTAGTAGATAAAATAGAGAGGGCGTAACGAGGATGAAAGGAAGAAAGCTGAGAATTAAAACCAGATTGAACAGAATTTAGATGTTTACCTGATTGGTGCTCCTCTGGACTGGGCAGGCTTCAACAGCATAGTTATGGTTGTCTCCGTCTCATTGAGAGCAGTCTCCGATTCATAATCTGGCATCATGGGAGCTGAAATGAGACATTTTCACGAAATGAAAACTAGTACATTTTAATCTGCGGGTGATCAATATGACAAAATGCACACTCATAAAATTAATACCTACAGAAAGACGGAATTTAGTGAGATAATCTGATTTGCACCCCAAAGCAACGAGATCTCACCTCTGTGTCTTTAACTCTCCCCAACCTGAGCAGCACACCTCAACCATTTTTCTTAAATGGTGGTAATCGCAAATTCTGATAAGCAGTTGTACCACTGAGTCTGCTTGAGAAGCAGAACAAAAAAAATGCTTCACCTGTACTTTGTTTAATGGTGTCTGGTTTGACATCCTCATTTTCCAGTTCAAAAACATGACTGAAGCCATTTTGTCTCACTGAACTGTCCTAAAACGTGAATGTGTGTGTGTATAGTTGTTCATCTTGTGTGTCTCTGTGTTGCCCTGTGATGGATAGGCACCAGACCCCCCCGCCCACGCACGTTAAGCGGATATAGATAATGGATGGATGGACATCATAGATCATTGATATTGATTTCAACCGATCATACATTTTGTAAGAAGAAAACTGTAATATACCTTCCCAGTTACAGTCACAAACTTTGGATAACTGAGTTATGGAGTTGCAGTTTCATATCTTGATCACAATAATCCCATCAGGTGCTGAAAAGTGCAGTGAACAGCCAGATGAATGTTTCACTGTTAGAGACTTTATATTACACCCTGGTTTTAATTTCACATCTGTCACAGCCTTATATTGGAGGTGCAGTGTAAAACGTCTGACTGAAACACTTGGGATTGTTACGACATGGATGTTATTAACACAAATCCACCCCCCTCCGCCTCTTTCTCATCTGTCCATCTATCTTTATCTATCTACGGCTTTTAATTTAAAATCTCACTGTTTCTTTGGCCCCCGAATGAGATAATGAAGATTAAGGATGGCGTGACATTTGGAGGGAGACATATCTTTTGTGTGGATGGAACGGGTTTCTTTTTCTTTTCTTTTTTCTACTTATAGCAAGATGTTGTTAAGATTAGTAGGAATGATTGAAGGATGGAGGCTCAGTGGAAAGGTCAGGCTAAAAATCCCTGCGGGTGTTGGCAGAAAGGAAAATTTTTGTAACATGCCCACGACACATGGGACCGTGCTCGGTTTATTCTGTGCAACAACTGAAAAATCGGCTTGGCATTGATAAGGAAGTTTACTTCATAAACTGCAAATTTAAGAGCCTTTGTTCTGTTTTAGGTCCAGAGAAACACTTTACAACACCTTCAGAAAGCCTAAAGAACTACTGAACTTCAGTGAAGACTACTTATATATTCTCATGGCATGGATTTCACAGCTGAATATTAACTGAGACAGTAATGTAGGATTTCTAATAATTTCTTAAACTTTACATGGCATGAAGCAACTAAATGATTATATGGTGGTAATTGCAGCAAGATGCTGGAGATCTTCTACAAGTCTGTTGTGGAGAGTGTAATCTCTTCAGCCGTCATCTGTTGGGGTAGCAGCATCAGAGCTTGGGATTTAAAAAGGCTAAACAACCTGATAAAGAAGGCTGGTTCTGTTCTTGGGAAAACTGTGGAACATCTGGAGATTCAAATTCAAATTCAAAATTACTTTATTAATCCCAAAGGGAAATTAAATGTTGTTGTAACTCATTATGCAAGTTCCTTCAAAGATTTGTTGTAGATGCTGATGGCTGTGGGTAGAGATGATCTCCTGTAGCGCTCTGCAGATCTGAAGAAGCCTCTGACTGAAGACGCTCTGTAGTTGTCTGATGTAGAGGATACTCTGGATCTATGGCGTCTTCTTTTCAACCACTTCAGGGTTTTGTGGCTGTAGTTGAGGTTTTATTTGAGCTTTTGTGATGTTAATCAGCTGCTGCCAGTTGTAAACCACCTTGTTGCCATGGTTATGCATCATAACAAATGTCAAAAAATAAAAAGTATCAGCAAAAATCCTTCCAGCTGCACAGCATTCAAAACCAGAGAGAACAGTTGTCCCAAAAAACAATGTTTCTACCAAAAATGGAAGAATTAAAGTTTTAAAAAAAGAAAAAAATATGAACCAAAGTAACAGAGCTACTCCAACACGCTGCCACCTTGAGCGGCGCAATTCCGGAATATTCCGGATGATAATGCAAAGAAGGATTCTATACAAAATCAAAACAATTATGGACAACCCTGAGCATCCTCTTCATGAGACAGTCATACAACAACAGAGCGTCTTCAGTCGGAGGCTTCTTCAGTTTCGCTGCAATACAGACCGCTACAGGAAATCCTTCCTGCCCACAGCCATCATCATCTACAACAACTCCTTAAAGAAATAATTATATGAGCTATACCAACACTTAATTTCCCTCTGGGATCAATAAAGTATTTTTGAATTTTGAATTGAATTGAATTAATTAGGGATGTAACAGTACACAAAAATCAAGGTTTGGTAAGCTTTTGGTACACTTTAATAAATAAAAACAAAAACAAATGTGCGTTTGACTTCTTTTTTTCATACTTTGATGAGCATTAAACAAAGTCTTTTTGAATGAATTCCTTTTTTTTAATTTCCAAAATATATTTGATATTATGTTTTTTCTTAGTGTTTTTCTCTCCATAGAAGCTACAGCTGGTCTGGTGTCCTGCTTAGCTGTAATGCCCTGTTGGATGGGGGGTATCCCAGTAACTGAGCATGTTATCAACTATTTACTTTCTTTAATATAGAAAGTACTCTTACATCAGTTCTTTTGTTCTGTCTGTGTCTCTGTTCTGTCTTCTCAAACCCCCAGATGGCCGCTCGTACTCAGCCAGGTTCTGGTTCTGCTGGAGGTTTCTTCCTGTTAAAGGCAAATTTTTTTCTCTACACTGTCACTACATGCTTGCTCATTATGAGGGATTGCTGTGGTTGGAGTCGGCATCAACGGGGCGCAACCTCAAGTCAACAACTCGATGCAATCTGCTGGGACTCCTTAAATAGAAAACTAGCTAAATCTTTAAACCGATTGGAATGTTTGTATTTGAGATGAGATCTGTTGTAAATCGGCGCTATATAAATAAACTGAAAGTTCTATAACTTAAACAAGTTGAAAGTATAGAACTAACTGGAGATTTCCTTTGATTTCATTGGATTTTTTTTTAATAAATAAAATTGTACACGCAGACATAGCCAGAGTAGAACACAATAGAACCACTTAAAAACAGTCCATGTTAATGTTTAGAAATTCTTTGCCCAAATTTGAAAATAAAACATGCTTAAATCTCTTTTGAGTTGTTTTGATATTTCAACGCCCTAGTTTCCCAACCGTACTTGAATGCAGCATGGGCAGCTGTTTTGGAAAATCTGTTCTCCTTATACAAAATAAGGAGTTTGGGCTTAGTGGATGCTACTGGTAGCCATGTGGACGTCAGCTGGTTCTTCTCTAGTGAGGTTTACATTCAGATTGACATTTTTTGAGATGAGTCATTCAGTTCAGTGCAGAGTTATGTACGTTATTGCTGTTGAAAGATGCGTTCATCTGGTTCGGTCCAGCTTTCATTTTCTACTGTAAGTGCACGAGAAACCATTATTGCTGCCAAATAGTAGTTTAATGATAGCTGGTACTTTCTGTTCAATTTTGTTGCCATTTTTCAATGTTGCACTGCACACATAAACATTCTGCATGTGTTCAGGTAGAAAACAGCTGTATCTGTGACACGTAACGCATGCTGTTACACCCATGGTGGTAATATAAACATCAATATGAGTTTCCAAAAGTCCTACAGAAAACATTGTGAATTAATTCAAAGTAATTATACTTTTCCATTTATGTTACTTTAAAAGTTTTACTTAAGCAGCAAGAAAGCAGGAATATTTTTTAAATGTCCTTTAAATTTCAAATTTTAAGACGCTTTACATTTAAAGCGACAGTGAAAGGTTAAGTACTAAAGAAAGAAGACAAAAAATAATAAACTGAAGAAATGGAAATCTAAAGACAATGAGTGGAGTTTGAAAGAGTGAGTCAGATATAAAAAAGCAAGGAGGAATTCACAAACAAAAGAGCTTTTATTGTGTCATTCTCCCTTAAAAATAACAAAGGACAACCTTCTGCAAACAGTGTGAAGAAAAATGGAGCAGCTCTGATTCTTATGTAGAAACGTTGTATTATGAAGCAGTTTGTTTTTCCTTCCTTTTTAGTGGCACCACTGACATTTCCACTGCATTGATGCATGTTGATAAAAACAGGATTACAAATGGAGAGAAAATGTCATAAAGCTGTCAGTCAGACAAACAAAACCGGAGACCGACACATTCAGAGAAGAAGAGGTTTACATGTTGGCTCAACAGTGGCCATAAAAATTAGGCTGCGTTCTCTCTACCTGCCTGTTTTGAAAATGATAAACACAGCTCTGCGGCAGCAAAGATCAAACCGATGTGGAGGAGAAATCTTTTTTTTTTTTACCCTAAGCTGCAGAACTTGTGTCCAAAAACAAGAATCACAGTTTACCTGCTATCTTCGTGGTAATGCGGGTGGTGACCGGTGGACCGAAGCCCTTGTTGGTGGAGGCCTTGAGGGTGAAGAAGTAAGTGGTTCCAGGGTAAAGGCCGACAAACAGATGGTGGGTCTCGTTCCTCAGCTTGAACACTCGTCCCCTCTGGGTCGTCATATCAGCACTGGGATCCAGGGAGCTCAGGGCTTTATAGGTGATCTGAAGGCAGACAGAAGGATCATTTTATAGGGTTTACAGTTTCTTTCCCTTTTCTTCTATACTACAACTGAGATGGCATCCATCTTCTGTGTTCTCCCAGGATTTTAGTGGGTATGAACGCTGATAGAGGTTGTTAATTTCGTTGGAAACAATCGCATTCCCGCAGCCAATAATCTTGTGCAGGATCTGGAAATTAGATGTAATAGTTGGGTCTAAAATTAATTTAGCATTTGAAATACATAGCTATTAGTCTACTCATCACCTGTTATTTGAAATTGTTTATCAATTATCCATGTTACAAGGCTAAATGCATGTGTGTGCAGCTTAACAATATGATGCAGACAATTCTTCACTGGTTTTTAAACTGATACAGTAATCTTTTGCAGACTACTTTCACAATGGGGTACTTGTTTACTAAAACTTTTACGGCTCTGTGTGACCGCAGATATGTTAGAAACACCATGGGCATATGAGTGCATTTGTAAATTAGGGTGAATAAGCAGAACTCAGGAATGTAAACAGATAAGACGGGTTTATGGAGCTGGATTAGGAAAAGGATCAGAGGGGAGTGCTAACTTTTTATTTCAGAGAGGAATCTGTGATATCTCCAGAATCCGTCCAAACAAAGAAGAAATCTATGAAGAAATCCAAGAAACAATCAATGGATTGATGTGTCATAACTTCCTCCAGCTGAACAGAAACAAAACTAAAGTAATTACTTTTGGACCTAAAGAGGAATGATCAAAAGTCAGCACACAGCTTCCGAAACTACTGATCAGGCCAGAAATCTAGGTGTAGTAATGGACTCAGACCTGAAGTCCATTGGCAGCTCCATAGTCAGAAATGTGGCATTAGAGACCGCATTGACCATAGTCAAATGCTTGCCAGGGGCCAGAACGGGCGACATCAAATCCTACCTGAAACTGCTGGCTAAAGATAAGCATAAATACAGTAAGATTGTTATTCACGCTGGCGGTAATGACACCTGGTTACGCCAATCGGAGATCACAAAAATTTGTGTTGCTTCGGTGTGTAAGTTTGCCAAAACAATGTCAGACTCGGTAATTTTTTCTGGTCCCCTGCCTGATCGGACCAGTGACGACATGTTTAGCCGCATGCTGTCATTCCATCAATGGTTGTCTAGGTGGTGTCCTGCAAACAATGTGGGCTACATTGATAACTGGCAAACATTTTGGGGAAAACCTGGTCTGATCCGGAGAGACGGCATCCATCCCACTTTGGATGGAGCAGCTCTTCTTTCTAGGAATATGGCCGAATTTATTAATCCTCCAAAACACTGACAACCCAGGGTCCAGACCAGGAAGCAGAGTCCTAGTTTAACCCAAACCAACATTTTCACATTCCTAGAAGTACTAGGCGAGGAGGAGGAGTTGCAACCATTTTTCGTTCTGATTTACTAATTAGTCCAAGACCAATTGATAGCTACAGTTCTTTTGAACATCTAACCCTTAATTTTCCTTATCCAAGTTGCAAAACATTAAGACCATTTTTGTTTGTGGTTTTGTATCGTCCACCAGGCCCTTACTCTCAGTTCTTGGATCAGATCTCACATTTTCTATCTGATTTAGTATTAAATACTGATAGGGTCATTATAGTGGGGGACTTCAATTTATGTGGATACTGAAAGTGATAGCCTAAATGCAGCCTTTATTGCTATTTTAGACTCAATTGGCTTTACTCAAAAAGTACAGGGATCGACCCACTCGGGTAAACACACTTTGGACCTTGTACTGACATACGGTATTGAGTGTGAGGAAATAACAGTCCACCCACATAACCCGGTCCTGTCTGACCACTTCTTGATAATTTTTGAATTTACTTTAACTGACCATCTTAAATCTGAAAGAAAATTTCATTATAGTAGAGATTTATCAGACAATGCTGTAATAATTTTTAAAGAATCTGTTCCATTCTTACTTTCCTCAGTGTCTCAGAGTAACACAGTGGATGGCAGCAATTCTATCTCTAACCCTTCAGAAATTGATGGTCTGGTTCACAGCGTTACGTCCTCATTTCGTTTGGCATTAGATAGTGTAGCCCCATTAAAAAAGAAAGTGGCTAGCCATAGGAGGCTGACTCCTTGGTTTAATGCAGAGTTGCGTACTTTAAAGCAGAATACTAGGAAGATGGAGAGAAAATGGCGCTCTACACATCTAGAGGATTCCTATTTAACCTGGAATAACAGTCTACTGCTCTATAGAAAGGCCCTTCAACAAGCTAGAACAGCATATTTTTCATCATTAATAGAGGCGAATAAAAACAATCCTAGGTTTCTTTTTAGTACAGTTGCCAAACTTACACAGTCATAGCTCTGTTGAGCCAACTATTCCCCCAGCTCTTAGCAGTCATTACTTCCTTTAATTCTATTAAAAATAAAATCATTGGCATCCTCCCAGACATGATTACCTCTTCCTCAGTAAACGAGGCAGTATCGGAAAGAACTGTAGAACCTCATTTGTGCTTAGGCTGTTTTGATTTAGTGGAGCTTTCGGAAATATCAAAAATATTAGCCTCATCTAAACCTTCAACTTGTATGTTGGGTTAGGGTTATGTTGGTTAACCCAACCAAATTATTTAAAGAAGTGTTCCATCTGGTTCCTGGTCCCATTTTGGATATGATGAATCTATCCTTAGTAAACGGATACGTACCACAAGAATTTAAAATAGCTGTAATTAAACCTTTACTCAAGAAACCTTCCCTTGATCAAGATGACTTAGTGAATTACAGACCTATATCTAACCTTCCTTTCTTATCCAAATCCTTGAGAAAATTGTTGCTAATCAAGTCTGTGAGCATCTAAACAGTAACAAGCTGTTTGAAGAGTTTCAGTCAGGTTTTAGAGCTCATCATAGCACTGAAACAGCACAGGTGAAGGTTACTAATGATATTCTCGTGGCCTCAGATAATGGACTTGTGTCTGTTCTGCTTTTGTTAGATCTCAGTGCTGCTTTTGACACAGTCGATCATAATATTCTCTTAGAAAGGCTTGAACATGTTGCAGGGATCAAAGGAACAGCACTAGGCTGGTTTAAATCATATTTGTCTGATAGATTCCAGTTTGTTCATTGAAATGATAAATCTTCTTCACTCTCAAGGGTTACTTGTGGAGTTCCACAGGGTTCTGTGCTTGGACCAATTCTTTTCACCATATATATGCTTCCAATTGGTAGAATCATTAGACAGCATGGGATAAATTTCCACAGCTATGCCGATGATACACAACTATATTTATCCATAAATCCTGATGAACCCAGTCAGTTAGGTAAATTACAGGCATGTCTGGAAGACATAAAAACATGGATTAAGCTAAACTTTTTGCTTTTAAATTCTGACAAGACAGAAGTTGCTGTCTTTGGACCAAAAGTTTTAAAAAAGAAACTGATTAGTCAATCACTTCATCTGGATGGCATTAAATTGGCCCCCAGTAATAACGTAAAGAACCTCAGCGTTATTTTTGACCAAGACTTGACATTTAAATCCCATATTAGTACTACTAATTACTACAAGTACTCTTGTATCAGATCTTCTGTTCCTTCTGTGTCTCTGCCCCAGACGGTCGTGGCAGATGGCCGCTCCTACTGAGCCTGGTTCTGTTGGAGGTTTCTTCCTGTTAAAGGGGAGTTTTTCCTCTCCACCGTCGCTACATGCTTGCTCAGTATGAGGGATTGCTGAAGGATTGTTGTGGTTGAAAGTCTGCCCAACCTCACGCCAATGACTGACGCAATCTGCTGGGATTCCTTAAATAGGAAACTTTTTAACTGATTGGAATGTTTGTATAAATGTATTGAAATGACTTCTTGTTAAGTGCCTTGAGATGACATCTGTTGTGAATTGGCACTATATAAATAACCTGAATTGAATTGAACCTCCAGGGTCACATAAAGGCAATAAAAAGGTGAGCCTTCTATCACCTGAAGAAAATTTCTAGGATTAAAGGACTGATGTCACAACAGGACCTCGAAAAACTCATCCATGCGTTTATCTTTAGTCGGACTGATTACTGCAACAGCGTCTCCCTAAATAGTCGATCAGACAGCTTTAGCTGATCCAGAACGCTGCTGCTCGCGTCCTCACTAGAACCTGGAAAGTAGAGCGCATCACCCCAGTTCAAAAGTCCTTACACTGGCTCCCTGTAGCTCAGAGAATAGACTTCTAAATACTTTTACTAGTTTATAAATCATTGAAGGGCTTAGCGCCAAAATATGTTGAAGACCTGTTGTTACTATACCAACCCCCCAGAGCACTCTGGTCCTCTAATTCCAGTCTACTCATCATCCCTAGAATCAGAACCAAACATGCAGCAGCTTTAAGTTTCTATGCTCCTCTAATCTGGAACAAACTTCCAGACAACTGCAAAGCTGCTGAAACACTGAGTTCCTTTAAATCACAACTAAAAACGCATCTGTTTAGAGCTGCCTTTGAGTCATGCTTTGATGTATCATGTTTTGTGTATTCTTCTTGCTTTACTGCTGTTTTTACATTATATGCTTTGTAATGCTTTGATGTATCTTTGTATGCTTCATGCTTTATTGCTGTTTTTACATTATATGCTTTGATGTATCTGTGTATGCTTCATGCTTTATTGCTGTTTTTACTTTATATGCTTTGTGTTTTACTATTTTTATTTAACCACTTAATCATGTAAAGCACCTTGAATTACCTTGTTGTTGAAAGTGTGCTATACAAATAAAATTGCCTTGCCTTGCCTTCCTTGCCAAGAAGACGGACCAAAACCAAAGACCTGGCAAGAGTGTTGGAGACACTCAACAACTAGCCAATGAGATTATTCCATATGCATTGTCATATCGACGGCCTTAAGCGGCTCGATATCAGGAGCAATGACACCGAGGCAGGAATTTGGCAAGTCACGCAGAGTGGTTTATTTTCCACCAGTTGTCTGGATTACAGGCAGCAACAACACTTCCCCAGCCTGACACACATGCACTCCTATATAGTCTGCTTCAAATTGGGCTAAACCATCTAGCTCTGCTCTCCAGGGGAGCTCCTCTGCTACCCTCACCAAATATTTCTAAACTTTATTTAAATACCAATAGTTCCATAACCCATTACATACAAAAGTACAGATATGAAAATCCTCATCTACTTCCAAACACCAGATTAAAACACCCATAAGAAAACCCAGTAGAATATTTCCCCCACACTCTCCTCCTGGCCTCAACCGGAACCTTTAAATGGTGCTTGGACCCCTGGGGAAAGATTTGCCCGAACACCCTGGTGAGGAAACAGGAAGAAAGGTGAGTGAACACACTTCAAACTTCACTTCTTAATTTAACACTGAACTTTCTTGCATTCTTCACTCCCAGCTGTCCTACTTCTGAGAAACCATTTTGTTTCATGTCCTCCAGACTACTCCACATGACTTAACGAGGAGCAGCTGTGGCTCTCCTGAAACAAAGGCAACCATCCATTTCACAATTATCTTCAATAAATATCTTAAAACCTTCCGTGTACAATGGTCTTCTTTCATATACCAATACACCTAAAATACAGTATTAATAAGGGGTCAAGTTAAAGTGCTTCTATACCCCAGTGTAACATAAAGATAATTTACAAACACAAGTAATGAAAGTCCTTTTTATTACATGCATTTATAACATTTTATACTGCAAATACAGACATCTTTAGGGGAAAGACTGCAACAAGAAGCCTCTAAATCCAAAGATCCATCGATGTAAAATTTGGTGAAATTCTGCTTTAATAATTAAATTTTTGAATTTTATAATTGGATCTTGACTCCCTTTTCCAGTAAAATAGCACACTTACCATAATGAGTAACAATTTTCATAAAAGGGGTTCTAAAATCGGTCTTATAAATTAACCTCAAATTCAGGGTACATTTTTTAAAATCGTACAACTTTTTTTCGTTACAAAAATCTATCTAGAAGTCTTTCTGACAAACTTCCCTTTTACCAAGTGATGTTTTATTCTTTAAAAGGTAAAACATCAAAAGAAAACTGGACCTTAGATACCTATTTGATTTTTTTTTTATGTTTTTGGTTGTTTGATTCCCTTTTGGAAACAAACGGCAACCGTCACTGTTTAATGTCCAACCCCCCCAAATATCACATCAAAGCAAACTCCCTAAATCAATTTTGAGGTATTAAATTGTCTGTTAAACATCGCAGAGATCAATTTTAGAGTTAAAGTGGCATTGGCTATTTACAGCAGGTCAGTGTGTCTCCACATGATCTCTGCTCCGACAATGAAGCAGATTGAGCAAATTGACCCAGTCGACTAAAACGTCAGAAACGCTTCAATAGTACTTTTAAAAGAACTGTCAATGTCGCTGCTTTTGGCGAGTTTCCACACATCAGTGACTCCACACATGGACGCGGTCAAACATGCATTCATAACACCAGAGGACAGCTGCTGCTGTGAGTGGCAGTCAAACACCAGAACTATTGACTGGGGGGGTAAATGAGCGTCTCGACACGTTTCAGAGATGTGGATGTGTCCCTATGAGAGCATCGCAGTCTGTCTTACAGCTCTAGATAAATGAGGCAATTAGGCGGCAGCAGGGGGGACACTGGTGAGCCTAAATCAACACTTTCAGTGAAAAACATTCTTCACTTTTCTGAGCTACATACATGAAACTTTACGGGATTACTTTAAAACCTGGACTGTGAAGGGTTGATTATACCGTTGCATTTTTAATTCTCAAACTTTTAGATTTCTCAAACTCTCCTAAATGAACCTTTCGTGTCTTATTTAACGCATTTGATCTAAAATCATCCTTTCAAATATGGGATGCTTGCGATACGAACTTAAAAACTGCCCATTCATACCTGGACTTGTTCTAAAATACATAGAAAAAACTTTTCAGTCTGAAATAAATGTAAATGAATTTTTGTCAGCACAGTATAGAACAGTAGTTCCCAAAGTTAAGGTCAGGACCTTATTTGGGGTCACAAATGTGTAAGTATGGGGTCTTGAGAAAAAATATACCCAAGATATTGAGTAAGCATATGCATTTTATAAATAGTGTGAAAGATAAAGAAAAAAAAACAGAGCTTGAATAAATAAAAGCAACATATTGGCCAATATATTGGTTGTTGCTGATTGTGTTGCCATTGCACTACTTTTAAATTGACTCAATAAAAAATGCTTCTATATGCTCAACCAGGAGTCAGGGTCACGAGCCTATTACATTTTTCTTTGGGTCAGAGGTTGGAAGGTGTGGGAACTACTGATCTAGACCACAAACCTAAAGTAAGGTTATTCTAAAGTAATTGTCTCAACTAAACATTGGTTTTTGGAGGGACTGGAACATTTTGAAAAAGTCCAAAGATATCTAATAATATCAGATAAATGATTACGAAACGAAAGTTAAAAGGTTGCAAAATTTTGGGTAATATTCACATTTTAAATCCAAAGTAATGTAATTTTATGCTTTCAGTTTATTTCAAATGTCAAGATGCTAGAAATGACTTTTGGATTCAAAAAATTACACTTACACTATTTTCTTTCATGCCAAATCAAAAAAGTGACTGAAAGGGAAAATGTGTTTACACAAGAATAACAACAAAAGAGAGCAGCTAGTGAAGAGTACAATCGGATATCAAATTTAACTCTACTAAAAACAATGAAAATAAAGTCATCTTGATACTACAGCTTGCAGTTTCTTTTTTTTTTTTAAATGCACTCCCTGTGGGTTTATTTATATTTTAAGTTGACTGACATTGCAAATTAGAGAGACTTCCAAAGGTTTGGTAAAAATAATATTAACTCAGGATGCAAATGTTACACTGACTGATTCCAGAATGCCAATTTATGTCATTTACAGGATTTAAAAAAAATGCAAAAACAAAAAGATAAAATGAGAAATATCGATATGAAAGGGTGGGAACAAAATCATGAAATCATGATGAAGTGAGCGGAGAAGGTTAAGAGAAAGCCCGAATGATGCAGGGAAAGCTTGAAAGAGCAAAAGGAAAAGTGGTAACAAGTGATGTAGATGGATGTGGTGCAGGAAACGGGTAGCTGGGAGGCTGGAAGTGTGTGTGTGTGGGCGTTTGGTGGAGCGAGGCAGCAGGAGGACCATCTCAGCACTTCACACCCTCGGACGTCAGACGGGCCCTTGTCATTCCATTAACGGAGCTGAATCAAAAGCACCGACAGCTGGCTGCCTCACTTCAGCTGAGCCTGCAGGCTGGAATGGTGATGTGTGAACATGTGACTGTTTGCATGGATGTGAGACAGGAGAGAACAGGACAGGAACGCTGTTCAGAGAGCACAAAGAACGATGTAGAAAAAGGGAATTTCAGGCCTGTGGGGGGATAGAAAGGACCCGAAACTGGTTCAGGCTACATCCACACGAAGCCGGTGCGTTTCCTATCCGATTACTTTTTTTCCTCCTTCTAAAAAAAATTCAGAAAACACAGCGTGTTTATCTGCATACACACGAAACCACTGAAACCGACTGAAAACGGTGTAGTATATATGCCAGACCAGTATGGGGCGCTGTAATTCTGCCACAGAGATACACTTTATATGGAGAAGAAGATTTTGAGCATGCGCATAACCTTGCGCGCTGTATACGAACCAAAAAGAATAAATTTATAACAAAGCAATAGGTTTTGATGTAATAAAGCTAATAGGCTTAGCAGCTTCTGCAGCACGAACAAAATCATGTAGTCCGCCATTATTGTTGTTGCGTGATACGTGTGACGCAGCTGACATTTCAAAACTTTCCCAAGATATCGCAAAAGTTTCTCGAGGTAACGCAAAACTTTCTCAAGATATCGCAAAACTCTCTCATGATCTCGCGAAAAAAAAAAAATTTCTCCTCAGCAAAGTAGAAATAAATCATGAAAAGTTGTATTTTGCAGACTGAAACTGTACTTGGTTATCTTTGATGGTTTCATAAAATCAGAGTTGTTTCCAGATTTCCCCAAGGAAAGTCTAAATAGTAAGGTATAGTATGGTTTTATGTCAACATCTACAATTTTTACCCCAAAATGTGACTTTTTTTTATTTTTAAAGTCTCAGTCTGGTAAGTTTTTGGCACACTCCAACTGAGACAAATATTTTATTTTTATTCAGTCAGCAGTAAACCAAGAATCTTTTTCAATTTCTGAAATAAATTGGGTTTTCTATTGTTCAAAAACGTAAAGTGGAAAGTATAGAATCGAATGAAGATTTGGTTTAATTTTCTTTAATGAGGAGGCATGGATATGGCAGGTGGATTGTACAACGGGGTAACCTCTTATAAAGAGTCAGCATCAATGTTTAATAATTATTTTTAAAATAAAACTGTGCCCATCTATAAAAGTAAGACATGTTGAAATCACTTTTGGGTTGTGTTGATATTTCGACAACCTAGTGTCCCAGCAGTACCTGAATGCACCATAAACAGATAGGCTGTGGAAATCCCCTCTCATCAATGGAGATTCCTCCAATTTCAACGTGTGATCTCTTTGTGATCGTTTGGGCTGATTAGATGCTACAGGTAGCTGGATTCACCCTTTTTACCCACAGACCAGAAAAAGCAGCAATCACCCCAGCAACGAGCGAGTCAGCATTTTCAACATTTCGTAGCAACTTCTTTGTTCTCATTGCATATCGGCTACCACCATTGTTCTGTGTAATTTCTATAAACTAGTTTGTGTCTTAGCAGAATTAAATAAATGAACTCAAATGGTCTTGATATTTCAGCATTCCCATGTCTAAAACATCTAAAGGGCAATCCAAAAGAGTCTAATCTACACGTAGGAAGTTCTTATTTTGCTTACAGGGGAAAGAACAGATAATTAATGTAGGATGGATTTTTCAACAGTAGTTGCATTAACACACTTCTCTGAAATGTTGCAGGTTTGACTTTACCCTGATAGAGTAAAACCAACCAAATATTTTATCTTTTCGCTGATGTTAAACTCTCCGGGTCTGCCTTTAATGAGACAGTTCTTCTCAGACTGAAATACTTGCAATAAACCTTTAACCAATAGATGACAAAGAGTGGAAAATGCAGCACAGAGACTTTGACAGAGCAGGAGCCTTGACTTCAACAGGCATCTGACGTCTCCCCGGCTTTAAAGTTCGCTGGCTGAATAATACATGGAGGATCAATAGCTATTTATACAGGCTGGGACTTAGGGGCTGGAACAATAAAATATCATCTATTTCATCTATGCTGCAGTTTTGGTTTGCACATCAATGGCCCTTATTTTATAAGTCATGAATGGCTCTATATTTTTATGGGCTTTGCTTTCTCCCTCCATCTACAGTTTGCTCTCACTTTTTCCATCTTCTTTCTCCAGGCTTAGTGAGAGGACAATCTTTCTTCATTTTATTACTACTAATGGCATTTTCTCTTCCCATGTCTTTTCTCACACCATTTTCAATTCCTCCTCCTGCCCATTCTCTGCTATCTCTCCATCTTTCCACCATTTTTCTCCTCCCTCCCTCTCACTCACTCTCTGGCTCCCTGTGGTTGATGTACTTGGAATCGGTAGAGCCGTAAAGCTCAGGTTGTTTTATTGGCCAATGAAAAGGCCGGCGTGCAATGGGATAGTGCATCTTGGGTAATAGAGTGTGCGTCTGTGGGGGATAACTCACCAGAGGGAAGGTGTGCTTATGTGTGGGTGTGTGTGATTGAATTAGTGGGTGGAAATGGAGGAGAGGAACATAAATAGAGAATATGGAGAAAAAGGGAAACAGAGTGGAGATAGTGAGCCAGCTGGACAAAAAAACTCAAAACACTAAATGCTTGTAAAAAGAAACAGTTTGAGTAGCTTGGACAATCAAAAAGGTCAAAAAAAGTTTAAAGGTACTATAAACAGATTCACGAATATTAGCTGGACTATTTCCAAAATCTTTATTGAATTCCTTGCCAATAAAGTTTTCAAAAACAAATTATATCCTGTCGTTACTGAATTGAAGCAAAGGGACATTTGCAAGCACAAACCTAGTTTATCAATTTCAAATGGCACCTTATTGGAAAAAGAATCTGGAAAAGTATCCATGCCAAAAGGTTTGGTTGCACAATCAATTAGACGGTCGATCTGTACCACAGGAACGAACTACCGACTACCAATAAACACCAATGTAGAAAAAATGTCAGAATTCCATGAATTAAACCATAAAAATCTTGAAGAAATCATTAACAAATTAAGCTTTTTCTCTTGCTGTCTTGATATCCTACCCACAGCTTTCCTTAAGAAAGTTTTCCCTGTCATTGGGTCTGATCTGATTCAAATAAAATTGCCTTGCATGTACTCCACTGTTCGTCTGTGAACCAAGATGCCTCCTCTATTAAATCCACCCCAACTGCTTTAGGCAAGGCAAGGCAAGGCAATATTATTTGTATAGCACACTTTCAACACCAGGGTAATTCAAGGGGCTTTACATGATTTGGTGATTTAAAAAACAAAAAACAATGGAAATTAAAGTTAAAGAAACACACATTACACATGATACACAATAAAGCAAGAGAAAGATCAATAAAGCAGGAGAGCATGAACACATTTCATACATATGACATCAATCATTTAATCCAAGGCAATTCTAAACAAATGGGTTTTTAGTCCCGATTTAAAGCAGTTCAGAGTTTCAGCAGCTCTACACTCGTCAGGAAGTCTGTTCCAGATGAAGGGAGCATAGAAACTGAAAGCTGCTTCTCCATGTTTAGTTCTGAGTCTAGGGATGTTTAGTAGGCTAGAGTTGGAGGACCTGAGTGGTCTTGGGGGTTGGTACCGCGACAACAGGTCTTCAACATATTTTGGTGCTAAGCCCTGTAATGATTTATAAACCAGTAAGAGTATTTTGATGTCTATTCTCTGAGCTACAGGGAGCCAGTGTAAGGCCTTTAGAACTGGGGTGATGTGCTCTACTTTCCTGGTTCTAGTGAGGACGCGAGCAGCAGCGTTCTGGATCAGCTGCAGCTGTCTGATTGACTTTTTAGGCAGACCTGTGAAGACGCTCTTGCAGTAATCAATCCGACTAAAGATAAACGCATGGATGAGTTTTTCTAGGTCCTATTCCAACATCAGTCTTTTAATTCTAGAAATGTTCTTCAGGTGATAGAACGCTGACCTTGTTATTGCCTTTATGTGACCCTGGAGGTTCAGGTCTGAGTCCATTACTACACCTAGATTTCAGGCCTGATCAGTAGTTTCTAGCTGTATTAACTGAAGCTGTGTGCTGACTCTTGATTGTTCCTCTTTGGGTCCAAAAATAATTACTTCAGTTTTGTTTCTATTCAGCTGGAGAAAGTTATGGCACATCCAACCATTTATTTGGTCAATGCATTTATTTAGGGTTTGAATGGGTTCAGAGTCACCTGGTGACATTGTAATGTAAAGCTGAGTGTCATCCGCGTAGTTATGGTAGCTAATGTTATTGGTTGCTATAATCTTGCCTAGTGGGAGCATGTAGATATTAAATAAGAGGGGCTTTATGGGCATACAGTGCAAAAACACATAAAATACACTATCAAGCAGTGCTGTGTGTGGCAGAGCTCCGATTAAATTTGGTTTGCTGCTCTTCATTTTATTTTATTATTTCTGCTCTTTGTTTTATTTTCCGTTTCCTTTTTTTCCTTTATTTTGCTATTTGTTATGGATGATGCACTAACTGGAGAATACTTTGATTTTTTTTGTACCAATGATAACAACAAATAAAGAGATATATTCCTGTTGAATTAAGCAGGTTGTTTTGAAATTACGCCATACTTCACTTGAATTAGTCCAACCATTCTACATTTAGACATTAAAAAGAGACCACATCTACACCTGAGTACAAATGGGCAAAAATTTATTTGGCAGCCACTGATTGCTGTCCCACTTAAAAAATGAGGTCTGTAGTTTTTATCATAGGTACACTTCAACTGTGAGAGACAGAATGTAAACAAGGTTTGCACACACTGTAGCTGGTATTTTGGCCCATTCCTCCAAGCAGATCTTCTCAAGAGCTGTGATGTTTTGGGGCTGTTGCTGGGCAACACGGACTTTCAACTCCCTCCGTAGATTCTCTATTGGATTGAGGTCTGGAGACTGGCTAGGCCACTCCAGAACCTTGAAATGCTTTTTACTTAGCCACTCCTTTGTTGCCCGGGCGATGTGTTTGGGATCATTGTCATGCTGGAAGATCCAGCCACGTTTCATCTTCAATGCTCTCACTGATGGAAGGAGGATATTACCCAAAATCTCACGATACATGGCCAGATTCATCATTTCCTTAATATGGATCAGTCATTCTGTCCCCTTTGCAGAAAAAACAGCCCCAAAGGATAATGTTTCCACCCCATGCTTCACAGTGGGTATGGTGTTCTTGGGATGCAACTCAGCATTCTTCCCCCTCCAAACACGGCGAGTGGCGTTTATACCAAAGAGTTCTATTTTGGTTTCATCTGACCACATGACATTCTCCCAATCCTTCTCTGGATCATCCAGATGGTCTCTGGCAAACTTTAGACGGGCCTGGACACGTGCTGGCTTACGCAGGATAAAAATCCATGACGAGTGTGTTAGTGTGTTACTAATAGTAACCTTTGTTATTGGGGTCCCAGCTCTCTTCTGGTCATTTACTAACCCCCCCCGTGTAGTTCTGGCCATGATTTATGTCCCTCATGCCTTGCCCTCGGGCATCTGAAGCAGGGTCTTTCCGACGATCCCTGCATGAACTGCAGTATCATCCCTTGGCAGTGAGGATTGCAAGGCTGACTGAGGTGGGGCGACTGTTGGACCCCACATGGTCACCCGACTGGCTGGCCCCAGCCCAGCGACTGGCTCCAGCTCGGACTGGCCAATCTAGACATCGGGCTGCTGAGACTGCAGGCCCCACCCCAGGGAAGAAGGCTAAGGGGTCCCGGCTTGCCTCCAGGGTAGACCAATTGACAATGGAGCTCGATGCTATGAAGTCCCTGTGCCTGGCCTTCCAGTCGGGGACGGGTGCAGAGCAGCCAGATGCTCTTGCTCTTCTGGTAGCCTCCTTGGGGTCGGAAGATGATGTGCTTTCCATAGCAGCATCAGCTGCCCAGTTTGGGGATGTGGTCCCACAGGAGGAGGCCACCCATCTAAACTCCGCAGTCGGCTCTCATTCTTCGGCCAATAGTTCTACTGGTGGTGTTGGGGACTGTTCCCTGGGAGCCACCATTCGTATGGCTCTAGCCCGCCTGCAGTTAGACGTGCCACAGGCTCAGCCAGCTCTGGCGAGTGCTTTCTTCAGGCATGTCCCAGCCCCCGTCAACTTTACTGTGCCTCCATCGGCGGAGAATCTGAGGGAGTTGCAGGCATGCTGGAGGGATTCTAGGGCCCTCTCTCATCATATCTCTGACAGCCGGACCCTGGCAGGCATGCAGAATGCACATAAGTTTGGCCTGGACCGCATGCCAGCACTGGAGCCGACTATAGCTGCTCTAATTGTCTCACCTGATGAGGCTCTGAGACCGGACGCTTGGTGTCCTCCTCCCCAGTGCCGGGTTACAGATGACCTTCTTTCCAAGGCCTATGATGCTGTGGCACGCATGGGACGGATGGGTAACTCCATGTCCCACCTGATGCTTGCTCTATCAGCATCCCTGCAGGAGGCTGAACTGGATGCTTCTGTCTATAATCTCAGTGATGCTTCCCTACAGGCATTTGCACTGATGTCTAGAGAGTTGGGGTGGTTAATGTCTACTCTTGTTCAGGCTCGCCGCCAGGTCTGGTTGGCACAATCCCCTCTCACTGAGGCCTGCAGGAGAACCCTCCGCAGTGTTCTGGTAGAGCCGGGCGAGTTGTTTAGTTCCGCGGCTCTGGAAGCGCTTGAGTGCATGGTCCAAGCCGGAAGGACTCGACAGCAGCTCTCTGGGCTTCAGAGGAGTGTGCCTCCTCCTAATAGGCCTAGGGGTCCTCCAGCTGCCCCACAGCACAGCTCTCATCCACAGGCTTACCCCAGGGGCTACATTAGGCCCCAGCACACATGGCCACAGCCTGCTAAGCGGCAGGCGCAGACCTTTCGGGCACCCGAGGAACTGCCCTCCGGGCCGCCTCGCCCCTCATGTGCTGCCTGTCGTAGCCCGGGAGCCAGCCGTTGGCTATTTTTCCCAGTAGCAGCTCAGCTATTGGGCTGCTTCTACCAGGGACCCGTGGGTGCTTTCCACCCTGACCCACAGGTACAAACTTCAGTTCCGACGCCGGCCCCCAACCTGCGGGCGGGTCAAGATGACCATCATACGCGACCCAGCAAAAACCCAAGCCCTCACCCAGGAGTTGTCTGCCCTCCTGGACAAGGGTGCCATCGAACCAGTAGATCCCCTATTGCACCCCGGGGGGTTCTACCCGACTTACTTTCTGGTAGCAAAGAAAGATGGTGGACTCCGCCCTATCCTCGACCTGAGGGGTCTCAACAGGTTCCTGAAGGTCCTGAGGTTCCACATGCTAACCACTGCAGAGGTTCTGCGTACGGTTGCCAGAGGGCAGTGGTTTACGTCAGTAGACCTGAAGGATGCCTACTTTCACGTCCCTATAGCGCCACACCATCGGCAGTTTCTGCGGTTTGCTTTTCAGGGGCATCATTTCCAGTTCAGGGTGCTCCCATTCGGTCTCTCCCTTTCCCCTCAGGTGTTCACCAGGTGTGTGACGGCGGCCCTCTCGCACCTGCATTCGCGGGGCATGAAGATCCTGCCGTACCTGGACGACTGGCCCGTCTGTGCACCATCCCAGTCTCAGGTGGCCCTGGACATGACATGTCTTCTTTCCCATGTGGCCCGCCTGGGCCTCCGGGTGAATTTCATGAAGAGTTGCTTGGTTCCGTCGCAGAGCACAGTCTTTCAACCAATTAACTAAAAGCTTGTCTATAAAGAAATGTCTTCAGCTGCTTTTTAAAGGAGTCAACAGAATCAGCCTCATGGAGGGATGTTGGCTGGGCATTCCATAGTTTTGAAGCCACATCCGGAAAATAGATGTCTCCTCTGGTTTTAAAGCAGGTATTAGTGATCATAAGGAGGTTCTGGCCTGAGGACCGAAGCGTACAAATAGCCTGGTAGGGGCAAAGCAGATCACAAACATATCTAAGGACCTGTCCATGCAAGGCTCTAAAATTCATAATTAAAACTTTTAAATCAACTCGGTATTTGACTGGAAGCCAATGCAAGGAATTGGAGAACATCTGCTAGATCCTGTTAAAAGCCTTGCTGCAGCATTCTGAACCATTTGAAGATGCTTCAGAGCAGATTTGATAAAACAGGTAATAAAGGAATTACAGTAATCTAGATGAGACGAAATAAAAGCATGAAACACCAATTCAAGATCAGAGTTGGATAGAATAGACCTTAATTTGGCAATGAGTAGGTTTTTTCTTACTGATTACCATACACCTGGGACCCTCTTCTGTCCCCTCACCTTTCTGTTATTGGTATTTAAACACAAACAGTAAAACTGGTCATATTTCAGAGTTGCTAATATCCATGATCAAAAAATGATATGTTGTACCAATGCATACAAGGATGAATAGTGAGATTTAAAGTCTGACTCATCACTGGTACTGTACAGCAATACTTAACTCTGCATGGAAACCTTTTATCAACAATAAGCTCATCTTTTGCCTTTTCAATGTAATCATGCACTTATCTGGAGTGTTTTTACCTGCAATTTATATTTTTTCAGTCTTAACATTTCCATTGATGTTTCACCAGCCCTGTAGCATGATCTCTACATTATGAGGGGACAAAAGCAGTTTCTATATTGTTTATGCGTTGGCCTTACTGAATTGCAAACATTTGCCTGTTTTTTACTATAAATTTTTTTTCCAAGCTTGGCTTTAAAACAACGCCCAAAAAAACCCAGATCATCAGAAAGTTGAAACTGATTAGTTTTGTGCAAAAGAAAAGAAAATATGCTTGATTCAGCCTTTTCAACATGGTTTATTTTGTTGCTAATCAATACTTCTATTGAAGGGATGATCTAAAAGAAAGAAATATATTTTATTTGAATTAGGACAGTGCACATTTATCAGCAATCAGCAGTAAGCATCAATGTAAATATCAGAATTAGCACAGTAGCTAAATTTCATTCGTTGTCCTGAGGCAGGTATGACAGAAACACAAAATAAACATTACATAACACTTCGTAACCCAACAGACGTTACATGGAAAAAAAAGTTAGATTAGGGGTGTCAAATTATCGTGTTAATTGCGATTAATCAAATATAGCCATTTTGTTGACCATTTCTGCATGCAAGTTGCCTTTAAATAAATCTGTGTTTATGCTTTGGGCTTTTTGTGACTGAGTTGTTAGGAGTTAACCACACCCTGAAGTGGACATCAGTTGGCTGTCATTAGGCCTGCTTATCATGAACTGATGTTTCCGTTTTAGTGGAGAGGGACAAGGGGAGTAAGCGGTGCTTTGCAGACAGTGTTGCTAACTTAGATATGTAGTGGGTCTTTATACCCCTCTGGCGATTCTTCTTCAAAAAAGCAACTAGCGACAAATCTAGCAACTCTTTCTGGGGTTATGGGAGACTTTTGGGTGAAGCACATATCCTTGTTTATCTCGCTGAGCAGCGGTGGTGTCAAGGACTGCTCACCGTCTCAGAGCGCTCACAGCAGGCAGCAAGTCCGTGCGCAGCGGCTCCACCCAGGTGCATCTGGACTCACTCAGAGCAGATATTTACCCCACTGAATCCAGAATGCTAAGGAATTGCGCATCCTCGAAGCCGAAGTTGCAGTTAGCACTGGGATTAGTCTCAAAAACAGAGAAATGTATATGGCTGGGACCGCATCTGTTCAAGTCTTTTTTAAAGGTACATTGTGTAAGATCTTCTCCCATCTAGCAGTGAAATTCAATATGACAACCACCTGAATATTACGTTCTAGCCCCGCCTCCCACCCTCCCATTCCGAACCCGTTTTAACTCCTACGGTGGCCATTGTATATCACAGTCTCCTCTGGTTAGCGCTCTAGTGTTTACTCTGGTATTAGTTGATTTTTTGTTTGTTTGTATAAAGTCCCTTAATGGTGGGGGTATATGCCCAACCAAAACTTAAAAAATGAGGCAGACACCCAAAAAACACCTGATAGATTTTGAGGTCTAAAATACGAAACTTACCTAAAATTTTACAATAATGAAAAAGTATGGGTTTCCTGTCTAGAATTTTCAGTGTGTTCTTGAAGAGAGACTTGATGGGTTGCAAGATGCTTTCTGTTGTACGAGACCAGGTTGTGTGAGGAAATATCATAGAACACACATATGCCTTTGCTGACTCAACAGTAAGGCCTTATATACATTTCTAGGATTAACGACTGATGTGGCAACAGGACCTGGAAAAACTCATCCATGCGTTTATCTTTAGTCGAATTAATTACTGCAACAGCATCTTCACAGGTCTGCCTAAAAAGTCAATCAGACAGCTGCAGCTGATCCAGAACGCTGCTGCTCGTGTTCCTCACTAGAACCAGGAAAGTAGAGCACATCACCCCAGTTCTAAAGTCCTTACACTGGCTCCCTGTAGCTCAGAGAATAGACTTCAAAATACTCCTCCTTGTTTATAAATCATTACATGGCTTAACACCAAAATACGTTGAAGACCTGTTGTCACGGTATCAACCACCAAAACCACTCAGGTCCTCCAACTCTAGCCTACTAAACATCCCTAGACTCAGAACTAAACATGGAGAAGCAGCTTTCAGTTTCTATGCTCCTCTTATGTGGAACAGACTTCCTGACGAGTGTAGAGCTGCTGAAACTCTGAACTGCTTTAAATCGAGACTAAAAACTCATCTGTTAAGAATTGCCTTCGAGTAAATGCTTGATGTTATATGTATGAAATGTGTTCATGCTCTCCTGCTTTATTGATCTTTCTCTTGCTTTATTGTGTATCATGTGTAATGTGTGTTTCTTTTACTTTTAATTTCCAATGTTATATTGCATGTCTGTTTGTTTTTTTAAATCACCAAATCATGTAAAGCACCTTGAATTACCCTGCTGTTGAAAGTGTGCTATACAAATAAAATTGCCTTGCCTTGCCTTGCTTTCCCTTGCGTTATATGTTGAAAATTTGATAAGTCAAATTTAATAACATTTGAGATTTTTTTTAACATGTTTAAATGTTACGTTTGAATCAAAGACCACACCAGGACACATGAATTGTTCTAGCAAAAAAATCCAAACGTCCACATGGAGAATCATGTGGTAAGATGGTATGAAAAGACTTGGCTCTGCTAATAGCTGATGCAATTAATGGAGCTAAACACGGTGTGGAATAACCCTGCCATGTCAAACGTTTTACAAGGAAAGGACTCAGCCAACCTGACACTTTGTTTCCGTTTGTTAGATACTGACTTCACACTCCACAGTTTAAAGTAACCCAAGGCTATTGCTTCAAAAACATAAAGATATAATGCCGTTCCACCAGCAAAGCAATAATCATGTATTCTATCTGGATTTGGTTACACCTCTGTTGTACCAAAATATCTCATGCTACAAGGATTAGCATACAGTCCTTATGTTGCTATGCTGCCTTCAAATTTAGCAAAGAAATCCAGCTTAGTAGACTTTCTTCCAGCTGAATATATATAACCTTCTTGAACGTCCTCTGTCTTCCTGTCCTCACCTCCGTGTGTGCGCTGATACCTCCTGTCTCGCTCTGTAAGTCGGCAGGCACCCTATTGTTTTACCTTCCAGTCTCGCTGTTGCTTTCAGAGGTTTCCGTTTGGGACAGGCTATTACCAAGATTCCTCCAACAACTTATGCAACGTCGAGCCACGAGTCAGGAGGCAAAAAAAGAACGAAAATTTCAGAGCTGAAAAAGTCCTGCTAAACTCTGGGTTGTCTAATCAGGTCGTTCCACCGGCAGTGGGGAAACGGAAGTGACAAGTTCTAAGAATGTATAATTCAACAAAAGGCAACATACACAATCCCAGAAAAGCTCCCATTTCTTGTCACCGAGAATCAAAGGGCTTCCCATCAATATCAAAACCACCTCAACCACGAAGAAATCAAAGAAAAAAAAGTAAGCTCACCCTGGAGGAGGTGATCAGAGTTGCTGGTGACAGTTTGACAGGAATCGGCCTAAATCAGCATCCCAGCAACACTCGCTTGACATCCACACTGCAACTTCCTCCCAACTAAGTTAAGACAAGCGACAGGAGACACGGGCGGTCGCCCCCTTGAAGCTGATGTAGGCCCTCCTTTCTACGCTCATTCCCACATTAAAAGGTGTCACTGACGAGCTCTTCATCACAGATCGACACCTCAGCTGTAGCGTGAAGCATTTTCTGTAGATTGTGTTACATTTAGGGGGGAAAACAACCAGGCACAATGCTGAGGTATCATTCATCTTTTTTCTGTCCTTTTGTTAACGATTGAGTTGAATCTTGGATGAACCCTAATAACACCTTACGACTGTCAGATTACTGCGTGATCTCTAGCAATCAGAAATCCCGGGAAAATGTAAAGGCCTTGTTGTGAGGCTTTAAAACATCCAGGAACCTTTAAAAAATGTATTTACAAAACCTAAAACTATGCAAGAAAAACTAGTGTGTTAGATAGGGGTGAAACGTACACAGAAATCAGGATTTGGTATGTTTTTGGTACACTAATTAAAAAAATTAATCCAAATCTTTTTTTTTTTTTTTTACTTTGATCAGCATTAAATAAAGAACCTTTTTTACTGAATTCCTTTGTTTCAATTCCTGAAATTAATCCGATTTTATTATGTTCTATAACTTAAAAAAAGTTGAAAGCATAGAACTGACTGGAGATTTGTCACATGTGGTACATGTGGAAATCAAACTGACAGAGCTGTACTGAAAAATCCGAATACCTGTTATGGTGTCAAGACCGGATTAGCTCAATGTAAACTTGAAAAACAGATTGTAAACTCGAAAAATAAAGATTGTAAATTAAAAAAAATATATATTGTATATTCCGAAAAATATTGTCAACTTGAATAAAAAAAAAAATTAAAAAAAATCTAAAACTGTTACCGAACAAAAAAATTCCAAAAATAAAAATATATATTTATATTAAACTTGCAACCTAAGCTGTATTCATGTAATCGTTTTTCCTTTGTTTATTTATTAAAACTGCTGTTTTGTTTTTCAGATCGTTTGACAGCTTTTACATTTCTCTTCCCCTTCGCTTTCAGTCTTTTGGCTACCTAGGGCATGATTGACTGTAGTTCGGTCGATGTCATTTTCGTACAAATAGCGCTTCTGTTGTTTGCGACATTGAGTAATTTGATCCTGCCTCTGCTGATTAAGCTAAACAAATGCTAGAATGGCAGACAATCATTCATCAAGCTTAGGTTGCATGTCAGAGACTCTTATTTTAGAAAAAACGAAATGAAGTTCTTGAGCTGCGCTATTTTATTTTAATTTTAATCAGCTAAACCCTAAATTATGTCTCCCTTGACAATATGGCAGATGCTGCTCAACAAACATTCTGGGGCTTGTCCTTTAGTAAGGATTTCTTTACCTGATATAGACAGCTAGTTATAAGGAGACATGGAGATATGGTGTGTTTTTTTTTACTGTCCCAAAAAATTTAAACTTTAATGTACTGAAATATGTACCGGTACACTTCCCTAAGCGACTAGAAAAGCGATGTTTTGCAACAAAAAGACTAAAAATGGATCTGTGTTTTGATGCTGAATACACACAGATGTAAATGATATGAACCTCCTCCACATGAAAGAAGACACCAAATGAAATGGAGGAAAAAAGGTCAAGGACCAAAACAGCTACACTAAAAATAGTTCATTATTGACAAAGCTGAAAGACAATACAGAGAAAGAAAGTACAGAAAGAGTCTAAAAGGAAAAGTTAGAATTTTGTGGCGCTTTGAGGCAATGCAGACAAGTCCCCAGGGGAACCTTTTAGTCACTAAAAGCTGCCCATTTATGATGAGAAAGTGTTTTGTTCTAGCCTGAATTATTAGATGATTTTTTTATTTGTTGCTTGTTTATATATTTTATTAATAGTTACTGTAGGAACCAATATTGTTTTTGGTTTAAATTTTTAATTGGTTTAAGTTTGTTTGGGTGATGCTTTATGTATGTTTCAGTTTTATCGCACTGTGGCCTATATTTATTTCGACCACTGGTGGCACTGCAGAGCCCAAATAAGTGTAAAGGAGGCAGTGCACTGATGTTTTTGGGTGAAGGGAGGTCACACGGTTTTTACCGCTTCATTTGGTTTCAGCGCATAACAAATTTGCCGTTATTATTTCATCATCTGCATAAATTCTAGCCATAAAACGTCACTCTGGACTTTGTATTACTGATTATCAAAAGTTGACATCCTCAATAAATGGGAACACAAACCCAAACGCCCTTTTTGCCTGGACAATATCCTTGAAGTGAGTTATTGCCTCCACCCACACCCAAAGGGTGACTAAAAGCAGTGTGTTGAAGTAATTTTGGGAGATTTGTTTCCTAGTTTTGTCTGAAGAGGTAAATGATTTAAACTCTACCTATGTCAGAATAATGGGTGTGTTGTCTTTGTGGGGGGAGTTCTTCCTTGAGCAGAAACACTACTAGACTAAAGCAAAAAACATCAGTGATGTTGTGGGATGTCAATTAATTTAGGTCGGCTGGCAAATCCAAGAAATATCAGCTGCATCATGTTTCGAATTGGATCACCGGGCGACCACAAACTGGGCGCTACCAGTGTGGGTTGTTAAAAAAAACACAAATAAAACAGGGGTATGTTTTTTGCTGCAGGTCTTACGACCTCTGTGCAAGTTGCCGTTTGGCAGTTTTCCATTAAAATACTAAAGTAGGTTTCACTGAAAAGGGCTTATGAGTATGATCCATCCTTGTAGATTCTACCCGCCCAGATGGACTGGTGAAATGCTTTTCTTTAAAGAATATCATCTGGCAGACTTTAGGTGTTTACCAACTTAGGGGCCTTAAGGGACATTGGGGGTTATTGTGGTGTGTTTCTTTTTTCTTTTTTGTCAAATTATTTGATTAAAAAAAGCCCAAACAAATCAATTGAATCAATTACATATTTAACTTGAAGTTAAATATTTATGTTTACAAATAAAATATCTGGCATCAAACTAAGCATTTAGCTTGTTGACTAAATATTCACCTTGTAAACTAAATATTTAGTTAGCAAGCTAAACTGGCTAGCTTAAAATTTAGCTTGGAACTAAACATTTAGCTCAGGGTTAAACATTTAGCTAATATGCAAAATGATTGTACACTAAATATTTAGCTTGTTGCCTAAATATTTAGTTTAGAGCTAAATATTCAATTTGCAAACTAAATATTTAATTTCTAAACTAAATGTTTAGCTTGGGTTGCACAGTGGTAAAGTCTGTAGCACTGTTGCCTTGCAGTAAGAAGGTCCTGGGTTTGAATTGCGGCCCGGGGTCTTTCTCCATGGAGTTTGCATGTCCTCCCGGTGCATGCGTGGGTTCCCCCCAGGTACTCCAGCTTCCTCCCACAGTCCAAAAATCCTCATTTATTTAGACAGGCTAAATAACCCAAGTTATTGCTGTTAGCTTTTGACTGTGTATCTTTACAAATGGGACCCAATACAAGTTATCATAATGCCTGGTTTACTTATTTCTTTTTACATTATCTAACAGAAACATATACGTTTCTAGATCTCACTTTTTCACAACTTGATTTTTTTGAAAGAAATACTTGAAGTATGTACGTTTTTATCTAGAAAACTACATTCAGCGAACAGATATAAATGGTAAATGGCCTGTACTTGTATAGCGCTTTCACACTACATTCAGTCATTCTCCCATTCACACACTGGTGATGGCAAGCTACATTGTAGCCACAGCTGCCCTGGGGCACACTGACAGAAGTGAGGTTTCCGAACACCGGGCCCTATGACCACCACCAGTAGGCACAAGGACACAACGACTGAGACGGACGGAACGGGGGCTTGAACCGGCATCCCTCCGGTTAGAAGACAAACTCCTCACTCCTGAGCCACAGTCGTCTATACTTTATAGTTTTTATTTGTGTTGCCCACCATACAGCACAGATGGCTCAGCAGATTGAGAACGGCCTGAGAACAAGGCAGTTTGTGAACATACAAGAAGTCCAGCTCCAGTCCAGTTCAAGGGCCACTATGTTCTTCACTCAGTGAATCAGTCTTCGTCAGACACGTGACCTGCCTAGCAACCCCTACCCCCCGGCGCCATCTTGAGTGTAAGCGTCTTGCGATGCTAGGGGAAACCGGATTAGATATACTGAAGAAGCTGAAGTTGAAGAAGCACACTGGAGTCTCACACATGGATAAAAAGAAGAAGGAGGAACGCTTTCCATACAGGGATAAACTTGTAAAGGAAGCTAGGGATAGATATAATCAGAAATTCATACGAGCTCAAAGGAAACGAATGGAGCTCAGACGCTTCATTACTTCCTCCAACTACCGCATTTGACATCACAATCTGTCTTGTGTTTGAGATCAGCGCATACACATGTAAACAGTTCAAAACTTACAAATCGCTGGAGGCATTCTCCCATTTTCTGTCCAAAATCACTTTCTCAAGCGGGAAACCTAAAGAATCTTATATGGTTGTAAAGTTTTTGTTTCCTGGTATTGTGTGACCTGTTGTGGCAGGCCTTCACACAACACGAGTGAACCATTTGGTCCAGGTTTATGCACTCCACATACACAGCGATCGCAGCTTCCGTTGTTGTGTACACTCAACAATCCCATCATGCAATGCACCTACAGAACCCGATACGTCATCTGACCAAGACCGATAGACCAAAGGTGGGAAGAGCAACATAACAATATACTCAAATAAGAGTAGCATTACTTTAAGTGAATGTTACTCAAGCAGAAGTGAAAGGTTTGACATAGTTAACCTACTCTTAAAGGTACATCTTTAAATGCTTCATTTTCAGGTAATATAACTGGCTTCATTCGGCTGCTTTAACTCCCCTTTTTCTTATTTTATCTTTTGCATGTCAGCCAAGTTTCTCCGCTTGCTTGCAAAAGTCAATAGTGAGATCATCTCACAAACGCTGCTCTCCTGATAAAAACCAATCATTGTTTTTTGTTGTTTTTCAGGAACCAGTGATAAGTAGGGAGAATGTGACTTCACTAAAAGTCTGGAGCTGCTACAGAAATCAACAGCTTGGAACAGAGAAACACAGAAATAAATGTCCGACTTGCTGCCGGTATTGATCCCTGTGATTGATTAAAGAGTGCTTGAGGAGAGAAGAATGGGAGAGCAAAGTTATTCACACACAGGATCAGGCAGCAACCACTACTCACCGTACTTGTTGCCTGTTGCTTCAGTGTGGTGGATTAAACGGTTTAAAGCTTTGTCAGCTAAATGGTCGCATTTTTCTTTTCCACCCATGTCTTTGTACTTAATTTGGAGCAGCTAAAAGGCCTTTAAGTAATTCAAAATGTCAACTACTCAATCACTTATTGTCAAAATCTTTGAACGACTGAGCTGTGGTTAAAGATTGGTTGTATTTAACAGAAAAAGTTTTTTTTTGTTTCTGCAACAGCTGATACAGGTATTAAAAGCTCCTTCCTTATGACAAAAAGGCAATGGGTTAGGGTTAGGGTTGCCTGCAATATTTTTAAGGTTGCAAACATCCAGAACCTGAAACCAAGTTGCAGAATGTTATCAGAAAGAAGACACTGTAGAGCAATTTAAGTACCAGAACGGCTAGTAAAAAAGCCGAGCAGAGAGAGACGCTGGAGTAGGGGATATGATCCTTGCCCGTTATGATGCATGGTTTGAACTTCCTCCTGCCCTCTTGCTCTTTGGTCCTGCCCTGCATCCATAAAGCCTCCTTTTCAACTCCTCTGAGATTCTGGGTCGTAGTTGAGGCATTTTTCTGAGGTTCTGAGATGCTAATCAGCTGCTCCCAGTTATAAAACAATACCTTTTTTGCCTCAGTCACAAATCATACCAAATATCCGACAGTTAAAAAAAGAGAGCATTTCAAAATCACAGGGAATAATTGTCCAAACAGTCAATATCTCAAGCAAAATGATAAACAAAGTCTACAAATGGAACAAATCAGAACCTACATAACAGACCAACTCCAAAAAGCTATATTAATATAAAAATAACATCTCTCACAGTGGAAATGCACCTATAATTTGAATTTCAGAACCCTCCATAATTTCTAAGTGAGAGAACTTGCAAAATCGCAGAGTGTTCAAATACTTATGTTTCTCACTGTATATGTACAACATAAACGGTGTCGAAAAAAAGGCCGATTTGTCCCGGATGTGTGTAACGTACCGCCAACAGAACATAAAAACACTAAGGGGTTATATAAAAAGAATGTTTCTGCCCCGTTCAATTTGTTCAATGTTGAGTTAATGTTTTCTTTTCGGCTCTGGCTTCTGGTGATCATTTCGTCTAGCTCTGATTTCTTCCAAAGTCTAAACAGAAGAAACACCGGAGTTACTAAATTGGGAAGTGGTGCCTTCTAAATTAAGCTGAAACAGGAAAACAGGAAAAGAAATATTTCACTGGTCAAAACAAATCAGCACAGCCATGATCTGATGATGCGCTCCACTGCTTTTTTCTAATCAATGTCAGCAGCAGCGTCTGTTATGCAAGCAGGGGTTCAGAAATAACTGCAGAGAGCAGCAGGGAGGTAAGCGTTAACAGGGGGAACCTGTGACGCTTCAGTGGTTTGATGCTGCAATCAGAGAAGGGATTGACAGGGTCATGATCTGCACCAAGTGTGCTTCTGAGTGCTTCTCTGCTCTCGGTTCAGAAACTGTAGCTACCTGAGTATTATCTGAAAGGTCAGAGAGGGCAAGGAAATGCTGCAAGGACCCAGTTTAACCAGCTAGATAAAGGTCCTTACTTTACACATTTAACAAGCTTTTCTTTTCTTTTAAACATTAAAATGTCACATTATTAAGTTTGGACAATTTGTATTTTTTCCACTCTCCAGCCCTTCTATTACCTTCTCCCTCGACATTATGAGATGAACGGATGAGCAGAGGGAGTCTGGAAGGGAGGAGGAGGGGAACACCTTCAGATCTCGCCCAGATGTGTTCTTTAATCCTGCAATTAGCTGCAATTATAGTGATAGATCCAGGAGATGAAGTGATCATATTTGCACACTGATTTATTCCCTCCAATCATGCGACAACACCATGCTTCCTTTGGACACATTTCCACTTGCTCGCCTTGTGTTTTATCTCCCCATTCTGTCCCAATACTCCTCCTTCCCCCTTATCTCTCCTTACCACTCTCCACCTCCACAAATCTATCCAACCCACCCCAGCTCACCCCCCTCTCCCCTCCTTTCTCTTTGTCCTAGGTGTAATTCATCTGGTTTCCAGCTTGAAAAGCGAGGGATACAGAGCGGGATGAAAAAAGAAAAGAAAATGTAAGACAACAGAGCAGGATGGGACACAACAAGAGCCCCTTCAGATGTTGCAGATGATGCCTTTAATCCTGTCAATAGCTGCAATTATAGTAATTATCTCTAATAGCGGAGCATTGTGTTCAGCCTCTGATATGTTTAACAGATGATGCAGAGTTGTGCCGCCTCCGCTCCCCACACAGGGAGCTTAGATTGATATTAATGAAATCAACAGAAAGCAAGAAAAAAACGATGATGGTCCCAGGAGGTTTAGAGAGTGCCGGGAGTGTTTTTCAAGCTCTCGGTCGAGGTCTAATAGAGGTCTCAGAAATGATACTGAGTGGTCTTTGTGCTCCACAGAATGAGAAGAGAGACAGATTGATGCTAAGAAGCAGAAAGGGCTCAAGGGATAAAGAAAAAAAAATCTGTATTAGAAGAACCAGCCAAGAATAAGACGCACTGTGCTCCTACAAGATGTTAACTTCAACACAGGTTCAAATTACTTCGCCAAAAATGACACTTTCCTCTGTTTTCCATTTGAAATCTTGTGCAGAGAATTTTTTTTTAAAGAAGATACATCTAGGTAGCTCAATATCATTTTTTTAATGAAAAATGTGGTTTTGTTGACATCTTCAGGTCATGACCCTCAATGCAGTGCAAAGCAGCCGAGATGACAGTCAACTCCTACAAGTCTGAGACCATGCATCTCAACTGGAAAATGGTCAGCTGCTCCCACCATTGGGCAGGAGTGTCCTTCAAGCTGAAATATCGCAACATCTAGCTCTTGAGTGATGGCTGGATGAGGCGAGAGATGCCTAATGTTACTGTTGATCAGTTTTATTGTGTGTTTGACATCATTGTCCTCTTGGAACAACCAGCTGTGTCATAGATCCCATGTTATCGTTGTTGTTTGGGGTGAGGTGTTTGAAGGTAGTCCTCCATCTTCATTAATCCATACACCTTGTACACAGCACCGCGAACTGCAGCAAAAAGCACCACGATGGTGCCACCCCCGTGCTTTACAGTTGGTGCATTGCTGTTGGGTTCAAGCGACTCAATCTGCCGTTTCCACTCATACTTGCCAAATAACTCAACCTTTGTCTTGTCTTACAGTAAACTGTTGTGCAGATGGTGTCAGGTTCTGTTGATTTTGCTTTGTTTTCCTTCCACTTAATTTCCTTCCCCTCTGTACCCTAATCTGCTTTCTTGTTTTGTTCCCTCCTGTTTGTGTTTTACCTAGTTCTTTTCCTTATCTAGTCTTTTCATGTTTAGATTATTTCCTTGTCTTTATTAGCTTATTCTCTCTAGTGTTTCTCTAGTGACTTATTATCTTTAGTTTAGAGTTTTCTGTCTCCCTACAATTCTACCTCTCTTCCCAGCTGATTGCTTCCACCTGCTCTCTCCCTCTCACCTGCATCTGATTCCCCTAATTGGTCATTGGTCTCCTCTCACTTCCTCATTTCCTCCCCAGTATAAATTCTACTCTCATTCAGTCACTACTCGCTGGTCCGTTGTCATTTCTTCCCTTCCTGGTTCCTGCCTTCCCTGTTGCCTTATATTCTTCCCTGGTCTGTCTTCCCGCGTTCCCTGGTCTCCATGTTCCCTGGTTTCCTTGTGGATTTTGTAAGTTTGCAATTTATTATTTAATTAAATCTGAGTTTCTTAAAATGTTCTGCATTTGGGTCCTCCTTGAAACTGTAACTTGACAGAGGGTATTTGTTTTGTCCAAATGGTTGGCACTCTCAGTCTATGTTGATTTAACACAATGGTGTTTTAGGAGTTTCTGGTTAATTTACTTGGACAATGTTGGGTGCTCCAAAAGTTTATGGTCCTCAATCTGGTCTGTGCTTACTTCCAGATGTAAATCCACCAATCTTCTAAACATACTTCTATGAACATATACATATTTTTATATCATTGGAAAGCTAAGAGTCTTGTGATTCAAATTATGGGTGCCAATCAAGGATAAAATCATAACTGTAGACACAGCGAGCGCTATTGGCAACCACCCACTCCCCTCCCTTCCCGAAGTAAATATAATGTGCAACTCACGGCTTTGTCGTCCGTTATGCATAACAAAACCAATTCATCTCAACCAAAACCTATATTTTTACATCCACAAGGGTCCGATCAAAGTTCTCCATCAAAGTGTTTGGTCCACGACAAAAATAAAGACCATAAAAAGCAAATAGACAGCGAAAATAAACAACCGAAAAATGTAATCCTATTTTCCAATCACGGCACCGAATTCTGATGGTTGACGCATCAAATAGCCAATGGAAAGCTGGAAACTATGATACCTCATATGACAGGGTGTAAATGGCGACTTTAAATGGCATATCCAAACACAGACATGAGATAATTATCACATTGCGAACTAGTAATATTCCCTTTGAGCAACATGTCAAAACACACTTTTAAAATAAAATATAACATAGAGGAAGCCGTAGAGCTTTGTTTGAGAAGAAACAGTAGTGGTTCTGAGGATGTTTTTTTTTTAATTAGAGGTGAACAGTAAAGTCAACCTGTGGAGGGCGCATCTGGCCCACTTTTGGGACATCTTGACCTTTAGTTAGACAAATATGTGCAAAATAATCATTTTTTGTTTTTTGCTGTCAGATTTGGTGTTGATAAATGTAATACTTCAGGCTTTAGACTCATAGTGGGTTTTAGGTGACCAATTAATTCTAAAGCCACTTTTAGAGCATGTATTATTTTAAATAAATAGGCAGAAATAAAATTTCATCTTTTTCAGTGTATTAAAAATCATAGAAGTTGGTGACAATAGCACTAAGACATATTCTCCCTGTTCTGGGAGAAATTTCAGAGTGTTTCCTTTCCAAACAGAACCCAGCAATGTGTGTACTCCGAATGGATCGAGAACAGCTTTAATTTTAATTTGGGTATGCGTTTTGAAAACATTTAGGTGGAAATTGCAGTGGGGTTTACAAGGATAAACACACATCAAAACTAGGTTTGGAGGTCAACCCTCTGGACTAGCCCTAGAATCAACCCTATTGATATTTTTATGCACTACGCTGGGTCAGTGCCAGGAATTGAACCTAATTAAATAAACCCAACTACTACTATTTGAAAAGAGAGGTTGAATATTCTGCTACAACTACGCTAGGAAGTTGCTGATGGAGTCAAACAAGAGAGAACAAGAAACTGGAGAAAAGTATTTACTACAAAAATAAATAAATAAAACAAGCGTCCACATAAAAGGAAATCCATGTCAGGGATGAGTGTATGTAAACCTCTAAGGAATGCATATACAGTTCTGAATCTAAAGTGGCAAAGCAGACGAAAGTTTCAAATATCTCTGACATATTCTCAAAATGCATTTTGTTGTTTCATGCTGAAAGGTTGGCAAAATGTTCACTCTCTGACTGATTCCATGTACCTGAAACAATGAGACTGAAATGTAATCAAAATTAATATAAAAAAAGATAGGCAATACCAAAAGAAAAACTTTCCAAGATCTTCAGAAAGCCCTGAGAAGTATCGATCGTGACCACTTTAAAATATCAGAGGAAGCCTGGTTCCTCGGAGGGCACACTAAAGTGAGGCATTTCTGACCACACACACAACAGCATCTCCTTTAAGTCTTGGTGCAAGGCAGGTTCCTGATGCAGCGATATCCCAAGCAGACTGAGGAGTGCCGGTCAATAATTCATTAGGTAGAGGGCTAAACTCAAGTTCAACCTAAATAAACCCCCTCCAACCACATTCCTAGGAGTACACCAGAGTCCTCCTCACACACTCATAAACTCACACTGTTTTAAGGCCTTTAACTTTCTTTCAGGCACAAAATCTTTCAAACTTTAAACTCACATTGAATTCTGCTTATGTTTAAAATCTATTCCTGAACACAGTTCACATTTCATGAGTCATGAACAGACTGTTAGCTGCCAGATCTCCTGTTTCTACACTTGTTCGTCCCAACTAACAGGGTTGTTCCTAATGGGGATTTTCAATCCACATGTTCATTTGAACACATCAATCTTTGGTTTGTGATAAAGTAAAGTTAGCTTCTAAAGTGTGTCTTCGACCTCGCTCCACTGGCAAAGGTTATAAAGTAAAGTAAGAACAACTGCAACCTGATGCAACACCAATGCAAATTGCTCATATCAGCATTTATGCATCAGCACATCATTACAGCCATCTGCTTTGTAGATCCCATGCAGATATGGCATGGGCAAAAAATAGGGCACCATAGTGGATTTTGGCCTTAAAATCTCCGAGACTTCAACCTCAACCATTAATGACAAACAGCTATTAAGAGTTTGACTTACCTCATATAGTGTGATAACACCGTTGGTCTCGTTGGGAGCTTTCCACTGCATGAAGATCTTCTCTTCATATGGAGTATTCTGCAGAGATTCCATCGGCACTGAGCCAGGGACTGCAAAATAAACCAGAACAATATCTTTATTTGCGTTATTAGAGATGTTATTGAAGTCGTAAGCGGCGCGTAACGTGATAAACCGCGTTTTATTCGTGAACTCAGCAGCTTCCCACCGGGAGAGTTTCAGATGCCAATAGGCTGCGAATGCGTTCCACGTAGCTGGTCCCGTAAGATCAGGAAATAACAGGAGAATTGCAATTGAATAAATGAAAGGGTAGTATGCAAGAAAATCAACATTAAAGAGTAACTAAACCCCCCCCATTTTTTTTTTTTTTTTTGCTTCTAAACTGTATAAATGAGTCTTTACCAATGCAATCTTTCAGTTTCTGGGAATTATTTTACATTTTTGTGAAAACTTGTTTAAATCTACACTTGGTCTAAAAACGTCTTAGTGCTGCCCTCTTAGGGTTGAAGTGTGGCTAATGTATTTGAATTTTGTGATTGCCGGAGAGCGGTACATCTTTTCCACTCTTTACATCACAGGCATGGTCTCACAGACACGCCCCGTGGGTTTGGGTATAAAACCATCTCTCAGACACACTCAGTTTGGAGTTGGAATGCGTTTTTCAGGTTACCATTATTATCACACTAGCACTTAGTTAGCATGGCTAACATACTGTTTTGAACGTTAGCATTACCACACAGAGACTGGACTCCTCCGGTCTCCTTCTGCCTCAGTAGCAGCTGCCTCGGACAACGTCGATCAGTCGCAAAACTGCCAACGTCGCTTCGGTCACTGTCCATGTTTCAGTGTCAGATTAAGTTAGCTTTCACTGTCCTCCTGAACACACCCCCACATGCCCCCCTCCGCTCATCCTCCACACTTGGCCACGCCCCTCATTTCATAGTTAAGTCATCGTAAATCTGTTTGTCTTTTATTTTGAAATTGTCCAAATACTTTGCTCTTTTTCTGTGTCTGATTTCCTGTCAGGCCTGATCTGAAGTGCTGAGCTAGGCACGTTTTATAAGCGTAGTGCCCGGTTGAATTCGGCCAATTGACTAAAACGGCGGCTATCAGCGGGAATACACCTCACAGACGTTATGCACTGCTTACGCATCCAGTGGGAAGTAGGCTCAACACTTTTTTAAACCTCCTTTTCGTTCGTAAGTATTCCGGTATCTTTGGTTCACAGCAGTTAATAGATCGATTGTGCATGATAAAATCCTATTGATGTAGGTTTCTATTTGCACCATAAATCTTCAGTCAAATTGATAACCAAGCCTTTACCATGGCATAAAACTTGTAATATAATGGTTTAAAAGTTGACGTTTAAGCTTTGGTGTCATCTCCTTGACTGAAGCAGGTTGGTGATCCAATGCTGAATACCAGTTTCCTCAATTCTCCGCACACCATGACTGCTTCTCTTTATTCCACTTCTCTTCTCTGTAACAATCACAGTGTTGTGATAAACACGGTTTACATTTTACCTCCAGATTCGCCCTGTCTTAGCTGGTCTCTGTGAGAATGAAGGAACTTTTTGCACCTATCCTCAATGAACACAGTGATCCACAGGACGCAGTGTGGTTCCATGGTCGTATCATGAGGAAGCCCACAAAGATATTATACTATTAAAATTAGATCATATAATATAATATTCTATAATATTTTAGTAAAAATATAAATTTTCTTTTTTTTTATTAAAAAAAATAATAATTTAAATTAAGAAATAAAAAAAATAAAAAAAAATATATATAAATTTTCTACCAAAAACCGTCAGTGGAGTGCCCTCTTCAGGTTAAAACTTTACACTGCACTTGAATTGAAGACTTGCTCAGCCTACATGGCTGACGTCAGCGATCCTGCCGGTGTGGAGTATAAAACAAGCCCAGTCTCTGCCACACCTCCGTAGCGAGTTGGAGTTGCAATAGCAAGAAAGTGTTGACGCCGCCCAGCCCTCCCCCTCGAGTGTCCCTCGGTCCGCCAGGCAACGCCTCCTATTGCCGCATTTCTCTAACCTAAAATGTAGGTGAAGCAAGACTTTGGTAGGGGGGGGGGGAGTTGGTCTTTAACAGCAATTGCAGTTAAGCTCAACCTTCACCATCAGACTCTGTGACTGGCTCACGGTGATCAGTGAAAAATACAGATTTCTGTTTGTGTGAATGATTCCTTCCGACTGCAGTCACCAAGATATGCACATAGTGCACAGCAGCAGGTAAAAACTATAACGAACAATACATTCGGATTTGCACTCCCCTTTGCTTACATCTTCTCATGTTGCTGAGATGCTGAATAAAATACTGATGGAATTTCAATGCCTAAGTTATTGTTTGATATTGGTAGATGGGGCCGAAAACCCCCCGAAATTTAAGCAGATGGTGGGGAAGCCTCCTAATGAAGACATGAAATTCATGGTCCTAGCGTTGTTGTAGGATGCCTAGAAACCATCACAGAAAAATCTGATGAGTATAAAAAGTATAGCTGCCCCAACAGACATCACATTTAAATTAATTTTTCCAAATTTACCACAATCACTCACTTTCAACAGTTGTAGAAGTCTTGGAGCCTACATGGTGGTCTTAAAACAGGGTGACGAGGATGTTAAGACTCAATTGTTTTACATTATGATGAGGAATTACACATTTAACCTTTGTTGCAATCTATTAGGAAACTGTTGAAAGCAGCTTCAGTTGCCATCTAAAAAGGCTCAACAACCTGATGAAGAAGGCTGGTTCTGTTGTTGGTACTACTGTGGAACCACTGGAGATGATGATGCAAAGAAGGATTCCTCATAAAATCAAAAAATGATGGACAACCCTGAGCATCCTCTTCATGAGATTATCATACAACAACAGAGTGTCTTCAGTCGGAGGCTTCTTCAGTTTCGCTGCAATACAGACCGCTACAGGAAATCCTTCCTGCCCACAGCTACCATCATCTACAACAACTCGTTAAAGAATTATTTTATATGAGCTACAACAACACTTAATGTCCCTCTGCGATCAATAAAGTATTTTTGAATTTAATTGAATTAATACTTCTAATTAGAGTGCATGACACTCATGTGTTTCACAGGAATTTGGAAAACTCTTCTAATGAAAAAAATTGGTTAACAAGTTTGCAGGGTTTGGAAGAAATTGTCAAAATTAAATGACTTTAAGGCAAGTTCTCAAAAATATCTAAAATTGAATTTCAGTTTCTTGCAGTTTAATTATTTTAACAAATCTAAAAGTCTTTTCAGAAACACTAAATTTCTCAAAATAAATCTTAACTGGCTTTTTCCTGTGAAGCAAATCAAATGCAAATTTCGTCTTGCAAAACATTTGGGTAAATTAGAAATCTCATTAGTAAGACATTATTTTCTTTCTAATAAATGATTAAAGTTCAAAATAGGTTTTTGGATTACTTTCAACATTCAGGTAATGTTTATATCTAATCCTTCAGAATGGAAAACATGCTTTGTGTTGATTGTAACTTCCTGATTAAATCTCAAAGAAAACTTCGGAATGTCTGCTGAGTTCTTAAACAGGTTTTAGATAAAACGCGACACATATTGGGATAGGTTTACATGAGCCCGGCTATAATTTGTAAAAATTAAAGAAGCCACTTTCTAGGCTAAAGGAAGACAAAGAGACAGCAATGAAATCACGCAGGGATAAATCCTGAGGTAACCCTGCAAACAGAATAATGGAGCAACTGCTGAGACAAAAAGACAGCCGCCACGCTGATTTCCTTGAACTGCAGGCAGATTTTGACTCACTACTGGGAACACTTGCACTTCTTTCAGAAAAAAGCAAACAAAGAAAAAATGTGTCAATTTACAAAGTCAATTACAGATTCAGTGTAAATGACTAGTCACATGAAAATGTTCGCCTTTGGGCTTTTATTTCAATCTCTTAAGACATTTTGTTTTTCCAACATCCAGTTTAGTAACTTTGTAGAAAGGTTCTCTGCTGTATACACCGGCTCAGCTTATCAAGCAGCAAATTCTACCTAGTAACATAGCAGGGAGGGTTTATTTGTGCGTTTTCAGGAAACAAAGCATATTTCACACTCTACAAACGTGTACAGAGGAGGAGGGGGGGGTGTCAGACACCTTGTCCGGGAGAAGTAACAGCATGTTAAACACGCACAACCAAAACCTGAGACAAAAACACACTGACAGGTGTGAATTGTACAAAATGTTGCCAAGACTAAGACAAACTGCAAAGACTTGCTTTGTTTTCTTTAATAAAGTGAAAAAATAATCGGCTTGTGTCTCATTTTTGAGCTATTTTATTGCAAATCATTAAACTGTGGTGTGAGGATTAATTCAGGATAGGTTTCCTGTTAGGCTGGTTAGAAGACTGATGTTGTTCTGTAGTAATTGAAACCCAGGAATGATTTTGTTTTTGGATTTTTTTGCTTCTTGTCCTGACCTCTTCAATTTTCTACATCTGATTTCTACCTCACATGTCCAAGCACAGGACCGGTGGTCGGGCCGATTACAACGCCCGTGTAAATTATGTTGAAATCATACAATGTATAGACCCAAGACACAAGCAGAGGGTGCTGTAGGCTAATCATTAGGACCTTTGGCAGCAGTAAAGAAGATACTTTGATACAGTTGTATGCCAAAGTGGACAGTAGAGCATCGCTTACTAAAAACAAGAGCAAGGCTAGCACAAGCAGGGACGATGCTAATAGATCACCAGTCTTAGACAGGAAAGTGTAACCTTGAGTGACATTCTGGTCTTGACTCTATACCAGTCAGTGGCGGTAATGCACCATTTACTGTTTGCCACCCGCCAATAAATATCACTAAGAAGACTAATATGAGCATGCTAACGCTACTTATGATTAAAGACTTATGAGAAATACACCCAAGGAAGGGAATTATCTAAATTTTGTGTAGCAGATTATGTTGGATTGTGGACGTAAAACCTGTTGCGGACTAGCTGTTTTACTGGAAGATATTAGCTGGACCCCTGTGGGTGTAAAAATACCATTTTTGTTCGAGATGGCTAAGTTCTGTCAAAGATATGTGGCTTTGAAATATGATTTGCACTTTTTTTCTGAGTGGTTTGACAAAAGCGTTTAGCGTGTCTACAGTTGTGATTATATGATTGGCATACATCATGGGAATCTCAAGAATCTTAGCTTTCCAATGATGTCCAATATGTATACATGCATAGAAAGGGTGTTGCTAAAAAAGGCAGATTTGAGCCAGACGTATGTAACATACAACTAACGGGACGTAAAAATGAGTTCCACAGGGTTCTGTGCTTGGACTAATTCTTTTGACTATATTTAATCAGCTCCATCATCCATCACAGATCTGATTGTTCCATATGTTCCTAACAGAGCCCTTCGCTCTCAGACTGCAGGTTTACTTGTAGTTCCAAGGATTTCTAAAAGTAGAATGGGAGGCAGATCTTTTAGTTATCAGGCTCCTCTCCTGTGGAACCAGCTCCCAGCTTTAGTCCGTGAGGCAGACACTCTGTTTACTTTTAAGGCCAGGCTTCAAACTTTCCTTTTTGATAAAGCTTATAGTTAGAGTGGCTTAAGTCATCCTGAGCTATCTCTGTAGGTATGCTGCTATAGGCTTAGACAGCTGGAGGACAGACTGACCACTTTTCTTCAGGATAAACAAAGATTACTTTAAATCTAAATCAGGTTGGAGAAGGGATCATTTTAGACTTAATTTAGTTTATGCTGGACAAAACAATGGGAATTACCTATAAGCTTTATGGATCTTAAATAGCTCAAATTAGACTGCAACAAAATTTAATCTGTCATTGGAAAAAATATAAAATATTAGGCATAAATGGGCATTGTTTTTTGAATTATGCTTGGATGAACTGAATTAACGGTTGTGCCATTTTTAAATGTAGGTCTCACATTTTTCCTGTCATTTTTTTTAAAGATTAGAATAAGAATTTTCCTGGCTTCCAGAACATTGGTAGGTTTTAACAGGGTCAGGGCAAGCAGTTGCAGTAGAACAGGCTCCGAATACTATTTTCAAATAAAAAGTTGTCTCCAAACTGGAAAAAGAGTCAGAGAAATGTCTCTGAGAACACCAAGGTAGATTGCAATAAACCAACAGCTTCATGCTGAACACAAATAGTCCTGTTTTATTAACCTTTACACACTGCGTACTTATCAAAAAGGACGGAGAAATTACTTTAAATGTTTACAAACTGCTTCATAGCAAATGAAAACTGTTTTCAAGAAGGATGATGAGAAAATGTTTTAGACTATATTTAGAGAGAGATCATGTTCTCTGACTAACCAATTTCAAGTTATTCGCCCATTCAGCACGGTCTAGGGAAAATAGTTTGGGAACACCTGTTTCCACATAGAAACATTTTTGTGTGCAATTTGAGAAAAAAGGTAGACCACATTGCTCAGATTCCACACAGCATATGTCCAAGAGGAACTTTTAGCAAGGGGACTCCAAGATTGACCGCTGGTGTACTCCACTGAAGACAAAAAATATGCTGGGAAGAGCTAATCAAGAATAAGTTCACTGTTCTTTTTGGCATTAAACAAATTCCCTGGAATCATTTTATGATGAACAAAAATCCATATGTGGTTGTACAGCATAAGAAATATGTAAACACAGGGTCAAAAGCCTTCTGAGTCAGATGTCTTGATGCACACATGAATACACAAACATTTTAGGAAACTGTCGGAAGATTTTGATGAGAAATTCCAAGGTGTTGATTAAGGGCCAAGCCCATGGAGTGCATCAAATTACCCTAACAAAGACATGCAATTACAAACTGCTTTTTCATTCAACACCTTATCACTCATTCATGTGTGCGTTTATGTGTGTGTGTGTGTGTTTGTGAGTCTGACGTCTGTGCTTGCACTTATCTTTTATGAAACAATGTCTGAGAATATCTGGTGTTGGTGTGAAGCTTGAGCCACCCTTGACACACGTGTGTGTCTGCATGGCTCGGTTTGTAACAGTCTTATCTGCTTGGTGTTTGTCTGTCTTCCTCTGTTTTTGTGTGAACCTGTGTGTTCCTGTGCTCCTTGGAGGGACAGACAGAGAAAAACAGTCTTCATTGAAAAGATAACGGCAGCTGTAACACATTAATCATAACATGATTAACTTCCATCGTGCCACACATTGAATGGTCTGCTTCATTATGCTGTCAGCTTTGTTCTCTATGTGTGATTTTCTCCTTTGTTTTCTCTCTAGATCCTTTCTTGTATCCTAAACTGAACTCAAATTATCATTACTGGTGTGCAATGAATCTGTTTTCTCCTTTGACCAAATTACATTTTCAAGGTTTATCCCTATTCCTGCTTCTTGGCTCATAACTCAGTTACATACTTACTTAAGAGGTAGCTGTTAAAACACTCCAGCATTAAATGGGACATCATATGTGATCACTTTTCAACGATTCATTGAACAGAATCTACATTAACATTTAAAGGAAGGCAAGTTTATTTGCATAGCACATTTCAGCAACAAGACAATTCAAAATGCTTTACATGAAACCGTAAACAAGCACATTGCAGTGGCTCAACTCTAAACAGGTTTTTCGCCTTGTTTTAAAAGACCTCAGGGTTTCATCTATCTTGCTGTATTCTGGAAGTTTGTTCCAGATTAATGGAAAACAAAAACCTGAGATGTCTGGAAGGTTGGTACGACAACAGATCTTTGACACTCAGCCATTCAGTGATTTATACACAAACTAAAGTATTTTGAAGTCTATTCCCTGAGCTACAGGGAGCCAGTGTAAGGACTTTATAACTGGAGTGATGTGCTTTACTTTCCTGGTTCTAGTGAGAATGTGAGCAGCAGCGTTCTGGATCAGCTGCATCTGTCTGACTCTTTAGGCAGATCTGTGAAGACACTGTTGCAGTAATCAATCTGACTAAAGATAAACGCATGAATGAGTTTTCTCGAGATCTTGCTGGGACATCAGTCCTTTAATTCTAGAAATGTTCCCCAGGTGACAGAAGGCTGTAATTGTCTTTACGGTGGGGAAAAAAGTATTTGGCAGGCACCGATTATGCAAGTTGTCCCACTTAAAAATATCAGAGAGGTAATTTTCATCATAGGTACACTTCAACTGTGAGTTCAACTATGTTATTTGTATAATGATGCAGAACATAAGTATTTAGCATCTACAAACAATGGAGAATTGTGGACCTCACAGACCTGTTAGTTCTTCTTTAAGAAGCTCTTCTATTCTCCACTCGTTACCTGTATTAATGGCACCTGTTTGAACTCGTTATCTGTATGAAAGACACACTGACCATGGCCATGGCCAAGACCAGAGAGCTGTCTAAGGACACAAGGTACAAGATTGTGCACCTGCACATGTATTCTAGTTCTAGAATTGCGCTGCTCTGGGTGGCTGCATGTTGGAGTGGCTCTGTTGGCTACATATAAAGTTTTGGTTTTTTGTACATTGGTTCCTCTTTTTTCTTAAGGAAGATTGCATTGTATACTTTCTCATTTTTGGTGCTGTGAAGCTGGAAGGATTTTTGCAGTAAATATTTCCCTTTTTGACAATTTGTTATGATGCGTAACCATGGCAACAATGTGGTTTACATCCGGGAGCAGCTGATTAACATCGCAAAAGCTGAAATAATACCTCAACTGAAGCCACAAATCCCTGAGAGGTTGATAAGGAGGAGACGTGGCTGTAGAGCAGGAGCGAAAAGAAGATAGAGAAAGAGGAAGTTCAAGCCATTTCTTCCATCGATCATAATGGGCAACGTAAGATCACTGGCTAACAAGATGGATGAACTCCAAGCCCTTACAAGGACTCAGCCAGAGTACCGTGAATGCAGTGTTATATGTTTTACTGAGACGTGGCTGCTGGATCATATCCCCGACTCCAACGTCTCTCTGCCAGGCTTCCTGACTGTACGAGCAGACGGAGATCTGAAGACGAGCAGAAAAAGAAAAGGTGGTGGAGTAGCAGTGCTTGTCAACAACAGATGGTGTCATCCAGGACATGTTACTGTGAAGTGTCGTCTCTGCAGCCCAGATGTCGAACTCTTGGCAGTGAGTTTTCGTCCATATTATTTACCAAGAGAGTTCACCAGTGTAATTGTTGCAGTTGTTTACATTCCACCTTCAGCCTTTGCTGACACTGCATGTGATGTCATCAGTTCCGTTGTTGCTAAGCTACAGACACAGCACCCCAATGCATTTGTGGCAATATCTGGTGATTTAAATCATGCCTCGCTCTCTACTACACTTCCAACATTTCAATAGTTTGTCAGCTGCACCACAAGAGAAAACAGGACTTGGATTTGTTTTATGCAAATGTAAAGGATGCATACATGTCCAAACTAAGACCTCCTCTGGGACAATCGGATCACAATCTTGTTTTTCTCTGTTCAGAATATAAACCACTTGTTCAGAGGCAACCTGTGACAAAACGAACTGTGAGAAAATGGTCACAGGAAGCTGAAGAAGCCCTGCAGGGTTGTTTTGCGACCACAGACTGGATGACTCTTTGCCAAGCAGATGGAGAGGACATCAATGCCATGACTGAGTGTGTGACTGACTATATAAACTTCTGTTTGAACAACATCATCCCCACCAGAACAGTGAGATGCTTCCCTAATAACAAACCCTGGATCACCAGTGACCTGAAGGAACTGCTAAACAAGAAAAAAAGAGCCTTCAGGGAGGGAGACAGGGAATTACTGAGGAGTATACAGAAGCAACTTAAGGTCTAGATCGTAGACAGCAAAGAGGCATACAGGAAGAAGCTGGAGAACAAACTACAGAGGAACAATATCGGAGATGTCTGGTCAGGAATGAGAAAGATCACAGGTTTTAAGGACAGGAAGTATGGGATAGATGGAAGTCTGGACAGAGCCAATGAACTGAACACATTCTTCAACAGGTTCAGTTCAGGAACAAGCTCAGCATCCCCCTCTGCTGTTCCCAGGCAAACAGAAATCCCACTCTCCTCTGATAAACAGCTTTCCTGTTACACCTCGAATGTTTTATCCTTCACCTCAGCCATGGACTCTCCTGATTCCACAAGTTTGACTTCAACCAAGTCAGGAAATGCTGCTACCCCCTTTGCCTCCCACTCCCACTTGTCTGTCTCCAAAAGTCATGTGAAGAGGCAGCTGGAGAAACTGAACCGGAACAAGGCTGCAGGTCCAGATGGTAACAGCCCCAGAGTCCTGAAGGCCTGTGCAGAGCAGCTCTGTGGGATCTTGCAGTACCTCTTCAACCTTAGCCTAACTCAGGAGAAGGTTCCTGTGTTGTGGAAGACATCCTACCTTGTTCCAGTACCAAAGAGAACTCACCTATCAGTCATCAATGACTATAGACCTGTTGCCCTGACATCCCACATCACGAAGGTCCTGGAGAGACTCCTGTTGGCACCCCTGAGTAAGCAAACAAGAACGTATCAGGACCCACTGCAGTTTGCTTATCGCTGTGGAGTTGGAGTTGAAGATTCCATCATCCACCTTCTTCAACCAACCCACTGTCATCTGGAAAAAGCAGGCAGCACTGTGAGGATCATGTTCTTTGATTTCTGCAGTGCATTTAACACAATTCAGCCTGATTTGCTTCATCAGAAACTCCTGAAGACACAGGTGGAGCCCTCAACAATCGCCTGAATCAATGATTACCTGACCAACAGACCACAATTTGTGAGACTGAAGAATTCTGTGTCAAACCAGGTGGTCAGCAGCACAGGAGCACCACAGGGGATCGTACTTTCACCATTCCTTTTCACTCTGTACACCTCAGACTTCCAGTACAAATCAGAGACCCGTCATCTGCAGAAATACTCAGATGACTCTGAAATTGTTGGGTGTATCAGAGATGGACAAGAATCTGAATACAGAGAGCTGGTGGACCGCTTTGTGACATGGTGTGGAAACAATCGTCTCACTTTGAAAATGAACAAAACAAAGAAGATGATTGTATATTTTAGAAGAAACAGGGATAAGTCAAAAACTGTTTCCATCATGGGAGAAGAAGTGGAGGTGGTTGAGGAGTATAAATACCTCGGAGTTCACCTTGACAACAGACTGGACTGGAGGCACAACAGTGAAACCGTCTACAAGAAGGGACAGAGCAGACTGTACTTCTTGAGGAAGCTTAGGTCCTTCAAGGTTTGCAGCAAGATGCTGGAGATCTTCTACAAGTCTGTTGTGGAGAGTGTAATCTCTTCAGTTGTCATCTGTTGGGCTAGCAGCATCAGAGCCAGGGATTTAAATAGGCTAATCAGCCTGATAAAGAAGGCTGGTTCTGTTCTTGGGACAACTGTGGAACATCTTGAGATGATAATGCAAAGAAGGATTCTTCACAAAATCAAAAAAATTATGGACAACCCTGAGCATCCTCTTCATGAGACAGTCATACAACAACAGAGCGTCTTCAGTCGGAGGCTTCTTCAGTTTCGCTGCAATACAGACCGCTACAGGAAATCCTTCCTGCCCACAGCCATCATCGTCTACAACAACTCCTTAAAGAATTTATTATATGAGCTATACCAACACTTAATTTCCCTCTGGGATCAATAAAGCATTTTTGAATTGAATTGAATGACTGGGATGAGCCAATCTACAATAGGCAAGCAGCTTGGTGAGAAGAGATCAACTGTTGGAGAATTTTCTAGAATCATGATAGTTTGTCACGATATTGTATCGATATTCCAAAGTAATGTATTGATTTTATTTTTATTTTTAGACTTTGAATGGAACCAATAATGATGACATTAGTTTTTGTAGTAAAATTAAAAGTATGACTGGTATTTGGTGGCTGTTTTCACCTTCTTCGTTCCTGTGGATCAACTAGATGTAGTGATAAAACTGGATGTTTTAAAATATGAAACATGTTGGAGTGTTTAGAATGCTGTGACAGTTTTTCCACAATTAGAATCAGTTTTAAAAATCACAATATATAGTCTTACTCATAGTATCGTCCCCCCTGTATTGTGATACATATCGTATCACCAGATTCTTGCCAATATACATCCCTAAGCAACAGTGTGTGCAAACCTGGTGAAGACCTACAGGAAACATTTGACCTCTATCATTGAACGTTACATTTCAAAGTATTGAGATGAAGTTTTGTTATTAACCAAATACTTATTTTCTGCACCTTACTTTTTAGTAAAAATCATACAATGTGATTTCCTTTTTTTTTACATTCTTTCTCTCACAGTTGAAGTGTACCTATTATGAAAATTACAGACCTTTTTAAGTGGGAAACCATGCACAATCGATGGCTGCCAAATACTTGTTTGCTCCACTGTATGTGTCTCTGGAGGTTCAGGTTTTATTACATTACTACAACCAGATTTAATTGTGTGATCAGTAGCTTCTTGCGGTCATAGCTGAAGCTCTAGATCGTTCCTCTTTAGGTCCAAAAAACAATTACTTCTGTTTTGTTTTTACTCAACTAAAAAAGGTTATGTCACCTCCACGCATTGATTTGTTTCAAGGATCTACCCAACGCTTGAATGGGTTCGTAGTCACCTGGTGACATTGTAATGTTGAGCTGTGCATCATCTGCATAGTAATGGTAACTAATTTTATTACTTGTTATAATCTGAGCATGTGAGAGAATATAGATATTGAAAAGGAGGGACCCCAGGATGTAACCTTGGGGAACCCCGTATGGGATTAATTTTGTCAACTCCAATGTGAGGTTATCTTTATAAAGACTCAAAGCAGAAAAGTACTGCACCAGAAAGTCTGAATCAATTCTCCAGTCACTCCAGTTATATAGCCTACTATGGTAAAGTAGCATTGATGACCCATATTAAAGTGCTCATGACACCGAATTTTTAACAGTAAAATTACATAAAATTGAAAAATATACATCTTACTTAACATTTTGGTTGGCCCAGTTGAATCCATAACAAGACCCTAACTTAACAGAGAGCCAACGTTTTTTTTAAACCGACTAGCGACAAATCTAGCAACTTTTTTCTATTTATTGGAGACTTTTGAAGACTGATGTAAGGCATATATCCTTACTCTTCTCACCGATCTTACATAAATATTAATAACAGCTCCTAAGGGCATCATCAAGAAAACCAGTCACATTTTTTCTGGTACTGCTCTTTCACACATGGGCTTTGGAAAGAGTTTAGCAGGTTGTTATTAACCTTATTTTGACGGATTTTCCCTTACGATGGAAAAATGTTCTATTCATTTTTTTTGGGGAATACCTAAAAATGATCACACATTTTTATCTTTGCATAAAATCAACATCAGAATATCAAGGAAAATGCTCTCAAAACAATTCATATATGTAATGTTTTGCATGTACAGTATTTATATAACACCCCTGGCAGTTTGTAGCTGTTGAATTCTCCTATATACGTCATTTGTTGAAAACCCGGTCCTGATTCCAGCCTGATTTCTCCCAACAATGGATGTCTTTTTCTCACCAAATTCTAATTTCTCCTTACCTGAAGACCCTGCATCATCTTCCCTGCTGGTGGCCTCTGGCCTTAAGTCTCCTCCCTGCCTCTGGTGTTTGTTATGTTGGCATCAAAGATAAATAAAAAGGTAGAAAGCTAAATTTTGGAATAGAATTAGCATGAGCAGCAGTAATATTACTGTGAAAATTAACCTTGAAGTCCCACTAATACCATAGATATTTTTTCTCAGCCACTTATATTCTCTTCTCACCTGTGCAGACCCTCCCGGACCCTGCTTTGTTTGTAGCACCTTTATTGACACTATTGTATATTTGAAAGGATTCAAATATGTGGAAAGCAGAAAAGTTCTGCACAGAAATGAAAGAATTGGGATTATTCCAAGTATGAACTACCTAGCAAGGGATGTTACATTAGTATTGTTAACATGATGTATTGGCATGTATTAACTAGGCTTCATTTAGCTAATATTACCTGCATGAAACAGCATAAATCAATTTACATCTTGTTTAGAAAAAACTGTGCAATGTTCTTTGCCTTTTGCTGGCTCTGGCTGGTTTGCTGGACGTGCTGCTCTGCACTGCTCAGCAACACCTGCTGGCGATCCACTGATGCCTGCGCATCATGTGAATGCTTAAGTTGCGCTTAAAGATGGCTTGGAAAAATACATCACCACATATTAACGGACTATCCGGCTGTAAGGGCAGAAAAAGCAGAGTGCACCGACACAGGTGTGGATGATTTCCCCCGCGTCTGTTACACCCATGCCTCCACTGCAGCCCCAGATAACCACGAATGGCAGTTCGAAAGCATTCTTTTGCTTATTTTCTTATTAAATACATAGCAGAAAACTACCGAGGTCTAGACCTCGCTGTCCTCAATGGTAGATACGGCCTTGGTCAGAAATGATCGAGTTTTCAAAGCTGCGCTATTCAAATTGTGAGCCAGTCTCCATATAATTACTATACATGAAATATTGTGTCATGAGCACTTTAAGGTGCTTTACCATTGCAATTTTTCTTTCTGAAAAACCACCGCACCTTCTACACTTACTGTCACCTCTGGTAAATATATGTAAAATGACATAAATAAATTATATATATTAATATTTTATATAATAAATTATATAAAAGTAAATAAATTAATAAAGTACTAAGATAAATGAAATAAAGTTTAATTGCAAAAAGATGACCTTACGCCGAAATGTATTTAGAAAAATATAACGATTAGTTTAATGTCTCTTTTCAAATTCAAAACATTTCCCATGCTAGCATATAACACTAACCAGATTGATTTATTATATACATTTATTTAATTGGGTATGAAATGTACCTTTTTGTCCTGTAAAGTGCAGATGATATTTGTTGAAAAATGGACCTGTACAAATAAAGTGAAAACAGTAATGCTAAAATTTACTTCAGTTCATCCAACAAGTTTTATTAAAAATGAGGACTGTGTTGATTTTTTTTATTTTATTTAAAAAAAAATTGATATTTTTAAAGAGTTCATAAAGCAACTGTATGAATGTGGCCTGACATGCCTTCCAAACAACCAGTTTAGATGTAAAAAGTAACTAATGGTTACTAGGGGGACTTTCTAACCTTAAGATGCCACTCCTTGACCCAGTTCTCCAAACGGTGAGCTTTGTAGCTGGAGATCATTGTCAAAATGTACAAAGCAAAACCAAAAGAAAACAATTTATTTCCCCCGTGATATATAGAATCATCAGTTCTTAAACCTGTAATTCCCATCTGTATGGGATGAGGAAGTACTTTGTATGCAGATCTGTATCTTTATTATTGTAAAATATTTTCTTATACAGTATATAAACCGTGTTTACATTTTGAAACAGCTTATTAGAGCCACGTTTTTGTTTTCTTTATCAGTCCAGTAGTGTTTGTAATTCTTCATGTTCTTCAAGATGTCCCAATAATCAGAGGTTAATCCTCAGAGAAAAATATAAACACATTTTTATAAGAAGCAAGCAGGAGGGAGTTGGCAACAGTGCTGCTGTATTACAGAATGTATTTGTCTCAGTTTTTCCATGTTTATGATTAAAGACAATTTAGCAATGTAAGACAGAGAAGACTAAGCTGGTCAGAACTTCTATGATAAAAGGATTATAAAATCCCAGTCATTGTCCTCTATGTGAGAAGATCATCTTTCCCTGTAGTGTATTACTGATATATGAGGACATAAAGATGGGGATTTGAGATCAGTGTATTTAATATCCTTTTTTTTTGTTTTTCAGAGGTATTTGAGATCTACAGATAGAAAAACAACCTATTTATTTACCATTCAACAAACACTTAACATTTGAACGGAGCATGTGTGCGTATTAACATCTTTGTTGAATGTGGACACATTTCCTGCTTCCGTGTGCCATATTCATTTAATCTCACATAGAAAGGATATATATTAAAAGCAAAAAAAATATATGGAATTTATTTTAATTGGCAGGCAACTTGCATCGACAATGGAGGCCAGAACCTCCACCAGTCACTCAACACAGCGAGAGAGGGTGATCAGTAACAGAGGATGGCTTGTTGCCAGATTTGTATGTCCAGTAACAACCCAGGAACCACCAAGCGTCATGCCTGTTAAATTAGAAAGTGCTTGAACACCAGGGTTAGTGTCACTAAGAACAAATCGTCTGCTCATAAACTGTCGCTTTCAGGCTGGCTTGAAATCTGCAGCTGTCCACGTGGACAAACTCAATGCCTTCTATTGAAAAGCGCTATGGTCAGAGGAGACAGACTGAGCTGTTTGGTCACAATGGGAAAAAGAATGTTTGGAGAAGTCCGGATGAGGTTCTGTCAAGCAGGAAGGTGGAAGTATAATGGCTAGGGGGCTTTTCATTAGCCTGGCTTTCGCCAGACTAAGTTCAAGATGGAGTCTTCCATGTAATTTCTACTGCACAAGAGGCGTGACCAATGGGCATAGTTCAAATGACTCGGTACGCAATTGGATAGAGCATTCACCAATCAGACCATCGATTCAGGTGACGTACTTTGCCGAGCAACGCGAAACTCCAGGAAGGAAACTTTTCAAGAACCGTGGATAGTTTGTAGGATTGCGGTCTGCAAAAGCAGCAATGGCAGATAACTTTTAAATCTTTTAAAACAGCAGCGACAGCAGCGTCAATGGATAGCTGTGCTCTGGTGGCTGCCATGACCAATGTAAACAAAAAGCTGCTTGCCGACTGCTTGCGGATAAGCCCGGTTGTGATTGGTTCCAGACAAACTGGATAGGCTGTAGCAGTAGTTTAATGCGTGGGTTTCCAGACTGATCTGCAGGGCAGAATCAAACTGCCGTCAGATCAGGCTGGCGAAAGCCAGGCTAGCTTTTCATTGCCAGTGGTAGGGTTCATTGCACAAAGGAAAGTCAAGTCAATGCTTCATTGACAATAAAATCAGACATCTGGAACTTGTTTTGGTGTATCACTTCAAAACAATCAGTACAATACAGATGCTTGACACAGACAGACAGAACATATATATATTAGTGCTGTCATGAGATTAAAAAAACTTCAGATTAATTAATTATGATCTGTAATTAATTAATCTAATTAACCTCTTTTTTAATCTCACCTAATAATTGCTGATTAAAGCTCTCATCTTGAGGTATTTTCTTTTAAATACCTTACATTATTGTGGTAGAACAAAAGTTTGATACATGTAATTAAAAAAACTGACTTTATGAAGTCATATATTGTAGTTAACAGACTTGAACAGATGCAGTCCCAGCCATTTACATTCTGCTGTTTTTGTGACTAGTCCCAAGTGGCGCCTGCAACCTTTTCCTTCGAGCATGCGTGATTCATTAGCGTTCTGGACGCAGTGGGGTAAATATCTTCTCTTAGTCCAGCTGTGTTACAGGTTAAAGCAACACGTAATATGCGCATTATTTTTGATACCGATGGCTTGCCATACCGGTGGACCTGGGCAGCTGGGTGGAGGCGAGCTGCAGTGTGCGATGCTTCATAGTTAACTGCTGTAAGCTCTGGGACAGGAGAGCGCCCCCCTGCTCGGTGAGAAGAGTAACGTTACATCATTCACCCAAAAGTTTCCAATAACCCCATAAAAAGTTGCTAAATTTGCCGTTAGTTTTTTTTATTTTTTTAGAAAGAGTCGCTAGAGGGGTATAAAAACTCGCCAAATATAGCAAAGTTGGCAACTCACCGTTCCTCCTCACCTCGCCCTCCCCACTACGATGGAAGCCAGTCATCTTCTGATGAGTTTACAGCCAACCGATGTGCACTTTAGGGATGTTGAACAATCAGTGCCCTGACGACTCGAGGATGTGTTGTTTGAGAATGGGGCAATTCTGGACATGAAACTCTTCAACCTTTTGCCTGATGGTAGAGGCCTGAACAGGTTGTTAGCGGAGTGCGATGGATGTCTGATTATCTTCAGACCAGCTTTAAGAAGGCGGGTGTTGTATAGGTCGTTACTGCTAGCCCAATAAGTTTAAATGCTGCTCTTACAACCCTATTGATTGCTGGCTCGTCCTCAGTCGAGAAACTTTAGAGCTATACTGTGGCAGAGAATATAAGAACACTCTCTATCACAGCCTGCCAGCCTTAGACACCTTACGTTTCTTAAGCTGCCTTAAAAAGAACAACCATTCAATAGAATGTGAATGGAATAACAAAGAAGACTCCAACTTCCCAATTCTTTAACTTCACCTCAAAACAACTGGTAATAAAATGTTGGACAGGACAATGATCCGAAACGGATATCAAAACTAGGTTGAAATAGATAACGCATCATCAATATAATCTTATGGAATCATGTAAGCACAAATTAGGAGCTTTGACACTGTCCTCAAAAGAGTTATAGGTGTAAATCAACTTCAGAGGAGAGATCAAAAATCCAGCAGAAACTGCAAGAAGTTTATAAAAGCTAAAAACGCATGCAGTTGGGGTAAGGCAAGGTAAGGCAAGGCAATTTTATTTGTATAGCACACTTTCAACAGCAGGGTAATTCAAGGTGCTTTACATGATTTGGTGATTTAAAAAAACAAAAAAACAATGGAAATTAAAAGTAAAAGAAACACATTAAACATAATACACAATAAAGTAAGAGAAAGATCAATAAAGCAAGAGAGCAACACATTTCATACATATGACATCAATCATTTAATCGAAGGTAATTCTAAACAGATGGTTTTTAGTCTCGATTTAAAGCAGTTCAGAGTTTCAGCAGCTCTACACTCGTCAGGAAGTCTGTTCCAGATAAGGGGAGCATAGAAACTGAAAGCTGCTTCTCCATGTTTAGTTCTGAGTCTAGGGATGTTTAGTAGGCTAGAGTTAGAGGACCTGAGTGGTCTTGGTAGTTGGTACAGTGACAACAGGTCTTCGACATACTTTGGTGCTAAGCCATTAAATGATTTATAAACTAGTAGGAGTGTTTAGAAGTCTATTCTCTGAGCTACAGGGAGCCAGTGTAAGGACTTTAGAACTGGGGTGATGTGTTCTACTTTCCTGGTTCTAGTGAGGAACACGAGCAGCAGCGTTCTGGATCAGCTGCAGCTGTCTGATTGACTTTTTAGGCAGACCTGTGAAGATGCTGTTGCAGTAATCAATCCGACTAAAGATAAACGCATGGATGAGTTTTTCTAGGTCCTGTTGCCACATCAGTCCTTTAATCCTAGAAATGTTCTTCAGGTGATAGAAGGCTGACCTTGTTATTGCCTTTATGTGACCCTGGAGGTTCAGGTCTGAGTCCATTACTACACCTAGGTTTCAGGCCTGATCAGTAGTTTCTAGCTGTATTAACTGAAGCTGGGGTGACATTCTCTTACGAACAATTACTGAAGATTGGTGGTGAATGCATATATTCGTATGCATAATTTGAGCCTGTGTGGATCAGAGAAAATCTGAGATGAACTCAAAAATGTGAAACCCATTCTTAACATACAACTCATTTAACATTGTTTTATAATCATTTCAAGCTTGAAATAAGTTATTAAAAGTCCAATTTGAATATACAAGTCATGCCTACGATCAGTGTATGTAAACTAATGACTGCAATGGTGAATCTACATGACGACAAAAATTATTAGGCCTTAACAAAAACCTGAAAGGCGGATATTGCTATTATAAACTAAGGGCGATGACTCATGGGAAAGAAGAAAAAAACTAATTTCATTTCTTAATTGCAAATTCTTCATTTAGCCCCTACACATGGGTTAAAGATAATTTCTGTGTAATCAGCAAGATTGGAAAGTAAAAGAAAAAAAATCCTATATATCTGTACGTGAGAGAGATGGAAGCAAATTCATTTGCAGGAGCCATTACCGTAATAAACAATAATTAGCTTCCGTGTGAACAATTGCTCTTCTGTTCCCTAATTACTGAGCTACAACCAAGAGATTAACGGCGGTTAAACAAAAAGCAATTAAGAACAAAACAATTAGAATTTTTTTTAACCCCTTATAGCCATTTCTTCCACCCAGATGTGTTTGCTTTACTTTCAGGCAACATGCAGTTTATGCATGCTCAGCTGGTAAAGGTAGGACGCTCAGACTGAGAGGTGATGTTCCCCAGAAGCTAAATTCAAAACCTATTAGCTATGAGATGAGCAAAAGAACAGTGAGCACTGCTTATCAGGCGCTAAGCTATTCCAGTTTATCACAGGCATGGTGCTGGGAGAAATCTAAGGCATAAATGAATTATTAGCAGTTGTGGAAAGGCGTGCGTTCTGTTCGGAATCAGTGCAACACGAGGCCCTCTGGACAGAAAGCAGGAGGTTTAAAAGAGTCTGTTTTGATATATTCTGAATTGCTGGACAACATGTACACTCGGGGCACTAATAATTCATGCCAGTAAGTTGTCCTGCCGAGGGGCGCAGCAGTAAAAACAGAAATGTTGATTAGTGCAATATTTGAAGGTTGCAGACATCAATGTGAACATTCTGCTGCTTTAGTAGCTCCAGAGAGCCTGTGAGCAGGGTAAAAGTCTGGGAGCCAGCTTGACTCAGTTACAATGAGGGTCAGTTCGTTTCCTGCAGCACAGAACATTTGGAGTGATATCTATGGCGGAGTACTGGGGTCATTGTAAATTAAAGATGATAAATTATGTGGCCATGGAGGAGTAAACTTGCACCAAATAAATTCCAAATAAATTTAGCAAATTTACAAGAAAAAACTTGCCGAAAAGTTGTAAATGTGAAATGTATAGTATATATATATATAAAATGACTAAAGGTGGTTCTACTTGACTTTGGTGAGCTGAATACAAATGCATACTATACTTAAAAGTAAAAAAATGTAATTATTAAAAGTAGAAATTCACTTACTTTTATATCAATTCATCTTTGGTTAGACTTATCTTGCAGTATATAATATTATAAGTGCAACATGGAACAATCTAATTGGCTAGCTGTTGGGGTGTCTTCATTTAAGATTGACTGCAAAATAAAAGCTTTTTCACTGTGCTGAGCTTCAGGCAGTTCCTCTGTTTTGAGGTTATTTCTCCTTGTGTGTAACATGAATATTTCAGGGTCATGTGAATGAATTGATTAATTACATATTAGTAAATGCATCTAGGGACTGTGGCATAATAAGAGATCATTAGATGTGAGTGAGGAGGCCTTTCACCTAATGGAAAAAACATGTTTTCACATGGGCAAAATCATATGTGACAGGTGAGAAATATTTGACCAATGTGAAATTCACATATGAAAACATATTAAAAACATGAGTTGTGTGAAACTCATGTGACCACCTCTGTTTTGCATACATTTTCTTTGTAAAGTGCCATAAGATGACATCTGTTGTCAATCGTCGCTACATGAATACACTGAATTGAATTGAATTTCCTGTGGGAATTTGGAACATTTTCATGGTACTAAACTTTGAAACCCATTGGGAAACATGTAAACCACATGTAAAACATGTTATTTTCCACATGAAACCTACAAGCAAAAAACATGTGAAACCTATGTAAAAGCATACATGTGAAGTCTATGTGTGCTACACATGTGGTTTAGCAAACCCATGTGAGTTTTCTTTATGGGTCACCTAGTCTCCCCTAACTGCAATGAGAAGTGTTTTGGTTAACCTTGCGTTAGACGTACATTGTGGGGACTAGAGGCAGCATGAGCAAGTTTATAAAAGTAAGTAAGTAATCTTTATTTGTATAGCACCTTTCACAGACTAAAGCCACAAAGTGCTTCACAAAACAGTAATATATGAAAAAATAAATAAATCTGAAATAACACACAATATAAAAGGTCAAGACAACACAAAAATCATAGCAGCCCAAAACTAGCCAATTAAAAGCCTGAACAGATAACTGAGTCTTAAGTTTGCTCTTCACAGTGTCAACAGAGTCAACTGAGCGCAAAGAGGAGGGAAGATCATTCCAAAGCCTAGGAGCAACAGCCTGGAAGGATCGGTCACTTCGAGTACGAAAATGAAAAGTTGTGATAATCATTTTTCTGCCCTTCACTCCAGCCTTCTAATGTTACCATATGAAGTAATGTTTGCATCCTAAAATGTTTTAGGTGAGGTTGGTCCACCTCTGTTAGTCTTTTTGTTTTCATGCAGGGCTCTACAATGCCTCGGCAAAGATGAAGTCTTTTTGTTGCCTCAAAGTTCATTTGAACACAACACACACTTCAAAACACCAGAGATTCAAAGAAACTAATAAAGACATAGGATCCGCTGTATTGTTTTTTTGACTTTATTGTTACTGATGATTTATTAGTATGTGGAAATCTTATCAAAATGTTACCAGACATTGGAAAATCTCCTCTTTGGTTCAGTCGCAAAAAAGACGCTCAGATCCCGAACACACGCGTGATACAATCCTAAGGCAACATAATGTGAAGGGGAAACAGCAGCTTCCTTGATGTCTCTTATGTTTCAGTTCACGGGCAAGCCAGCAACCTGGTTCATGATTCAGTCATCTGGTACGAGCGGCTTAAGAGACCTCGAACGTCACTAAATACTTTATCAACACAAGCCGACACAACTGTCTGGATGACCGTAATGTTCAGACTATAAGCCCCTACTTTTTTCACACGCTTTGGACCCTGCGTCATTAAAGCAATAACAAGGTCAGCCGTCTATCACCTGAAGAACATTTCTAGGATTAAAGGAACAATGTTGCAACAGGACCTTGAAGAACTCATCCATGCGTTTATCTTTAACTGATTGATTGATTACTGCAACAGAGTCCTCACAGGTCTGCCTAAAAAGTCAATTAGACAGCTGCAGCTGATCCAGAACGCTGCTGCTCGTGTTCCTCACTAGAACCAGGAAAGTAGAGCACATCACCCCAGTTCTAAAGTCCTTACACTGGCTCCTTGTAGCTCAGAGAATAGACTTCAAAATACTTTTACTAGTTTATAAATCATTGAATGGCTTAGCGCCAAAGTATGTTGAAGATCTACTGTCACTATACCAACCCCACCAGACCCCTCAGGTACTCAGCAGCTTTCAGTTTCTATGCTCCTCTAATTTGGAACAAACTTCCAGAAAACTGCAAAGCTGCTGAAACACTGAGTTCATTTAAATCACAGCTAAAAACGTGTCTGTTTAGAGCTGCATTTGAGTAATGTTTTCATGTATCTTATGTTTTGAGTGCTTCATGTTTATTGCTGTTTTTACTCTATCCCCTAATCATGCAAAGCACCTTGAATTACCTTGTTGTTGAAAGTGTGCTATACAAATAAAATGCCTTTCCTTGCGTACTATACAACGATGTGACTAATTTATAGATTTTTTACTGGCTAACAGTCTCCAGGGGCACTATAGCAAAATGTGAGACATACATGTGGGGAAAGATTATGCACTGAAGAAGACACTATCGGTAGTTTCCATGCACACACCCTCATCATGGAAAACACACAAAGAAATGCAAATAATGCAGCTTTTAAGTTAAAGGCAATCGAGCTGGCTGTCAAAGAAGGAAATACAATTACTGCATGTAGGCCTGAAATCAATTAATAGAGCAGGAACTGAGTCAGTGTAAAAAGACGACAAAAGCGTTCAAAGGACATAAAAACACTGAAGGAGATGACTTCAGTGGCTTTAGTGCGCAGGACAAAGAGGACTGAAGTTAATATTCAGGTGCGGCCTACATATGTACAAAATGTATTTTTTTTTACGTTTTATATATATATATATATATATATATATATATATATATATATATATATATATATATTATTGTATTAAGGTGCGCTCAATAGTCCGAACATCACAGTATATTGTTATGCTGCACACACATAACTTCAACTGTTAGAGCTGTAATAACATAAAAAGCATTGTAATAAGAGAAAGTGAAATAACATCAAAATTTCTGCAGAAATAGGTGATGAGTAGAGCAGTTACTAAGTATACCAGGTTCTAAAATAAATATATACCGAACAGTAATCAGGCACTGCTTAGTTTTTGGTCTATCACTTTAAATGGCAAACAAATACAATGACCTTTGTGGTTGTAACAAGAAGAAATGTAAAAAAGGGGTGTAAATGCTTTTGTAAGGCATTGTAAGGTCATTATCGACAGATTGCTTCAAATAGTAATTGGAAAATGTGTAAATTAGCTACTGGCTAAACTTACAGTGTCTGTCTGCGCTCCATATTCCTTAAAATAAAAAGCAGGTTGTTCAGATTCAAGTTAAAAGCCTAAACTGTTGAAAACATTTTCTGTCTCATTGTACTGTCTCCACATAACATACCGAGCACTTTTCACTTTCATGTTTTTAGCTCTGCAGCTCCTGAACCCAGCTGTCAGTCACACAGTGTGGGTTAGACAGCGACATCTCTCATCTTGTCCCTCCTGTTGGAGGAGTCTGCGTTCGGAGCAGTTTCAGCTGTTTATTTTCAACAAACTCCCGACGGCTGTTGTGAGTTGTTTATAATGACTCATTTTTTGGGGAGCCGGAGGGTTTCTCCGGGGAGAGCCCAATCACGTACCGAGTTGCCGAAATGCCCCAAGATTCTCCTAACCTGCTTATATTTTGGATCAATAGTATATTATGAAGCTTGATGTTACACATGTCAAAGCCATTTATTGTTACCCACCGTCCTCCTCTGTCTGTTTGACTATCTCTTCGCTCTCTTTGCTGCCCTCGGGGTTGGCCAGGACGAGCCGCAGCCTGACCGTGACGAAGGGCCTCAGTCCCCTCAGTGTGTAATGAGAAGACGTCTGGATCAGCTCCTCAGCTGCAAACTCTTGTTGGTTGAACACATACTGGTACTGAACCTGCAAAAAAAATAAGTAAATATTTAATCGGTGTTATGGTGTGAGAAATGGTGGAAGGAGAAAAATCAAGGCAAATGGCTGGTGTAATAGTATTTTAATTTAAACAACAACTATAACCTAAACTTGTCAATGAAAAGTTCAAAGACTGCAGGAATGCCCAGGAAGGAAAATGTATTTCTTAGTACAAATTCACAAGCAGTCAGACTTTCTGTTCTTTGGCTAAAGCTGTCTTGATCTGTAGTTCTTCCAAGCTTTCTGATCTGTGGCTGTATTTAAACTCCTTTTTTTCCAGTGTGCGCCTAAAAATTGGGAAATAAATAAAGTTAGGGACGAAAGAAGACATAGAAAAATCTGAAGAAAGAAAAAACCAAAGGATGCTTCATCTTTTAGCTAATCCTTTATTCTATGCCAAGATTTCAGCTCATTTAGGAATCACCTTGTTGGTGCAAAATCTTATATTCTGTTGGTGAAACTGCTGCATTGGGCATAATTCACAGGGTTAAGCTATAAAAAAAGAAGAAAAAAAATGTTTTTGTGACAGACTGCTGGAAACATAACCTACAGATTCAATTCAAAACTGTTAACACTGGTTAATGCTTGAAGGCTTTATTAAGTGTTCAAAATCAATTATTATTCATGATAATTAAATGACAGGAACTTAAAAGTTTGGCGTGCCGCCTGGACATTTTAAGGGACGGATCTGTGGAAACACGATGCCGAAATTTACTCAGCGGGTTTAAAGGAGCATACACATGGTAACAAAAATGCTCACCTTGTGAAACCTCCGATGCCAAATATACTTCCTCTTTAGCTAAAAACACGTCACTGTTAAACTATTTCCACCCCATGCATGAAGCTGTCCCTGACAGAAGGATTGCTGCATCCTATGTGCATAAAGGAGCGTTATCGTAGGTTGTTTCTCCCAGCCGCCGTTAGGCTCTATAACCATCACTACTCTTTTGCACATTTCTTTGAATCTGGGTATGTTATTTTTAATGTCTGCACAGTATTTTTTTCTTATGCTGTAAATTTGCCCTTACTGTCCTGTATGTTATTCTTAGTTCTGTTTGTATATTTTTCTTTTTGTGTACATCTAGATGCTTCGACTTGATCCGTCACTTTGTTTGCTGGGACACCCTAATTTCCCCCACTGAGGGACGATAAAGTTTTTTTTCTTTTCTAGCTATTCTAATAAATTCAACAAAAATGAATAAATTTTTAAAATGTGCCTAAATCAAACTAGAAGATCTTTTCTTTGGCACAAAACGACTTTATTGGTGGAAAAAAATTACGTGTTAGCTTGGTGACTATGCTCACCGTCAGATTGTAGCTGTGGCATCGCGTTACAGCATATCCAAAAGTCTCCCACTGGATGGTCAGCTGGCGGGCGCGGACATCCACCACGTTGACATTTTGGGGCCCATGGACAGGATCTAAAATGAACAGCAGATGGAACAACAGTCAACAGTCGGCTGACAGGAGGAGGAATTAATCCACTGATTTCTTGAAAACATGGCTCCATTTAAGATGGTTAATGCTCTCAAACAAGCGGCTAATCCCTGATCACGGGGTGACTTTGTTGGCTTAAATGTTAAATAAGTTACTCCTTAACATAATTCCTTAAGAATATAATACATGAATTGCAAAGTGTCTAAGCAACACAAAGACGGTTAAAATCAGGAAACTACTGACACAAAAGAGGGAGTCATAGCTCCTTTTTTCCAGAAACCATTATTATTTTCACATTGTAGATTGTCATGACATCCGGCCCTGGCCTTTTGTTGGATGCCTGGTCTCGGCGCTCTGCGTTGCGCGGGATCAGGACTCGGGAACTGGTACAACTTGGTGTCCAGGTGCTGGCTGAGCTTGGTCTGGGGATGCTGTCCGTCCGCTGCGGCTATCGGTGGGGCAGGGGCGCTGGGATGTTGGCGGTGGGAATTGGTCCAGGGTGGTGGTGGCGCGTGGCGGCCGGCCGCGGCCCCTGCGGTGCCGGGGACCCCTCGCCGGCCGGTCCCTTGTCGGGTCCCTGCTGGGGGGTGGGGCGCCCCTGGGCCCCGGCTCTCCCAGTCCACGGATCGGCCCGCCTTCGCGCGGCTAATTGCCAGCGGGGCCCGTGGGCTCGTCACTGCTGCCCCCCTGGGCCCCTGCATAGTGACCGCTGGATGTTCCCCTGGGGTTCTCCTTTGCTCCTCTCTTGGGGGATGCGGTCGGCCCCGCCCGGGTCCGCCTGGGGCTCTGGGGGTCCTTTGGACGTCTTGGCTCCGATCTCCTTCATGTCTGCATCGATTCCTGGGAGACGGATTGATGCCTGCTCACACCAGCTATCGAACACTCTTATGGAGAAACCTTATATGCACCAGCATGCTAACACACACACATAGATGTGGGGTCTCTGGTGTTTAAGGATATATTATTGGGCTGAGGTTATCATTACTAGAGCTTGATTAATCGGTACCATGAGTTTTTCTGTGACATTGTTGTATTTTTATATCCATTTCTGTGTGATGAAGTTGTTTAGTTCTTTTCACGATGTTTGGTTTGTTTTGTCGATGTTCCTTTTTTCGTTTTGTTTGGTTTTTTCCCCTCTCTCTGCTGTCCTGTGGGTATGGAGGCAGACTTCAATGTTTTCCTGTGTTTTCTTTGTTCCCCTTCCTCTGTTGTATTTTCAACTCACCCTCTCTCATGACTTTTTGTTTCCTACCTCTCTTCTTCATCTTCTTTCTTTCTTCCCCTTAATTTTCCGTCTCCGTGTCCATAACATCAGGAAATAAAACCCCCAGCAATTCATAATAAAGATTTTTCACACATATATCAAGTGGAGTACTATAGCAAAAGCTGTACTGCTCCGCTTGTGAAAGTAAATCTGTTGGGCTTCTACTTGGTACTCAGACACCAATTCTGAGCTCCACACTGCCAAACAACAACAACAAAAAAAGATTGTCATGACTTTAAAAAAATTAAAATACCGGTCCGGTCCGTGGGTCATGTGGTACCGGGCCGCGGGCCACACATAAAGAATAAATAACTTCCAGTATTTCCGTTTTATTTATTATTTGAGGGTGACCGCTGTTTTATTTTGAAAAATGACCGGATATCTCCGGTACATAGCTCAGTCTTGACACGTCAAGAGGCTTGTATTGGTCACGTGATAGTTAGGCTACCGCTAAAATGAATCCAACAAGCTAGCAAGATGGATAGAAAACAAATGTCTCTCTGTCGTTTCTTTGGAAAGGGGAAAAGGCCCAAGGCTCGCACTGATTCAGCGTTGTGGTGAGTTAGATTTTTCATACACTTTGTGTTAAATCTTGAACTGTTTGAATGATCGAGAATGTGACTGTTTAGCTCCATCAAGCTGCTTTGAAAGCAGCAACGAACTAAAAAGCTCTCTGTTCTCTGGTCTTCCCTGGATTTAAGATTTGGTAAGAAATGCTGGAGACTATTTCCGTCTTTTGTCCCCCAGTTTCCTCTTTAGAAAGAAGAAGCTGCACGGTTCGAGTGAAAAAGCTGCCAAATCCCAAAGAAAAACTTTCAGAGACCCTCAGAAAGCCTGCGGAACTATTCATCAAGATCCGTTTAAGAATTAAAGGGAAGTCGGACTGATCTGAAGGTATAGATTACAGAGGCTACAATACCAGAACTGTAGAGTCACATCTTTAGGAACAAACCAAATCATAACCACGATCTGTCTACAGTTGCATATAGATCTGTTGCAAAACCATGCAAAACATCCATTTTATTGACAGCCGACGACTGAAATTTCAATCAATACAAGACCGCCTTGAAAAAAATCCAAACCTTGATAAACTTTTAAGATGGCAACAAAAAACCCTCAACTCAAATAATATCAAGTTTCACAAAATAAATCAGAAATTGCTCTTTGTCAGTAGTTTTGACTGCTGTCAACCTGTCCCACTTAAACACACACACACACACACACCTACACACACACACACACACACCCTCTGAACACTGTCCCAACCATATGCTAGCCTCTCATCCGCTGCTTTCTCCAACCACAACTGACTGCACTCTAACAAGCTCGTTGAAACTCCTCTTCCTGTGTGCCTAATTAGTTTCTATCAGCCAACGACGGCAACCAAAGCAGGTCACTGCATAATTTACACAGGCTGTACTAGCTGTACTCTTTTGGAGGGAAATTAACATTTTATTAATGGTGAGGGTGGATTTCCAAAATGTGTGCAGGAAAAATGAGTTCTGGCTGGAAAACAGACCCCCGGTTAATACGTTCACACAACCCAATGCGAAGCAGGCCAATAATTGTCTGTTTCTATTTGAATCTGTATTTCCACATAGATTCACAAAGTTTTTGTTTATTTTTTTATCAAAGCTTTGGGAAAGCTTTTTTTTTTATTTTGTAACTTTTCTTTCTTTCTTTTTTTATTCTTACTGTGCAACAGATGCAAACGCAACAAAAAAAATCACAATTTTATTGTAGCCGGGCTTCAGTTTACATTTTTTTCAGAAAACCTTCTTCTATGAGTGTGAGGTTTGTAATAAACTGCTGCGCAAAACTTCTAAATGTGAACTGAAGTAAGATGAGCCGATTGGTCTGGCGGAAGATGTTTCGCAGAGTTTTAATGGAACCTGACCCAATATTCCAACTTCATATTTAAATACTGGGTGGTTGGGTGGGGTCTTTTTTGTGATGAATTCTTCTGTGAAAAAAAAAAAGTAAGACATTGCTGATGCTACAGTTAAAAAGAACTGTAACCATATCACCAATCAATATATGAATGCAGTCGAATGCATTAAAAGATTATTCCCCACAAGCTACTTAACAACACAATGTCAGATGAGCCAAATAAGACAAAGATTGGACAACGGAATCCTGGATAAGCTGTTTCAGAGACCATCTGAGCTGAATGTTTCTGCTGTCCTGTGCATTTATTTCTATTAGTTTAAAATCAGAGGCCTTGTTTACCTGAGCTCATGTCTTTTTTTTCCTTTGCGTGGCTAGTATTAGAGAACAGCTGGTTTACGGATTTAAGCTGTTGCTTTGTCCTCTGTCTTATTATTTAATCCCCAGATCAGAGCTTGGTGGCTGTGGAGCTGGAGTAGGGTTACAATGGGAGGGAGGGTTACCATCTGCTGCAGGTCTTTTGGTAACCAAAGACAAAAAAATTTAACCACTGTTTTGTAATAAACTTTTTAATAGGTAGCTCTACTTTGTTCCTGTTCGTCATGTTGTTGAGCTCATTTGAAGCCCTGAAATGCGCTCGATTGGTGGGCCTAATGTCCTTCCCACTGTAATGAATTCATACTCTTTGTTTTGAGAAAGCCGAACAACTCCAGCACGCCTTTACCGGTCAATATATTGCTCATTGCCTGCCAATACTGGTTTTCATAGTCCAACAATCCATTTTTACATCAAACTTGACAATTAAGAGTGACTGCAGCAACAGTATAAACAGTATTTAATCCAACCAGCCAACAGAATCTCACACCTAAACAGAACTTCCTACTTTTGTCAGAGACATTTCCCCCAAAAAAAGAGCCGCCAAGTGGCACAACATGACATCAAACAACTAAAAAAGCACTCAGAGCGCAGACCTCCGCCAAGGCAGACGGATCATCCCCAAAATCTAATCACTTGTTCCTGGTCCCACTGCCAACATTTCCTGAAAATGTCATCAAAATCCGTCCATAACTTTTTGAGTTGTGTTGCTAATAAAGAGACAAAATAAGTGACAAACAAACCCTGGCAAAAACATAACCTCCTTGGTGGAGGTAAAAACAGCTGAAACTTTGTTCTATCTGAGGAAGATGAGGCAAATTACTGTGCTTAAAATGTGCAAATACTGTACGTCTGCAAAATATTTGTTTGGATAGAAACTTTCAAGGAAGTAAGATTTTATGGAATTATGGTAAGTAAAATTATGTGTAAAACTACTACAGCTAGTATGATTATAGCTTTGTAAAAAAAAAAAAAGGATGCAACAGCTAATACTTATTAAAGTTGTAGCAAATTGAGAGACACAAACTCCTCCCTGGGCTGCCACCTTATCGTGGTGGAGGGGTTTGAGTGTCCCAATGATCCTAGGAGCTATGTTGTCGGGGGCTTTTGCTCCTGGTAGGGTCACCCATGGCAATTTGGTTCTAGGTGAGGGATCAGACAAAGTGCAGCCCAAAAGACCCCTATGAAGAAAACGACAGATGGACTCAGTGTTCCCTCGCCCGGACGCGGGTCACCGGGGCCCCCCTCTGGAGCCAGGCCTGGAGGTGGGGCACGTTGGCGAGCGCCTGGTGGCCGGGCCTTTACCCATGGGGCCCGGTCGGGCTTAGCCCGAAGAGGTAACATGGGCCCCCCTTCCCATGAGCTCACCACCTGTGGGAGGGGCCATAGGGGTCGGGTGCTGTGCAGGATGGGCGGCGGCCAAAGGCGGGGACCTTGGCGGTCTGATCCTCGGCTGCAGAAGCTGGCTCTCGGGACGTGGAACGTCACCTCTCTGGTGGGGAAGGAGCCGGAGCTGGTGTGCGAGGTTGAGAGGTTCCGACTGGACATCGTCGGACTCACCTCGGCGCACGGCTCTGGCTCTGGAACCCGTCTCCTCGAGAGAGGTTGGACTCTCTTCCACTCTGGGGTTGCCCCCGCTGAGAGGCGCCGAGCTGGGGTGGGCATACTTGTTGCCCCCCATCTCGGCGCCTGTACGTTGGGGTTTACCCCGGTGAACGAGAGGGTAGCCTCCCTCCGCCTTCGGGTGGGGGGACGGGTCCTGACTGTTGTTTGTGCTTACGCGCCAAACAGCAGATTAGATTACCCACCCTTCTTGGAGTCTTTGGAAGGGGTGCTGGAGAGTGCTCCTCCTGGGGACTCCCTTGTTCTGCTGGGGGACTTCAACGCTCACGTGGGCAATGACAGTGAGACCTGGAGGGGTGTGGTTGGGCGGAATGGCCCCCCCGATCTAAACCCGAGTGGTGTCTTGTTATTGGACTTCTGTGCTCGTCATGGATTGTCCATAACAAACACCATGTTCAAGCATAAAGGTGTCCATATGTGCACTTGGCACCAGGACACCTTAGGCCGCAGCTCAATGATCGACTTGGTTGTCGTCTCATCTGATCTGCGGCCGCATGTTTTGGACACTCGGGTGAAGAGAGGGGCAGAGCTGTCCACTGACCACTACCTGGTGGTGAGTCGGCTCCGATGGTGGGGGAGGACGCCGGACAGACCTGGAAGGCCTAAACGTGTTGTGAGGGTCTGCTGGGAACGTCTGGCAGAGTCTCCTGTCAGAAGGAGCTTTAGCTCACACCTCCGGCAGAACTTTGAACACGTCCCGGGGGAGGCGGGGGACATCGAGTCCGAGTGGACCATGTTCCGCGCCTCCATTGCCGAGGCGGCTGACCGAAGCTGTGGCCGCAAGGTGGTCGGTGCCTGTCGCGGCGGCAACCCCCGAACCCGGTGGTGGACACCGGCGGTAAGGGATGCTGTCAGGCTGAAGAAGGAGTCCTACCGGGTCTTTTTGGCTTGTGGGACCCCTGAAGCAGCTGATAGGTACCGACAGGCCAAGCGGGATGCGGCTCGGATGGTTGCTGAGGCAAAAACTCAGGCGTGGGAGGAGTTTGGAGAGACCATGGAAAACGACTTCCGTACGGCTTCGAAGCGATTCTGGTCCACCATCCGGCGTCTCAGGGGGGGAAAGCGGTCTGCCACCAACACTGTTTACAGTGGGGATGGTGTGCTGCTGACCTCGACGCGGGACGTTTTGGGTCGGTGGATGGAATACTTCGAAGACCTCCTCAATCCCACCGGCACGCCTTCCAATCTGGAAGCAGGGTTTGGGGACTTGGGGTCGGGCTCTCCAATCTCTGGTGCCGAGGTCGCCGAGGTCGTTAAAAAGCTCCTCGGTGGCAAGGCTCCGGGGGTGGATGAGATTCGACCGGAGTTCCTCAAGGCTCTGGATGTTGTGGGGCTGTGTTGGTTAACGCGGCTCTGCAATATTGCGTGGACATCGGGGGCAGTTCCCTTGGATTGGCAGACCGGGGTGGTGGTCCCCCTGTTTAAAAAGGGGGACCACAGGGTGTGTTCCAACTACAGGGGGATCACACTTCTGAGCCTCCCTGGTAAGGTCTATTCAGGGGTTCTGGAGAGGAGGGTCCGACGGATAGTCAAACCTCGGATCCAGGAGGAACAATGCGGTTTTCGTCCTGGCCGTGGAACACTGGACCAGCTCTACACCCTCAGCAGGGTCCTGGAGGGTGCGTGGGAGTTCGCCCAACCGGTCTACATGTGTTTTGTGGACTTGGAGAAGGCGTTCGACCGTGTCCCTCGGGGGGCCCTGTGGGGGGTGCTCCGGGAGTATGGGGTACCGGGCCCCTTGATACGGGCTGTTAGGTCCCTGTACGACCGGTGCCAGAGTTTGGTTCGCATTGCCGGCAGTAAGTCGGGCTTGTTTCCGGTGAGAGTTGGACTCCGCCAAGGTTGCCCTTTGTCACCGATCCTGTTCCTAACTTTTATGGACAGGATTTCTAGGCGCAGCCAAGGCGTTGCGGGGATCCGTTTTGGTGGCCTCAGGATCGGGTCTCTGCTTTTTGCAGATGATGTGGTCCTGTTGGCTTCATCGGAGCGTGATCTACAGCTTTCGCTGGAGCTGTTCGCAGCCGAGTGTGAAGCGGCTGGGATGAGAATCAGCACCTCCAAATCCGAGGCCATGGTCTTGAGCCGGAAAAGGGTGGGGTGCCTCCTCCGGGTCAGGGATGGGGTCCTTCCCCAAGTGGAGGAGTTTAAGTATCTGGGGGTCTTGTTCACGAATGAGGGAAAAATGGAGCGGGAGATCGATAGACGGATTGGTGGGGCATCTGCAGTTATGCGGGCGCTCTACCGGTCTGTCGTGGTGAAGAGAGAGCTGAGCCAAAAGGCGAAGCTCTCGATTTACCGGTCGATCTACGTTCCTACCCTCATCTATGGTCACGAACTCTGGGTGGTGACCGAAAGAACGAGATCACGGATACAAGCGGCTGAAATGAGTTTCCTCCGCAGAGTGTCTGGGCTCTCCCTTAGAGATAGGGTGAGAAGCTCAGTCATCCGGAGGGGGCTCAGAGTAGAGCCGCTGCTTCTCCACATCGAGAGGAGTCAGTTGAGGTGGCTCGGGCATCTGGTCAGGATGCCTCCTGGACGCCTCCCTGGTGAGGTGTTTCAGGCACGTCCCACCGGGAGGAGGCCCAGGGGAAGGCCCAGGACACGCTGGAGGGACTATGTTTCTCGGCTGGCCTGGGAGCGCCTTGGGGTTCCTCCCGAGGAGCTGGAACAAGTAGCTGGGGAGAGGGAAGTCTGGGTCTCTTTGCTTAGGCTGCTGCCCCCGCGACCCGACCCCGGATAAGCGGAAGAAAATGGATGGATGGATGGAATTTACTGCAAAAAAGAAAAAAACAGTAATTCAACATCATTAACAATACCAACCATTACCAGGGCCATCATCATTAAAAGCATTATTATTATTATTAACATTAGTAGTAGTATTATTAGTATGATTTATCATTTCACTCAGTCTGTTTTTAACTACAATGTTTGTTAAAGCAGGACTGTCTTTAGAAGGAGACCACATCTCCCAATGAGATTATCTGTTTAAATAAAGGAAAATAAAAATAAATGAATCTAAAGAGAAACAATTACATTTTTTATACTTTGAAAGCAGGATCAATTCAAATTAGAATTAAAAAACACATGAGACATTTCTAAAGTGGTTGACCTTTTTTACTGTTGTAAATTGTTCGCAAGAAGTCCAACGACAAGTGGGTTTCATGTTCACATGTTGAGTTTTGTTCATTTTGCTAGCATGTTTTTAATAGGCAAATATGTCATGGGATGAAACATGCACACACACAAAGCACCCAGCTTTCAAACCGCAGTGTTTCCATGAGCAGAAAGCCTTTTTGGTGTTTTTTGCCATTAAAAATGTGCAGGTTCACTCATTCGAAGAGGTTTCTGCTGAACACAGCTCCAAAACATTTTTGAAAAATTAAAATAATCAAGGATTTTTTCCTAAAACATTCAAAAGAAAATGCAGCTTGGAAAGCTGAAAGTACCTTGGCGCGCTGCGGTAGTGTCAAGACAGTTTCCACCGCTCGCGTTAAAGCATATTAGGGTATTTTTGGTGTTTGAGCCATCAGTTATTAGCCTTTTTGGAGGCAGTCTCAAGCATTTGTAGATTTTAAGTATCCGCAGGTGGCTATGGTCCATAAGCTCCGCAAATACCAGGGGTCCGCTGTATATATAAAATTCAGTTTCTTATATTGAAGGATTTGAAGGATCAGGTACATCCAAAAAATCCAAATAAATAATAAAATATGATTCAATGGGCACCGATGGGATTTCTTTCTTTCACCTCATAAGAAAACGTCGTCTTGGACCAGAAAACCATGTTTTGAGACCAAATCAATGCCGCATTTCTATAATTACATGCAATCGAGCGAGAATTGAATATAATTGGCACCTTTCCTTCTAACAGGCTGTACAGCACAAAAATATTTATTCCTCCAATGAGAGAAAGTAAACGCTGATTTCAGATCTAAACTCCTCCAGAGAACAAACAAAAAACCTGTAATTATAATCACTCATCACTGAAACATCAAGTGAATAAAAACCAGTTTTCACAAATAACTGATACATCATAGCTTCTCTGGCAGCTGTACCAGTCGATTTAAAGAAAATGTTCAACCTCAGGTTACTAAGTCAGAAATGCGCACAGAGTTCCGGGCGAAAACCAACAACAACAGCAACTAGACGTTTATTTGATCCTGTAGCTTTTTAGTTTGGTTTTTAAAGACTCCTAATCTTTTAGTTAATCTGCCTAATGCCAGCATTAACCCTCACTAATCAGAGACGGAGGTAGATGTATCAGAGTTAATCGACACATTTAAAATAAAGTTTGGATAATTTCTAATCGTTTTGTTTAAATAGATCCATCTCCCTCCAGCAGGGAGGTAATCTCCATCTCATTTTCTGCAGAATCAAAGGTCATCGGAAAACAGATTCCTAAAATGTTTGCTGGGAGAGATGCAGAGAGATGGAATGGTATGGAGAGCAGGAGAGCTTATTTTGAATTATAACTTTGTTTACATCGTTACAGTGATGAGGCCTCCCTAGATGACCTTGGTCATGACAAATGCCAGATTTTCTATATCATTCATTTTCTCCTCCACTCCTTCCTCAGACCACATTAATTATTCTTTATCACATCCATTTCCGTCATTTCTTCACACCCACTCCGGACCTGGCTGAACCTCTAACATTTGTCCCGATCAACAGAACAACAGACGAACGTGCGAAGAAATATAGGATCATTAAGTGTCTAAAAGAAGACTTGATAATCAATAGCATGTATGGAGAGGCTGGGTTTGGAGCACTGTTTAGAAGAGTGAGGACGCGCCAACTGACAGATGGGATAAAATATGTATGCATGGAGGAAGAACAATTGTAGGGCTCCACAGGGATATGGTCCCAACAGTGGCTGCTAGCCTCATTAATCAGGAGCGGTCAAGGGTTGGCATGTTAGCTATCACATGCTGTGAAAGGGCAGAGTAGATGGCACGGCGACAGCACAATGTTGGCATGCAGCAGAGAGATTACAAAACCTCGCGCTCTCTGGATGGGCACAACGGCGATCATCAATATACGAAGGACAAAAGGGCCGCCACAAGAACAAAACATAAAAATCTACTCATCAGAGAATAACACTTACTATGTGTGGAGGCAATATATAATTCAGTACAGCACAGTTGAAACCAGAAATTTACTTACTGTACATTAAAACATATTTTTTTTTTTATCATGGTTCGGGACATATTTGGGGTTTTAAAGTCACAGTTCAGTACATTTTTGGTACACTTTAATCAAGTATAATAGATACAAATGTGCATATGACTTTTTTGCTTTTATTAGCATAAACATAACTTTTTAATAAATTCATTTCTTTCAATTCCTGAAATTAATCTGATTCTGTTATGTTCTATGTTACCAACTTGACTCAAAATTGGTAACAAAAGAGGAGACTACACAGCCAAAGGTTAGCTTGTTCAAATAATTTATTTAAATTAAAAAGAACTTTGATCAAACAATACCCATGTTGACCAAGCTGCCTTCCAGAGAGAGAACAGAGAGTTTGCAGGAGATGGCTTCATAAATTGTCACAACCCCATCAGGTGCAGCTAGATCTTTAATAATCTAGCCAGGAAGGAGGAACGAGTCGCAAAAGCACCAACCAGGCCATCTAACTTTAAAAAGTTGAAAGTATAAAACTGACTGGACATTTGATTGGATTTTTTTTATAGAAATAGAATAGTACAAGCAGACATAGCCAGAGTAGAAAAACAAAAATAACTACTTGAAAACAGTCAGTGATAATGTTTACAAATGTTTAAATAATACGTTGCCCGTATTTAAGAATAAAGCATGCTTAAATCACTTTGGAGTTGTTTTGATATTTCGACAGTCTCTCAGTTTCTGTCTGTTTTTGAAAGTACTTAAGAGCCTACAGGATGTTCTGGCAGGTAGGTATCTAGTTCAGTAGAGGGCCTAGTGAGGGATTGTGTTTTGGGCTGCTTTCCTGTATCTGATGAATGAGCAGCAGAAATGAAGCCATTAATCCAAAGACTTTAGGGAGCCGTTCCAGTGAGAAGAGAACTAGGGGAGGAAGACGAGCGGAAATCAATCTTGCTCCCTCTTTCCACTCCTCGTCCTCTGCTTTGTAGCCCTCCAGTTACTTTTCTTTTAATCTTGAATTTGATTTCTTAGTTTATATTGCCCATTACTCTTATTGTTTTTTTACAGTTTTGTATACCGTAGTATTATATAGTTTCCTCTTCCATCTTATTCTGTTTATCATACATTGCTGTTACTATACTTCTCCGTGACTGCTTTTTCTTCATCATCCTTGAGTTGATCATCTACTGCATGCCACACATTCAGCCTATGTCTCTTTGAGATTTACCTTGCTAGCGCTGTTTTCTGTATGCAGAACTTATCTTTGGAACATTTAGTGAATTTATGTAAAAATGTAATTATTTTGTCAAATAGTCACAAATAGTAAGGGTGTAACGGTACACAATAATCACGGTTCGGTATGTATTTGGGGTTATAAAGTCATGTTTTGGTACATTCTGAGTACACTTTATTCCTTCCTTTTAATTCCTGAAATTTATTTGATTTGATCATGTTCTAAAACTTTAAAAAGTTGAAAGTATAGAACTGACTGGAGATTTGATTGGATATTTTTCTAAATAAATGAAATAGTACAAGCAGACATAGGCAGAGTAGAAAACAATATAACTGCTTGAAAACAGTCAGTGTTCATGTTTAGTCAAGTTTAAATAATATTTTGCCCATATTTAAGAGTAAAACATCCTTCAATCACTTTGGAGTTGTTTTTAATAGTTTGACAGCCAATCCTCCCAGCTGTACTTGCAGCATGGGCAGCTGTCGGGAAAATTCCTTCTCATCAACAGAGATTCCTCTGACTTGCACAAAATAAGCTGTTTTTTTCTCTAATATCAGTGAAGTTTATGTTCAGCTTGACATTGTTTCAGGTGAATCATTCAGTTCAATGCAGAGCGTGTTATGGACCTTTTTGCTGCTAAAAGGTGCGTTCGCTGAAAAAGTTCTGGTTCGGTCCATCTTTTTTTTCTACTGTAGCTGCCTGAGACAACATTGATGTTCTGCACATAAACATGCTGCATGTGTTCAGGTAGGAAACAGCTGTATTTGTTCGGTACACGTGGGTACCCAACCGGCAGGGCCGTACCGAAAAATCGAAATCCGAATACATGTACCGTTGCACCCCTAATAAATAGCAAACAAATCAGATGAAAAATGTAGGTCTTTGAAAATGAGTGAAGACTCCAGACCTTAATGTGCTCTACTTATTAATCTGTTGAATTAATATTTTTCAATAAAATCCTTTGATACCAGGTTGAGTAAAGAGCCGATAACCCCCCAGAAACCATAGCTATTGGTGTTTTGTAGAAAAAGTTAACAGAGGAACAAAGAATTGGTCAAAATATGGTCCGGGAAAGTCATAAATTCAGTTCATATAAATCGCTTCAGTTCTGGCTTTGCTCATATGACTTAATTATTTAAAAACAACCTTTTAAATTATGATTTTTAAAGAGAACCTTCTTTCTCTGTCCATGGCCCCTCATGCCAGAGCTGCTCACTCTTTTTTCTTATTGGCTTTTCATACACTTGATTCACTTTTCTGCTTTCAAAGGAGACCCAAAAGGCAAGAACAAAAAAAAAATGAGTAGACAAAAAAAAAAAAAAAGGTCAAGAGAAAACACAGAGAAAGCAAAGAAAGCTTCCCTCTGGGAGAAACATGGCAGGGACAAGTTTCCATTCCTGCCTGCGTCTGCTTGTGTTTGTATGTCTGATATTTTATGTTGGTGTGTACCAGAATGTGAAGGGGAAATTACTTATTACTGGAACTACTCTGGCCAATGGCTAGAAATCTAATGAACTCTGGAGATCCAAGCAAACTCGCACCAATACAACACAGAATCACATTTTACCTGAGGCTTTAACGCTGCATCTTCAGCATTAGCTGTGTGACTGTTGATATGTTGCCGAGGCTGCACTTTTTATCTGCATCCTCCCTCCAAACCAATAACAGCCTAACCTCTATATAAACGCGCGCACACACACACACACACACACACACGCAGGCGAGCTCTCCCGTGAAGATGACCCTCAGAGGCAAACAAGCAACATCAGAAGAACTCTCCTTGTAGGATCTAACCAGTGTGTTTGTGTGTATGTCAGAATGCTTTCACTGTGGGAGTAGTAAGGTGTCCTATTTTTGATACCTTTAAACTTTCCTAAAATTATGCACTAGTATTCCTGATAACCACCTGACTAGAATGACCTAAAATATCTTATTACCAAATGTAATTTCGTAGTCCTAGATGGAGAGCATCTGTGGACATCATTATTTAAATGTTCACAGAGATTCTGATTCGCCTTTAAGCCTGAACATTTTATCCATCGTGTCTCTGGCTGCAGGTTTAGATTAGCCCTTTAGAAACGTGTGGCTCCACCATAGTGTTACGTCCACTGACCTCTAGGGGCTCTCTAAGCAGAAGAGAGCCTCCTTTTGTTTTGTTTGCTTGTTTGAAGGCCTGCCGGCCCACCTGCATAAGTGGATAAAGGCTGCATAAAGGCTTCAGACATCCAAGCCAAGACTTGGTTTTTGAACCCAATTCTGTGTACTGAGATCTGTGCATAGATCTTGTTTGGTGAACTGTTTGAACTCTTTTTGTTAGATGGGAAGTTTGATAGGGGTTCTCTGCCAATTTCTGTAACTAGTTATTTCCTGTTTTATGGTCACCCAGGGAGCTTAGCATTGGACTTTTGTGTTTTCCTGAAGGTAAGAGCTGTTCCTTTTCAGTCAGAAGAGGGTATTTTTGTTTGTTGTTTTGGCCTTGGAGAGCCCTAAAGTCTTCCTTTTGCGTTTTTCGTGTATTGCTATGTTTAAACTCTTAAACTTCAGAAATTTAACCTATTTTACATTGAGCCAAGTTTTGTTCACTAGAATAACGTTTACCTATTTTGTGTTACACCTTGCATCTGCTAGATTCCACCTTAACAATTGTAACATAAGTGGGGGCTCGTCCGGGATTTGAACCCGGGACGTCTTGCATATTCTCGTGGCTTTTGCTGTCGCTAACTGGTTTTCTTCCAGCATTGCTCTTTATCTAGCTACATCCACCTTCCAAATAACTCTGACCAGCTTCCCTGCAGCATTTTTAACAACAGGAGTCTGGGGGACTCTGCTTGGACCTAATGGTGAAATTTGGTTAACTTTCATCAAGTCATCAGAAGGAGCTGCCCAGTTTGACCAACGAGTATGGCAAGTGTTCAACCAAACAAAATATACCCATATATCAGTAAAAATTCTATTTTAGCTATAAACCATGGCTATTGTAGATAGAAAGAATGTATCTGTGTCAAGGTGCACATGGGTGAAAGGCCCCTGGGACAGATTACCTCTCACATAGAAATGGATATTCCATCATATTCAAAGCATGTCAGGACACTCCTCATTAACAAAATGAACCACAGAACCTACAGTTATCAGCCTCCTAATCATGACAGCTTTAAGTCTCAATAAACTGGTTCATTGCACTCACACACACACATTCTTTATTGCTTTCTCTCGTCAGATACGCATCTCTACACATGTACCATCAGATGTAGAGATTATAAGCAGAACACAAGAGCTCCGCCACAATAAGACCCACACTGAAAGGCAGCAGCAGACAAAGCGACACCCCGCAGCTTTACGTCTTGGATAAATTGGATTAAATTGAGTCGGAGCAGATGCCTTTTAGTGGATTTTAATTACACCTCGCAGCATGGAGTCAACGACTGATAGTTAAACCATTACTTGGAGCGTCAGAATTAAACTTTGGGGCAAAGCACCACGTTTTGAAAACTGTGACACGATGATAAAGATTTTAATGAGGTTCTCGTCAGTCGGAAGAAAATTCTTAAAAACATTGATGTGATAAATAAAAATGCAAAAATGAACAGTGGAAAAAATCACATTAAACAAAATTATAGAAATATATGCAAACAGAGAAATATTAGATTCTATAACAAATGATGAGGAATCCATTTAGGTGGTCTGCTAACACTAATTTAAATCAGTTCATGGTTTTACCTGGGCTAAACATGAGGTCAAACCTGTGTGAGGAGCATAAGCATCTGATTCACAAAGAAAATAGCACTACTGATAGGCTGATGCAAAAGCACCCATTAAAGCTTCACGGTATCGGTATTTTTGCATCAGGTCTTAGGTTTTCCTGTTTCATAATCTTAATATAATCTTTTATATTTAGATATTTTTAAAACAATTTGTCAGCCAAAAACACCCACCGTGTTTGTGACTGAACAAGTTGCCACAAAAATTAACAGCATCTCCTGATTTTAAAAGCAGAAATACTGAGGCGCTCCTCAAAACCAAGGAGGAATCATGTTGATGTGGTATTTCTAAATCGGCGAGAGATGCAGGTGTTATTGAATCAACAATCTGTGGTCATTTAAGGTGAAAGGTAGCCTAGAAATCTAGACAAACCATGGGAATAGCAAAAATGTTGTTCTGGTTTAGCCACACTCCATTATAGCCTCAGCAGGTCTAGCATTGGCTCGGCTAAGTGTAGGTCAGGCCAATCACAGCGCTCTATGTTTGTAGAGAGACGTTGGGCGGGCATAGCACTATTACAGCAGAGCTGCGACAGAGCCAAACAACAAAGATGGCGGCGGCTCAGGAACGATCTGTTGTCAGTACACCAGATGTTCTCATGTTTCTTGACAAAAACAAAAGACGTTGCTGATGTTGAACGCCATGACTGCACGTTGTTGTTCTTCAGTGGTGTATTGCAGACAGCCCCGTTGACTGATTTCCGTCGCTATGAATACGTCACGTTGCTCGCTGCTCTGATTGGTCCTTGTGCTGTCCAATTGCGTCATAGACAATTTTAAAGCCCACCATAGATTCTGCCCCTAGGGTTGAGTTTGTCAATGGATCATGGCCAGACTATATATTTATATATAAAGGATGGCTTGCCAGGCTAGGTAAAAGGCATACCGAAAGCCGAATTAGCATGCTGAAAACCAAATATGAGCATGGATCTGTGTGTATGCTGCTGCGACTGACATCTTACTTTCACAGCCAACTATCAACTCCACGCCCCTTTTTAAGCCCTCATGTCTAAATTTTGATTTCAACTAATTGTTGAATTTACATACATACATAGATTTCCTTTCCCTCTCCTCAATTTTAATTAATGGCAGTTTTTTTGGAACATGGTAAATCGTTTACACAAATAGCACTGGGCTTTCAGATTTGGTTCTTTTTGATCTGGCTGTGGTTTACATAGGTATACGTAAATCTGGGCTAACTGTGCCAGGAAAAAGACAAGACATTTGTTTAAGGAAAGGGTCTTTCTTTGCAAATCTCGGGTTTTGCAGGTCTAAGTCCTTTAATCAGTCCAAGTGTGGAAATATAAATAAAAAAGCAAATATTTGACTTTTTTGTGTACTTTGGGTGATTAGGTCTTTTTTTGTTTGTTTTTTATGCAGTAAGGATATAGATTTCTACAGGGACAATTGTTTGCTCTGCCAAGAAGGAGACTGAAGCCTAATCTGCCTTAAAATTACTTCTAAATCTCCAACCCATACACTCCCGTATTGATCTAAAGTCGAATCAAAAGGCATCATACACCGCTGCAGCTGTAGACATAATACTGCAGCATCGTATGTTGTTGCGACTGCAATCTGTCAGCAGGACAGATACAGAATGAATGTATATTCTGTTATCAAAGCCACAGGAAGAGGAATGCTTGGAGCCAAAACTACGCTGTAATGTAATTCAAAATGGAGCAAAAAGGAAATCTATTTCAAATCCAGCTTTATTAATACCATTGCTGCCTACAGGCAGGGAAAGGGACAATTGAGTTGTGGGGATCTGCAGAAATATGGGGTTAGGAAATGTGTGTGTGTATTAAAGAGGCCGGGAAGCAGCGAGAAAAAAGAAAGAAAGGAGAAAAAAATACAATTTAGGAGAAAGACAATAAATTACCACAAGGAAACGCAAATAATGAAATGAATAGGATGTTTAGTCAAAGACGGAGTTCATGAAATAGGGTTCAGAGTCGGGGACCGAATCAGGGAGCTGCAGGGAACGGTTTACAGCAGTGACATAACGAGCCAATTGATAGCAAAGGCCTGGGGTTAAACACCCGAAGCTAGCTACTAATTGGCTGAGAATGACAGAGTGACAGGCGGAGAGATGCAGGGTGTGACCTGGAAGGCGAGGGGGATGTTTAATGAATTCCTTTTCATAATAAAACAGGAAAAGTCACTGGCTGGGAGAAAGACGGGAGATCCTGGAAGGCCCAGAAGAAGAGGATGAATACAGCTCCTTGTTACAATAATGTCACTCAATTATATCTCTAACAGGCAGGATGGATTACAAAGGAAAATGTCTTCAACATTAACTCGAGGGAATTTGATACACTGGATGATGATACCTCAGGTGTTTTAAGTCGTCTTTGAAGACAGATCTGTATTGCCAAACCTTTCCCCTTGATCACTCAAAGGAGGATCTCTCACAGGGCTTCCTTTTTAATATTCTGCTCTACATTTCACTTTTATAAAGACAAAACTTATCAGGATCCCCTGATGATCATTTGTTCTGTCTCTCTACGGGAGCTGTACTATCCAATAAGCTGTCACAGTAACATCATCTAAACCTTCTTTATTTAAAAGAAGATAAAAGTCATCAAGAAAACCAAATGTTTTTCATACACCTTTCCTTAGAAACAAAATGTGTTTAAAAAGAGAATTTTTGCAAAGGGCGACTGTTTAATCATCTACCTTGTTCACAGTGGTTCGAGGAAACACGTGGTTTCTAGTGACACTCACATGAAAATTAGTACATCTATATTAAATCAACCTTGATTAAGCTACACTGGTATTGTAGGAAAGGCCCTATTCAGACCTGCTCCAACATCCATCCTGGTGCTTCTGATCAAACCTGGTCAAACACTCATTGGCATTAATTTAACTCTGTGATCTCAGAGCTGCAGAATTACTGCCTGGATGTCTCCCAGTTACAAACAAAATAATAAAAACAGGAAAAGCTTGAATAATGTTGGGACTATTTTTGATCACTGTATTACTAGGTTTAACTGGTATATTGAAATTGAAACTTTTGTAGAGAGCTTCTGTGCTCACCTCATTGTAAAACGCTCTAGATCAAAAACACTCAATCTGTGCAAAAACACCAAAAACCTTTAGGTATTTAATGGCTGGTTAAAACTCATGTTTATTTGGACCATTACTACATTTAAGTAAAAAGAAAGAAAACAGGCAAGGCAATTTTATTTGTATAGCACACTTTCAACAACAAGGCAATTCAAGGTGCTTTACATAAAGCATAAAACACACACAAAACATATGACGCATTAAAGCATTACTCAAAGGCAGCTCTAAACAGAAGATTTTTTTTAACCTTGATATAAAACAGGTCAGTGTTTCAGCAGCTTTGCAGTTGTCTTGAAGTTTGTTCCAGATTAGGGGAGCATAGAAACTGAAAGCTGCTTCTCCATGTTTGGTTCTCCATGTTTTGCAGCAACAGCTTCCATATATGGTATGCCTGAACTGTTTTATTTAAAAGGACATCCACCAAAAATGAAAACTGTTCATGATACAAAGCAAAATTAGAACCAAGACAAAAGGGAGAACAGAGAGAGTCATAGAAGTTCTACTAAATCTTTCCCAGATCACAAATTACAATTCTTCTTACACATTTTTCAATTGTGTTGCTCCTTAATGCCAAACTTTAACCTTTCTCTCAATTTTACACACCCATGATAACTGAGGAGGCATCTAGATAAATTCCGAGGATCCATCTCAACGGCGGTGGGTTTTTGAACATCGCTGCTGTAGTTATGTTGTGGCACAATTAACACATGTTAAGCGAAGGGCACCACCGTTAGGTATGCTTGCTACCCTTCGGATTTTTTTTTACGTTAGAAAATTTTAGAAAACGAAACCTAATCCATTTTCCTGGATGTTAAATTAGGTGGTAAGAAAGAGCAGGACAGTGTCATCGGACAGAGGAATGTCCTGGACCTGTTACTCTCCCCACCCAGTCTCAAATAAGATCGAGAAAAATGTTTATTCGTATGAATCACGATTGGTATGGATGTTGGTGCATTGCTTTGAATGATGCAGTTGGCAGCATTGTTGCCTTGCAGCTGCTTGGGTTGGAATCCCAGCCTGGGGTCTTTCTGTACGGAGTTTGCATGTTCTTCATGTGCATGCTTGGGTTCTCTTTGGGTACTCTGGCTTAATCCCACAGTGGAAAAACCACTAACTTACTCTTAGGTGTGAGAGTGTGTGGATGGATGAATATTCCCTTTTTATTAGGGCGGATATTACAAGAAGTACTGAATTTTATTTTATGGTATATGGATAAACTCTGGTCATTTGACTTAGTTAAGAGCCTTCCCAAGCATTAAAGTCTTTAACCGAGTCCAACACTGCAAGGATCTCACCTCAACCAGCAATCAGCCTCAAGAACAATCCCAAATGGAAAACAAAACTTTCAGACCAGAGATGGTTCAAGAGTTGTGATCTACATTCAACTCCTCAATCATTTTTGATTCCGTCATGTGTCACATTTGAGCCAGATGGTATGTATGTAGTCCAAGGCAGAAGCTACTAAAAGGAGGAATGCGACACGCATCAAACATGACCTTGATGAGTGAGAACTGTAGATAACATCTAGATCAGTCAGACTTTTTAAATCTTTCAAGCAGTCTGCGCCATACGCGAACTCTAAATTCAGTTGCTGATTAATGAATATGGCGGGTTTATGTTATTAAAACGCCTTCCTGAGGCAGCGGGTGAGTTTTCATAAAAGCTCCACAAAGCTTTTATCAGCATGGCTTTTATTCCAGCGAAAAAGTCGGGCCCCCATCCATTGCCGTGGCCGCAGAAAGAATAGCAAAGACTCAATTTATCCCGTCACCAATCTCAAACAGGAGAGGGAAAAAAAGGGGAAGATTGAGTTTTGAGCTGGGAAAGAACTCAGCTGGCAGATTTTAAATTTGTGCATTCATTTCTTCCAGTTCATTTGAAAAGGTGCTCTACTGGCGAGGAATAAAGAAGTACTTATTGCCAAAGCAAACACAATGTGAGCCGATGCAGATAGCAGTGACTGCAGTGAGGCAGTAATAATGTCAATTTTTCCCCATGTCTCATGTATTATTCTACTTATCTTTCGGCGTTTGTTTTCCATCTTCAGTCCTGTCTTCTCATTCAACCTCAGTTCATGTCATTCACATTTCTTTTTCCTTTCAGGTTTTTGTTATCTGTTTTTATACTGACATAGTTGCTCCTTTTATCCCTCTCTCTCTATGATTTGACACCCTTTAATTGTCCTCGTTTTGTTCTTTTCCAATCAGATCCTGTTTGCTTTTTCCTACTAATTTACATGCACCTCTGCAGCCTTCCTCTCTCCCCTCTGGTCTTTATCAGTAGTTAGAAACTGCACAAAGAACAGAGGTCCTTGAGGTCTGCTGGTGGCTCTTTAATGAGCTCAGAAATGTAAACATACACAAAGTCTGACAGATAAACATTTATGCACTGATTTCTAAACCTATCTTCAAACTAAATATGAACCGTTTGTCAGCACACATACAGTCTTTCCTCAATTGGTGCTCATTACCTGCTCCTGTAGGTTAAATCCATTCATTCCCACCTCACTGGTAAACAAGAGGACAAACGTATGTTTGTGTGTTTGACAGTAATTAAAAGGATAGACCAAGTACATCAGATGGTGAGCAGAATTCGAGATTACCCACTGAGCAATAAGCTTTTTTTTATTGCTGAGTGGAAACTGATTTAGATATTAGTGTAAATATCTCATTTTATATCTCTAATTACATATTTGGTAGGGGTGTAACAGTACACAAAAATCACAGTTTGGTACTTATTTGGAGTAATAATAAACTCAGAATTAATATAAGTTCCGATCAGCAGTTTAGATGGAGACACCATCTGGGGAAGAAATCTTTTTTTCCCGCTTTAATGGACGATTTTCAACTGCTGTATGGCTATACAAGAACCTCAAACATTTCTAAAACCGAAACTTGGTTCAAAGTCCCCAATCTGAATACATCTCAATCAGACTCTTTTTTTTAATAAACATTAAGTTTCTGACTGGATGTTTGACCCCTCTGTCTTTGCAGAATTTCTCAGGTTCTTTAAGACGGGTTGGCTTTCTGGCATGGTCCAAACATTTTTCAAAAGTTTGAAGTCAGAACGTATTTCAGTAAACCTTTAAGGTGCTAATTTTGGAGAAGGGGCTTCGTCAATCAGCTCTCTCTCAGTAGACAATGGTTCTATTCTAGAACATTCCTGGTCATGGCACAATTGAGTCTGAGTGGTTCTGAAACATTCTCAAACTTTTTTTACTCTCTTTGAGCACCTACTTGGCAACATGTCTTTCTGATTGTACTTACACAAACAGTGAGAGTATCAATTCTGTCCTTTGCAGGAGAAAAAAGTATGATCGAAAAACCAAACTATTCCACCGCAAGTGTGTAGAAAATGGCCTGTTGGAGAACACAACACAGCAGGCCCGGTCCAGGGATTGTCTGTGTATTGTGAGATACAACTGGGACTGCATGTACAGAAGAGATTCAGCTACTGTAGCATGCAGGTATGCATTTATCAAACTTTATGTATTAGATTAGGAACCATGTCAAAGCATTTCTTCTTGAATCAGTTTAACTCATTCAGAGCATTTCATGAAGCAGAAAGCATAGAAACGGATTCATTATTACCACTCTGAATGGGCACCTTAACCTTTAAGGTCTAGTCAGAATAATAGAAGTACGTGCTGCTGACACTTGCAGGGGCTCTGCTGAAAAGTTGTTTTCCAGTTGAAAGAAGATTTTAAAAATCCATATATTCCCCATATAGTGGCAAATCAAAATGACTTCAGCATGTTCCTCCAAACACTGATGGAAAGCCGTAGAACAAGGGACGTGTCGCTGTGGTTACAAAAGGCTATAAGGCTATTTACATTGACTTATTGAGCTACAAGAGCCAATGTGGGTCAAACACTTTTAATTAACTCTGTTGGTACTTAATATGAGCTTGTATTACTGTATAAAATGCAGTTATCTGTTTGAAAAATTAAGGAAAAGTCAGTCTTGTTCAGAACAGATTCCTTGGTCCATAAAGTCAAAGGTTTCTGACAAAATATTGAACTAGATTTCTGAAAAGATTTTTCAGGTGTCTTGGAAGGTAAAGCTTTCTTTACTTCTTCAGTTTTTCAATTCAATAAAAAAATGCTTTGTTTATCCCAAATGGACATTAAAAGTTGTAACCCGTATCACTCAAGCATCTTCAAAGATTCGTCGTGGATGGTGATGCTGTGGGCGGGAAGGATCTCCGGTAGCAGTCAGTCTAGCAACGAATCAAAAGAGACCTCTGTTTGAAGACTGTTGCTGTATGACAACCATACATGACTGTCAGAGCATTTCCTGGATGGCACCTTCAATTGTTGGCAAACACTGCTAATCCACCTCATTTGCTTTGGCGGCTCCTTTTTAATCCTCTGTCTGGCCGTATGGCTAGAAAGCCAGGCAGAGAGACGTTGGCGTAGGGGTAATGATCCTTGCCCATTATGATGGAGGGAAGAGATGGTTTGAACTTGCTCCTTCTTTCTCTGCTCTTTGGTCCTGCTCTCCATCCATGAAGCCTCTTTGTGCAACTCCTCTGTTATTTGGGGTCATAGTTCAGGTATTATCTGAACTTTTGAGATGCTAATCAGCTGCTCCTAGTAGAACCAGTGCCTTGTTGCCATGGTTACATGTCATAACAGCTATCTGAAAGTAAAAGAAAGAGCGAAAATCCTTCCAGCAGCACAGCACCTTAAACTTGAGGGAGTGATTGCCCAGTCAATGCCTAAATTGGAGAAAAATCTGAACTAAAAAAAGAAGAAATCAGGACTAATGTTTGGGAGGTAAAATTAAAGAAACGATTGACGACTCAAGACTTTTAACAGAACTATAGAAGATTTTCACCCACCTCAACTCAGTTCGATGTTTGCAAAAGTGCAAAGCTCAGCTAAGCTTGCATACACAGAACACTGTTTACGGCGAAATTGTGAGAACTGGAGGATAGAAGAGGGTGGGATGAGTGGTGTACACACTCAAACACACGAGAAGCCAGTAAATCGCCAGTAATCAACAGCGACTTCACAAACAACAAACACTCCTCTATGTAGATTACTAGGTTGTTATTATCAACCCTTCTGATGCGACATGGGCGCTGAAAAAGCAATCAGCCTTTAGCCTTTGAACAAATCAAACACACACACAAAAACTGGAGCTGTGTAACTTAGAACTTGTGTCTCTAGAGAAAGCAGGATGAATACCACCGCGCAGAGCTGGCTTCCAACACTCAGGATCAGACGAGCTACCAACTCCACCTCAGTGTTTGTACAACTATGTGTGTGTCTGTGTGCGTGTGTGTGTGTTTGTTTGTTTGCGCTGGCAAACCCCTGTTGTGCACACATTTATTAACCCAGAGACCGAAGCTGTGGGCGTTTGAGGATGGAGGGGGAAGAAAGCAACAGCAACCAAATCATTTTTCTCCATTATTTTGATGTGTTTCTTATAGCCAGTTGTAATATACTGCAAATGACTTTGGCAATATAGTTAATTTGTTCGACAGTCATACAGATAAATCACAGTGTGGGAGAGTATTCTCGGTGGTGCGGAGAACAATCACAGGATCACTAACGGTGGAACCGCTTCAAACTTCATTTCAGTGATTAGGGTTTAATATTAGACTAAGCAGAAACAAAACAACTCAAAGAAACATATTACATCAACATTAACAAAGATGGTAAAAAGTTACTGTATCAAATAAGTGTGGGAACAATTACCTGCTTTGACATTGCACCTAAAATTAGGTCTAAAACTTATTCGTCAAAACCCTTTAGGGGGATATGCCGCACTTCTTTGGGGGGAAATATAATAAACTAACACTACTTCTTTTTCAGCAACTATCCACATTACTATACACACACTGCTAAAGAAACAAAACTGGAGTTTCCAACACCCAGAGAATCCAAGGTTGAGATACTATAAAAGAACATATAAATAATAATGATGTACTAATCACAGCTCAGTTTTCGCTGATTTTTTTCAGTGGAATGTAACTATTTTAATGAGGAAAATGTGCCTATTTTTCTGTAGAGCACACTGAAAAATATTCAAAAGAAAATGCAGCTTGGTCCCAGCTTGGTCCTTACCCTTGTGAATACCAAGGGTCCAGCGTATGCTAGGGGTGTAATGGTACACAAAAATCATGGTTTGGTACATATTTGGGGTTTTAAAGTCACGGTTCGGTACATTTTCGGCACATTTTAATCAAGAAAGAAAAAATACAAATGTGCATATGACTTACTTTTGTTTAACTTTGATCAGCATTAAGCAAACAACCTTTTTCCTCAAATTTCTTCCTTTCAATTCTTTAAATTAATTTGATCATGGTCTATAACTTTAAAATGTTGAAAGTATAGAACTGACTGGAAATTTGATTGGATTTTTAAAAAAAACTTACAAATAAAATAGTACAAGCAGACATAGCCAGAGTGTTAATGTCTAGAAATCTTTATATAATACTTTGCCCATATTTGAGAATAAAACACACTTCAATCACTTTGGAGTTGTTTTGATATTGCAACATCCTAGTTTCCCAGCTGTACTTGAATGCAGCATGGGGAGCTGTTGGTTGCTTTATACAAAATAAGGTGTTTGGGCTGATTGGATGCTACTGCCAGCCATGTGGACGTCAGCTGGTTTTTCTCTAGTATCAGTGATGTTCACATTTCTTGTTGCTGTTGAGAGATGCGTTCGCTGACAAAGTTCTGGTTCGGTCCGACTTTCTTTTTCTACTGTAGCTGCATGGGAAACCATTGATGTTCACAAATGGAGTTAAGTGATAGCTGGGAGTCCTTTCTGTTTATTTGTTTCATTCTTTTAAAGTTGTACTGCAGAACGTCGCACTGCGCTCTGAGTTCTTCACATAAACATTCTGCATGTGTTCAGGTAGAAAACAGCTGGATTCGTTGACCGACAGGGCCGTACCCAAAATAACAAAAGTGATTTACAGCAATAACCAGAAAAAGATAAAGATCAGCTATTTAAACATAAATAATGTAAGATATTGGACTAAGTTACAGCCTTTATTAATGACTCTGAAATGGTTTCTTTGGATGGGAGTTAAGACTGTACACATACCCTCGACATTTCCAATGAAGTAGAAAAAGTATACTTATCTAGTCTTTTATTCTCTTTGCAGCTATTTTTTACTGCCTTCCTTTCTCCCTCCCATCTGTACCCCTGCTGGGACTCCCATGTCTGATCCTGACCAAGGCTTGAACATGCCACCAAGATAGGAGGAGGTTCCGAGATAGCTGTCTTTATTATGTACACAGCCTGCTAATGCTAGAGTTGCAGAATTAAAGCAGCTTCAAATGGCCAATAATAGGTTAACCCGATGCACCAGGTCTGCGGAGCCGGGATTTCTTTCATTCCTTTTTCATTAAATTTAAGGCCCGAGGGAGAATCTATAATAGGGTATGAAAGAGAGAAAGATGCCTGATGGTGGTCCATAGATCAATCGCTTGGCTGGCTGGAGAGGAGAAGAGAAGAGAGGAGAAAAGTCCTTTCTGCTAGGACTCACAAATAAAAACGGAACAAATTAGGAAAGAAAATGACAAGATGAATGGATTTTGCCTCGGTATGAACTGCTCATTTTTTACCTTATGACTGTAATATTACAATTTAAATATGTAGCCATAAGAATTTGATGGTGCTGACGCCAACATCTGGACCTCAGTAACCTTTGTTAAAAATGCCCAAGCATAATGACTTACCCTCAAGTCAGGGAATTTGAGAATGTATTAGGACAATAGGGAGCAGTGTGCAAAACTTTAGTTCTGCGTCTGTAATTTTATGCACCTTGATTTATTAATACCTTTAAAGGTGGAGAGTCTACAGCTGCTGTAAGCAAGAAGTGTTTGATCCCTTCTACTTTCCATTGACGACTGTAGCTCAATCATTTTATTTTTGTGGGGAGCTGGTACTACCAGAGTTCGCTTTCCTCACTTTAAACCCTAAAATACAGAAGAAGGGCTTGTGACCTAGCAATTAGACCTCAAAACTTCTCAAGTTGTTCCTGCCCACCCAGTTTTGCTCGCATCCTGTGTGAGCATAGTTCAGCCATGGAGCGAGTGCAAATCTTGGCTCTCATCAAGCAAAGAAGAGTGAAATAATGAACATTTGAGACCTTTTGTTCTTTTGAACTTTATTCGCATTTAAGCAAAGCCAACAGTGAACTGCATGTATGAATTAATGTTTAATCAGTGTCAGCTATTACTTGAAGACGCTTTTGTTAACTTGCCAAACACTGAGAAGTGACCACGGAATTCAGCATTATGAATAATGACTGTATTCAAGTCACATCATACAGTAAACAGTTTAAACACAACTCTCGTCTCCCACACAGAGTTCCCGCTACATTTTTTTGTTGTCGGTCATTTGGACAAAATAATCCCGTCATAATCTATTTTTAATCGTTGATTTTTAAAATGATGACATATTCAGTAATATTTCATTTTCATTCATATTCAATCCAAACAAACTGAAAAAAGAATCCACATTGTGCCATCAGACATCTAGCGGATTAATAGGCTGCATGTATTAATTATGAACATTTCACCTGCTGTGGCCTGAACTGTGCTCCTGCTTGAGCATAATGGAGGCTGAATCAGTGCTCGGATTCCACACTGGAGACAGGCATAACAAGTGCAAATTCAGCCAAAGCTTTGAGATCAGGGAACATTTCTCCAATTGAAGTGATCAGAATTTCAATTCAGTTTCAATTCAATTCAGTTTATTTATATAGTGCCAATTCACAACAGATGTCATCTCAAGGCACTTAACAAGAAGTCATTTCAATACATTTATACAAACATTCCAATCAGTTAAAAAGTTTCCTATTTAAGGAATCCCAGCAGATTGCGTCAGTCATTGGCGTGAGGTTGGGCCCCGTTGATGCAGACTTTCCAACCACAGCAATCCTTCAGCACCTGCAGTCTGAGAGCGAAGGCCTCTGTTAGGAACATGTGGAACAATTAGATCTCTGATGTATGATGGAGCTTGATTATTAAGGGCTTTGTATGTAAGAAGAAGGATCTTTAATTCTATTCTGGATTTAACAGGGAGCCAATGAAGGGAAGCTAAAGCAGGAGAAATGTGATCTCTCTTTTTAATATTCATCAGAACTCTTGCTGCCGCATTTTGGATCAACTGAAGGCTTTTAATGGCATTTTGTGGACTTCCTGGTAGTAAAGAATTACAGTAGTCCAGCCTTGAGGTAACAAATGCATGGACTAGTTTCTCAGCATCACTCCTAGACAGGATGTTTCTAATTTTAGCAATATTCCGGAGGTGAAAGAAGGAAATCCTAGAACCCTGTTTAATATGGGATTTAAATGTCAAGTCTTGGTCAAAAATAACACCAAGGTTCTTTACGTTATTACTGGGGGCCAATTTAATGCCATCCAGATGAAGTGATTGACTAATCAGTTTCTTTTTTAGAACTTCTGGTCCAAAGACAGCAACTTCTGTCTTGTCAGAATTTAAAAGCAAAAAGTTTAGATTCATCCATGTTTTTATGTCTTCCAGACATGCCTGTAATCTACTTAACTGACTGGGTTCATCAGGATTTATGGATAAATATAGTTGTGTATCATCGGCATAGCAGTGGAAATTTATCCCATGCTGTCTATTGATTCTACCAATTGGAAGCATATATATGGAGAAAAGAATTGGAATAGTCTGAATTTCATTATAGTAGAGCTGTAACAATTCTGGAGCTGGTTAGTTGGCTTCCCTAAATTATCCTCAGGTGTTTGTGTGGGTGTTTTGGTGAATGAACAACAAACCTTTGGGAAAAGTCAGGGAAACTATTTATTTCTATAACTTTTAATCATGCTCTAATGTGCATAATGAATGCTGTAATAGAAACTCATTATAATCCTGCTCTTAGATTGGACTGACGTGTCCAGGGCATGTTTAGCTGCATGCCTGCTGTACAGATAATGATGACATCAGGCTGTGCCTCTGAAGTGTCTTGGAGCTCTGAACAGACGGGATTGATTGTTGAGATGAGAAGCAGGAGAAGCCGACTGCGTGTGACGTGAAGTATGGCTCGAAGGCCACATCTATAAACCGAGTGATTTAGCCCCAACAGCTCTGCTGGATGATTTCTGATCTCACTGCTCAAATACATCAAATCGTGAACCTGTGTTCATCACTTTCTGTCAAAGAGCAGAGGCAATACAGTGCATCAAATCAGCGGAGGGGGGGGGTGCATTTGTGGACTTCTCTGTGCCAGACAGATACGATCTCTTGTACTAACTAGCTTCTCTCCATCTGTTCCCTGTCTTCATCTGGCTCACCCGTGTGAGCAGCTCCTCTATCTGTTTATCTCTCTGTAAGCTCATCATCACTTCCTCTCTTCATCGCTCTCTACAAACCGTACTCAAACTTCTCTCACTCATTGACACAATTAAGAAGGCTCTCATTAAGCTCCAATCAACAACACTGTTAACTCCCAATCACAGAAGCAAGTCATTATCACCTTGACCTGCCGCCACAAGAAACAAACGTTCTCATTATTCCCAGCGTCACTGTTTGACTGTGTGCTTTATTTCATGCTATTTGTGGAGTCGGTGTGCTAATGAGAGTATTGTGTCTGTGTCAGGATGACTGCAATCAGCTTGTTTTGAAGAAAGGTCACTCCTTGGGAGCAGGACGGCTGTTTGGCGCCGCCTGAAAAACAATCACTGTCACTCTGTCATTAACCTCTGCCTTCATTAGTCATCTTAGTTGGTAGTTTATGAAAAGACATCTGCAAAACTTTTACTTTCAATCAAAACACATCAACCCCAACTTTACATATTGCATAGCTCTTTGGAAGTAAAGAAATTTACAAAAAGTCTGCATTTTGTCATGTAGACAGACTCGGCACCAGAGGAATTTAGCCGGGGCGGCTGTGGCTTATTCTAGGGTGGCCCAGTCTTTTTATCCAATGCTTTAGCATTTTAACGTCCAGTTGGAGGTACGTTACATACTTCCGGGTCAAACATGACTTTTTTGAGAGACCCTTTCTATGTACATACACATATTAGACATGATTGGATAGCAAAGATTCTTGAGATTCCAATGATGTATGCCAATCAAGGATACATAACTCTAGAAGGATAAATGCTTTTCTCAAACCACTCAGAAAGCACGTTAATGTGGAACTCACAGTTCAAAGCCAAATATCATTATCAGAACAGAGCAATCTTGAACAAAAACGTTTCTTTAATCCACAAGGTTCAATTAATCTCCTCCAATGAAATGGCTAGTCCACATAAAGTCTGACGCCCACAATCGAACTTAATCTGCCGCTGAAAACTTGTGAAAACCCTTCATTGTGTGTGTTTCTTACAAAGTTTTCATCATAACTACTGTTAGCATGCTCATATTAGTAGGGCTGGGTACCGAAACTCTGTACTTCTTTGGTACAGACCGAAAACATAATGTAGGTGAAGGTACCAGAAAAAATAATATTTTTCCATGCTAAATTTCGGTACTTTTCCAATAAAATGTCCCTGTTAAGGTGGTGCTCCATTCCTTTCGCTGCCTCACGTGACCAATCCCCAGTCACGTGGCGCGTGGAGGAGACAAGATCGCTCACTCACACACAGCCCCGCCTCTCCCCTTTCAACAACACTTCTCCGGTCAGCATAACGAGTAAGCTAGTGAAAATGCTGAAAAAATCTACGGTTTGGCTGCATTTTGTAAAAGTAAACGGCAACAGAGCTAAATGCAACATCTGTAAGAAGATTTGTGCCACGAAAAATGGGAATACCAGCAATTTAACAAAGCACCTTGTCGTGCATGGCATCAAGTTGCAAGCTCTCTTAAAACCAGACTTAAAAATGTAGGAGTTTGTAAAATATAGGTATCAAAAAAAGTATTGTTAAGGCACCGGTGTCAAAAACCATTTATTGTTAAAGTAGTAGTATCGAAAAATATCTAACAGCCCTCAGCCCTACAAATTAGCCAAAAAATAACAGCAACGCCCTTCTTCTTCTTTTTTGTGATGTTTGTTGTCGGCTGACAAAAAAACAAATTGGCGCATTACCGCCACCAACTGGTATGGAGTGTGGACCAGAATGTCACTCAAGGTTGCACTTGTCTCTCTAGGACTGGTGATGTATTAGCATTGTCCCTACTTGTGCTAGCTTTGCTTTTGTTTTTATTAGGCCTAGCTCTAATGTCCATTTTGGCATTGAAATGATGCCAAATAATAGCCTACAGCACCCTATGCTTTTTATGTCTTGGGTCAATACATTGCATGGTTGTAATTACATTTGTGGTAATCAGTGTGGTTTTATTAAGATTTGAAGAGTCAGTAGTTTGCAAAACCAACTTTTAGTGCAATTATAGTTAGTTTTGCAGGTAAGTTAGTTGCTGCCTCTGACAGATATTCGTCCTGGATTCCCCTTTAGTGTGGTTGTTTCATTTCAGGTTGCTGTGTAGCGGTGGTGTAGGGGTTTACATGCATCTTCCTCATGTTTGCCATGTCCTCTACATGGCTTATAGCAATGTGAAAACATGACTTCTTATTAATGGATCCACCAATTGGATTTGTGGAGTTCACAAATGAGGGGACAATTTATGCATTGAAAATGTTTCTTATTGGTCTGATGTCATATTCTGATCTTAAATGTCATGTTTTCATTGGTTAAAGTGTTAAATCATAACAAAAATAAAGGCTTGAAAACATCCGTTAGAGGGTAGTTAATCTATATAATCTGTTTCACCTAATATATTTAGTTACTGTCATAAAATGTTTAACATTACACTAATTTATTGAGTATGACTGTATCTAACCTGTAATATGCATTTTCTGCACCACTACTGCCTGTCAGCCTTCCGCATCCACTTCCAGCTTGGTTCTCCTCAGTTTCTCCACCGTCCTATGGTCAGAGACCCCAACATCATGAAGACACGTTCAGGGGATAGAGAGGGGCTCATCGCTCCATAACACAACAGTGTAAAGGTGAAAAGTGAAACAGTCACACACTGAATTTATAGCTGTATTCTCAGCCCATCGTGTCCAGCCCATCTGTTTGGGTGGACCACCATGTCTTAGTAGGTTTTTCATTTCTTCTACACTCTTTCCATGTTCAGATGAAAGATTGAACATCGTGCCATGAGCTGCTCAAAGCTTGGGATTTTGTTTTAGAACCCAACCCTGCTTTAAATTTCTCTACAACTTCCTCCCTGACCTGCCTCCTGGGTTCCTTGTACTTCATCATGCTTGTTTATACTTAATAGCTGAATTTATACTGATATTGTATTACTCACAGCTGCTTACTGATTAAGTGACTTCTAAAGGCAATTGGTGGATTTTATTTAGCGGTGTCTAACTCAAATGCCTTCTACACTTCAGATTCTTTATTTAAAAACAAAACTTATTGTTTTCCTTCAGTTTCACAAATAAGTGATGTGTTGTGCTGCTTTTATCACAAAAATGTGAATACTTTATCAAAGCTCATGAAAACCAGGAGTATATAAATAAAAAGCTTGGAATCAAATCTTTAATATGATAGCATCATCATATTTGAACCATGGGAGCAGTATTATATTTTCTTAGGTCTCCAACATCTGATCTGAGTTTAATAATACAGTGGAAGGTCACTTCAACTATTAATCAGCCAGTGGATGGACAAATACCATGTCTGACTTAATAAAGAATAAATCCACATCCACGAAGACCTTACCTCCACCTTTCTCCAAAGTCCAAAAACTTCAGCTCAGCTGGACTGATCAGAGATCCAGTACAAGAGTCAAACTCATTACCTGGAGGTTTTGCCCCTTGGTCACAGTCCGAGGAACCCTCAGTGTCAAAGGATCTTTAAAAAATGTCTGCAGTAGACGTCTCTTCTGCCACAACAGCTCCTTCCTTCGGGTTTGAAGGTAGATTCTTTTGTTTGCTTTGAAAATCATTCAAACAGTTCAGGGAAGCAGTGACCCTGCGAGAAAACCTGCAAAGACCTCCCATCAAAGGTTCTCTCAAAGATTTCAGAGGAAAATGAGCCACCTCTTGTCTGATAAATATAATTAAATGAACTGAACTTATGTACCTTTTCAATTAATACTGACCACTCAAAGCGCTTTACACTGAAGCAACATTCACCCATTCGCATACACCCATGCACACACATTTATACACCAATACGCAGATCGGTAGAAGTGCCTTGCCCATGGGCACATCGACATGTGACAGGAGGAATCCAACCTACAACCCTACCAATTACAAGCCAACTTCTCTACCCATCGAGTCACAGCCGCCCCACAAACTTTTAGGTGTTAGAATCGAATACATGAGGACTAAAATACATATTAACAAGTGTTAATAGCAAGTGTTATAAACAGACTCCTTTCGATGTGGAGGAGCACCGACTCTACTCTGAGCTCTAAGGCTGAGTCCAGCCACTCGTAGGGGGAGGCTCATGTCGGCCGCTTGCATCCAGGATCTCGTTCTGTCAGTCATGATCCATGTCTCATGGCCATAGGCGAGAGTCAGAAAGTTGACGGGCTGGTAAACCGAAAGCTTTGCTCTCTGTTCACCAAAACAGACCGGAGCAACGACGACATTACTGCAGACAAACCCGTCTGCTCATCTCTCATTCCATCCTACCAACACTCTGAACAAGACACCAAGATGCCTAAACTCCTCCGCTTGAGGCAGAGACTGACCCGCAACCCAACAAAGGGCAGTCCACCTTCACCTCAAACGTACTGGACCTGACTCAACATCCAGTCCATCATGTCTCTTCTTTCTGCCAGGCTCTAATGGTTCTAACTCACGCTTTCTCCTCTCCAAAAAAGGCAGGAATCACCGTAGCAAGCTCACTATGACAGATTTAAACATAAACTGCTTGGGCCGCCTTTAAAATCTCCTCTTTGTTTCAGTTTTAAATTCCTATTATTATAATGTTGTGTGTATTTTAGAGAGTGATTCAAGCTGAGATCTGATCTTCTGAGTGATCAATTCTACCTGAAGCACACTTTTTTTTTTGCTTTCATTCATGTCAGGACTTAAAACATTAGAGTTACTGTTAAAAAATGTTTAGACCGGGCGCCTCATATGCGGAGGTTATAGTTCTCTATGTGGCTGTCCCGGGTTCGACTCGCGATCTTGGGACCCTTGCTGCATGTCTTCCCTCCTTCTCTCTCTGCACTTTTCCTGTCAAGCAACTGTAAATAAAGGCCACTAGTGCCAAAGAAAAGTTTTTATTTTATGTAGACACGATCAAACTTTCTTCTCGGTGCACAGTAGCACGAAGAGAAAATGAAACTTTCACACCAGGAGAGGTGATGAAAATTGGCCCACTTTTCATCACTTGTCCAATTCGGCCTACCATGCTGTTGACTTCCCATGTCAGAAAATGCCGCATTCAGCTTTAATCCACTCTGTTCACCTCCGCTGCTTTTACACGAAGCTAGCTGCCAGAGGGAAAAATCAGAGTTGCTCCGAGTTTCCCTGGTCACTAAACGAGTAAAACTGTCTTCCATTTATCTGTGCTTTTTTCTGTCCTCCACCACCTTGTCGTCTTCACCCTGTCAACTCTTTGCTAAGTGCAAGCTTTTAGACTTGCACTCTTTATAGCTTTGTCTGTTTCCCCACCTTCAGTTATTTTTTCCTGGGGGATGAACATGCTACAGAGCTTATTAACCATGAGTTATCATTGGGAACAACACACCAAAGAATTAATTGTTCATCTATATGAGAAACCTCTGTAGTATGCAAGTAATAAGATAACATTTTATCTTGTTCCATTGGTTTCTCTATACCTTTGCCCTTGCTTACAACATTTTGTACAGATTTGCTATTAAAACCACTAGCGCTAATGAGCTATATGTTATTTTTACTACTATTTGTTTTAACAAGTTAAAGTTCTTGGAGTAAAACCTGGACACGTTCTGATTTCTCTGTATTAGTGTTTTTCTTCCTAATTTTACCTACAATTTTTCCCTATTTCTTCTTAACACTAACCTCAACTAACACATGACACATTTTAATTATCTTGTCCATCAGTGCACTTTTTGCATGATTATTATTTTTTTTACTTTTGACTATAGATCCAGGGTTAGACAGTAGGCACAGGATGTGATCTCTATCAGTCCTTCAAGCTTTCAGCTTCTCCCAGAATAAAATGCACTAAATTGGTAACTAAGTAACTGATAACTTGTAAACCTAGAAATATCATCCCAACGCGAAGTATAGAGGTGGCAGCATCATGTTGTAGATGGTATCATGAGGAAAGAACATTGTGTGGAAATATTGAAGCAACATTAGAAGACATCAGCCAGGAAGGTACGCTTAAGGGTAAGCGTAATGGGCCAGAACTCAAGCAATACTACACTGAGAATATTGTGAGAAACCCAAAACGTTTGACCCAAGTCAAACAATTCAAAGAAAATCCCGTTAAATACTGTTTCTCATGCAGCTACACTAGAGAAAGAAAGATGGACCGAACCAGAACTCTGTTGGCGAACGCATCTTTAAACAGCAAAAAGGTCCATAACACACTCTGCACTGAACTGAATGACTCACCCGAAACCATGTCAAGCTGAATGTAAACATCACTGATACTAGAGAAAAACCATCTGACGTCCACACGGCAACCAGTGGCATCCAATCAGTCCAAACTCTTTATTTTGGACATAATGCAAATCGGTGGAATCCCTGTTGATGAGAAGGGAACATTTCTAAACGTCAACACTGTTTTGAAGTGGTTCTGTTGTTTTCTACTCTGGCTATGACTGCTTGTACTATTTTATCTATTTTAAAAAAATCCAATCAAATCTCCAGTTATATACTTTCAACTGTTTAAAGTTATAGAACATGATGAAATCAATTAAAATATTTGTAAAAAAGTATTTTCCATATTTGCATTTATTGTTCTTGATTAAAGTAAAACAAAAATTTACCAAACCATGACTTTAAAACCCCAAACACGTACATTAACCATTTTGTGTACCGTAAGACCCCTTTTCTGTAGACATCTATAAATAAATATTAACCATACTCTATCTCATTATTTTGGCATTTAGAATATACAAATTATTTTGGTGATTCTAAATGACTTAAAACAGCAGATTTGTTTTCAGAGATGAGAAAAAATGGTAGACGTGTCTTTTTATTCTGGGTAGTTGGAGATGTGCTCTAAACTAAATTAGTGCCCTACAGAAGCTAGACAGGCTAAAACTTCCTGCAAATTGTTTTTTTTAATCAATGTTTTTGACAAGATTTCATTAATGGTTTTCTTTAAGGCCTTGTCCACACTTAGTCGGGTATCTCACAAAAAGAAGATATTTTTCTACGGTTTGGCCCACCATCCACACGAAAACGCAGATTTACAGTACCAAAAACGAAGCTTTAAAAAAATTCCAGACAAAGTGAAGACCTGCGTTTTCTCTGTTTTAGGCATTTGCGTGTGGACCAAAATAACCTGAGTTTTCGGCTCTGCAACGTCACTTACTGCGGCAAAAATGCTCCGACGTCATTTGTTCGACCTGTTGTTACTCACAGCATTTATGCCCCCAGAGCTGTGTTGGCATCATCGATTGTCCAAGCGCTTTTTGTTTGCTTGTTTTTACAAGCTCGATTACTGCTCTATGTAGAAGTTAGAGCATAGAAAGTTATTTTGGGGTAACGTGTGGACAGAGATTTTTTTTTAAACTAGGTGGTGAAAATATCCGTTAAAAAAAATACCGGGCTACTTGTGTACATGGTTTTAGCCTTTTATTCACACGAAAATGCAGATTAAGCACATCAAAAAACGATTCTTTCTAAAAAAAACTCTGACCGAAGTGAAGATTTGCGAATAATCCGTTTAAAGCGTTTGCTTGTGGACATGAGTATCCAGGGTTTTAGGTTTCGCAACATCACTGTCCGCGACACAAATGCTACGACATCACATGTGCGACCTTGTGCTTGCACTCGGCATGGATCCATCCCTCAAAGCTGTGTTGGCATTATGGATTATCTAAGAACATTTTGCTTGCTTTTTTTTTAGAAGCTCAATTACTGTTCTATGTAGAATTTAGAAAGTTATTCTGATTCGATAGGATTTGGGCGAACTACTGCCCCCTACAGGTTTGTGAAGCCTATGAATGTGGTTGACGATGCACTTCTGAGGTCAGGTGTGGATTGTTTTGTTTTTTAATCAAAGTGGTGAGGATATTTGTTTTTTTTTTAAACTTCTATGTATGTACATGGTCAAAGTTGCTGTAATATACTTTGTTTATAAATGTTACCGATGAAATATGTATTTATTGTTTAGCCTTTGGTGTGTATAAAACTCAATTTATTCAACTTCATCTTCTTCCCACTTAATGCCCATGAAAAATGAATCCAAACTAATTGTCCACCATTTAATCCTTCAGAGAAATAATTTAAATATGCTGTAATTTCTACCAGAACTTTCTCTTTCCCTCTTGTCCTCTTTGACTTCTCCCCTTGCACCACATCTCAGAGACTCCACTCCATTTCCTCCCTCCTGCCTGACCTCCCGCTGCGTTTAGTTATGGAGAAACAAGCTTGTTGCCCTGGAAACAATGCAAATCAGCCCCACTAGGCCAATTACCAAAGCGCAGGAATTAAAGTCGGACCTCTTCCGTTTAATGGGCTTCATCCTGCCTGCCATTTGGACACGCAGGCCATACCTCTTCCATCCCTCTTGACCAACTACAGCAGGTTTTAGCTCAGTAAAGCTGCCTCTTACAGCGAGTGTGTCTTGTGTTGTCTGCAGTATGCCTACATTTCTCTCACAACTGATGTGTGAATACCATCCACTCAGCAGCTGTTGCAAACTCCTAACATGCCGAAGTGATGGGCTTGATTCACTGCACACAGTGCAATCTCACCCAGTAGAGAGGAAGGTGTATGGGCCATCTAAAAGGACAGAGGGTTTGTTGTGTTTCCATCCATCATGTGCAGTAATAGATCAGGTCAATTAAAGACAAACTATGGATCTCTTTTCAGTGCCTGAGACCTTGTTATTTCTCCTCCAGAGGGACCTGGGAGTTTCATTACTCGACTCTGATTGCTGTATGTGTGTGTCCGCTGCTGTGGCCCTCTCATCTTGCGTCTAAAAAATTGTTCCTAAGTGTGCGGTCGTGTTTGTGTGCGTCTGCCGCATTGTTACAGGGCGCTTATTGATGTTACTTCTTTGGGGGGTGAGATAACGGGCGTTTAGACTCCGTAAACGTGTGTGTGCACAAGGACAGCAGCGCGGCCAGCTACCTAGTGGCTGCATACTGCCTGCTACCTAAACGTAATGAAGGAGAAATTGGATTCTGATGGCTTCGCAACAACAGGACAACCCTGCAGCATTCTGTGTGCAAGGAAGCATTTTCTTCTAATAGAGCAGCTCTTTTACTGATGTGCTCACCAGACTTCCTCCACAAACTTTGCATCTTTGGCAGTGTATGTCACATGGTGTGTGTGTGTGTGAGTGTGTGCAGCCTAAACATTTGATCTAACATTTGTAACCACATGCGAGACCAAAGTTGTGTGGATATGTTCATCTCTAAACTATTTAGAGAAGCATATTGTTCATACAGTCCCTTAGGCTTTATGGCACAATGTAACAAAAAGGCAAGGCAAGGAAATTTTATTTGTATAGCACACTTTCAACAACAAGGCAATTCAAGGTGCTTTGAGTGATTAGGGGATAGAGTACAAACAGCAATAAAGCATAAAACACACAAAACATATGACATTAAAACATTACTAAAAGGTAGCTCTAAACAGATGGGTTCCTAGCCTTAATTTAAAACAGCTCAGGGTTTTAGCTGCTTTGCAGTCGTCTGGAAGTTTGTTCCAGATTAGAGGAGCATAGAAACTGAAAGCTGCTTCTCCATGTTTGGTTCTAATTCTAGGGATGTTGAGTCGACTGGGATTAGAGGACCTGATTGGTCTGGGGGGTTGGTACAATGACAAAAGATCTTCAACATACTTTGGTGCTAAGCCATTGAATGATTTATAAACTAGTAAAAGTATTTTGAAGTCTGTTCTCTGAGCTACAGGCAAACCTGTGAAGACGCTGTTGAAGTAATCAATCCGACTAAAGATAAACGCATGGATGAGTTTTCCGAGGTCCTGTTGCGACATCAGTTTTCTTCAAATGATCGACGGCTGAGGCACTTCAGCCACAATTAAAGGACATGGTTGTCTGGTCCAGAGATTTTATCCCATCTAATTTTGGTAAATGCAAACTAATGACAACAGCTCTCTGTACCCTTTAAGGTTTGAAAATGTTGACTAAATAAGCTTTTAAGTACCTTTTAAAGTTAAAAATAAGTTTTTCCTCTGTGAAGCCTTCAAAAACTATTCTTCACTTGTGAAAAAAAAAAATCTTTTTTTATCCGTTTGTAGGCATGTTTGTTGAAGAAAGGCTCTCTAATCCATCAACCAAGCAGGTAGGTTAAAGTCCACATGTACAACCAGTGGATTTGGTTACAGCTTGGCAATTTTTGTTTTGATGTGCAGAAAAACATCTAAGCAGACATCCATGAACCAAAGGACAATTTTCAACCATCTCTGGCTGGTATTTTTTTAGTCATTTATATTTATTCTATACATTTTGCCAGAATTACAGTGGAACATTTGTGTTATATCTTACACTGTTGTCCTCAAGATTTAGTTAATCAACTTAAGTCCTAATAAATCCCATCCGTGCACAACTACAGCCTTTAAGAGACCCCGAAAAGACAGTCGGACCCAAAATTTAGCAGTTTAGAGATTCATAACACTAATGAGGTTTTATTTGTCGATTTATTTTACTGCAGTTGATTTTATAAGCTCCTCTTTCTCCAGACATGCATCAACAACTCTTTCCAACACCCCACCAAACCCTCTCACACAAGCACACACACACACAAGCACACACACCCAAGTGTTACTCATCCTGCATGCTCACAGTTTTCTCAAGTGTTAATTACAACCGCTACACTGCTGTGAGAGCAGAAAAAGTGGGGATGCATGTTAATGGACCGTCTGTGGATCGTGTCTCTCCTGCACCAAAAGGGTCACGTGGATACAGATCTACACTTATATGCATTGAAAGGACATATGTGGTCATCTTATGGGATTTAGTTTTTTGTGAACCAATGCATGATGGTATCTTTATGCTGAATAATCTCCCTTTCTTCGCAGTTTTGTTTTATGTCTGACGCTGGTTTTTAACTAGTTCTCACTTCATCTCTCAGACAAACTTCACACGTCTCTACTCCCCTCTGTTCCACCATGACACGCATGTAACACCCTCAGAATAGAGGCCTGTTACTAGGAAGATTCTCAGTGTTGGTGGTTGTGTATCCAGGTAGACCTAAATGGAAATTCCACCCCAAAGTTAGTTTTAGTCTGTTGCTATATTTTCCAGAGTTAAATAAGTTAGAAAAAGCATTTTGTAACCAGCCCAGTTAATCTGGAAGCAGTTCGTTTGCTTTAGCTTATCATAAACAATGTAAATGAATGGTAACAGCTAGAATTTCACGTGCAAAACTGATGAAAAATACTCAATAATGATGCTAATTATTCCTGGTGACCTCAATAATCATATCGATTGCAAATGAAAAAAATAAGTAACGCGAAGGAATTACAGGAGCCTGTTTCAACTTGGGAATACATTAAGACAAAGCACCGCTGTAAGTCGGTGCTGCGAGGCGCAAGGTAATGACGCAGCTACATTTCGCCTATAGAGTTCTGATCTGAAGAGGTGCCACAGGTTGAGTGTGTGCTAATAAACAGCCTCAGGAGAACATTCACTCACATACAACAGGGACCATTACACAGAGGTTAGATGCACTGCTCGAGGGCATCTCAGAAGTAGATAATGAGGAACGGCAGCAAGTGTGCGATTTTCATGGCGATTCAGAGGTGATTCAGTATTCAAAGCATGTCCCATGTCTCATTGATTTGATTGATCTGATGATGAGAAGATGCCCAAGCCGAAAATGAACAGAAGCATCCACACATATTTTATATTCCAGCAGTAAGGTTAACTATTAAAAACCTTTGATTTGTGCATGAAGATAAACATGTTATTAGAAAGTCTGGCAAATGTATTTAATTAGGACAAACATGAGACCAAAAAAAAGTTTTTACATCACCCTTGTCATATGACAGAGTAAAACTGGTAATTTGCTCAATGTTTGAACATATGTTCAAAATAACCAACTGGGAAAAAAGTTCAAAAAAGTATTCAGCAGTTTAAAAAAAGGTTTTAGTTTGTTATAAATGTGCCATTAAAGCTAAAAAAGGATGTACAGTAGGAAATAATTTAGTAATTTAGGCCATCAGACATTTAATCTCCTAATCTTTATGTACTTTATAATTTTTTTATGAGATGCACAAGTTTTTGTTAAAACAAGAAAAAGAAAAAAAAACAATATCTGTAATATTCATCAGGTATTGTACTCCTGATGTTTCCATTCATGACTAACTTGGCACCAGAGTCCTGCCTTTGTTTCTATAACATGGTTGGTTAGGATAAATAATTGCACTGAATATTTGATAAATTGATCAGATTGGAAATGAGAACTGATTTATAAAAGTTTACATCAAACCTCAAAACATGAGTCTAAATTCTGACGAGGCCAACTAAAAGAGCTGAGAAGTGACCAAATTTACCTATTAGGGGTTGAATCAAGATTTCCAAGAGACAAATACTTGTTTTGGATCTTAACATTTAACTGTTGTGTTTCACAGTATGAAGCCATTTTTGGGCCATTAGGGCAGAAAACCTCCCAAAAAAATGTACTTTTATTATAAGGCTTATAATGCGTGAAAATCATACATTTTCTCCTGTGATCATCATTACGTTATGCTCATCTCTGCTGGGTTTTATCCGAGGGGCAAACTCTGCCAGCCTAATGTGAGGCCAATGCTGAAGTGGCCCACCCACTGGGCTTCAATTCAGCTCTTCAGAAGCCTAGAGGTGACATCACGGAGGCTCTGTCCGGGTAGCATTTGTCTGTCACTCAGGAGGTGACTTCAGATTTTCCTAATCAATCTTTGTTCTCTGTTAGTGACACCAGCTCCAGATTTTGATTCGTCTTTGTTTGCTGATACATACAAGCACCCTCATTCAAGTTTTACTAATAGGACAGATGTTCAAAACACATTTACAATTAAAAAATTTTGAATTTTCTTTACAATTAAGACATTTTTTGGGCATTTACAGTGTACTCTCGCTTATTCGTGGAGTAGTATTTGTGTGGAAAGTGACTCCAAATTATTTGCTGAAAATTTGGAGTAGCCACGCATTTTTTTCATAGAGCATATCTGATGTATTCGAAAGAAAATGCAGTTTAGGAAGCTAAATAATCTAGGCGCAACGCTACTTGACACACTAGTGCCTGGCATTTACAAAGCAGCAAATCCAGGAGCGCCATTATTATTAGTGGTGCCGATTGGCTGTACTCTCGAGAGGGAAGATGAGGAAGATTGAGATGTCAGCTTTTGCTGCAGTGCTGAGGTGGTTTCCAATGTGTGTAATAATGCATATTAAAGGTTTCATTCACTGAGAAACCGTGTAATACTTGTTCTTTGTGAAATAAGTTAAGTCCCTCTGAGTTGCAAATGCATGCTGCACGTGAATATTTTCTCCAACCCTATTTGCCTGCATAGCCACAGAAAGAAAACAGACAGCAGAAACAGGCAGGCCCTTCTACGTCACAGAGAAAATTAGCATTCATGAGCTGTGTCCAAATTCAGGACCCGTCCCACCCGGTTCACATAGGATGAGTCCTTCGTCGACCAGGTAGACAGGATATTAGCAGCTGTGAATTTGGACGGTCTAATCTTCAGATTTATTCCCGCCACTACCTCAGTCGCCTAGCAACCCTGACGACACTAAACACAAGCTTGTAAAAATGGAGCTAGAAATCTTCCCAAGTTTTTTTGCTTTTTTTTTTTTTATTCTAGAGAAGCTACAGCAGTTGTACAATCTGTAGCATATTTTATATCCCCGGCTGAGAGCTAATCATATCCAGGTAAAGTCATTTTATCTAATCTACAAAATGTTATTTTAATTTCAGCTAGTTTCATGGATAATTTCAGCAAGTGATTGACTAGTGGTCAAATTTACACACGTATCATTAACTACACTGTATATAAACTAAATATTACAATATAAATTTTTTCTAACATTCAGTTGAGTTTTTGTTATTATTTTTTTACCAGTTGATGTGTTGCAAATTCACGTTTTCTGAATAAATAAACTGAATAGATTTTTTTAAACAACCACACAACATCTGCCTCAGTGCTGGTGATATTGTGGTCCCTGGGTATAAGCTTGAGGAAGATGTAGCAGAGGATAAGGCTGGTTTGGAGAAATCAGCGGTGCTCTCTGGTGGGACAATCTGAACACATCTTAGTGATGTGGCAGCCGTCGATTGAGCCAGCCCTGGACGACGCAGTGGACAGTGCGAAGAAGCTACCCTAAGCCCTCTCTGCAGACCAACCTGCATGATGTTCCACTCGTCAACCAGAAAACACCAGCCAGAGGTCTCAGCTTGAACATTCCATCCACATCTCTGATATTTCTTCAGCCGAAGATTGCCTGTTTATTCTAATAAAGCTAAAGTCAGGTTAATCCTGGATGAACAACTATACAAAACGACACAATTTTTACTTATATTTAAAACTTTACTTTCCTCTCGCGTCATCCAACATTGTTGCTGGAACAAAAATCTCCTGTTTGGCCCACAATGCATCTTGGGACATGGAGAGCAGTGAAGGATACACCGGACCCATCCTTCATATCGCGTAAAAGAAGGATGGATTCATGGCCCACATTTAAAGAAGTCTTCGAATTTGGACAGCGCTGTAATGTAACTGTCCTTTAAATCCAACCTTCGAAGGATGGAGCCCATGAATTTGGAAACAGCCATGGTCTTGTCTACCTTGGCCTGAGACCGCCCATGAGAACGCTCATTTTGCAACCTGGAAAGAGCAGAGCACGTCTCTGCTAGTAGAAGATAGAAGCCAAAGCTAACTGCTAGCAAGGAAACTAACTGTTAGCAACTCCACAGCATGGCATAGGAGGGTCGGGCTTGGCATAGCACATCAGCGTTGCATTTTTTTTTTACCCAAGAGAACCTGAGAAAGAAACTGTTGGAATTTGTATTGGAACACCGACAGTTAAGTAAGTTAAGTTAATTATTTGTTTGAAGGCAGCATAAGAATTGCACTGCAGTTAGCCAATCAGGGGCGAGAAGTTTGGTTATTGTGAATAATAATGAGTTAGACCCGTGATCCTGACATGTCCCCCCCCACCCACTTCCCTGACAAACTGCAGCCTCGAAAGAGCAAGAGAGCATTTATTCCACGTAAAATGGCTCACAAGGCATTCATTCATACTTGAGACTACAGCAAATTTATTTAAAATAGGTAGAGGGGGTCTGAAGGATTTGTGAAACGTACCTATTTGCTCGGCTCCCTAACCCCCTTGATTCCCATTTTTTCCACTGTAATACTCTGTTGCCTGCCGCCTATGTCACTGGCAAGAAGCTACTCTGTGAAAAGCCGTGGATGAGGGGAGCAGTATTGGTACCAAACAGAACCGAAGACAAACCCATGATGTGGAGCTGCTGTCCCTGAGAGACAATAGAGACTGATTAGGACGTCTTTCAGTCACCTCTGAGTGCCAGCCTAGATAAGTGACTGTCCAACTGACAACCTGTAACTCGCTGCATGGTAAAACCAAGCAGAGGACAGCAGGACACAACAGTCATTACATTTTGTACTGCAGCTTGACCACTGATAATTAAAGCAATTCAGCTTTCAGAATTACTGTTGGATCCGAGCTGTATGTACATTTTACTAAGTTTTCTGAATGAATCAGCAGAGCTTCAAACAGAAAAATCATTACTTTTTCTCTTTTTTCCCCGACAGAGTCTGAATGTCAGCCACATCGGCACAAGAGCTCAATCGATAAATAGAGCTGTAAGGTCTGACCAGCGTTGAAAAAATATCTACTAATTACCGATGATATACAGAAATCATTAAGCCAAGACTACATAAAATAATGTGGTGAAAGTTACTGAACATGTCAGAGTATAATGTTGAGAATGTAGCAAAACAAAATTCTAACATACATAGAAAATGTATTTGTTTTACTTTTCATTTTTACAGACTTTGCATGATTAGTGTACAGGGTTACCCTTTTCGCTTCTACCTCAGTTTCAGTAGGATAAATGAGGATTAATGGCGATATTAAAAATTCTAATTCAGTGAAAATTAGGGGTGTAACACAAAAGGGTGGTACACAAAAATCAAGGTTTGGTATGTATGTTTTTGGTTCACTTTAATCAGGAAAAAAAAATACAAATGTGGATATTACTTTTTTATCAGATTAAACAAAGAACGTTTTATCCTGAATTCCCTCCTTTCAATTTCTGAAATTAATTAGATTTTATTATGTTCTATTACTTTAAAAAGTTGAAAGTATAGAACTGACTGGAGATTTGATTGGATTTGTTTTATAAATAAAATAGTACAAGCAGACATAGACAGCATAGTAAACAGTATAACTACTTGAAAACAATCAATATTAATGTTTAAATAATGCCCATATTTGAGATTACAACATGCTTAAATCAATGAGGTTTTTTTTATTTCAACAGCCTTGTCTCCCAGCTGTACTTGAATGCAGCATGGGTAGCTGTTGGGACAATTCCTTCTCATCAACAGGGATTCTGCTGACTTGTGTTTTATACAAAATTATGAGTTTGGGCTGATTAAATGCAACAGGTAGCCATTTAGACGTCAGCTGGTTTTTCACTGACAAAGTTTTGGTTTTGTCCATCTTCCTTTCTCCTCTGTATCTCCAGAAGAAGCCATTAATGTTTCCAAATAGCAGAGTTTAGTGATAGCTGCACCTAAACATCTGAATAAAAATCCATGCACCGTTACACCCCTAGTGATTATTAGTGTTTTTCCGGGCATTTCACCATGGTTATGTCCTTGTTTTCGACTGCCATCCCGTCTGAAGCAAAGAAATTACAGATAGAAAAATGAATCCAGAAGAACATTCTGCTTTTATGCAAAGCATTCACAGTAACTGAACCCAGGAGGTCCAGGAAAGGACTATCAATCTGTGCACTGCATTAACAAAGTAAATTGAGAAGATTTGAATTTTCTCAGCTGCTAAGAAATCATATTTGACAGAAGGCAGATGGAGGGTATTGTCCTGGGAGTCTAAATCTAACAATGGAAATCTTTTCTGCCGTTTTAAGAGGAATTTATGAACGAGGCACAGCTGCGCTTTTATAATTTCATTCCAGGATTGCTTTGTATTCACCTGATGTATCCCTGTCTGTGTGTGCAGACACAAGGATTCACATCTGCATTAATTTAAAAACAAAAATATACGAGGAAATATGAATGTGTCCATCTTTATAAATGCGTAACGTTCTACGACATTAACCCTAAAAAATAATTTACATTCAGAAAACTGCCGAGTTGGGTCAATAAATACTGTTTTTTACTTTGTCAATAGTTGTAGAATTTTCTTTATTTCTTTATTAAAAAATTATTTTAACATTTCTTTGGTGCTAATGGCCTTTATTTTAAGGTTGCTAGGCAGGAAGAATGGGAGAGAAAAGGGGGAAGACATGTGGCACATGTTCCAAGGCTGGGAATCGAACCCAGGACAGCCGTGTCGAAGACTAAAAACTCTGCATCTTTTTGTTTGTTTAATCCAAAGATAAGCGATCCAGGAAGCTGGCGCATGGGGTTTAATTCAGGTCCAGTTGATGGGCCTCAGTCTTTCAAACTGCTTGAAACAATTCAACAGAACCCTTTTTATTAAGGTTTAGTTGTTTTATGAAACTCTCCTTTCAGTCAATGAACCCATTTTGTATTGGTTGGGATGAAAATCAAGATAAATCAGTGATGAATAAAAAAAAAGAATAGGAAGAAACAAACATAATCTGAATGAAGGGCCAATAGATACTAGCTAATCCATTATAAAGGGATACATTTAAAGAGATTCAAACATATGGATATAAAGACCTGTGCAAAAGTTTTAGGCAGGTGTGCTAAATGCAGTGAACAAAGAATGCTTTGAAAAGCGGGAGTGTTAATCAGTTCATTCCACCAATCAAAGCAGTGAATGATCAAAGGAGAAATCTAAATCAACTCAATATTTGGTGTGACCACCCTTTGCCTTCAAAACAGCATAAATTCGTCTAGGTACACTTGCACACAGTTTTTGAAGGAACTCTGATGGTACAGTGGCTTGCAAAAGTATTTGGCCCCTTTGAACTTTTCCACATTTTGTCACATTACAGCCACAAACATGAATCAATTTTATTGGAATTCCGCGTGAAAGACCAATACAAAGTGGTGTACACGTGAGAAGTGGAACGAAAATCATACATGATTCCAAACATTTTTACAAATAAATAACTGAAAACTGGGGTGTGCGTAATTATTCAGCCCCCTTTGGTCTGACTGCAGTCAGTTGCCCATAGACATTGCCTGATGAGTGCTAATGACTAAATAGAGTACACCTGTGTGTAAGCTAATGTCAGTACAAATACAGCTGCCCTGTGACGGCCTCAGAGGTTGTCTAAGAGAATGTTGGGAGCAACAACACCATGAAGTCCAAAGAACACACCAGACAGGTCAGGGATAAAGTTATTGAGAAATTTAAAGCAGGCTTAGGCTACAAAAAGATTTCCCAAGCCTTGAACATCCCACGGAGCACTGTTCAAGTGATCATTCAGAAATGGAAGGAGAATGGCACAACTGTAAACCTACCAAGACAAGGCCGTCCACCTAAACTCACAGGCCGAACAAGGAGAGCGCTGATCAGAAATACAGCCAAGAGGCCCATGGTGACTCTGGACGAGCTGCAGAGATCTACAGCTCAGGTGGGGGAATCTGTCCATAGGACAACTATTAGTTGTGCACTGCACAAAGTTGGCCTTTATGGAAGAGTGGCAAGAAGAAAGCCATTGTTAAAAGAAAACCATAAGAAGTCCTGTTTGCAGTTTGCCACAAGCCATGTGGGGGACACAGCAAACATGTGGAAGAAGGTGCTCTGGTCAGATGAGACCAAAATGGAACTTTTCGGCCAAAATGCAAAACGCTATGTGTGGCGGAAAACTAACACTGCACATCACTATGAACACACCATCCCCACTGTCAAATATGGTGGTGGCAGCATCATGCTCTGGGGGTGCTTCTCTTCAGCAGGGACAGGGAAGCTGGTCAGAGTTGATGGGAAGATGGATGGAGCCAAATACAGGGCAATCTTGGAAGAAAACCTCTTGGAGTCTGCAAAACACTTGAGACTGGGGCGGAGGTTCACCTTCCAGCAGCACAACGACCCTAAACATAAAGCCAGGGCAACAATGGAATGGTTTAAAACAAAACATATCCATGTGTTAGAATGGCCCAGTCAAACTCCAGATCTAAATCCAATCGAGAATGTGTGGCAAGATCTGAAAACTGCTGTTCACAAACGCTGTCCATCTAATCTGACTGAGCTGGAGCTGTTTTGCAAAGAAGAATGGGCAAGAATTTCAGTCTCTAGATGTGCAAAGCTGGTAGAGACATACCCTAAAAGACTGGCAGCTGGAATTGAAGCAAAAGGTGGTTCTGCAAAGTTTTGATTTAGGAGGCTGAATAATTACTCACACCCCACTTTTCAGTTATTTATTTGTAAAAAATGTTTGGAATCCTGTATGATTTTCGTTCCACTTCTCACGTGTACACCACTTTGTATTGGTCTTTCACGTGGAATTCCAATAAAACTGATTCATGTTTGTGGCTGTAATGTGACAAAATGTGGAAAAGTTCAAGGGGGCCGAATACTTTTGCAAGCCACTGTAGGTTGTTCCAAACATCTTGGAGAACTAACCACAGATCTTCTGTGGATGTAGGCTTCCTCACATCCTTCTGTCTCTTCCATGTAATCCCAGACACACTCAATGATGTTGAGATCAGGGCTCTGTGGGGGTCATACCATCACTTCCAGGACTTCTTGTTCTTCTCTAGATAGTCTAGATAGAAAGACTTTGGCTGTATGTTTGGGAACGTTGTCCTGCTGCAGAATAAATGTGGGGCCAATGATACGCCTCCCTGATGGTATTGCATGAGGGATAAGTATCTGCCTGTATTTTTCAGCATGGAGTACAACATTAATCCTGACCAAATATCCAACTCTATTTGCTGGAATGCAGCCCCAGACATTCAAGGAACATCCACCTTGCTTCACTGTTACCTGCAGACACTCATTATTGTACCACTCTCAAATCAATTCAATTCAGTTTATTTATATAGCGCCAATTCACAACAGATGTCATCTCAAGGCACTTAACAAGAAGTCATTTCAATACATTTATACAAACATTCCAATCAGTTAAAAAGTTTCCTATTTAAGGAATCCCAGCAGATTGCGTCAGTCATTGGCGTGAGGTTGGGCCCTGTTGATGCAGACTTTCCAACCACAGCAATCCTTCGGCAATCCCTCATACTGAGCAAGCATGTAGCGACGGTGGAGAGGAAAAACTCCCCTTCTCCAGCCCTTCAACGAACAAACTGCTTTCTGCTACAGCCAAATATTTCAAATTTCAACTCCAGAGCACCTGCTGCCATTGTTCTCCACCCCAGTTCCTATGTTTTTGTGCATTATTGAGTCGCTTGGCCTTGTTTCCACATCAGAGATATGGCCTTTCGGCTGCAACTCTTCCATGAAGACTGCTTCTGGCCAGACCTCTCCGGACAGTAGATGGGTGTATACTGGTTTCTGCCAGTGTCTGAGCTGCTGGACATCTCCTGATTTCGAAGGGTAATAAGCTTGATGTGTCTTTCATCTGCTGCACTAAGTTTCCTTGGCTGACCACTGACTCTATGGTCCTCAACGTTGCCCGTTTCTTTGTGCTGCTTCAAAAGGGCTTGAAGAGCACATCTAAAAACCCCAGTCTGCTTTGAAATCTTTGTCTGGGAAAGGCCTTGCTGATGCAATATAACTACCTTGTGTCTTGGTCACCTTGGTAGCAAGAGTTTGGCCGTTCCTCAACTAGTTTTAAGCCTCCAACAGAGCTATTTCTGTTTCAGTTAATAGACTGTGTTTAAACCTACGTTTGACATTGATGATCATTAGCACCTGTTTGGTATAATTGGTTGATCATACACCTGACTATAATCCTACAAAATCCCTGACTTTGTGCAAGTATATCTATAAGAATTGGTGCTGGTTTAAAAGCAAAAGGTAGTAACACCAAATATTGATTTGATTTAGATTTTTCTTTTGTTTTCTCACTTTGCATTTGTAAATAGATAAAAATAAACAATCATTTAAATCTCTGAAAGCATTCTTTGTTTACAGCATTTCTTCACACCTGCCTAAAACGTTTGCACAGTACTGTATTTGGGTCCTCTGCACATTGCACCTCGACAATATACTTCTGATCTGACATTGAAGCATAGTCTAGGGTTGATCTCATTGCTTTTTACAGAAGTTTAATATAAGCAGGTGTTATCCATCCCAACACTAACTTTGTTGTGAGTTATATATTTTAAAGTGTACTTAAAACAGACGATTTATGCATGCAAAAATATACCAAAAATGACAACATACAGTGTTCGTGAAGTGTTCATTTTCATGTTGTCGGATGAAAAAGGTAGAACAGATGGACATTTTGATGGACCTTCTCCCATAGCTTTGCAAATATACTGCCATTTAAAGAAAATGCTTGAAAACACAAACTTTTGTTTGTTGACAATTTGCACTGCCAATTTTTTTCTTTCAGTGACACAAGAGATAGTCACTTATTGGCTGGCTGCTGTGACACATCCTTTTGAGCCGTTTGATTGGTCTAGGCACCAGAAGCATTAAGGATACATTTTCAACCATGGCGCAAGTATAATTTCTTAATATTTTGGATATTTTCTCGACGTTTTCTGATGTTTCGTGATAAATCCTAAAAACGTTGATAATTGGTGATGATCGTTTCTGATCAATTCTGGCAGTTTTTGTTATTTTTCTGAGAAGATCCTTGTTTTTGCTGAAGAGAAAGACTGTTGCTTCAGGTTGAAAAACGTTAAACAAACTAAAAGATAAAGAGAGGTAAGAATAAAGATGTGAAGACAGGAGAAAAATAAATTGAAGTAGAGGGAGATGTGGAGCAGTAGAGGTTGCAACTTCTGAAGAGGATAGTGATAATGACTCTGATGATAATAGTGATGATGATGGCTATGAGAGGTTTGATGAACAGGACATTGACACCAACATTAGGAAGATGGAGGACTACCATAATCTGACTTCATTGTCTCCTGAGTAGTGCGATAATGAAACTTCCTAGAGTTTTTTTTTTTCTGCTGGTCTTCATTATCAGCATTTTAAAAGCACAAACCCTATATGTTGAACTTTCACAACATAATGCAAAAGGTTCTGTATGACATTCAGCTTTCTTGATTTTCTTTTTTAAATCGAGAAAAATGTATGCAAGTTGTTTTCTGCAAAGACACCTCCAAACAATACCCATGTCAAGAGTTTCAGTTAATAAGAAATCTGTGTAATTTCTATGTGGCAGCTGCTAAAATCCGTCTTCTTAATTTCTTGAAGTCAGATTGATGGACATCTGCCACTTAATAGAGGGTGACAAGATTTCAGCAGAAATTCAAAGGAGGACTTCATGCTGAGCTGTGGGTGGTCATTGGTTGGAACATCTGAAAAAAGAAATGTTGATTTGTGAAGAATGATAAAACATGAAATAACCTAAAATGAGTGGAAGTGGTAACTGGTACTAAAATGAGAAGCTTTCCTTGACCGAGGAAACATGGAAACTCAAAGAACTGCAAGAAATCTGTAATCAAACAACAGTAAGTAACGTCAAGGTTTCTTTATATAGCACTTTTCACAAATAAAAGTCACAAAGTAGTTCACAACAGTTCACACTGTACAAGCTGTCTTACTTGGAAGATCAAATTAAATATAAGGTTTCTGCGAACGCAGCAAAGGAAACCGCTCTTCAATTCACAACTTCAGCTTTTCAAACATATTCAGCCTCTGTATTTTTCCTACGAGTGGTTGCTTTTAGCATGTTTGAGTCCAACCCATTGAAAACTAAAGGACTTCTTCACGCTGAGCTCATTTATGTAATGAAAAGATGTTCTGGTTCAAAATGTTCTGCTTCTGCTTTGTGTCAAAGAGCTGCAAACAGGTGTGAAAAGGCCCAAAGGAAGGACAGGAAGACAACAGCAACACAGAAATGAAGTGATTTACATAGGGAAACTTTAACCTTTAATAACTGCACCCTCATATGTCATCAAGCACATGTTCCTTATTTTTAAATATCAGGCCAAAAAGCTTGAATGGAACAAATGATGGAAATGAATTAAATAAATAAAGATAATTAGATTGCTTCAAAGGTACCTTTGAGGGAATACAGCAGCAGCAGCAATTTATTTTCTTTATCTGGAGCTAATCTAGAAGTCAACTCAGGGGATTTTACAAATGTAACCTGTAGGTTCCAGGAGGGTACGGGCTGCAATATAGACTGCTCATTCGTTTTTTAAACTAAACTTTGAGCTCATTTTGTTTTCCTTTATTTTGAATTTAATAATACACTAGTTTAGCTTCATTTAACCCTTTTACTTTCTAGTAAATGTCCAAGAACATCTATGGGCTGAAAGTCTCAAATCAAAGAGTGGAACACCACCGAGAATGATGGAGATAAAATCTGCTAGGACTTCCCAATCCACACTTGTGAATACTTGATAGCTGAGACACTGGTCATGGTGACCAACAAGGTAATCATGAAGATGGTAGTAACACACACGGGAATCCTACTCAATAGCAACAGCACAAAGAATGAAAGGAAGAAGCTCAAGAAAAGCCAAGAGCTTAAACAGGAAAGACAGATATTCTGGAAAGTCAACGCTTCAGAGTTGCAGAAATCTGTTCAGCACACAGAGAGAGCCACCACTAGATACCAGGAACAACCTCAGATCTCTGTCCAAAGAAGAGCAGTCCTAGCTTCACTTTTGCTCCCAGGCCTCCAACGGAGGACCCAAGCTTTAGGTGGAGCCCTCCAGGAAGAAACGACGTATGGAGGGTGCACTACCAAGGTCTGAGTGCTCTGAGCAAAAAAGGAAAGAGAAGAAGCTTTGCAAATAGATGTGAAAGCAACGCATGCAGCTGGCAAATGTGTACTCTCCGAAATATTCCAGGGCATCAACAGGTAGCTGCAAACTGCTGCACGGACTTCTAACATTTGATTTTCAACCCAGCTAGCTTATTTACAGAAATGTTTTATGGGCCCAGTCTTATTTTATATGTCCCTACATTAAACAGCTCCGAACAGTTGGATATATCTCTTAAGTGCTTCTATGCTGCTTGGCTTGGCAGAATGACGGAAGTCGTGTCAGCCAAATCCGTATATACCCAGCAGGTGAATTAAAAATCCATTTTTATGGAGTAACGCATTAGCCAACACTCACATTATCATCGCTCACATAAAGATATTTTATAAGAAATGAGCCAGATGCGGAGAGAGGAAAGAAGATGCTGGGATGTAGTTTATAACCTCAGGTGAATTAAGTCTCAACGGAGTGGAGCATTAGCCAACACTCACATTAGCATCACCTTCCAATAACGAAGACGGGAAAATTCGGAGAAGAGATACTAAAGAAAGATTTACGGACTGCAGACAAATCTAAGGCTCATTTATAGAGTAACATATTAGCCAACTGTTGCATTATCATCCTTCACATAAAAATATTCAATTTTTAAGGAAGAGAGAGGAGGTGGGAGTGGAAGGACTGAGGAAGTTAGATGAAGATGCAGTTTGTGGAGGCCTATTTAAACCAACATTCAATATTAAAAGAATATTGCTCATATTCACAGCAGAGGGGATAGAGTCGGTGGGATAGGAAAGGTTAGAGAAAGATAAAGCAGAAGATAGAGGACAAAAAAGAAGAAAAAAAACCCGCAAACTGTTGAATGTTGTTCAATGATGAGATCTCGCCAGCAAAGCATTGCCACTGATTTAAGAGGTACAGATCTGCAGGGATGAACTGAGCAGACAGAATCTCATTTAAGCTCCAAGGCAGAGAGCACAAAACTATGAAGGTCACAAACACAGCGTGTTAAAAGAGTGAGGGAACAACTGGTCCGCCGAGTGTCGTTTACAGGAAAAGAGAGAAATTATCCAAATCGAGGCTGGGTGACGGACTGTTTTAAAGCCTTGAAAGGCAAGAGAGGAGTGATGAGTAGGAAGGAAGGAGCTAAAGAAACTGAGGAGGAGGAGGGTGGGCGCATGATAAAATCCATCATTATCAAGGCCATGTACTCTCAGCACCCCAAGCCAAAAAAAAAACCTGAGTTCATTTGGGCTTGCCTACTTGTGTTCCGAAATGTGCCACGGTAGAGGAGACACGTGGTTAAAGACAGGCAGCGGACTCACCAGAGCATCCGCTTCTCTGCTGAAATGACCTGAATCCTATTTCCAACAACAGCTGCAGGATCAAGTTTTTGTTCAATTCTGCAAGAATTTCCCCACACTGATATGGCAATCCCACACTTTAATGGGTAATATCGCTTAGATGTAGCTGAAAAATACATATGGTGCCTTGAAAAATCCCAGAAGGACTGCGGTTATCATGTAAAACACCTTGATTATTATGATTTATTTAGGGGTAACAAATTAAGGGGCGTTGAATATATAACAGGAAAACAAATTGCAATAGTACAAAAAAAAAAATTGAAATCCATGTATTCAATTACAGAGGACCCCCAGTATTTGCAGGGGTTAGGGACCCCAGCAGTCAAATATACAGTAACCTAATATGCATTAATACGCTCTTGACACTGCCACAGATGCATAGTTTATCTATCTGCGCTCTTTGAGGTGCATGGAGGAGGGATGGAGGGATGAATGGATGGGTGGGTTGCTTTGACAACAAAAGCCAATAGCGTGTCAAGCAGCATTGCGCCTTGGTAGTTCAGCTTTCCTGGCTGATTTTCTATTGAATACTGTAGATCTATATTTTTCACAAATAATTTGGAGTCAAGTTAAGTGTAGGGCTGGGAGAAATGGCCTCAAATCTATATCGCGATATAATCTACAGCATGTGTGGTAACAATATCTATTGCAATATACAGTACAGTATTATTTTTCCTTTATATATGTCAAAATGACACTTTATGAAAAATCAAACTTTTCAGATACATTGCAGCAGAACAACTTCAGAAAAAGCTTAGAATGCTATTTAAAGAAACATGTATTGTGCAAAATGCATTTAAAAAATATTCTAATCTTTTTTAGAAGAAAATGCAACACATCAATTCTCACAACATAAATATGAAGATATTTTAAATAAATTAAAATGTTATTTAAAAAAAACACAGTTAAAAATTGTCCGCTTTGCTGGTAACTTATTTAAAAATTTAATATCGCACAAAACTGAAGCTGCACATATTTTGAATTAAAAATGCTTCAAATGCAACAGGTTTTTTCCCCATTAAATAGGAAACAACACATTTTAAACTTGCAATATGTAGTGTAAGGAGAAAACTGAACATTAGTATTTATCCTCCTTGATGACAACTTGATGACATCATCAAATTGCGCAGTCGCGGTAGGCCGGTATAGTCAAAATCTCTACCTTAGGCTAAATTAATATCATTTCTACCTTATACCTTTTATATCGCCCACCACCAGTCCAAACATATGCAATGCAAGTTAAGACTCTAAAATACCCTTAGGTGTGTGTTTGTGTATGAATGGTTGGTTTGTCCGGTTTGTGTTGACCCTACGAAGGAGACTCGTGGCCCCAACCTTCCACCCGAAGATTGCTTGGAAAGCAAACATTCGTATGAATGCACGAGGTTAAATTGAGATGGATGAATTGATTAGTTGATGATTCTGCTGCATGAAAACATACAGCAGACCTAGATCAATATAATTCGGCAAAGTGCCTTCAGAACTGAAAAACACATCCAAGAAATTGACCTGTTTAATAATCGGGACAGATGTAGTGAGGAAATGAAAACAGTTTAAAATAGAATAGAGAAGTAGTCTTGTTTAAACTGATTACTGGGCTTGATGGGAGACCCGAGCAGGGCTGTAGATGCTAACTCGAACAGAAAGGTGAACACAGAAGGTGTGGAGACAAACCCACAGCAGCTTTGCCAGTAGCCAGCAGGCTCTTGAACATCTGTCATACCTGCCTGCTTCAATCCCATCACACACACGCACACACACACACGCACACACGCACACACACACACGCACACACTCACACACACACACACACACACACACACACACACGCACACACACGCACACACACACACGCACCCTGTGGAGGGTTGGGACGGCTCAACACCGAGCCACAGAGAAACATGTTCCTTTCTAGTACGCTTACCACACAAACAGAAATGACCACCATTTCTGTTCCGTTTCACCTCACATCAACCACATCTTTCCCCTCCATGTTTTATCCTTCTCTATTCTTTCTCCACACCCTACATCTTGTTTTTTTTTATTTTCCCAGCCAACGTGCACTAAGTTTTGTCCATTCAACCGTTTCAAGTTGTATTTTATCACTTTTTTTTCTGACTTGATTTGAAGCTAAGAATTACTCAAGTTCAAACTCCGTGTTCAGAAGGAGACTACTGCTCATGCGCTGAAACAACTACACCAATAGCATGACTTACTTTTCCACCAGCAAAATGAAGGGTGAATAGTGTGAAAGGAACGAAGGAGGCTTTTTAGAGGGCGCAGCAGGGGCGTTGAGACAGTACAGTATGTGTTAGATGTGTGTTACAAGGATTATGTAGAAATTATAGTCTTCCTCTAGAGGTCAAAAGCAAGTTCTTAAAATGTCAAATAGGTGAGGTTTGCTCAAGCTATGTTAGATTAAAAACTAAAGAGTCCAGTTGTTGCAAATTAATGTGCCTTTTTAAGACAACTTTAATGGTTCTCAAGGAAAATTATGTATTTTTTCTTCAATACCAGGAGTGTAACAGAACGCAAAAATCCACGGTTCGGTACATTTCAGTACACTGTCATCAAGAAAATAAATACAAAATGCGCATATCACTTTTTTATCTTTCTTACTTTTACTTTGATCAACATTAAACAAAGAAGCTTTTGTTCTCTGAATCCCTTCCTTTCAATTCCTGAAATTAATTAGATTTTATTATGTTCTATAACTTAAAGTTGAAAGTACAGAACTGACTGGAGATTTTATTAGATTTTTTTAAATAAATAAAATAGTACAAGCAGACATAGCCAGAGTAGAAAACAATATAACCAGTTGAAAACAGCCAGTGTTAATGTTTAGACACTTTTAAATAATACTTTGACCATTATTTGAGAATAAAATATGCTTCAATCACTTTGGAGTTGTTTTGATATTTTCACTATCTAGTTTCCCAGCTGTACCTGAATGCAGCATGGGGAGATAAAACATTAATGTTCCCAAATAGCAGAGTTTAGTAACAGCTGGGAGTCCTTTCTGTTTTGTTTTGGTGTCACTTTTTAAAGTTACACTGCGCGATGTTGGGCATAAACATTCTGTATGTGTTTAGGTAGACGACAGCTGGATTCATTCAGTACACATGCATACCGAATCGACAGGGCCGTGCCGAAAAATACAAATACATGCACCATTACGCCCCTTATTATATAAAAAAAACAAAAGGTAATGCTAAAAGCTGTGAACAGGGTAGTGAAAGACAATAAGCTGATGCTTTGCAAGTAAAAATAAAAGCAAGATTATAATTTAGAGGAAGTTTAGATGTAAAGAATGAAACTAAAAAACTGATTTGAGTGGAAAATCAGCCAACGAAAGAGTTGACGAGAGATTTTATTGTCCAGATGCAATTTTCACCTTCTAATTACAAACGTGCACTGGGGAATGACATTTCATACACACACCCATGCACACAAAACATGCATTGACATACTCTCTTTTACCACAAAATGTACTTTTAAAAATGTATTTTTTCATTACTTTCAGAGATCTTGTAACAAACTAGATTCAAAAGTTGAATCCACACGTTTACAACAGTAGGTCAAAAGTATTACCTACCACTAATTCTTTTGTTTCAGCCCCTAAAGCAAAGCTAGGACTAAAACTAATGCCATAAAATATCTCTAATGGTATTAAAACCATCTAAACCTTCCAAACAAAACTAATAAACTCTCCAAAATGAGATTGCACATTATCTATTTTTTTGAAAACCTTCCAACCTTTCTTTAAAAAGTTGTAGGGAACACACTATAACCTCCTTCCTACATGGGCTTGTGATGTTGAGTTTGACGTTTTCTAATCTTTAATTCTTACAGCAAAGACACAGAACAATTGTTTTCTGCTATAAACAAGGGGAAAAAGTCATTGTACTCCCAGGTCATGGTTGTGCATCAACCCAACATTTCTAAAAATCCTCCCACACACAGAGCTTTTCCACTAAATCACCTATAGTGCCTAATCAGAGCTGCTGTTGGAGTCAGTTCTGCACTGGTTCAATCAAAGATCTGGTCTTGCTTTTCCACCACCTGAGAACAAAGTCAGGCCAACATCATTACTTTACTATAAGCATCTCACCCAGTAAATATTTTATCCTCCCCTCCATCTGCCAGCAGGGAGACAGTTTACCTTTTATTTACCCCAGTATTTCTCCAACAGATGTCGTAATATCACCAAATCAATTATTAACTCAGTTCTAAACAACAAGAGGTATTTATGAAGGCTTCAAAAAGACAATCTTCCATTAACATGACCTGATAGTATAAAGAAAAACAGACTTTAAAACCAAGTCTGAGATGATATTTATGGATTCCACAGGAAATATCAGCTGTAAGCACCGTTCTAAGTGGTGTGTGGATCTACTTAACCTCTGTGACAGGAGATATTAGAATAAACAAGGCGAAGATGAGAGGCAGTGGTATTCTGATGCAAATCCAACATTTTATCAATGCTAAAGTGTTGTGTTTTCATGGGGTTTTTTTCTCTAAAATTAGATTAAAAGCCAAAAGAACGTTTAAAAAAAAGAAGCTTACAACACTGATTGGCTGTTGGTCCACTTATCAGGCGTCCTTAGATGTTGAGGAAAGCATTACTTCCCGCAGAATCTCCTTTAAGTTGGTGCAAAAAAAAGAAATAACTGTGTGGCTGAAGAACTACAAAGAGTTGGTGCTAAGCAACCACCAGTACCAGCTTAGCGCTGTAACTGGTTCAGTGGAAAAAAACAAAACAAAACTCAGTGACGTTTTATCAGGTTTTAGCTGCTGTGGTGTTTTGATGCGATTTACTGAAATTCTGTCTGAGACACTACAGTTTGTTTCTATCTGACTTAAGAAAATAAAGAAGTTAATGCCAAAATGCACTCATTAAAGGAGTCATGACCTGTCATTTTCACTTTTCCATGAGAAAAAAGGTATGTTATGATTGCCTAACGATTATACACTGCCCGGGAAGCCGATATTTAAAAGTGAAGCGTTTGTTTACCCCTGGGTTCGTCAACCAGCCCACGTGCACGCGCACTCAAATATGTGGTTTTAATTTCTGGCCGACTTGACGTCAAGTCGGCGCAGGTTATACCATATATAGACATCGCAGACCTACCTATGCTTCAGGAAGCCTGCCCTCCCTCTCTCCCTTCTCCTCCTCTCTCCTCTCTCCCTCATATTCAGTCGAGCGCCGCCATTACTGAATTCTAGTGATGGGAATTCCAGCTCTTTTTGGAGAGCCAGTTCTTTTGGCTTGGCTCACCGTAAAGAGCCGGCTCTTTATGCTCCTCAGATTTTCTGTTGCTTAAAGTGTATTTATTACCAAAATTAATGCAAAACGATGTGTACCAAATGTACCAAAACAAGCAGGGGGGAATGAAAAAAAAAAAAAAAACGGCTCCCAATGACGAGCCGGCTCCCATCGTTCACTTCAAAGAGTTAGCTCTTAGAGTCGGTTCGTTCGCGACCAACACATCACCGTTTCGAAGTACGAACTCCACCGTGAAAGATGCAGAAAGTTTCTTCACGCAATGATGCATGAAGAAGACATACTCGTGTCAGCCATTTATTTTTAATCAGCTAAATCAGCTAAAACCATTTCTACCAGAAACCTAGTGCACACGTGAGTTGCTCTGTTGTTGACTGCCAGAATCAACATGGAAATATTTTTTCTATTTTTTTTTTACGCCGGAATTCTTTACGAATTTGGGACAATATCAGGCGAAGTTGGCATCGAAGCTCCGTTTGGAAAAAGGGGGAATTCCAACAATCAGAGACTTGCCTGCAATTGAAACGTTAAGGCTGTGTTGTTATTGCTCTGCTGTGTGTAACAAACAGCAGCTAACTGCTAATGCGGCTATTGTATGCTAGCGGGAGTAGTAGATATGGGTTAGATATGCTGAAGCGTTACCTGTGGTGTCAACCCCTCTCCTTCCTGCCACCAATCAACGCGCCCCTCATTTGCATTATTACAATGACCGTCCACGACAGCCAATGTATCACATCAGATCTCACGAGACAATAATGCCTTCAGAAATAAGGGTCAGAGGAGCTCTGTGTTTATTTTTTTCAACTTTTTTTTTTTAGAAGGGCCTGAAAGACTATAATAGGGTATCCAAGGTAATACTAGGTTATGACTCCTTTAACAACAAAGCAAGCCCCCCCCCCCCCCCCTCCCTCGTTACGCACTGCAGTCTCAGTGAGCTGTCACTGTTAAGACTGCTACACAGGAGATAAAGAGTTAACACAAAGAAAAAAACAAAGCTTTAAACTCAACAAGCCTTGCTATGGTGTCTCGACTATGACCATCCAGCTGTACTTGAAAATATGACAAACTGAACTAACAAACAGCAGAGGGAGAAGTAGCCCTAAGTGAAAGTTAAAATCAGAATCAGTGGGATAGAAACACAGAGAAAGGGAAACAAGAGCAATAAAAGTAAGAAGGGAAGTGAAAATGAGAATTTTTTTTAGTTTTAGGTCAACACTTAACATTTTAAACATGTTAAAGAAGATCATGCAGGGAATTGGAGCTAATTGTCTGATAGCAGCAGCAGCAATATGATTGGTGATGGCAGCCGACCGCTGCATTAAGCAGCTCCCTGCCAAATACCCCAACACACACACACACACACACACACACACACACACACACACACACACACACACACACACACACGAAGAGCCCGTCAGACCAGAAACCTGATGGGCTGTCAGGTAATCAAATGAACTGTCACTTGTTGTGTCCTTACACCCCCACTGGGATACTCAGTATCGGCCATGATTGCCCCCAACCAACCTCCAACAACCTCTCCTCCTCCAACCGAAGCACTCAAGCTCTCCTTCATCTCCGAGGCATCAAATTATCATTAGCTGAGATTTATGCTGCCACTCCTGAGAGGAAATCTTCTCCCTTCCGTTTATTGTTCTCACTCATCCCGTCAGATGGCTCAGATTTCAGTTTGATCAATGACTCACTGTCCAAATATCTTCCAAACAGCAAAACAAAATCAGAAAAGGAAGGAAAGTGGTCAGCACTCGCCTGCACATTTAGTCCTGGTTATCAGAGGTGGCCCCGGCGGTCCCGTTCCTCCTTCCCCCGGTCTGGACAGGAGGACCTTGATCTCATACTCCACGTCCGGGTCCAGATGCCATAACTTATAGGTGGGGGCATCAACCACATGGGTCTCTGCCCAGTTTCCTGTAGTGGTGCGGTACTCCACCTCCTTCAGGATGATCGGCCCATCTCCGATGATGCTGTTGGCATTGGGTTTGATCCACAGGTAGGTGGCGCCGACGGCAAGGAGTTCAGGGGGAGCGATGGGAGTGGGCGGGGCTGGAAAATGCAATCAGAGGAAGTCAGTTAGTTGTATGTTATACATTTTTTCTGTGTACAACAGAAAAAGGATAAAAAAAATTAAACGCGTCAGGGATAAATTGTGCAGTTCAGCCTCAGAGCAAATTTGGAAACAAATCCATCCCTGTGTTTTGACTCTAATGTGACTAACTGAGCTTATCGCCACCACACAATTATTTTTCCTATGAAAAGTATATTTAAGCCCAATCAATGTTGCTGAAGTAAAACTTGAAGTAATGAATCAAATTTGTAAAACCCACACTCCCCTCCTTTTCCCCTCAGGCTCTTCAGAGTAATTTTCAAAGATATATCCACGGTTTTAAAATGCTCAGGATCAAGATTGTCTTTAACAATCGCCTTTTCAGCAAATCCAAAGAACCATTAAAGCTTAAACTTCAAAATACATTATTTCTTTCTTCTCTTAACCCAATTATACTTTAACTGATACGCACTTATGTTAAAACATGATCATAAAATCGAATATATTTTGTGGTAAATAAATTCTATCTAGCTTATAGAAGAATGGAAAATGTAGAAATGAATAGTTACACCTGAATTGACAGCATAGAGACACTATTGAGAAGGAATGCACTGATTGATGAGCAAGTGAACAGAATCAGATGATCATCCATCCATCCATCCGGATGAGAGCCAACATTTCCAGGAAAACCCCGAACATCTCTCTTCCCAACAACACTGTCCCACTTCTCTGTGTGGTTTCTAAGCCATTTAGTGGGATTATAGTCTCTACAGCGAGTTCTGGGTCTTCTCCCAATGGGATGTGGCAGAGGCATCCTGATCAGACGCATGTACCTCTCCTATCAATGTAGAGAAGCTTTTACCCCTGGGTTTACCCTAGACCAAGGGTTTGCAGCCTGCCGCTCCGGAGGCACAAGTGGCTCTCTGAACAGGACCAACTGTTTTTAAGTGTAGATATATAAAAAAAGATGCAGATTTCAGCAGTTTTTCACTTTTTTTCATGGAACAATTGAAAAGAAACATCCTTTATTGTCCCACGTTGGGTAAATTTAGATGTACCAGCAGCAGCTCTGGGTATTCTTGGCAATCAGAGCATGTAGATTCACACAAGAAAATATAAAAAACAAACTTAAACTTAATAATATACAGTAGAGTAAGGATGAAAATACAACACCAAAATACTGTGCAGTTAATAAACAGTGGCTTGCAAAAGTATTCGGCCCCCTTGAACTTTTCCACATTTTGTCACAATACAGCCACAAACATGAATCAATTTTATTGGAATTCCACATGAAAGACCAATACAAAGTGGTGTACACGTGAGAAGTGGAACGAAAATCATACATGATTCCAAACATTTTTTACAAATAAATAACTGAAAAGTGGGATGTGCGTAATTATTCAGCCTCCTAAATCAATACTTTGCAGAACCACCTTTTGCTGCACTTCCAGCTGCCAGTCTTTTAGGGTTTGTCTCTACCAGCTTTGCACATCTACAGACTGAAATTCTTGCCCATTCTTCTTTGCAAAAACGCTCCAGCTCAGTCAGATTAGATGGACAGCGTTTGTGAACAGCAGTTTTCAGATCTTGCCACAGATTCTCGATTGGATTTAGATCTGGACTTTGACTGGGCCATTCTAACACATGGATATGTTTTGTTTTAAACCATTCCATTGTTGCCCTGGCTTTATGTTTAGGGTCGTTGTCCTGCTGGAAGGTGAACCTCCGCCCCAGTCTCAAGTCTTTTGCAGACTCCAAGAGGTTTTCTTCCAAGATTGCCCTGTATTTGGCTCCATCCATCTTCCCATCAACTCTGACCAGCTTCCCTGTCCCTGCTGAAGAGAAGCACCCCCAGAGCATGATGCTTCCACCACCATATTTGACAGTGGGGATGGTGTGTTCAGAGTGATGTGCAGTGTTAGTTTTCCACCACACATAGCGTTTTGCATTTTGGTCTCATCTGACCAGAGCACCTTCTTCCACATGTTTGCTGTGTCCCCCACATGGCTTGTGGCAAACTGCAAACGGGACTTCTTATGGTTTTCTTTTAACAATGGCTTTCTTCTTGCCACTCTTCCATAAAGGCCAACTTTGTGCAGTGCACGATTAATAGTTGTCCTATGGACAGATTCCCCCACCTGAGCTGTAGATCTCTGCAGCTTCTCCAGAGTCACCATGGGCCTCTTGGCTGCATTTCTGATCAGCGCACTCCTTGTTCGGCCTGTGAGTTTAGGTGGACGGCCTTGTCTTGGTAGGTTTACAGTCGTGCCATACTCCTTCCATTTCTGAATGATCGCTTGAACAGCGCTCCGTGGGATGTTCAAGGCTTGGGAAATCTTTTTGTAGCCTAAGCCTGCTTTAAATTCCTCAATAACTTTATCCCTGACCTGTCTGTTGTGTTCTTTGGACTTCATTGTGTTGTTGCTCCCAACATTCTCTTAGACAACCTCTGAGGCCGTCACAGGGCAGCTGTATTTGTACTGACATTAGATTACACACAGGTGCACTCTATTTAGTCATTAGCACTCATCAGGCAATGTCTATGGGCAACTGACTGCACTCAGACCAAAGGGGGCTGAATAATTACGCACACCCCACTTTTCAGTTATTTATTTGTAAAAAATGTTTGGAATCATGTATGATTTTCGTTCCACTTCTCACGTGTACACCACTTTGTATTGGTCTTTCACATGGAATTCCAATAAAATTGATTCATGTTTGTGGCTGTAATGTGACAAAATGTGGAAAAGTTCAAGGGGGCCGAATACTTTTGCAAGCCACTGTAAATAAAAATGGCATACTCCGATCTAGGAAATGTCCAACTGAGCAGGATAATAAAAAGAAATATTTAAAGAATGTGCATGAGTATTTGAACATTAAAAAATAACTGACTATTTACAAGTGAAAAATACAAACTGATGTGCAAATAACTGCAGAAATGTTATTTGAGTTGAGAGAAAAATGCAAATTACAGCAGGGATGTAAACATTGGTTGAGTTTGTTGGGAGAAGTGTCTACAGTCTAACAGCTGCTGAGAGGAAAGACCTATGTTAAAGTTCCTTCATGCGCCTAGGATGCAGCAGTCTGTCGCTGAAGGAGCTTTCCAGTTCAGCAACAGCTTCATACATGGGGTGGGAGACCATCATCCAACAGTGATGTTATTTTAGCCAGAGTTCTTCTGTCTCCCTCCACCTGCACTGGGTCTAGGGGCATCATAGGACAGAGCCGGCGTTCTTTGTCATCTTATCCAATAGTACTAAAAGTACCATTTATATATTTAATATCTATTTTTCTTGTCCTTAGGTTGGAAACTGTTATTTTAATACATCATCTCCCACAAATATTAACATCCCTTAGAAGAGCATGTATATATCATATTTTAGTAAAAGCGTTATGGGGTTTTTTCCCATTTAAAACTTAAAATAGAATAAAATTGGGGTTCCTTAAAAGTTTACACAAATGTTCTGCAGTAGATACTTATCAAAAAGAATCATGTAACGTTTGCCCAACGTTGGGCGCCAAATTATATGGGAAAAAGACTATCTTTAACAAGGATGAGACGGATGTCCCATCAGTTTAAGAATGTAATACAGCATATTGATCAACACTGTGGTTTGAGTGTTGCAAATGATTTTTTTGCTCATTGTTTCTCCGTGTTGATCAACATGTTGGATTAAATCCTTAACCACCTGAAGGACAGTCTCGTCCTTGATAAATGTTTTTTTTTCAATAAAACGCAGCTCCAAACTAATTTCATGTAACTGACAGTGATTGTAAAGGTTGCATCATTTCAGCTTTCTTTATAATGACGCTTACATGTAGACTGAGATTTAAGGGAGAAGTTGACAAACAATTTCATTTTTTAAGATGGTGGAAACGATAACGCTTCAGCTGACCATCCTATAATTATAATCTAAAGAAATCTCTCATCCTGCCTTATAGCTTAAGGTATTTTCTTCCCTTTCTTCACTTCATAGCAAAGCTAAAATGGAATAAAGCAGCTCCTTTTTGAAAAAAACAGCTACCATAACATTAGAAAACCAGGTTGTGGCAGAGTGTAAGGTTTTGCAATGTCCCTTTGTGATGTATTCCAACACAACATTAAAAAAGATAAAAATTGACAGTAATGAAAAGAAATATGTGAAACAGCCGAAGAGATGCAGAGGCTGTTTTCAAGCCAAGCAGTAACATTTACCTCCAACAAACAAGCTAAGCTGTAGCGGCAGCGGCACAGTGACATAAATCTGAAAGCGACTCAGTTAAAGAGCAGCAGGAGCAGATGGAAACAATGACAGGGAAATTAATTGGACTTTTCCCGTTAGTCATCAGACTGCCTGCGCCTGTGAAGCGCCGCACTCATCAGCATGATCTATGGTAATTACCGCGGACAGCTCCTGCTTCTCTGACGGCCCCCAGACCAACACCTCGGACAGCGATTGTCATATAAAAGGTCCACCAACATATATTGGAAACACAAAGGAATCCCATCTGTTTGAGAAATTAGCAGATTTTAATCGTGAGGCTTTTATAATACAAATTTTATTAAAATCAATAGGTTTTAGGCATCTCTAGCAGTTCTGAGCTGAAAAAGGTTTCCATACAGATGTGTTCTAGAGGAAATGTTCCAATGCGAAGACACTACATAAGTATTAAACTACTCACTTATCCTCTTAAACAACTGCATCAAATACTTTCCCAAATATTAGGTTCAGACTCTTAATATGGACCTTTTATTATATTTCTCCAGTGACAGATGCTTTGTCAGTTGACAGCTACATTACACCTGCAAAGAATAATGTTCCTTCTTTTGCTGCGGTCTTAAAAAAAACAAAGTCCTGATTTAACTCTGAAAGTTGTTGTGTTTTTTTTTCTTCCCTCAAGGCTGCATTAGCATCTGTGTGACTGCTGCAGGACCGATGAATCAACTGTCAGTCGGCGCACACTCATACATCTCACCTATATGGAAGCAGATTGTGCTTACAGCCATGGCTCCAGACATCAGGCATATTTTTATGTACCATTCAAATCAGAAGTTGCCATTCAACAATAGCATGGCTCACCAGTGTGGGGCTTTTTATGATTGATTTGAAATAGTTCTTTTTCTGAGGTATGATTAGGCATACAACGGAAGATATAGGTCCACAAGTTTGAAATCATTGATCTCTCCATTTCACACATGGTCAAAATCACTTCTACTGGATCAAATACAGATCTATTTTTAAATGTACATGTGGTGGTAAGCTGACACATCTGTCTCAGCATGGACTGAGAAGGTGCAGACCAAGAAAGAAACTCTCCTCCAAAATTGTTCCCTTCAAGCTGGACAAGCTAAATTCCTTCTCTGGAAACATTTTATTGTTAGATGAGAAAGATGGAGGGATTTAGCCATAAAGATTATAACCATGATTTGAGGATTTAGTGAGGCTTTCAAAAGTAAGAACACTGTACCAACAATCAAGCATAGTAGGGGTCATATCATGCTCTGGGGCTGATTCAGCCCAGGTTACTGGTGAATTTCACAAAAAGGGGGAAATACTGAAGGAAGACCGCCTCCCAATTATTTAATTTCACTTCAAAACAGTTCAGCAGTTGAGATTCCAGTATAACTAGGTGTTCAAACTGGAGATTGATCTAAAACACATCAAATCCTGTGTAGAGATGGGCTCAATCCCAGTGACAATGTGTAGAATAGCCTTAAAATCTAAGTCTAAGCAGCCAGCCAAACATGCGTCTCCAGACTCGTGCTCAGTGAATGCAGCCCGGGAGTGGGAAATACAGGTGGACTTATGTCAGACGCACACGTTCTCATTTGAAATCTATTATACCAAACAGGTGCTAATGATCATCAATGTCACACGTAGGTTCAAATAAAAATCAATCAAATGTTATTTCTAGAGCGCTTTTCATGATAAAATCAGCACATAATAAACAAAACACATTTAAAGCAAAATAAATCAAACACAATCCATAAAACTCTCAGCATGCACAAGACACACACACACCCCATCCCTCACTTCTTTATTGCAAGCACACCGCTCAATCAGTTTCTATCTAGGGGCCGCCATGATCAGGGCAGGCAGGTATACACAGCTAAGCCTTAAGGCTGCAGTGCAGAGCCCCGCCCACCACGACTAAACAGATCACAATGGCAGTGACCTCCATGGCAACAGGTTGAAACGGAGTCATTAACTGAAACAGAAACAGCTATGTGTGCGTGTGTGTCAAAAAGGCCAAAACACCAAATGACCCCTTGGTGCACAACTGATGAAGTGGAGGGTGAGCACCGGACAATTACCACCCATGACGACACCTCCAACCCTACCGAAGAGGGAATCTTCAAGCTGTCCGAATTAGGGATGTCCACAGACTGACAGACACTTTATTTATCCCCAAAAAAGGGGGAATTAAAAAAATAGTAAGCATACCATGCAAGCAAATGAAAAAAAGAAATTCCACTTTACTAATTCTGTAAAGAAGAGTTGTCAAATATCCAGCTGGACTATTGCCAGAGATTTGCTAATTGCTGCAAAAGGTGGGCGTTCAGGTGTGACTATCTGAGGGACACTGATTTAAATATTAGTAGGGATGAATTTATACATTTAAGCCTAATTTGATTATTTTCCGTCAGATTAATTAGAGAAAATCTACAATAAAGGCAAACTTGTGCACTCAACGCTTGTTTTGAGAATACATTAAATTCGTATTTTTTTATAATCATTCCACCCTGACAAAATAACTGGTCCATTACATCTAAAATCACATTCAAGCACATGGGTTTATACAACAATCTTGCAGGACCTGCATACAAAAACAGAGGCTTTCAGCGCAAATTGTTCCTGTTAAAGCTTTCACAAGCTTACATAGTTCTTCAAAACATGTAGAAACGGGATACAAGAATAGTAATAATGGTTTCAAAATTCTGCAAAGCATTTTGCCAGCCAAGACGTCAGGGGTACTCGAATATCCTGTTTCCACTAACATCGTGTTTTTTTTACTTATTTTCTTTTCAAGTGGATTCAACTCTGTCTTCATAAAGGGTGCTTCAGAAATGCAATGAAAATCTGAGGGCTGAATAACAAAATCACTGCAGGCAAGATTGGCTACAAGAGAAAGGCCAAATTTAAACATTAAAAGCAGTGAATTAATCGTTTCTCAGAGATTCAACCCTTCATTAAAATCATTCATTTTCAACCACCTGTCCTGATGTTACTCCACATGAGGAAGGAGAAAATTCATTCATCACTTCCTCGCACTGCCTGTTTTCTTCTTCCATCCCTGCCTTCTCCAGCTCATGTACCGCAGAGTTACAAAGCCCACCCAGAGGGACACAACCTGGCACCCACCGTCACGTAACGGGGAACACAGAAGTGGCTTCAACGTGTTTTTTTTATGGTTTCTACAGTCTGTACTGTGGAGCAGCTAAGATCATACCAATGAAATGTTTGTAGTTGCACTTAAATTAATGTGAAGAGTTAATATCTACAGTTTCTATGCTTCTCTATCAATACTTTATCAGTCTTTTGGAGAAATGACCACATCTTCTCTGTAGGGTCAAGGATTTCCTGTGCACAGGTCCACAATTTAAATGTTGAGGCACTTCATCGTGTTTGTGTCAGGGCAGTCCGTCATGCTGAAAAACACATACATCATTAGATTGTTTCAATTTAGGCAGAACTGGGATGAAGGCTATTTCCTTGAATCAAAAGCAACATATGGAATAGGTCACGATCGTTCACGGTTGGTTTGGCAGGTCTAAATAGAGCTGTTGATGGTGACTGGTGTCCAAACGTAACGTCATTTGCATCTAAATATGAGCCGCACCAGCTAAGTTATAAAGAAAAACTAAATGTGTGTACATTTTTAGGCCGCACCTGACTACAAGCCACACATTTTCATGTTGTTACAAGATATATTTAGACAGGAAGACAAAACATGGAAGATTTGTTTATTGCCTCTGCCAGGAGGCGTATGTTTTCGTGCCCGTCTGTGTGTCTGTCTGTTAGCAACATAACTCAAAAAGTTATGGAACTGATTTTGATGAGTTTTTCAGGAAATGTCAACAACTGATTACATTTTGGGGTTGATCCGACAGGAGGCGCGTATCCACCCACCGACCAGCGGTGCTAACCTCCACTCCTCTTCCATGTCAGAGGGCTCTCAAGCGGCTAGCCTTGCGGAGGAGCTCTGAATCTCCGCTGGAAGAGTGTGGGCATCCATCTCATTACCAGACATTTTTATTGGAAAAGTACCAAAAGTTTGAATTAAAAAACTACGGGATAGGAGTCTGCACTCGCTGAGCGCTTCTCTAGGTTGTGCTTTTTTTTTCAAACTCTGCCATAAAATTGGCAGTATGGTATCAACAGTAAGCAACACGGCATCAACACAACACGAGAGCAACATGCCTGGTTGGAAAATAAAACATACTTTAGCCTACCAGAAAAATCAATGGTCGCTATCTTCCTCTTCCTCACTAAAGTCATCTTCTTCAGTGTCTTTATGCCCTCTGAAAGCTTTTGTCTTCTTTTTATATACATCTCACCACTGATTCATTGATGTCAAACTTCATGCAGTAGCTCCATTTACTTCTCTGACGGCCAGCTCGATTGCCTTTAACTTAAAAGCTGTATTTCTTAAGTGTGTTTTCCATGATGAGGGTGTGTCCATGAAAACTACTGGTAGTGTCTTGTTTGGCGCATAATCTTTGCCACTTGAAAAGTGAGAGTGGAGAAAATAGAGAGATGAAAGAATATATAGAGAAAGATGAATACTGGAAGATATGCAACCACATGGCAAAATAAGTTGAAATTGAACCCAAATGAAGACTTGGAACTGTATTTAGGGGAAAAGTAAGATGGATAAGCTGATCAAAAGTACAGTGGAACCCCGGTATTTGTGGGAGTTAGGGACCACAGCCGCCTGAGAATAGCTAAAATCCATGAATACTTAATACCCTCTAAAAGTGTTTATACCTGCCAATTTTAATGGTTCAAACACCAAATACACCTTAATGTGCATTAATGCGCACAGTGGAAACCGCATTAGCACTACCAAAGAAGCCAACATCCACGGTCTTCCATATCTCCGCTCTTAGGGGTACAGCCAAAACGCTCCCGGATTGGCTGCTTTGCAAACGGCAGCATGCGTCAACAAACGTTAAGCCTAGGTATTTCAGCTTCCCAAGCTGCACTTTCTTATGAATATTTTATATATGCACTACAAAAAATATCCAACAATAGGGGAGTTTTCTGCAAACAATTTAGAGTAGTGATCTACAGAGAAATAAGGGGGTCCACTGTTAGGGTGACCAGATGTCAATCCCGCATTTTTATCGTCTCTGCGTCTCCCCATCGATCTGTCTCTCATTACAGCTCCGCAGTGCCCCGGAGTCCGGAAAAAAATGTGCGTGGTCATTGCAAGCTCGCTCCCAGCCCATTACCGACTCTTTGCTTTTCCCCTTAGCTGTACCAGAACTTCATAGACTTCAGCTATGAAGAGATCTTTCAGCAGCAGAACAAGCAAAAGGAACATGAAAAATTCTGAAAGAAACAGACTCCTGAGAGTGTGAATTAATAACGGTATAATGTGTGTCAGACCCGCTGTGTTTAACCCTAAAGTGAGTTTAATTCAATGTGTCATATTCAAAATGATAACAGATATGAATGCTTGAATAATAATGTTTATATAAGCTTAAAAATACATCAATGAAACTGCTGAGCAGGGGTTTATCGAGGAAGTTTTCAAAGAGGGCTAAATGGGGGCCAATGATGATCTTGAGGTGTCATGCCAAAATAAAGGCACGGCTGTAATATAAATGGGCGGTGCCTATACTAAGTGACAGACATCCGGGTCACAATCGGAAGGTCAAAGATCGATGTAAACACATAATTCTAACTAATTAAAGCTATTCTTCTGTCTTAATTTATCGTTCATTAAAATATTGTCTACACAAGAAGTGAGAATGTATCATCTTCATAAATTCAGAACAGAAGGAGCTGATGCAGAAAGCAGAGCCAGATTAAAGTCACCAAGCGATAAACGACTCAGATAACATTGTGACTGATTTATTGACTAATTATTCACTACAGCTTTAAAATGTAATAGTGTACATCTGCATTTGAAAATTGTTATTTGGACTAAATCTTAGTGGCAAAAATCTGGAGAAACACGTTATACATCTAAGACAATACATACCAGCATATAACCACTATTAAATAGATACAGATCTGCAACATTTAAGTCAAATCAAATCAAACTTTATTTATAACACGCTTTTCATACAAGAAGTTGCATCACAAAGTGCTTTACAGATTAAAATGACCCCAGATAAAAACACATTCCCATCCCTCCCCCACAGATTTACGCTGTCCTACGTGTTTCAACAATGTCCTGTCTGAGACACTCCAACGTTTTTCCAGTTTGACAGGCATAGCTCAAATGATATATATATATATATATATATATATATATATACACACACATGTGTGTGTGTGTCATATACATTTAGAGCTAAAGGGCAGAATAGTAAGGGTATAATATTAGATCTAATTTTACACTTACAGTATCTTGATGCATAGGAATCTGACATTGTCCCACATTCATGTGGTCTTTGTCCCACATTTGGTGGGTGGGGATCTGGTCACCCTATCCACTGTAGCTGAAGCAGCCGAGTGGTCAGCACAGTATGAAAAGTTGGTCTGTTTTGTTTTTTACAATTATTAGTGATTCCTTCATTTTTATTATTATTTGTATATTTTAAACTGGAAATCAGTATCAAACCACAGGGTTGCAATCACTGCAGCCAATTTTCACCTACATTTAAAAACCACATCAAAAGAAAATGAATCCGTCCTACGATAGCTTCCCTCATGCAGGATGGCGTACCTGCAGGCCAATTAGGGCTTCAGTACAAACATGTGAACAGAAACCTCATAAAGCGGTTTTCTCCAGCGTATCCTGGGAGCTTATTGTCAAATGAAACACTGCCCTCTCAAAACTGATCGGTGTTACTGCCCACGGAGGGAACAAAGTATGTGCATTAACTTTTTTACTGCACCATATTACGACCCCAGCGAGGTGCTTGAAGATGTCTCATAGTGTCAAGAAAAATAAATTTCTCTAATAAAAGTCCTGCACATTAACTTGCAGAGGAAGACCTCAACTTAGGCTTTGTGTGTACCCAACACGTCCATTTCAGGCTTTTCTGTACTCTTCATATAAATGTATGATGTTAAATTGTACCCCCCCCCTGAGTTGTGAGTATTTTACAAATGTTCTGCTCTTCTCAGCTCCAACCTTGGATTCCTGAACCAAACGGAATAAAAACGAGATAAACATGAAATCCTCTTGTGCCGGATGAACTATCTGCTATGAATTATGAAGGTGATAATGAAAGCAAGGGGTGATATGGGTCAAGTTTACCGGTATGATTGGACTTGCTTTTTACATTAGAATGTTTCTTTTCATCCTGTCTGAGTGAAAATTGATTAGAATTTTTTTCCAGCCATTGACCTAGGTGTTGCAGCAAACTTTGAACCTGATTTCTTCCAATGCCGCATAACAAATTTCCCGCTTACATCATCAAAGCTCCCCCGTTTGGGAACACGTCGACTTGCCGGTGTTACAGAACAACACAATTTCATGTTAACTGGTTACCAACGTCAGGTAACGTCGGTTGCTGTTAGCTACCACAGATCCCTGCTTACTACCAAAGGACACTGCTTTGCTGCCCTTGTTTGTGCAGTTCTCTTAATATAGTAATGGTAAAAATGTTAAATGGCCTGTACTTGTATAGCGCTTCAAACTACATTCAGTCACTCACCCATTCATGCACACATTCACACACTGGTGAGGGCAAGCTACATTGTAGCTACAGCTGCCCTGGGGCACACTGACAGAAGCGAGGCTGCCGAACACTGGCGCCACCGGGCCCTCTGACCACCACCAGTAGGCAGAAGGGTCTTGCCCAAGGACACAACGACTGAGATGGACAGAGCGGGGGCTCGAACCGGCAACCCTTTGGTTACAAGATGAACTCCTCACTCCTGAGCCACAGTCGCCCCTAGAGTATAGGCAGACTGGACATCTGACTATAATAATGTGAGTTAAAAATATTTCTTCCAGGAATTAGTCAGTGACGTTTATGTTGTTGGAAGTTGAATGGAAGGAGCACTCTCCCCCCCACCACAGTGTCCAACATAAATACCATCTCCAGGTGGGGTACACCATTGGGCTACACCCTGCAGGTCGCCTGTCCATCGCTGGTCCTGTTTGTTGAGTTAAATTCACTTTTACTTTGTTTTGGGAATGGGAATCTGGGAAATACTCTCGTCTCTAGCTAGGATTATGAGGCTTATTATTTGGTCGACTTTGCACTTGTTCAGGTGTACTGCCACATCGGATTCTCTGTCCCCCACAGTTTATCTCCTTAATTCAGAAAAACTTAGTTTTTTATTTTTGTAAAATTTATTGTATTTTTTTCAGAAAAACAGAGCGGTATTTCTTTATTTTTGTCAAACTTATCTCGTTAATTTAGAAAAACAGAGCTTGTTATGCTTTTTCAAGCGAATGCAACACGCTTCCGTATTTTGCAGTTCTAACAAACAATTTTTAAAAGGAGACATCATACAAAACCCATTTGAGTTTTAAAGGATAGTCTGTTCTCTTGTCAAAAACATACTCGTCAATACTAGTTGACTTCATTTCGCCCATCAGTGTGCGAGTTGGTAAACACTTGTTAACTGAAATTTAAAGTTTTCGTTTTTACCTAAGTCATTCCCACTTTTGCCAGCAGAGAGAGCGGCATGTATTGTGACCAGCTCCTGTGTTTCAGAACAGACCCCTTACCCTTATTTGAAACATCGAGAGCTTTACTGCATAGCTTACACTTAGCGCGTCTTGGGTCTGCATCCTTTCGCAGCCAGCTTCGATATTTGTCCATAAAAAGCCATGCATTGTTGAAATTACATTTCCTAGGCATTTTGAGCTCTTCGTCTTAGCTTACATGCGCCGAACTGCTTTGGCAATAGCTCCGTGAGCTACATCTAAGGGCCTGGGAGGGAGGCGTGCCACCTGCCTGACTAAAAATGTACAAGTCCTCGACTTCTCCAGGTTTTTCATGACTGTACGAACCCGTTTGTTGGTGCTATGGAATAGAAAAAAACTGTTCCTTGTAGCCTTGGTCAGGCACTGGAACCAAAAAGAAACTGAAAAGTGGGTAATTAACCTTTTACTTAAACCAAACGGAATCATCCTTTTCACTTGGCATATCACAGTATGATTTACAGATTTAAGTTTTGTGGTACAATAATTAATAAAGACTAAAGAGTCCAATATTCACTCTTGGATTTCTCAAATCAAATTGGACAGAAATACCAGTGAGACCAGATGAGGAGGTATATGGTAGCATTGAACAAGGGTCAGTGATTTGACCCCCAGCAGAGAGTGATGTGGTTCAGAAGTAACACACAAAAAAACCTGAGGTTACCACCACCTGCAGGAACCTTGACTGACCTGTTCACATTTACCTATTCTACAAGCCAAGACTTTAGCAGGTCTCTTCCAAGTATTTCTGGTTTATTTTTAAGTGTTTGCAGATGTGAGGGGAATAACTGATGGGGGTAATAAAGGCAGATATGGTAGAAGGACTATGCCTGCCAGAGGATGCAGGAGATATCACCTGAGGTGGCGGAAAAGATGGAAAAGTCAGTCGCACTGAAAATGATTCTGTTCCCAAAATGTTCTTTTCTCCCATTTTGACAGTGGAGCAAAAAACTAATGATATTTAAGTTGATAGAAGAAAAGATCCTTATTTTTAACTATTTTCTTCTTTGACCATTGAAAACTATACACTGACCAGAAGAACCATTCATTTTCTATGCATTATATAAGGTAAACATTTGTTTTAATTACTTAAAGGACAAGTTTATTCTTCTTCAGAACACAGTGGACCCTTGCCTATTAGTGCTTCAGTAATCCCAGAGTTTTCATTGCAACAGTATCCCTAAAAAGCTAAAAGCTTATCTATAATACTCTAAAGAAAATGCAGCTTTGGAAACTGAAATACCTAGGTGCAACTACTTGTGCTACTTGTGATAATGTGACATGCTTTTGACTGGTTTGTGCAAAGCAGTCAATCCAGAAGTACAATTTAATTTCCTTGGTGCTGATTGTCTGTACCCCCATGAGCAGAGATAGGGAAGACCACAGTTGTTAGCTTGTTTCAAGATCGTTTCCACTGTGTATAATAATGCATGTTAAAAGATATTTAATGGTCGAAGTATTAAATAGGCAGTCATCAGTGTTTTTAGAGGGCGTCTCAGGTATTAGTGGTGGGCGATATAAAAGGTATAAGGTAGAAAAGATATAAATTTAGCCAAAGGTGGAGATTTTGAATATACTGGCCTATCGCGATTGCGCAATTTGATGATGTCATCAAGCTGTCATCAAGGAGGATAAATACTGATGTTCAGTGTTTGTCTTTACACTGCTTTTTGCAAGTTTAAAATTGGTTGTTTCCTATTTAATGTGTAAAAAAAATGTGTGCTGCATTTGGCACAATACATGTTCTTTAAACTGCCTTCTAGACTTCTTTTGAAGTTGTTCTGCTGCAGTGTATCTGAAAAGTGAGAATTTTCATCAACTGTCATTTTGACATATATACAGAAAAAAGAACATTTTGCAATAGATAGTCGCAATATAGATTTGAGGCTATATCACCCAGTCCTATCAGGTATTCACGTATTTAAGCAATTCGCAGGGGAGTGCAAAAAGCAGAGCTCCACTGTGTATTAAGCTTTTGTAATATTTGTTTTAGTCTAACAATACATTTTAGATCTGTTTTGTATTTATTCTAATAAATGGCAGACTCTACATACTAGCACAGACACAGGTTTCTTCTAATCAGTTTCTGTTTCTTAAAACAATTGTGTTTGTAAATGCCTTTGCTTTATCTTCAAGGAAACAGAATTGTGAATAAATTCTCTAAATAAATCTTACATACTCCCTTTTCCTTTTAATCCCATTCAGAAAATAGTTCAACAACACTAAAGGCTCCACAGGAATTCTGTTCTCAACCAGTTTTAGACATGGAAAAAAAGCAAAAAAATTTTTTTTTTTGTTCAAGTGAAACTTCTAACACACAACTGATGAAGAGAAAATAACATTATTTGCAGGCTCAAGTCATATCAGGTTGTTTTTAGGAGGCCTGGTGTGAAATAAGTTGAAATTTCAAAGCCCATCGATCTTTCTGGATTCATCAGTCGGAAATATTCAACGTTGCATAACTGTTAAATATATATATATATATATATATATATATATATATATATATATATATATATATATATATATATATATATATTTTTTTTAGGTAAGGAGCCATGGACTGCTTAGACTGGCTGTTGTGAGATTTAATCAGACATATGTAAGACTAAAGGAGCTTTAAGATTATACAGTCAATGGAAAAAGAAAGTTAAAAACTAAGTACATACATCCAATGATTCAATACTTTAACCACCAATGGAAACACAGGGATTGGAATTAGTTGGCATTTTAATCACGTCATGATCTGGGCTTTGACTGGGCCTTTGCGACACAGTGATTCCTTTCTTTTTCAGGTAAGTTGTTGAAAATCTGCTGCTGTGTTTGGGATGCTGTGTTCTGCAGACGACTCCGTTTAGGCTAACTTTCAGCTGCGGGGCGGAATACGTCACATTTAACTTCAAGAATACTTTGAAACAGAGTTGGTCATGGCTGAATCAATGACTGCATCGTGACGAGGTTTTGTGGCCGTAAAACGAGCCCAAATCATCAACCCTCCATCATTGTGATTTACATTTGTGCTCATATTTGTGTTAAATATCACAAACATGGTGGTCGAGATCATGACAAAACATATCTGCATCGGTTTTGTCTCTTCCAGAGGAAATTGTTCCAGGAGAATTTGTTCGAAACGCCCAGTTCTCAAAAGACTAACAGCTTGCTCAATTTGTTTCAACTTGGGAATAATCTCTTTAAAATTATGAACTTCAGGTTGTTTGGAAATGGCCGTATAACCTTTCCCTGATTAATGGATGACAACAATTGCTTCTTTGAGGAAAGTGCTGATGTTCTGGCATCTCGTTAAGCCATTCATGTGTGCTCTAATGCAGCAAACTGTCAAAACGTCTGGTTTTATAGAGGCAGTAACAATTGATAACGATTTTAATGTTTGGAAAGCAGGACCTGGCTGCTACTTTCCAAGGGTAAACCTTACTCAGTAGCAAAAATCAGTCTACAGCCAAACCATCCACACAATCTAATGTTATTTATTTTAATTGAAGAAAAAAAGTTGGACTTTTCATAGAAATTAACATTTTATAAGAAATAAATCTTTGATTTAAGCTAATTTCCCCCAAAATATGTTACAGTATATCTCGTAATACCTTCACGATGTCCATCAAAGTGTCTATAAACAAAATATAAACCTCCACCTGCTTGCTTTCTCTGAGCTATGGAGGATAAAAGAGTCAGACATGTCAAATCAGTCCATAGGCTGGGAGCTTCAGGGGGAAATAGAAAAGTCAACAGTAAGAAAAAGCTGAAAACAGACATTTATCCTCTTAGTGTCATTTCAGTTTTTTTCCACTTTCTAATAAAATGACAGCCTCAAACGTGAGGAAACAGCAGATTTGCAGTGGACGCATCTCTCTTCCTCAAGTCGACGCTCTTCATTTCATTTTTCGGCTTTCATCTCTGCAGATTCTTATGAACATTTAATGTGCGAGCAGATTGGAGTTCAACAAGCTGCAGACAGAAACTGCTGATGGGAATTAAGTTGTCAGCTTTGGCTTCATGATTTATCTGTTTGTCTTCTGAGTTCACCTCTGTTTTCTGTCATCGTAGGGGAGGTTTGAACATCAGCAATGGTTCAATCTTTTTCAGTCTCAACTCAACCCTTTCCTTTAGCTTCCCATTTTAAACTTTTCGTAAATCTTTTCGTTGTCATGTGCTCTGCTGTCTTTCTGGTCCTCTTCTCAGGTCTTACCTCCACCTCCTCACACCCCTATCTCACTTCTTCATCTCTGCCTGATTCCCTCCTTATCTCACCTGTCAACCCTCCTCCTACACCTGCCCATGCATTACTTATACTTCTCTTCAGAAATTCTCTGTGAAGTGTCCAGATTCCCTGACCCCCCACCCCCTCCACACACACACACACACATGTATACAGAGAGGTTGATGCACATGAAAGGGCATTGGACATGAAATGCCAACATGACAAACTGCCCGACATGCACAACTCAACCCTCACACACAAACGAACACACACACGCCCTACGGCAAGCCCCAAGGACCTACTTAAAAAGACAGGCAGAGTGCACTACCTCCTTTAATACACACAACCTATTGAATATAAATGAACTTCTTTCATTAAATGGAGACCACATAATTACATTCTCTTATTTCCTCCAGGAGCAACTTTTTGTTGGACCAATAGGAACGTTGGGCAAATGTAACTTTTTACTTGTATTTTATGTTTCTTCACTTTGCAGATCTTCTGACGTTGTAGAACAGAGGTCCCCAAATGGCTGGCCGCAGCTTTTTACATCTTCCACCAAGATCTTGTATCGATGATGGGAAAGTCCCACCACTGCACAAAGCTTTCTCCAGTACATCCCTATGATTCTCAATAGTGTTAAGATCCGGACTCTGTGGTGAAATGTGATGTCTCATGCTCCCTGAACCACTCTTTCACAATCTGAGCTCCATAAATCCTGGTACTGTCATCTTGGAATGTTGCTGATCCAAAAACTGACCAACAGCAGCAACCCCAGATCATAGAACTGCCCCTACAGGCTGTTACACAATGACGGGTGCATCGCTTCATCTGGCTCTCTTCTTACCCTGAAGCTCCCATCACTCTGGAAGAGGGTCAGTGTGGACTCATCAGACCACACAACCTCCTTTCATTACTCCAGAGTCCAATCTTGATATTCTCTTGCAAATATAAGCCTTTTTCTCCAGTTAGCCTCTCCGATTAGTGGTTTTCTTACACAGCTGTTCAGTCCCAATTCTTTGAGTTCCCTTCACATTGTGTGTGTGTGTGAAAATGTTCCTACTTTCAAATGTAAACCTATCCCTGAGTTCTACTGTTGACTTGATTTGATCTCCGATGACAGTCATTCATGATTTTTTTCCAACCACATTTCTTCCTTTAAGACGATGGCTCCCTACCTTCCTTCCAGTTTTTAATAATGGATCAGACAGTTCTTAACCCAGTTTCAGTAGCTTCTGCATCTCCTTAGATGTTTTCTCTGCTTGATGCCAATGATTTGACCCTTCTAGGACTAACATCTTTTTTCCATGACGACAGGAATTGTCTTCCATCCATTGCATCAGTTGAAGTTAAATAACGTGCTGCCAGCTGAAAGATAATTGTCTATACAGTAGTTATCTAATCGGGGGGCTTGTACCCATTTGCTTGTTTGAATCCAGGTGGTGACTTATTTTTTTATGGCCAGGCAATGTATTCAGTGTAAGGCTACGTTCACATTGCAGGTACAAAAATGCATCAAATCCAAGTTTTTTGCCATACACGACCCATATCTGATTTTATTATGACTGTGCACAGAACCAATCAGATTTTTTCCAAATCTGACCCAGGTCACTTTCATATGTGGTACTTAATCCGAAGAGAATCCTGTCTCAACATTCTTGAGGAGAGTCGCTGACAGAGGTATTCAAAGGTCTGTCTTTACATCCTGAAATTGTGGATGAACTCTGCCTCAGTGAAGACCTTCAAATTACAACTCCACCACTCCTGGTTCCGAATTTGCATCCACAAATACCTCTGTGCAGAGGTAGCAGCCACTGCTCCACAACACGCCATTGTTGAAAAAAGGTCCTTCTTCTCTAAATAATTTGTCAAAATTCTTCTTCAGTTTCACTGTAACACAGACTGCAACAGGAGATCCATCTTGCCCACAGCCATCAGGATCTACAACGACTCCTTGAAGAGTTAAATGGTATGAGCTACAACAGCTACGACAGCTTTGCAGCGCTCTTCAACATTTTATTGGGAAAGTGCCGAAATTCAATACCAAAATAGCATTTTCCCCGATATCAGTACCTGCCAAATGATTTCAGTCGGTACTAAACTGGTACCAAGTTTTGGTACCCAACCCTACTAATGACTGAGATAACTGAGGGAATCTAATTAGGTAATTAAGTAAAGACTGCAACTAAAAACCATAAATATACAAGTCTTAAAATAAATACCAGACTAAAGACAATCTTTCTGGCGGCATAAGAACTAAACATCATATAGACTTTTCTATAGGAAAATCCCTCTGGCAGACGGGTTTTTTTTATTTATTTTTTTATGACTTAATCTTTTTTTAGAGGTTTTTTAAAAATACTGAATGAGAAACAGACAACCCCTTGAAAGAGGAGCTTGTATTTCTATGAATGTTTGACATTTCTTTTGTGTTTCTTTTCAAACGTTTGACATCTCATTTAGGAATAAAACTCCTCACTTGGAAGTCCAACATATTCCAGGCAGTTATTGTTGTAAATTGGAGGTTGTGTTGTGTTCACACCCAGTGGGAGCTCAGAGCGTCACTGGGCTTCCAGGAATCTGACACATACAGCAGAAGCTGTCCACTCTCCTATTGATTTCCTTATCAGGAGCAGACACACAGACGATGTTGGGAATGAGCTCTGGGGCAACAAACAGCTCCACGGACACACACAGTCTGACATTAACACACACTCTGGTGCTACTGCTGGGTCTAATTCTTGGACTAAAATCAGCCATATGATGACCCAGGGAGACTTAGAAAAATGTGGCACATTTCCTGGAGAACTCGCACACACTCAAACACATTCTCTGTGAGGTATCAACGGGCCACTGGCTGACAGCGGCTCTCCTGGATCTCTGCTTCGCCCCACTGAGTTTTATCTGTGATAGACAGAACACACACACACACACACACACACACAGATGTCAAAATGCCCATACAAGATGCAACACACACTCAAATACAGCCAACCTTCAATCTCTGTGGGGCTGTTACACCTCAGCATGCAGGCTTGGCTCACTTTTCCACAAGCAAACGTGGACATAGTGCATTCTGTAGTCTCTTGAAAATCACACAAATCATCTCATTTATGGCCACAAGGCAAACACAAACTTAAACTTAAATTATTTATAAAACTACAACAGGTTTTTGAGAGCTGCTTCATGCGGTTATTTAATAAAACAACAGTAGAAGATAACAGAAAACAATTTTTTCTGTTATGAAGCAAGGATCTGGAACTTTTCCAGCTAAAAAAAAATGTCTGCAAAATGACCTTTTTTTTAACTAATATACATTTTTATCCTATTTAGTTTATTTGTTGATTAACAATTTCTTAAAATATTCATATTATTTAAATAAAACTCTAAATATTAAAATTTCAGTTCATTTGCAGTTCGAAATCTTGTCAGTCTCCAAGTAATGCATTTTTAAAAAGACATTTAAAAAGCCACAGGAAGGAATGTGCGCAGCATTCTGTCTCCACAGGCCTTTAACTGTATGACTGTCGAAATCAACATCTGTAAGTCATAAAATCTTTTAGCATAATCTTGGAGACTGAGATTTAGCAAGTGATTACTTGAAATATGCCAAATGAACCATATTAGCACAAATGAGGACAGAAATGAGAATCACACAGCTAAACTCAAATATGTTCCTGTGGTAGTGGTTTATGTAAGAGCTAACCTAAAAAATGGTAGCACAACTAGCTGCAACAGGAGGATAAAAAAGTACACCATCTATCACGACTAAATACATTTTCTATCACTTCATGTATAACCAATAGGCTAATCCACTTTTTATATTTTTATTTGCACAATGAATAGGTATACACTTTACAAGAAGAAAAATACTTTAGCATACAGTGCAGGAAAAGGCAAAACGCCCGTTTAGCTTATCAAAAGCCTTTACCCATGAAAAATTTGAACATAAAATTCAACAAATAATACAATTCCCATAGAAAAAGATAAACACATGAATAAAATAAAGTTACAAAATAGAAATTAAACTAAATACAATAAAAAAACAAACTACAGATTGGAACTAGTTAATGCATACTCTAACAATACAAGGAGAAAGGGAAAAAAGAGAAAGAAGGAAAGAAAAAACTAATTGTGACATCCGATAATGAGATGATTTTTAAGATGCTTTTTAAAGTTAGCTACAGTAGAATATAGACCTACTAAATAAGAATAGAACTGAGCCCCTAAAACGAATACAGAATTGACCCAAGCAAGAGAGATATAAGAGAGATTTCAGAAGAACAAAAATCTTATGTAAGATAGTGGAGAAGGTACTTCCCCGAAGCATGTTACAATAAGAAATGTATGGCTGTACAAGGCTAAAATATACAGTGAGAAGACACGTGGTAAACCTTCACTTCATAGACTTCTTGTACCAACCATGCGACAAAGGGGTACGAACGAACTATGAGAAGCTTGCTTTGGATTACACTGAGCCAGGTTCTGGTTCTGCGGGAGTCAGTGTAAAAAGACAACAAAAGCTTTCAGAGGACATGCAGACACTGAAGAAGACGACTTCAGCAGCTTTAGTGAGGAAGTGGAAGATAGCGACCGATGACCTTTGTGGTATGTTTTATTTTCTAACCAGGCATGTTACTGTCGTGTTGGCGCCGTTCTGCCAATTGTCAGGCAGAGTTTGAAAAAAAAAAAACACATCTTAAATGAAAACTAGAAAGGCACTTAGACGTCCATCAGGGCCACTCACCTCACCCCAATCCCCATGTTGTTATCCCATTATAACTGTTGGTACTTTTCCAATGAAATGTCTGTTAATGAGACGCATGACGGTGCTCTTCCAGCGGAGAGCGGAGATTCAGGTCTGCTGCGCGAGGGGAGCCGTTTGTGAGCTCTCTTAGAGAGGTGGAGGTTAGCACCACTGGTCGAAGAGTGGATACGCCCTTCATGTCCGATCATTCCCAAAATTTAATCAGTTGTTCCTGGTGCCATTGCGGACATTTCCTGAAAGTTTCTTTGCAATCCGTCCATAACTTTCTGAGTTATGTTGCCAACAGGCTGACAGAGAGACAGATAGGAATGGAAACATCACCTCCTGGCAGAGGTAATAAAAAATGATCTTCCATGTACCGTCTTTCTGTGTAAATATCTCAATGTTACAACATGAAAACATGCAGCTTAGAGTCAGGTGCACCCTATATATGTACAAAATGTATTTTCTTTTCAAATTTAGCTGGTGTGACATATGATCTGGTGCGCTCAATAGTCCGAAAATTACGGTAACTGAACTGAATTGAAGTCAGAAAACCTTTCTTTGAAACAGAAATGCAAATAATGAGTTCATCCCGTCGGCTGGAGTCCAGGGCAGTAGCAGATATGCTAAAGCTGTGAGTAGTTCATCTAATACCAGACAAAATGTCTCTCTCTAGTAAGGATAGCTCTGCATGCTCATGGAGACAAAACACAGCCAGGGGTATGGTTTAAACCTTGTTGCCCTTGGGCTCTGAATGCATCTGTTCTACAAGAACCACACAAATGAGAAAAGCATCAGAGCAGAGAAAAGCATCTGTGCATGTGTGTGTGTGTGTGTGTGTGTGCATGTGTGTGTGTGTTTGTGTGTGCGCGCGTGCGTGCATGCGTGTGTGTGTGTGTGTGTGTGCATGTGTGTGTGTGTGTGTGTGTGTGGGCGTGTGCGCGCGTGTGTGTGAATGTGTGTGTGTGTGTGTTTGTGTGTGCGTGCATGCGTGAGTGTGTGTGTGTGTGTGTGCGTGTGTGTTTCTGAGCAAGTTTCTGCATCTGTGAGTAACTGGAGTGTGTGTTCACACGTGTTTTTGTTCATGTAAATGTCAGTGGATCTTTACTTTACCAATGTTCTTTTAAACGTACAGTGTGTAACTTTTTTACTTGTTTACTTTCATATTCTGTGTGCCCTGTTCACAAAGTTGTTCTTTTTCATTAATATTTCTCACCACATCTATTCTAAGTATTCATATTAACTTGAAAATGTACAGTTTTATATACATAATCTGTGGACTACCCTCAATAGTCATGCACCATGTTGAAATACGGTAGAAGGGACATACAAGACATAATCCTCCGCCTTTCGTGTCCTCTGTCCCCACCGATCTCTGAGAAGTTGTAGCGGTTCTCCTTCTCCCTCTAAACGTTGTGGTGGGGTATGGCGCCGGTTCTCTCCGTGGACGCCTGGTTGGTTTGGGGAAATTCTGCTCCTTGTTTTTGGGTAACTTGCCCTGCTTCAACCACAATGTGACACACCTCTGCCTCTCTGGGCTCTACCTCGCTGTGTCTGTGTCTCCTGCCTGTCTCAACTAACGCTCAATCGTCGAAATGATATCTGAGTTTGTTTACAGAGGGTGGGGGGATACTACAGACTCCACTACCTTGTATAAATCCAAAATAATAAATAATCAAATAAATAGTCAATACTCAACACATATTTAGATCAAATTTAGAAAGGAATACAGATGAAAAGAACGGACCTGATCGCTGCATTGAAAGCTGGAAGTCCTTGATGACATATTGACTTTTTTCATGTGTGTGGGCTGCTGTAGTTGCAATACCTACTTTGCATTGTGTGGTGCTAAAAAATCCATTTATTTTACACACTGTACCTTTAAGTTTGTGACGGTAACAGGATAAAATGTGAAAAAGTTCTAAGGGAATCAATACTTTTTCAAAAACCCTACCAGAAAGTCTAAATCTTTATGGTGACCACTGACCTCAGTTCAATTCAAAAATACAATTTATCCCAAAGGGAACTTAAATGAAATTAAATGTTGAACTCGTATTATCTTGGCATTTTTAAAGAATCTTTATGGATAGTGATGCTGTTGGCAGGAACGATCTCCAGTAGCAGTCAGTCTTGCATTATTGCCATTAAGGCCTCTGATGAAAGACTTTTGCTGTATAACCGTCTCATGACTGTCATGACACCCTAAACAGCTCAATATCTTGGCAGCAGGGACGATATTTCACAGCCACATGTCCTGGATGGAACCATCAGTTACTGGCAAGCACTGGTAATCCAACTCCTTTGCTTTTGCCGCTCCTCTTAAAATCACTGGCAGCATTGTCAGAAAGCCCCGTATCAAGAGACAATGGTGCTGGGGATATGACGGATGGAAGAGATGGTTTGAACTTCCTGGTTGGTCCTCCTCTGCAACCATGAAGCCTCCTTTTAAAATCCTATGGAATCTGGGGTCTTAGCTCAGGTATTATTTGAGCTTTTGAGATGCTAATCAGCTGCTTCCAGTTGTAAAAACAATACCTTGTTGCCACGGTTACATATGATAACTGAAAGTAAAAAAAGAGCAAAAATCCGTCCAGCTGCACAGCATCCAGAACCAGAAGGAAAATGTGTCTAAACAGCAATGACTCAATAAAAGAAGACATGAAAAGTCTGGCAAAAGAACCAATCAGAACAAAGGTAACAGAGTTTCTCTAACATGCTGCAACCATGAGCTGCACAATTCTAGCTGTGCACAGTCCTGGGGAATAAATACTCAAACATTAAACACAAATTGTATGAACATAATTTCCTTTTCCTTCTATAGCTTATTCAGAGGATGTTGCAGATTAAGATTTGAAATTTTAGTCCTATTATCATGGAGTGTTATGCAAATTATGGGTCAAAGGGCGCATTTCAAAAAACAACAATCGCCCAACAGATGCTAGTTTGTATCCAAATCTACAAAAGAGGCATCATGTGTTGAGCTAGCCAACAGTGTTGGGTTAGAGGCTTTATATGCACGAATGAGCTCGTATGGGACAGAGACATACACACAGGGCGCTGTAATATGAGCAGCATCTCTCTCCAGATTCTCCCGTCACACCTGACTTAGCAACAGTAATTAACCCCGATTTCACTTAGCAGACACACACACAGAAAACATCATCACGACACCTGACACAAAGTCATGCATGTACAGCACCCACACCCAGAGACAAATGAAGCCGCACTAAAGCAAATCAAAAACACAAGAATGAGGGAAAAAGGACAAAAACTCAAAGTGGAAATGAAGGATGATGACACATTTATGCAAATCGGTGGAAGGTGTTTTCATGTGTGTGTGCGCGTTTTCATTTTCCCGTTCCCTTTGTTTGCCGCGTTGGCATCGGTGATTCCCCTGGCAAGAAGCATGGCCGACAACACCTGAGCTTCACCCGCCCACACACACAGAACAACAGGAATTTACGCACTTTGTGAGATACATCCAGCTCGGTGAGCAGCACACACACACACCTGCGGATGCTCTCGTGAGTCGATAGTGCGATTTCTGCAAACAGATGGTAATGACATTTCTGTCCCTGGACGACCATCTAATCAGAGCGCCATCACAAACACACACAATCCAACATTTCAGCCTCCCTGCAGGTTAAAGCATCCTTTACCACAAATAAAGTTAACTGCATAATTCCAACCAAAGAGACTTATCTTAGATGATCCTTTCATTTTTTTGTTTATTTTTTACTTTATATATATATATATATATATATATATATATATATATATATATATATATATATATATATATATATATATATATATATATATATATATAGTGAGGGGAAAAAAGTATTTAGTCAGCCAGTAATTGTGGAAAGTCTCCCACTTAGAGAGATGAGAGAGGCCTGTAATTTTCATCAGAAGTATACCTCAACTATGAGAGACAACACAAGACACAAAGATCCAGAAAATTAAATGGTCTGGTTTTTAAATAATTTATTTTCAAATTATGGTGGAAATGAGAATTTGGTCAATAACAAAAGTTATTCTCAATGCTTTGTTATATACCCTTGGTTGGCAATGACAGAGGTCAAAGGTTTTCACACACTGTTACTGGTATTTTGGCCCATTCCTCCATGCAGATCTTTTCTAGAGCTGGGATGTTTTGGGGCTGTCGCTGGGCAACATGGACTTTCAACTCCCTCCAAAGATTTTCTATGGGGTTGAGATCTGGAGACCGGCTAGGCCTCTTCAGGACCTTGAAATGCTTCTTACAAAGCCACTCCTTCGTTACCGTGGCAATGTGTTTGGGATCATTGTCATGCTGAAAGACCCAGGCACGTTTCATCTTCAATGCCCTCGCTGATGGAAGGATGGTTTCACTCAAAACCTCACGATACATGGCCCCATTCATTCAGTCCTTTACACGGATCAGTCGTCCTGGTCCCTTTGCAGAAAAACAGCCCCAAAGCATGATGGTTCCACCCCCCTGCTTCACAGTAGGTATTGTGTTCCGTGGATGCAACTCAACATTCTTCCTCCACCAAACACGACAAGTAGAGTTTTCCCCAAAAAGTTCTATTTTGGTTTTATCTGACCATATCACATTCTCCCAATCCTCTTCTGGATCATTCAAATGTTCTCTAGCAAACTTCAGACGGGCCTGGACATGTACTGGCTTAAGCAGGGGGACGCGTCTGGCACTGCAGGATTTGAGTCCCTGTGTTACTGACGGTAGCCTTTGTTACTTTGGTCCCAGCTCTCTGCAGGTCATTCACTAGGTCCCCCATGTGGTTCTGGGATTTTTACTTACCGTTCTTGTGATCATTTTGACCCCACGGGATGAGATCTTAGGTGGATTATCAGTGGTCTTGTATCCCTTCCATTTTCTAATAATTTTTCCCAAAGTTGATTTCTTCACACCAAGCTGTTTACCTATTGCAGATTTAAGTCTTCCAAGCCTGATGCAGGTCTACAATTTTGTTTCTGGTGTCCTTTGACAGCTCCTTGGTCTTGGCCATAGTGGAGTTTGGAGTGCAACTGTTTAAGGTTGTGGACAGGTGTCTATTATACTGATAACTTCAAACAGGCGCCATTGATACAGGCAACAAGTGGAGGACAAAGGAGCCTCTTACAGAAGAAGTAACAGGTCTGTGAGAGTCAGAAATCTTGCTTGTTTGTTATTGACCAAATACTTATTTTCCACCATAATTTGCAAACAAATCCTTTAGAAATTAGACCATGTGATTTTCTGGATTTATTTTTTCTTACTTTGTTTCTCAGTTATACCTATGATGAAAATTACAGGCCTCTCTCAACTTTTTAAGTAGGAGAACTTGCACAATTGGTGGCTGTCTAAATATTTTTGCAAGATCTAAAATGTTTGGATCATCTTAACAGTTTGGGTAAAAGACGGATCAAAAACATTTGGAGGCACGCGAACAGAGAGGGCTCATTGTGGGTTCTCACTTTTTTGGAAGTCTTTTCAGTATTCCCTTCTCGGCGTCCTCACAGCTCTAATGGGCAGCAGCCAAACATTGCACACATCTACCACAAACAACTGAGGCTTGTTTCACACTTTCAGAAAAAACAGTCCCACTTTGCTACATCCATAATAATGAAGCTCGTCGAGCTCTCCTGTTCTCCCAAGCCTTTTAATTCATCCCAACCCCACCAGTTCATATTTGCGTACCTTTAACAATCAAGTCGGCATAGTTGGACACTCCTGACCCGCCATCAGATCGGATGACGCAGCGATAGCGGCTGGTGCTGCGCTGCGACGTGTCGCCGACGCTCACGGTTGCAGAGAAGCGTCGGTGGTTGACCACCCTGGTCACCATCAGCGCCGTGTCCTTACCGTTCCACTGCTGAAAGATGGGAAATGTTGCAATAGTTCAGTGGTCATTTTCTTTCAACTACCTGACAGATGCTAAATTTTACTATGTGGTACAAAAGTCTCTTTAGTTTTGTAAGTTAAAAATCAGCAAGCCACATTTACTGTGCATTGCCGCTATAGGAATAATCTGCATTGAACGTGATGTGGAAGTGGAAAACCCTTATGGGTTTGCTCCTACATATTTTAACCGCAAAACATCTGAACAGCCCCTTCCGCTAGAAATATTTATGAAGAGACTAAAGATGCACTTCAAAAATATTTGCCAAATTGTAGTCTCACCCTCGGCTACTTCTGATTTAGTTCAATCCAGCTTAACCCCAGAGCCACAATCTGTCTTGGAGATGAGTTGCTTCACTTCAGCACAATCTAGACAGACAGTATAAATCCATGGAGAGGAAAGGTAAATGAGTCTGAAACAGCTTTTATAGAGTTAAGCCCAAAATAATTTTCTGGCAAATCGAGATTTAAAGTTATTTTCATTACACTTAATAGCTTGTTTTTGACAAGACATTCGACAAAAATGCCTCAAAATGTAATAAAACCATGTAAAAGTGACATCTATTTTGAAAAGTGTAATTTATCTGCTTTTACTTACATTTCCTTAGAAATGAAATGGCTATTTTTTCATACCATTCTCAAAAGCAATCCTTATTAACGCCACAAATGTCAAACCCTGTAAATGCTGACCAGCTTTTTGCACGTTCCCATTAGAATTAGCATGTTTACACGACCTTTCCAAAGTTTTCCATTGCATGTGCAGAAAAGAATTTAGTTTACAACAGTGGAAAGAAAATGCTTCAGGTGCAGATGAAAACGCAAATAGGACTAGGAACAATTTAGTGTACATGCCAGGCCTCAAGGTGGCGACAGAATCCTGCAAAGAGGCGGGTATCCGTCGGTGATCCATGTAAAAGTTGTGTCACAGGGGGAAAAATACATAAATTCACTGGTCCAAGGGGAAGTTTCTTGAATGCAGGTGGGTTGCAGGTGAGAAAATATATGTATACAGTGGCTTGCAAAAGTATCCGACCCCCTTGAACTTTTCCACATTTTGTCACATTACTTTTCCTGCATCTGCATTTGAGATTCAGGAAGGGAGAACACAGTTAAAGCAAGAGACTGTGGACAATATTTTGCACAGCAATCTTAGCATCAAATAAATATGAGCTGTGCAAAACTCCAGAGAAATAAAAAGGGAAATAATTAGTTGTAATATAATTTACATTCAATCAGGGGTCGCGTTATTTACGGTTTTTGTGTTTTTTTTAAACAGTGAGGGAAAAATCTAAAGGCCGTCCATCATTTTGAACGATTACAATTCACACTCCTGGCCACTTTTCAACATTTTCAGACACCATTTTCAACTTTACGCACGAGTTCAGGTAGTTCTAACAGCACAGGATCTTTATCATTGACTGCTAATCTAATAAAATACAGTAGACAACTGTACACAGCATTGCGCTGTTTAAGTTAAGGCTGGAGTCTGCACAAGCGACATGTGAGGTAGATATCGGCGTTTGTTTTGACTGCCGGTGTCTTGGGTAACTGTCTGATAAAAATGTCTTTCTGCTTCTGATGCCAGCAAGTTGGAAATCCAATCATATGCGTACCCATAACTGTTCAGCATGTGGACCAAATTACATGCAAATCAAACCTTTTGTCCTGGGTGTTCAATGTATTTTGAAGTGGATGTATTAATAATAACTGTATTTGCAGTCCAACCATCCAATGCTGCAAATATCAGGATGTTACTCTCCACCCCCCTATGATTTTATCAAAACAACATATTCATTTAGAGAGTTTTTGCAACATAAAACAAAAACAAAGATCTGCATTCATCCCTGGAAGGAATCAACAAATTGGCTCCGAGGAAGTCAGCCTGACAACGAAAGAGAATCCTGCTTTCTGCATGCCACCTGCAGATTAAATCTCTCTACTACAATATTGATGGACCATTCAGGAAAAAGATGCTCCCCCCCAACAGACCCTCTTGCTGGAGGAGTTAATACTCCCCATTCCAAATGCCATCACTTTACCCCACAATGCTCTCATGGGTTTTGTGTTCTGCTGTAACAATAATGCAAAGCTGCACATGAATGTAGACTGAAATTAATACATTGCCATGACTACACTCAGCATGTAAATGTTGATAAAAACACATACAAAATGTCAGTGGTGCAGAAATGGAATCACTGGTGCAAAGCAGAACAAGATTTAGTTTAATCAGTTCAAAAATGGACCATAGAGACCAGAAGGTTTTCTTGGCACTTCTACATGAAACACATATTATAGTTCCATATAAATCTGAGGAAAAATAATCTAACATTATTCATTTGAATGGGTTTGGACAGAACTAAAAGGGTATGATCAATGATTAAAATTTTCTCAGCTTCAAACCCAAAAAATAACAGTGGAAGATACTGCTGCAGAGGGTCTGTATCTCCTGTTTAGGATATTGGAAAAATGACGCTTTAAACAAACGTCGATTTGTTTGCCCAGAACGTCCGGTTCGTTTGGGGAGGTGTAAATGCGCAATCGAACTCTAATGTCGACCAAAAAAGTGAACGCTGGTCCGACTAAAAAACTAAAAACCGCCTCGTTCTCTGCTCATGCTGAGCCCATTGCTACAGTGTATTTGTCTGGATCATGTGCCAAAAGACAACAGAGCAATCCTAACTGTGCATTCACACCAAACGGGTTTGAAGCGTCAGATTTACAGGTAAAGTCAATATAGAAGCGAAAACGCATTTCTTCGCATCAGAGTCGCGCGAATGAGGCGTTTGACGTGTGTCAGAAAATACGCGCAGTCAGTTTATGTGGTGCATTTTGTGCATTCTCGCGTCCCGAGCGTTCTTGCGTCTGCCGCTGAAGTTGAAAAATCTTAACTTCGGTGTCAGTTCGCACGCCTTCAACCAATCAATAGCCTGGTGACGTGGTGTCACGTGATGCTGTGACCCAGTTCACGGGGTCAGGTCTGGCAAAATTCATTCATTCAAACTGGAGGAAATGCTGATAACGGCCGTGGCTAATCACCCCGAGCTATACAACCCCAGTTACTTTCTCTACAGAGACAGGAATAAAAAGAACCTCGCTTGGAGGAATATAAGTGAGGAGACAGGGCAACCTGGTAAGTTCATTTCACTTTTGAACGTTTTCACGTTACTGACCCTGCGAACCTGCGCAAGTGCTAGCAAGCTAGCCTACTGTCCCGCTATTTTACAGTTATTTTCCCGCTGATGTAGATATACTTTTCCGCTAACAAGATGTGTTTATTCAGATGACTTAAACGCTACATCGACAGCTGCCATCTTGCAAAAACAGTCTGGCACTAGCTGCTCCCACAAGTTGTATATTTCCATTTTGACACACGTCCGAAGAGAATTGGACATGCGTCAAGGTGCGAATGTTCAAGCGTCCAACTTGGGCATGCGGTGCGTTGTTTTGACGCTTTGGTGTGAATGCACGGTAACGCTGCTCAAATCTGAATCATGATAGTTCTACATTCCACAGAACAGGAAGTGTCTCTGTTTGCTGTGCTTCTTGGTGCAGCACCCCCACAGGCGAGGAGGTAAATTTGTTACTCAAAAGGTTCGTTTGACAAAGAGCAGTGTGAATGTGAACCGGACCAGCGGAAAAAAAACAACCAAAAAATGTTGCAATTTTGGTCCCCAACTGAACAGAGTCTACCGGACTATCAGGTATGAAAAAGACCTTAGGCTACATTGTAGTCAACTGGACTGAATTACACTATGAAAAGTCATTTTTCACCTTTCTTTACAGTGCCTTTAAAATGTACCACAGTTTGAATATTTTCATTATTCTGCCTTTTCTTTTACACAAATTATCTGAGTGCATTTGCTGATAAGTAATGGTACAAACCTGCAGCCAGAGTTTATCATGCTGAGACCACTTCCCTCCAGCAGTGCACTGAAACGTAGCGTTTTGCCCCACGTTCACCTCCACATTCTGCAGCCTCAAAAAATGAGGAGCTTTACCTGGAACATAACAGCAACACACATTACGGTAACAGGTTCATATGAATAAACCCAATAATTCAATGCAATTACACAAAAAACTAGACTATCACACAAATCTTATTAGTGTCAATAAATTTAGAGTTTACAGAAAATACATTTAAAATCCAAGTGGATTCAAAAAAAATGTATTTAGCCTCTTAAGAAAATTGCCTTAGTGAAATTGTTATATTCTCTATTTTAAATTAAACAGCTTGGTTTTAGAAAAACACTGCTATTTTACTAAATTTCATTAGATTTAAGTTAGAGCAGAGGTCCCCAACCCCCGGTCCCAGACCGGTACCGGGCCGCTGGTCCACTGATACGTGGATATGGGCCAAACAGAAAGAGTAAACAACTTACAGAATTTCTGTTTAATTTATTATTCGAGTCTGAATGATGTTTAATTTTGAAAAATGACTGGATTCTCTCCGTTACATCCGTCTATAACTCAGTCTTGACAGGTTTCAAAGTGCCAGCCTCGGTCACGTGATAATAAGTTATTAAGTGCCTTAAGATGACGTGTGTTGTGAATTGGCACTACATAAACTCTCAAAAGTAGGAAAAGGTTAGTGAAGAGACAGAAAAAGAGCCTACAACTTCCATGAAAAAGACAGCTACATTTAACAGACAATACCAGGAGTCATACCTAAAATATGGATTTACCACGACCATTTCCATGCGACAGGCCCCCGCTCTGCTTAATATGTGGCAATCAGCTTTCTAATGAGGCAATGAAACTTTCACAACTGTTCACAACTGTTTCACAACTGGGACGGTCTTGTTACACAGAAACAGCCATCGGTCTACCAATAATTCAGCGTTGTGGTGAGTTTTATTTTTCATGCACTCTGTTTGTTTTTGTGGTAAATCTTTTATTTTTTTATTCTTTTTATTGAATTTTCCTTTTAAAGAACAACCCAAAAGAACAACCCAAATTATCAAAGGAATGGACTCTGATGTCATGACTCCATAACTGTATAGATAGGCCTCTTTTTTTTTCTTCTTTCAAAAAAAATGTCATTTACGATATTTTCATTGTTCAGGATACTCTGGTGCAGTGGGTTGGCGGGTGGGTAAATCTTTTTTAAAGGCATGTTTAAACATTACCATAGCGACCAGAGTGTTAGGGGCCAGAGAGGATGTTTCTCATTATGTTGTTGGCGCAATATTATTGAAACCCTAATAAAGGTAGTAATAAACCTGGCGCTTACGTTTATTTTTTTTACGTCTGTCATTTCTTTTTATTTTGTTGCTGGTCAATGTCAATATTGTCCGATATTAAACCGGTCTGTGGCAAAAGAAAGGTTGGGAACCACTAAGTTAAGAGGGTTGGCATAGGGCTCCAACTGGTTACATACAGGAAATCCACTTTAACTGTAACCTAAGACCGCATTACACTTTTGTGTTTGTGCCAACTGACCATAAAGTGGATAAACATTGTTTCAGCATCATTGTAGCTTACAATTTTTGATCTAGAGTTTAGCCAGTCTGCAACCAATTTTCAACCGCTGAAAAACATTTATCTCAACTCTGAGAAACCATTATTATTGCACATATGTCCACTACAAGGAAATTGACCTAACTGCTACTCAAATGTTGCAGAAATAATCTAATTATAAGATTACTTAATCTAATGTTGCAGCATGCAGATTGTTGGCATCTCCTGTTTAGGGTTCGCTCACCTTGGCACACCAGATGCTTAAAGGCCAGGCTCTCAATTTACCATTCGATCTACTTTCCTACCCTCATCTATGGTCACCAGCTCTGGGTAGTGACCGAAAGAACAAGATCACGGATATCAATGGCCGAAATGAGTTCCCCCCCCCCCCCCCATGGTGTCTGATCTTTCCCTTTGAGATAGAGTGATAAGCTTGGTCAGCTCAGACAGGAGCCAGTTGAGGTGGCTCTGGCATCAAGTTAGGAAGCCTCTTGGACGGTGAGGTGTTTCAGGCATGTCCCAGGAGGAGAGCCAGAGGAAGACCCAGGACACACTGGAGGGGGCATGATTCTCTGCTGTCCTGGGAACGCCTTATGATTCCCTCAGAGGAGCTTTCCCTAGTGGCTGGGGAGAGGGAAGTCTGGGCCTTCTGCTTAGACTGATGCCCCCGCGACCCGATCCCAGATGAAGCAGAAGATAAAGGATGGATGGATTGAGCTACGTATTCATGTTTACCCCACATTCAGACCCTACCATCTGAATTTAGCAGCTGAAGAGACTGCAGTTAAAAACACACTCAACCAGGCACAGTTATCCCAATCTGTCATTATCCAAGCCTGAGTAAACTGCCTCCATTTCCTGTCCTTGCAAGGAGCCACACCGGTATGATCTTATCATGTTCTGCTTTCAGAGTTAACCATAATAAGGCATTATGGTTCACACATCTGCAGCTCACAGGGCACTTCCTCTTTTTCAGATCATTTCTGTAAACCCAGGAGACGGTTGTATGTGAAAACTGCAGTGAACGCCTGACACAAGCAACCACGCAATGTTCAAGGTCACTTAAATCCCCTTTCTTCCCCATTCTGAATGTGACTTTGAATTTCAGCAAGTCCATGTTACCACTTACATGAATTGGGTTGCTGCCATGTGAGTGGGTGACTCACTATTTGTGTAAACAGGTGTGCATAAAGTCAGCAGTAGGTCTAAGACACATTTATAATGCAAGATACAGCAGGTTATCATTGTAATCAGAATCGAGGCATGGCTACAAGAGAGATGACTGCTCTGTCATTGGAACAGGCAGCCTGACATTGTGGTGACTTTGGTCTGGTATTGAGAGCAGCCTGCGACTGGTTAATTTCATTTGACTGTCTGTTGTAGTAGATAAACCCAACAGAGTATGGGGCTATCATTGATTTAATAATAATAATTTGCTTCGGCACTAATGACAAGGACTTGCACATGAAGGTTGCTCCTTCAAAGCTTTTATAATTCATCTTTCTCCTCCATGAAGTTTCATTATCTTGGTGGGTTTGTTTTCTTATAGTGCGTTTTATTGTCTCATAATAATTTAGATAGGGTAGGGCAGATGGAACTTTCCCTTTTAATATAAACACTGTTAAGTGAATTTAAGCGGCCAGGGAATAGCAAGTAGGTGACTTTTACAGTGCCGAGTTTTGTGGAGCAAAGTGTTTCTGTCAGATTTGAGTGATTAAGACCCTGAGTTTGGACCTTCTTGAGGTTCTCTGTAATCTGTCTGCAGTCCTCACCATCTATGCGTGTATGTATGCGTGTGTGTGTGTGTGTGTGTGTGTGTGTGTGTGTGTGTGTGTGTGTGTGTGTGTGTGTGTGTGTGTGTGTGTGTGTGTGTGTGTGTGTGTGTGTGTATGTAGGACAGCTATAAAACAGATGATGCTCAGCAGGGCTACAGCTTTGCAGGGTCAAACGCAGTCTCTCACTTACGGCAAGGATGAGCCAGAACTCGTATGTCATCAATGGCGATGAAACCTGGGTGGCCTTGGACTGAAACCGCCTCGAATATTACCTGAGGATCAAAATACAAAAGAGAGGGAGAGAAAGAGGGGAAAAAGGAATTAAAGGTATTCAGATATAAAAACTTTCTTTCACAGTCTGCTGCATCTCGACATCGCTGTGAAGAAGCTCATATGGGAAGCCCAGGGGAATTTTCCAGCTAAAGTCAGAAACTATTCCTCTTTTCACTTCATCACTTCTGTCTCTATCCTTATGCCAACCACATATGCCGTCACTTCTCTGCTCCTTTCTTCTCATTTTCTTCTCATCCACCTTCCATCAGCCATTGCACCCCTGCTTTTTCCCTCATCTCTCTTCCCCGCTTCTGAAGCTGCTGTTGTTCTTGATTTCTTTACCCCACACATACTCTTAAAAAGACCTGACACAGACTGAGGATGACATGAACTCAGCCGGGTGACTGAGAGGCCATGCACTCCTGGCCCACTCAAACATGCACATGTGGCAGGATTGCAACAGTACACAAAAATCACGGTTTGGTACTTTTTCGGTACATTTTAATCAAGAAAAATATATATAAATGTGTATGTGACTTTTCTTTTGTTTGATCAGCATTATAATATTTCTTCCTGAATTTCTACGTTTCAATCCCTAAAATTTATTTAGCTTATAATCTTCTATTACTTAAAAAAAGTTAAAAGAATAGAACTGACTGGAGATTTGATTGGATTTTTTTATATAAATAAAATAGTACAAGCAGACATAGCCAGGGTAGAAAACAATGTGTTAAAGGGTGGGGTAGGTGTCTTGGAAAGGAAAGCTCTATTTTGAAAAAAAACAACAAAAAACAGTCCCACCCCCTTTCTTTAGGCTCCCTCCCTAAGTCACGCCTCTGAAATACAGGAACGCGCAATGCTTGTTACCGAGGGTTCATGCGTGGACTAGCGCTTCGCAGCTCCAATCGGCTAACAGTTTCATGGCTCGTAAAGGTAATAAAAAAATCGGACATTATAAACATGAACAAAGAATGTGATTGTTGTTTAAAGTTATATCTATCTGTATATTACATTACAAGTTGGACTTTGCACTGTTATTTTGATGTGTTCAAAGTAATCTTGGGCTAGCAAGAACAGCTCATTGCAGTTAGACTGATAAAAAGCTAGCACCACATTAGCCAAAGTAGGCTACAGATTGCTGCATTTTGGTTTAGCTGTATTATAACCATGTTTTATATATTTAAAGCTTCCATGACGAGAGCCTTTCTGGCTCTGATTTTGAATATACTTCAGATCAATCCACATCCAGAAGACAACCCCACTGAAAGGTTGGAGGAGCGCCAAGGAGGAGGGGGCAGGGCACGCAGATATCAGTCGGGGAGTCTAGGCGAAGAATACATCCAAATAAGTAAATTCAGCATGGGGGCCGAAAAAAAAAAAAAATCAGAATACATGTACCTGTCAGGTTGCCGGGTGGAACCGAGCGGCGATCAGACGCTGGACAGGGGGATGGTCGATGAACCTCTGGTCTAAGGCCTCGGCGATGTATGTCTCCATCTGTCGTTATTTGGCTGGTAAAGGGGGGAATTGATGTTCGCGTGGAGGCATCACACCCGGTAAAAGGTTGATGGCCATAGCGTAGGACCTCTGGGGTGGTAATTTGGTGGCTCGGCTTTTGCTGAAAACTTCAGCCAGGTACTGATAGGGTAGAGGGACCTCCTCGATAGAGGGGCTTGGAAGGCTTCGGATGGTGTGTCGGTTCAGGGTGGAGGCACCGGGTCTGACAATCAGGTCCTATTGGAGGATCCGCTGCGTCGACCATGGGATATGTGCGTCATGCGTCAGGAACCATGGGTAACCCAGGATGAGTGGAGTGGCACTGGATGAGATCACTAGGAAGCTGATGAGTTCGGAATGGTCTCCGATCCTTATCCGGATCTTGGTAGTCCGGTGGCGTTGGCTCCGGTTACAGAGCGACAGAGTAGGTGATGTCCCCTTGATGTCTGTGAGTGACCAGGTGGAGAAGCCGTGGAGGGTTCTCGGTGCTGGTGAAGAGGCTAGTACCCGGCTAGCAGCAGACAACCAGGATGCCTTCCCGGTAATCAGGAAACGGGAGCAAGAGTGGGCTGTATCGGGCTGGAAGGCTGCCAAGCTGGAGTTTCGGCAATCTGGAGGATCGCTGGGATGTTTTGGCACCGATACGAAAGGTACAGATAAGGAGCTCAAGGCATGGACGGGTCAATGACTGAGCGACGTAAAGTGAGTGAAGGAGTCCTTTAACTTGTGAAGAGACTGGGATCCACCCAATAGAAGGCAGGAAGCTCACCAGGCAGAGCTGATTCGTTTTGGACATGATGTCTTACTGACAGCACCGTTACAACCCTAACATGTGTCGCCAGGATCCTCGGTTCTATTAAACTTCACTAAGTCTGAATACCAAGAACATTTTTTTCACAGAAAAGAAATATTTCTTGTTAAGATAAAACCGTAAAATGCTGCTTCATGTTTATTGAACAGTCATGATTCCTTTTATTTTTGAAGACTTGAATTTTGTCTTTTTTTTATTCTAAACGTTTTTTTGTCAACTGATCCTGATAGTTTTCTACTAGCCACTATTGCGGATGAGTTTAAATTTTATTCTAAAGCAATCTTCCTAATATAAATTACTTTTTAATTAGAATTTTAATAGTTTTAATTTAGTCGAAAAGAGAAAGAAAAATATTTTGGAAGGAAAACCTAGGTCTACCTTGTAACTTAGCCCCTTGAAGAAAAACATTTAGCAACAATACATCTCAAATGACTATCAGTCTCTGACAAGGCTAAGGCAGAATGTTGGTGGAAACAGTTTTTTTCAACTCAGGGGTTTGCACACATTTGTTTTTGCACTCTTCTGTTAAGATCACATCGCATAATTTCATTTAGACCAAATTAGACTTTGCTTGGGAAGCTGCACCACTTTCATTCCACTCTTATTCAGGCGTTTTGTGGTTGTTTAGCAGCTGTGACAGTTATGGGTCAAGCTTCAGTGGTTTGTGTGCAATAATTTAGTTACCCAGGTCCTGTACCTGGAAAAATAAAGTAAAACTTGAGGCTCTAAAAATGGTTAGAAATGCCCATTTTTATGGTTCACACACCCTATATACTAATATATGCATTAATACACGAAGTGGAAACCGTCTTGGCACTACTGAATATCCACGGTCTTCCTTATCGCCACTCTTAAGGGTAAAGCAAGAAAATAAATATCATTCCTGGATTGGCTGCTTTGCAAACACCAGTGTTTTTAATATCATTACCTATGTATTTCAGATTCCCAAGCTGCATTTTTATTTAAATAGTTAGATATACTTTATGGAAAAAAAAACTAGACGAATTTTACGTAAAGTCATGTAACGCTCTATGGAAAAATCCAAAAATCCTAGTCAAGTTTTTTCTATAAAGCTTGGGATGTATTCAGAAGGAACTGTGCAAATCTATACAGTGTCATTTTTAGAGAAGCAGCTTTCTCATGGGAACCTATCCAAACAAGTCCTTTTCTAAATTTCCTGTAATGAATATAACATAATAACTAAGGCCTACAGAGTCTGAGATACAGCTCTTCTTGTAGTTTGAGCTATGCATGGTTTGTTTTGAGGGGACCTTTGAAGCACATCCGCTCTTGGGACGTTTGGTAGTGTGTTTAAATGTGTTTTCATTGGTGAAAAATCGTTCCTGCTATAGAATGACCTTTTGAAATGACCCTATAGCCCTTTCCAGATTGATGGAAAGAAACAGCTACTTTCACCCAGTTGATCTGCCATTGCAGTGTGTTAAAAGCAGAAATAGTGGACACCTATTGACTACCATAAATGCTGGTCAATAGGTGTTGGTAAAAGTTCCCCTGGGATTTTTAATGCTCTTCATAGTATGGTTAAATCCAATCTATGGGAACATCTGCTCCATTTTGGCCAATCAAATCCTCCCAGTGTCATACAAAATCCAAAATGTTGTGCAATAATATTCCCTTCTTCATCTGAACTGTTAAATTTAGAAAGTGGCAAATCATTAAAGACTCACTTTGACTTTTCCTTTTGAGTTAACTTGAAAACTTGTTTTTTATTTAAAGCAACACTAAGTAAGTTTTGCTCTCGGGGTCCCCCTACAGTTGGGAAAAATATATTGTTTTCTACTACTGTCGTAAAATCTGTTATGGTTACACGAGGGGATTCCCCTCGGGGATTCACATTTACAAGCGATACCCTCTAACGCTACAGATTTTCACGTCTTGGGCAGCCTTTGTGTCAAATGTCTTCATCCCAGGTACATTTTCTATATTTCAGCATGTCATATGTACGACGGTGTAGAGCTGTCAGCCATGTCATAAAGAAATTAGACCGTATCACGTTATAACGTTATTGTAAAAACGTGAAAACCACTTGAAACTAAAACGTTATAACGTGATAGTTTCACATTTTTACAATAAACTATCACGTTATAACGTAATACGGTCTACTTTCTTTATTATATGGCTGACAGCACTGTTCTGACGATCTGTGCTACCTCCTCAGAATGTCCTACCATAGCCCGCATCTGTCTTTGAAAAGTATGTTTACATGCCGAAATCAACAACTGTTAGCTTTGATGTTAAACGTAATCATCGGAAAATATTTTTCAAGTGACGGGATTGAAATGGCAGTAATGCCTAACATAGCAAAAAATTATGAAAAACTAAAACTTTTCTTTCAATCCACTGAACATGCTACCCGTTTAATATAAAGCTAAAACTAGCACATAAAGATGCACTAAAAACCATGATCAGAATATCCTACCTGTTAAATAGACCTATAGATGAATACCACACTCTGGAAATCTGTTATTAGTTTGTAAAGCAGCTAATGAATATATACCAAGCCAGTAAGACGTAGAGCAGATTGCAGTATTATTACTCCAAAATATTAAAATGTAGTAGCCTATGATTATAAGCACAAATAGCCCGCAAAATACACCGCATTTACTGTACGACTCTAATTAATGGGACTTGTTTACATGCAGTGTAACGATATCACAGAAGTGAAACTAACATACAACGGCTGTCATGTAAACTTGAAACTAGTAGCTTAAGGAAAGCCTTAAAATATTTTGAATAAAAATTAGCCAGTAATAAAATAATTTGAATAAAACTCACCGTAAACTTCAAAGAAATAAAACAGACGAAATGGATCTTCCAGGTAGGAATTCTTGATGACAGATTTGCTGAGTAACATGGCAATGTGCATGCGGGTAGCACAGATAGTCGAAACACCAGTGTACATATGAATACAATTTTGTCTCCGTCATGATGACAATTGTTCAAGCTACCTGCTGCTAGGTAACTTCCATTTATATGTACCTGCCGAGTACGCTCCACCCAGAGAGCCTTGCAGGACGCTGCACCTACCGGCTTTTGTGAAGCCGGCCGTAAAGCAAGTCGCATTTGAACTACAAAACCGCTACCCGACGACCCAAAGTTACATAGTGCTGTTATGGCCGATAGAGGGCCGCAAAGCAAATGCAGAAGTGCCGTTTCACCCTGTTATGAGTTGATCAACCACTGACACGAGTTCAGAAATATTATTTTAAGGTAAAAAAAACTCTTTAGTGTTGCTTTAATGACTTTACTCACCTTTAGTATGTTCTATTCATCCTATTTGATTTCACCCTTTTATAACTTTACTTTTTTAAATGGGAAATGATGCCAACATAGGTTTTCTCTATAAGCTCTCATTGTAAACCACTTTGCTGCACTTGGTGCTCTGCAGAAGGTTGAACTTCTAACTGATAGTCGATGTCATCTCTCCCTGGGAGGTCGCAGATAATTAGGGAGGACAAGTACAGAGATATAACGAAGCCTTTAATTCACTTTAGTTCCTATAAGGCCCTAAATCTATGGCGCTTTCATCCACTGTGTAACACTCGGGTCATTACCTAAAGCAAAAGGTGCTGTAGTGTTACTTCACTGAAAACTCAGAGCTGTATACTGCTGCACCTTTAATAGACCAATAAACAAGGAGACACACAGCAAGACTCAAGGTCAATAAATGAACAGTTCAGGAACAGTACTCACAGCAGTATGTGATACAGAACTATGACTTATAGTAGGTACAAAATATCTTATTACTTATATCTGTCAACCTCAGTACCCAGACAAATAGGTTGTGGGAATCATTTGTAACTTTTATAAAACCTTTAAAACTATCTCCTGCTCTGGGTGTTATAGAGTCATATTGCAGTCTGGAAGCCTCTGTGTGTTTAGGTGAGTATTACTATAAACAGAAAGCATGAATACTTGTCAAGTACCTGATAGGAGTTGGGCCAGAATGTAGAAATGGCCAGTTCAGCCTTCACCCAGCCTTCAGTGACGATATCCGAGGCATTCCACACTGGGTTACCTTGAGCGCCTCCATTCACCTGCAGGTGAATTATTCCATTACATAAAACATGCATTGTTCCAGGTTTAGACCGTATGCGTTTTAACAATAAGTACAGTTGTGCTCGATAATTTATGCACCGACACAAATGTAATGTTTGGTAAACAACTTGTTTTTAGATTACCGTGAGAAGTAATCAGATTGAAGTCAGCTCATCACAAAAATATTTCTCAGCCCAATAAAAATACATTTTCAACTACATCTTTAAACAAAAAACACAAAAACATCAACTTAAGAAATTTGGCTGCAGTGCTTTAAGGATAAATAATTGTGCTGCCAACAGTGCAGAGCTTGCTCAATATTGGCAGGCAGGTGTGATAGCTTCTGCACACACAGTGAGAGGAAGACAGTTTGTTAGAAAAAGATCAGCAAAGAAAATGAAGAGCATAAAAGACAGTTTAAAATTCTGCAGGAAGAACAAAGAGGGCAAACTGTAAGCAACTCCAGCACTAAGACAAGAATAAAGTCATTCTTTGCTTCAAAAAAATATTTGAAACCTATACTACGGTTTGATTTGATCTCCAGTATACTATCCAGAAACATGTAAAACAAATCAAAAAGTTCTTGATTATTACAAAAAGAGATGATAAGTGGTGTTCATCTGTTAAGTCATTCTCTCCAAGTCCAAGAAAACATATTTCATTCTGCAGGGCTCATTAGATTCTCCCTTCAGAGAGGGCAGATATCTGTTTACCTCCTCACACTTACTCTGCCATCCACTTTCACACGTCCTCGTTTTACCACTACTCACCTTGATGTAGACGTTTAAAGTCCCTGGGCTCGCTCCGTCCCGACTGGACAGAGAGTACAGGAAGTCGATGCAGTGGGTGTCGTTCTCCTTCAGGGTAGGCATGTACAGGTGGGCCTTCTGTCCTGATGCACGACCTGATGCGTTCACTACCATGAAGGAGCCTGCAGACATGCAAAAAAATTAAAAAGCACACATCAGTTTTCAACAACACTGCATTAGAAGACTGTTATTTATGTGTGTTTTTGCTTTTTTAGTTTCTTTTGATAAAATATATTTTGGGATGCAAAAACCCAGACATTTAATAATAATGAGTGCATGTTCCTGACAGGATAACAAACTTTCATCAGATTATATGGAAAACAAAATAGAACACCTTTTTTTTTTAACAAACAAAAAAATATGAAATTTCTTTGTTTTGCACCATTTTCAACCAAAGTATTTCCTGTTTTTCTGTTTACTCAGCCTGTTTAATAAAAATTAATAAACTTCCATTTAAATCATTTATGACATGTTTCATCTACCATATGTTTATCTAAAAGTGGTTAGGTTCTATTTATAATTGCGCCCTGTTGCCAGACTGGAGACTAAAATTACGGGCGCCACTTCACCCAAAGTCTTGAAATCAAGTACCATTTCTCCAACTGAAGTGAGAAAATAGTGGGAGAAAATAGTGCAGGCTCCGGTTTGTGAACTGCAATGTGTCAAAATGACGGATGGCTTTCAGATTTTTCCATCAACGTTTAAAAAAAACTATCTGATAAAGAAAATATTCGGTTAACGCAACCCCTTCAAGGGTGGTAATAAGGACTGGCTAACCTTAAATAACCATAAAAAGATGCCCAAAGAAATGTAGGAAGTGAATCATCTATTTCAGTAGTTCCCAAAGTTGGGGTCGGGACCCCCCTTTGGAGTCACAAAGTGTGGGGTCTTGAGATCTTCTTGAGAAAATAATGTAAATACTAGAGATAGCAACGAGAAAGCATCTGCATTTCAGAAATAAAGATTTTAAAAAACTGGAATTGATAAAAGCTACATATATTGGTCAATATATTGACTGTTGATATTGATTTTGTTGCCATTGTACCACTTAATATCTGACTTAGCAGAAATGCTAGCATGGTCAAGAGTCGGGGTCAAAGGCTTCTTGAATTTTTATTCTGTGGGTCAGAAGCTGGCAAGTTTGGGAAGCACTGTTGTCACATAGCCTTTAGGTTTCTAGTTTTGACTGAGGGTCTCAGCGTTAAAAATGAACCAAAAAAAAGCTTCAATGTTGAATTGCTTTCTTTTGTATCAAAGAAGATCTTACTCTGAGGCCAAATCAAGCGATGTAGTCATTTTATGTTTTTCCTGGATTAATTTATTCCTTGCCCCCCTTAAGATATAGCCCTTTGAGTCAAAACCATTATGTAAAATTATCTTTTTAAATAGACTTGACTTAATTATGGTGTTTTCTTTTTAATCATCATTATTCCACATAATTCCTACATACAGGGGATAGTTTATGCTTCAGAGAGAAAGAGAGACAGACAGACATTGATTTCTTCAGGACATTAAGTGCATCCCCCCTGGATAAGTAATGTCCCACAAACAATTAATTACTAAGTACTGTGAGCTGGAAAATGGCTGGGATGTTTCGTACAGCATAAACCAGACGCTTGATGCATAAAAAAAAAAAAGCAAAACTCTTAAAGCTCTTTAAATCACCAAAATGGTATATCAATGTCCTAATGTATCCGCACCCTGAGGGTTGCAAACCGAGGCGTAAACCACATTTTCTTTGTCAGCTTATGGTTTAAGTGTGTTTTAGTCGGTGCTTTACGGCCGAGGATGGAGCTTTTATAGGTCGATCGGCTCCATTTGGCCAACTGCCATCGGCTTCACTAAGAATTAGAAGTGACTGGAAGAGTCTCTGCAAAGGGAGGGGGAAGTTGCATGTTAAATGTAGCAGGTGTGACTGTGCATATTGCTAGTAACTAACTGCATGTTTATTTATTTTGCCCTCTGATGGTTTTTGAAGGGTATTTCACAGGTTTTAGTTGGAAAATATGCACTACAGTAAACGTTTCAGATCTGCATGAAAAATGTGTCCCACTATGAATTAATTAGCTTCCCAATCCTTTATCCTTACTCAACTTTAAAGTATTTATTCTATGCGAAAATGGGACTTTATTATTTATCCTACTTTTTTAGAACAAATTCAACTCTTGAACGGTTTGCCTCTGTGAGAAAGAAATGATGTACCTATATATAACTAGGGATGTGTACCGAAACCCGGCATTCAATTGGCCCCGGGGCTGATTCTGACGGTCCACCCGGACCAATAAGCTTCAGCCTTATCAGTCCTCTTAACGGTAAAATTAAGGTCGTATTCATGTTTTGAGGGAGATAAAAACCCAAGCCAAACACTGTATTGCAGCCCACTCCTCCTTAACAAGCACACACGCTGTGGTGACGAAGTGGCGACTGCTGCGCGCTCACATGTGTGTTCGTCAACTCATCCGAGCAGCAGCCGCGTGGACGCGCTGATGGCACCTCAGTGAAGCTTACCCCCCATCCACTTGAAAAGTAAAATCTAATAGGCGGATCGGTTAGTGGTTCGTTTGTGCAGATTTGTGCAGGTAAAATGATCGTTTGTGCTGCTTTGGTTTTTGAGATATTAAACTTTATTTTATAGGTCATTCAAAGGTCACCGTCCCCCCAGACAGCTCCAAAACGGACCAAAATAGTCTACTTTTTTAGTGCTTCGTTTGTGCTGATTTGTGCAGGTAAAATTAACGTATCTCAAAAACCAAAGTAGCACAAACGATAATTTTACCTGCACATATCTGCACAAACGAAGCACTAACCGATCCGCCTATTAGATTTTACTTTTCAAGTGGGTGGGGGGACAGCTTCACTGAGGTGCTGATGGCAGCTGCGCCGATGCGCGCGACTTGCTGCGGGGCAGCTAGGCGCCCACTAGATGCGTAGATACCATAAACATCCATGTAATCTAGCTGCCTGCTGCCTGGACACGCTGACCGGTGTGAACGTGCCATTACAGATACGATGGCAGAGCGAACGAAAAGATCCAAAATTTGGCTTCATTTTACGAAAATATGTCACATATGTAATAAAAAGCTTTGCTTGCAAAGGTGGGAACACAAGTAATTTGACCAAACACCTTGTCAAAATACACCAACTACCGAAAGATGCCCGGTGTTTGAGCGCCTGAGTGCTGCAGCAACAACAACCCCTGAATCCGATACAACAGGTATGTATGTTTGTATGCAAAGCAAACATGTGAAGCATGGACATAAGTTTGCCATTTCATTCTTACAATTAATAAATGCTGGATATTTTGAACAACAGCTTCCTTCTTATCTAAGTAAAAAAAAAAAAATCTTAAACTACAGTTAACCTGCTATTTCATTCTTACAATTAATAAGTGCTGGATATTTTGAACAACAGCTTCCTTCTTATCAAGTGAATTTTTTTTCTCTTAAACTACAGTTCATTATTTGTGTTTTTCCCCTTTTGTTTTAGTCTTTCAAAAAGAAAGTACCGATAAGGATACCGATAAAGTACCGGATCGATAAGGAGTATCGTTAAGATTAGTAGTATCGATAAATCCTTAACGATACCCATCCCTATATATAACCTCTATTTTAGTATAAATTGTACTGTAATAACCCTGTTTCATTTTCATCACATCATTTCCTGGGCTCTGTGATTTGATTAATTCCTGGAGGAGGAACAAATAAATGCATAGCCATGCAAATTAAGGCGCATGGAGCATCATAATAAAAATACGGAAGTGATACTATGGACATACAAAACACAGAATGTGAGAATGGAACTAACAGATAGAAACTATCACAAAGGCCCATTTTTTTCACAATAGAGTAGCAACAAGATGCTTTCACTCATTCACACACTGTGTAACAAGCATTACCAGAAACAGAACAGCCTCACAACTGTCGTTTCTCACATTGTTTCACTGCTATGAGGTTAGAGAGGGAAAAAAATCTGTTAACGTGAGAAAAACTCATGGATCCGTCTACCATATCAAACACACACACACATTCAGAGCAGAATAAGTGGGTCAGCTCGGAGCAACAAACGTTCCAGCACACACTACCACTCGAGACCAACTGTTTTCACCAGAACTGTGGGAGAGTCTGAGATCTCACTTTTACTTTTCCAAAGATGTCGATGACAAAGTGAACCACAAGCCTCCACAGCACATTTCAGCTGCTGAAATGACTTTAAACATATTCTTGTCTCTTCTTGTTTCTCTCCAACCTGCTGCTTGGTTTGGTTTAGGTACCCAAACAACTCAGCTATGGTCTCTGATAGATTGTGATGTTGCTGGATGTAGAGAAGAGGCAGCTTTACTTTGCCAGATGTAGACCTCAAATTAATGTCGCTTCCTCTCCCAGTGGTTCTGATGTTAAAGAGAAAGGGGTTAGAATAATAAAGGAGGAGGAATACTATCAGCATTGTTTAATTTACCCCAAATCAACAGCCACAGGGTTAGAAGTTGGACACAATTAAGTGTTCTAACAGGAAAACCGTCTCAAGCACCCGATCAACACTAGTTTAGGATAAAAAGGGCGGATATTAGCTTCTGGGTTCACCTTGACCTGAACCCTTTTAAAAAAATGTATGAACTCTGCTGAATTGTGCCAGAACAACAACCAGTTTGAATAAATTCAACCAATTCTGCTAGGAAAAGTGGTCAACTATCCAGCGAGAAGAATACAAGTCCTTTTTTGGCAGCTACAAAATGTGTTTGGTTGCTCTGCAAAATAAAAGTGGACCATACATACACTCCCATTCAATATTTTTCTGTGGAAGTTATTTGCAGAAACTCTGCCTATTTGTGGATTTTGTTTTAATAGAGCACATCTAAAATATTTTTTTTTAAACGCATAACGGCTGCAAAGCGGAATATTCAGCTAATATCCGCCGTGATAATCAATCGGTTTGTTTCCACATGGGCTCGAAATGGTGCAAATGATAATTCTATGATAATATGATCCAAAAAGTGTTTTTTTTTTATCTGTGGAGCAGAAGAAATATACAAAAAAACGTAAAAACATAAGAAACATTGCTAATGTATGATATTTGCTACTGATCCCAGTTTTAAAAAACCCACAAAACTCAAATGTTTAATCGAAAAAAAGAGTAAATACATGCCAATGATGAGCAGATGTCAAAATCTGATTCAACTGCAAACAAAACTGAATTTTGAAGTATGTTATTTTCGTTTTCCCATGACAATAATTGACTAATAAAAGCCTCCTAAATACAAGCGATGGCCGTGTGTTTTATCAGCATATACCAGAAAAAGTAAGGACACATTTTTAGGCTTTTTGCGACAAGCAATCCAACATAAACACTAGTAACACCTACAAGGTGAATCCCTTTAGATAATCAATCCTAATTGAATTCAATGTGGCTTATATAGATAGCACCAATTCACAACAAAAGTCACAAAATGACATGTTTTATAGAGCTAGTCTGTCTTTTTTGCACAAATATTCAAAAGAAAGAAAACTTCTGTAGCCATACAATAGTGTTGCTGTTGTTCATTTAACAGTAGTGCACACTTGAAGTGTTTCTGCTCTAAATTTATGTCTTTATCTTGTGACAATGTGTGAAGGAGGGGGTTGTATGATTTCAGCTGAGCTGGAAAGCCATTATATAGAGCGTAGGAGGGCAGTTTAAAGAAAAACACAGATATGCACACCTGAACAAAGGAAATGATGTTGTCTAAGGGTCCTTGGGAATATATGTTTGATACCTTAGCACCATCCTCCCACTTGGGATCATATAGGATGTGCTACTTTTAAACAGTAGCAGGTAAAGGTCTATGATTAAGAGAAAATATGGATTCCTCCTTTTCGTCTGAGAGGTTTTAACTAGAGTTTCAGGAAAAATCTGAAAGTGCACATGGGCCAGAAGTCCTTCGTACATCTCCAGTTCAACACCTGAAAAATTGCAACAAACTTGTGAGAACCAAAGTTTTATGTATTTATCCTAAAGGCAATCTATAAGTCCACATGGCTTTCCGCTGTCGGTCCTGGAATGAAATTGGTTTATCTTTTTAATGTCGTTTTAAAGACAATGTTGCCGAAGTCCCAGAGCCTCAGGACAAAACGTAAATTGGATGAGCCAGAGAATAAAGGTAAAGGACTGAAAAACCTCATCTGCTGATCGGACATAACTTCTTTCTTTCCGGAAGAAAAAAACCCCACAGTTTTTTGGTAAAATGACTCATCTTCCTCATCATCACCATCGCATAACTCACGCCAAAGGGGAATCACCGGACCCCAACGCAAATATCTCACTGACCCTCGGTCCATTTAGTACACCCGATTCCCCCCTGAGGTGTCACACATGCAGCGCTGCAACCCCATCTGTTCTGTGTCCTGGATGGGTAATGGCCCTGCAGGATCATCATCATCATCATCAGCAGGCACAGACAGCAAAGCGGCGCTGAATGGATCATAGCACGCAGGTGAAAAAGCACAGACACTCACTCAGCATCACCAACTAGTTTGGATGTTGCTTGTCCTACCTGGTCATATTTGGGGTCATCCAGGCTCCTTGTTCCTTCATTACAAAAGTCTTCTGATCTGCTATCATTTGGGCTCATTCCTGTGCAAATATTGGCATCCTTATTAAAACTGTTTAAACCATGTATAGTACCGGTATTCTAAAAATGCTTATAACTGCCTATTTCAACACTTCAAATACCAAATATCCCTTAAGATGCATTAATACATACAGTGGAACCCAACTTGGCACTACCGCAACAGTTACAATCTTCCTTATCTCCGCTCTTGGAGGTACGGGCATAGCGGCAAAGAAAATGATTGTCGCTCCTGGTTGGCTGCTTTGGAAACACCAGCCGTTCTTATATCTAGAAGTATTGATCCCAAGTATTTCAGTTTCCCAGGCTCCATTTTCTTTCAAATATTTTAGACATGTTGTAGGAAAAAAAAGAATAGAATTTTCCGTGAATAATTTGGAGTTACTGTCCACAGAAAAACCCATGAATACTAAACCACCTATAGGCAGCAGTCTACTGTATAAATCTTTCAAGTGACACTGCAGGAGCTTATCAGAACAATCCCACAGCGAATGCGCTAATCAAAGCTGAAGAATGGTTGAGTGTGTGACATTTTTATTTTTGGTAGTGACTTTTTGGTCAGGCAGTATATGACTAAATTAATTTATCTATTTGTCTATTTTCACTCTTAGAAGTACGAATTAAAAGTGTAGATTGAAGAAAAAAACTGTTGCATTTATTATATAGTAGCTGGAGTCAAGTATGAAGTAAACCATCTTTGATACGTCTGAATGCCAGACGCTAAGTTTACTTTGTTGTAAAGTCCTCAGGGGTCGAGTACAGACAGAAAGAGAAACTTAACCAGATCAACACAAACCTAAAATCCTGTGTTTATTTAAACAGATTTACAGAAAATGTAACCAAAAGACCCCCAGAAAGAATTAAGAAAGAACGGTTTTTAATTTGGTTACGCCCTTACAGACCATGGGACGTTCAAATTGTGTATTCAGATTTCAATTTAGTTCCAATCTAACCATGTTTTCTTAATAGTTTTAATCTTTGTAGCTAATCTCTAAAGGCACCACTCCCTGACCCCCGCCTCCATCACTTAACCTTGCAGTAATCTGATAAGTCGGTAATTGAAATGCCATTAATAGGGCAATGGGCTGAACCATGAATGCAAACAACTCATTCATCTGTCTGAGGTTGAGTTCGTTCTTCTATCCTCCCGTCCTCTTTCCCCTTCATCCCTACGTGCCCTTCTTTTAAAATCCATTTATAATCCATCATTCTCACTCTCCATTGTCCTCTCCTTAGCATTCCCTCCTTCGGGTTGTCAATCTCTCTCCACCACCAGAGGTTTGTAAACACACCTCACCATTACGGTGAAATTTACTCCCAATAAGAGGCAAGAGGGAAAAAAAAAGCTTTTAAAGCTTCAAAACCTAATTCATTTACACATATTACAGCAAATGGAGCAGGCGGTGTGTCTGAATGAGAGAGTGCGAGGCTAGGGAATTTCGTCACTCTTCACAAACCTCGCAAATGCCTTCTTATAATGCTTTTACATCGGTTTATGTTGCGGTTGGCCGGCTGTCTTCATTTGTGCTAAACGCGGAAGCTAAATGTTGGCGCTCCACCGATGACTGATGACAAAGGAGGCAAAGATAAGAGAAAAAGTGTTAATCAAACACTGACAATCAGGAGGGCGGACGATTAATTATAAGAGCTATGAAACACTGTGCAAAAGTTTTCAACCACTTTGAGATCTTTCAAAGTTTTCTTTCTGTAGAGTTTCTCTCAAGACCTTTCCAAATCTCTAACTAAACATCATGAAATGATGAAAGCTCAAGTCTGCATAGCCTGCATGACAAACTTGTAACAGAACATTTGGGTTTTCTGAGGCACTAAAGCAGCAACAAAGCAGAGATGAAATCCCCCTTTAATAGATCAATTAATTCCCCAGATTTTCTGTTAAAACACGATACTGATAGAAGATTTTCACTGACTACATTGTACATAAATGGCTCCCTGGGGTTTTTGCCCAATGCTCAACTCTTTTTCTCATCACTCTTTGATTTTCCTTATCAGATATTTTATGTCTGTCGTCTTTTGGATAATAAAAAAAACCCCTTTGAGCTCTGAGAAACAGCTCTGTGGTGTTTCTTGCAGCGTCTAAGGCTTTGGTATAAATTTGTAATTTGACTTTTGTTTTTTTTTCATCCGATGTTTGAGAGAGAATTTCATTGCGGCAGCGCGACAGCACAAGTGCACATGTGGCCTGGAAATGTCTATCAGACAGCATCTGTGGACACATTCCTACAAATAAGACAACTGCTCTGATAATCTACAGTGTTTGTTTGTGTTATTCTGAAGCTTGTAATCGTACGGATCGGAAATTAAATAATATAAATGCATTTCCAGCTACTACAACATTTTGTGCTTGGTGCAGGTAACTCTCTGAACACCTTTTCAAAGATGTCAAGGAACACAAAATATTCCTATTGAAATCAAAAGCATCTTCTGAAAGATAAGTGTTGATATAACCTGCTACCTGTGCCAGGATCAAACTGCAAAAAGACTTGAAATTTCATGACATGCTCCTGTTAGACGCTTTATAAAAGATGCTGGATGTCTTTGAGTCACACATCTGTTTGCAGATGTTTTCCCTGATTTTTAGAGCTTAATTTCTTATATCTGTGCATGTATTGAATGTAGGTGTTACTTTGTAGAATTGTTCATTTCATGTTGCTGTCCTGAAACCTCTTGTTAAAGAGAATTTTACTCCCAGTAAGACTCCTCCTGGTAAATGAAAGTTACATATAAATAATAATGTGAGTGAAAAACAATTTTATTTGAAAATGTGTGATCCCAGCTGTTATTTCCAATAAAATGTATATATATATATATATATATATATATATATATATATATATATATATATATATATATATATATATATATATATATATACACACACACTTGTGTAAATCCAAATGTTCTGATTGCCTGTCACTTTGGTTGCTGTTAGGCCTGAATTTCCCCTTTGTGGGACAATAAAGGATATTTCTTTTTATCCAATATCATTATGTGCAACATTCCATGTGCAAAAGACAGCTTGGATGCATTATTTGGTAAAGTGAAATATTTTAACTGTCCTTTAATGTATTTTATACAGTATTTTATATAGTATTGGAGCTGAACATATTCCGAAAGGCCTCATCTTAACCCACTGTTTACTGCTTCAAATAAAGAGCCAAAGAAGAAACGATTTCATTGCTGATAGACTGGTGAATTCTTGAAGGGGTGCCCCCATTTCATAGAAGTAATATCTTAACCTGAGACTCAGTATAAAAGCCCTCTGAGTGATTGGTATGACAAGAAAAGTGCTGCATAAATTCAACCCTCTTACCATTTCACCTCAGTTAGGGAGGCACTCACAATTCAAGGGTAGGAAGGCTAGTAGTGTAGGAATCGGAAATTGCTGCGTTAACCACCACACTGGTAATCAATAGGGTTTTTGGTGGTAAGTAAGAAATAAATGGCCTCAGATACACATGCACATGCCCAGAGGCCAATGAGAATCTGCTGTAATCCCTCTCTAATAAGATGAGATAGACAGGGACATTGGCATTATTGATCAGACCTTCAGGGACAACTTTTATATTTCTCTGCAGATAGACTGATCAATAGGCAGGATGTAAGTCACAAACACAATGCACACGCAGCCGGAGAGACAAGAAGTGAATCTTTGCATAAAATTTGACCTGTGGGAACTCTAAATCCGCAAAGTCCCTGCTATCCCGGGATCATGGCTGGGTTGACCTATAGGAGATCGAAATCGCAGCGTGTGACCAACACTGGAGACAATGAATAGGATGTTGTGCTTTGTTGAGTTCTGCCCTTAGGTGTCCATCAATTTCCCTGTGTTTGTTTCTGAGAATTATAATTTAAAACTGTGTGTAGGCCAAAAGGCAGAATAAGAAAAGTGAGTGACAAAGAAATTAGGACTTTTTAATCCTCATTTTGGGACAATAGTGGACAAAACAGGAGAGTAAAGCACAGTAGATCTAATGGCCAACAAGGAGAAAACTCTAGCAACAAACCAGGACTGATTTTGTCCAAACCTGCTTAAAATGGCCTTTTTCACAAAAAGCCCCTAAGTTAAGTCTGACATCTTCCGCTATGCTCCTGAGCCCTCCAAGGTCGCTGCAGAACTAGTATGGTAAGCAAAAGTAGAGTAATGCAGTAGCTTTTCCATAGGTTCACAAATGAGAGCTTGACAAACACACACCCATTAGGAACCCTCTACACACAGATACACCTTCTCGACTTCAAAGCAGAGCTATTTAGTCTCCATATTTCACTGGGTTTACAATCGCTCTCCGCCGTTTCTCGATCTCCTCCCGGCAGCACTGAACCTGTGGGTAATTGGCTTTTTAATGACTTCTGCATTTTTACTCATTTCCCATTTTGGTTATTTGCCTCCTCAAGCCTCATTTGAGGAGCCGTGCTGCGAGTTGGGGTGTGGGCAGGTAAGAAAGCAGACAAGACAAAGGAAGGCGTTCAGCGCTGCCAAGATTTCCATCCACATGTTCTCTTTACATATTGCATTACAATGAAAAAAATGAACCACAAGAAAATGTTGGAAAAAGATTCTGAAAATGAAATAAAGAGCTAATCTTGCAATGCAAGTTATGATTTCAACTTGTCCTTCAAAAGTGTCTTCTCTTATCAAGACTTGACTGCAAAGCCTGATCATTTTAGGTGTATGCAAGTAATGAAGTAAAGTGTGAGTTTTTATGCCTGGGCAGAACTGTTAGTTACAGCATTAAAACGACAGATATAGATTAGGGCTGTAAAAATTAACATGTTAACGCAGGTCAGTTAATTTTTAGAATTAACGCAATACATTTTTTGTTAGCTACCGACAGCTACTGGTGTCGGTAGCTAACCCACGAAAACTGGAGGAGGAGAAGGGATAGATTTGGTAGCACATATACTTGCCACGCCGTTTTCAAGATGGACCTTTCAGGAAACGCGACCGGACAGACACAGCTTCCAGCATTAGCTTCCATATCCATAGAAAAGTACTTACCCGTACGCCAGATAGACTGTGGCAACATGTTCAACCGTTTTGCTGTTGTATTTTCTCCAAAACAAACGCAAATACTGTGTTGGCTTAAATTTTTTATTTTAATTGAATCGTTGGTTTTGTTATCTTCTCTTTTGTGTCATATGAAATTGCCTCCTCAAGCCTTTATTGGACAAACTTGTTTTATCTCACATATCGTAATTTGGTGGAGTTAAACACTTTGATGACTAATATTTTAAAATCGGCTTTTATTTTGGAGATTTGACAGATCTTAGTTTCCAACTCTTAATTGTAAATGGCGACCCAACAAAAGACACTTCCACAGCTGAACTATTTTAAAGGAAGCTTCAGCCTCTGCGATCAAGGCTGTAAAAATTAGAATCATTTCCTCAAAGTGGTTTTCTTTTAGCGCACTCCGCAACAGACATGTGAACCTATTTTCCCATAAGAGCTTATTCCCCCTTTATTCGCCTAAGGGAGAAAATCACTCAGGGAATATTATGCCTATTTTTATGACCCCCCGCCCCCCCTCCCCCCTTCCACAAAGACACTATACGCGCACACGCAAACACACACTCTCCACGATACATTTGACTCAGTGACGCTGAGTGATACGGAGCCCACAGCTGGGTGTGCGATATGTAATCCAACCACTAACTGCAAATGAAGAAAGAAACACATCAGTGGCTAAGATTAGATGGAGCTGGAAGATGGAGAATGAAACAGAGGCTGTCAGTGATATCTTTGTGCTCACATTTTCTCCCTCTCCTTGTGCTTATCAGCCTTTTTTCTTCCACGCTGGCTGTCATTTTCCAGACGTTATTGCCTTTCTTTCAGTGTTTGTCACATCGGGTTCCGTTCGCTCCCTCCTTCACAGACACTCACATAGAAAAACAGTTATCTACAGAGGGCCATTTCTTCTGTGATCCAAGGCTTTTACGTGGTGCCTTAGCCTTAAAAATGGGCATTTATTGCTCCCTCTGATAAATCATGTAAGTGTGTCTCTATTTTTCAATCTGCTGCTTGCTTGATTCTCCACTGAAAAACTAGAAATGGATGAAAAGCCGCCACATGTATCATTGATTTGTGTTGGAGTGGTTTGTGTTTGTGCTTTAAGGAAGACCTTTTGAAGAAAATAGTGAGGACATACGATTAATTATTTTAACAAGCAGCTTAAAGTGACAGTTTTTGTGTAAATGGGGTTGGTGGAACATTTCCGAGCAGTTAATATTTGCAGTAAACAGTAGTCAGTGCGATTTCTGGAAATGTGAAGCTAAATTGAAGTTAACAACTACTCTGAATCCATCCTAAAGCAACTCAAAGTTAAGCTGAGTGCTTTTAGGATTGGAGAAAAACTAATAGTCAAGCTAAAAACTACTCTGAATAAAGGAAACAGTTTTCACATTCTCGCAAAGAGCTTTTCACAGTTCCTTTGTATGATCTGTCATATAAATATGCCTTAAACAAGTGAGTCAGTCAGGAGAAGCTTGTGGCCAGACGTTAGGAATAAACTTCATGCAGCCACCATGTTAGATCAAGAACAAGGCTTAGAGAGCTGGGTTTTCATGGCTAAACAGTTGAATCAAAGCCTTATATCAATGCAAAGTGTCACATAAAGAGGCGTAAATCATGCTACAACTGGACTCTAGAGCAGCGACTGACATTAAGTGAAAAGTTTCCTGCTGAAAGGGTTACATGGTTTTAAAACGGATTGTTCAGCAAAAATATTTTCAAAAAATTGCTGGTTAGACTGATTTGATTTGACTGAGATGTTTTGGATTAGGGTCGCTGACCATGTGCTTTTCAGTGATGCTGTCATCCTCAGGTGTAGAAGCAGACTTGGGTGTGTTTTTGTATTTCCTTTGTTCCTCTTCCCTTCTTCTATTTTTTATTCCCTCTTCCCCTTTTAAGTTTTTTTGTCCCACCTCTCTTCTTTTTTCCACTTTTTTTTGTCCGCCTCCATATCCATAGCATTTGACATAAACCCAAAGCAATTTCTAATAAGGATACCGTACTTATATGTTTTAAGTGGAGCATTGTAGCTAAAACAGTAATGCTCCACTTGTGAAAGTCAAACCGTTGGGCTTCTCCATTGTACTCAGAAATCAATTAGAAGTGCCACACTGCAAGACAGGACACGTGTAAAAAAAGAAATCAAAAAAAGGGTTGGCTGGGGTTTCACTTCCTGTTTTAACAGCTCTTTTTTATCCAATTAAAAAATGTCCTAGACTTGAAAACTGGCTCAGAGTTGATCTGTTTAGCTGTGTTTCTCTCCTAGATGAAGCTACTAAAGAAGCAGCTTCCGATGTTAATGTTGACTTTCTCCAAAATAAAAGTTACTCCTAGATCAGACCTTCCGTTTCTTTTTTGTGTGAATGCTGTAAGGGTGTAACAGTACACAAAAGTCACAAATCGGTACGTTTTTGGTACACTTCAATCAAGAAAAATAAATATAAATGTACATTTGACTTTTTATCTTTTACTCTGATCAGAAAAAAACCAAGAACTTAATTTCCTGAATTCATTCCTTCGAATTCCTAAAATTTGTTAGATTTTATTTTGTTCTATTACTTAAAAAGGTTAAAAGAATAAAACTAACTGGAGATTTGATTGATTTTGATTGATTTCTTTACGTAAATAAAATAGTAGACATAGTCAGGGTAGACAACATAACCACTTGAAAACAGTATATTTTGATCATATTTGAGAATAAAACATGCTTAAATCACTTTGGCGTTGTTTTGCTGCAAGTCTGTGACCCGATGCAATTGGCCGGGTTTCCTTAGAGAGAAAACTGTTTGTAGCCTATTTCAATAATTCCCTGTTTTGATTCCGTCACTTAGTGACCTTTGGCTTCCCTTCCTTGTGGAGAATTCAACCCTATTTTCTCAATCTGAGATCAGATCACAACAAAAAAAACACAACCTGGTTTTAACAATAATGCAATTATATTTTTGAATGCAATGCAATGTGTGCAGTTGGGAATTATTATAAAAAAAAGCTATGCTATTTTTGTCCCAGTACAGGAAGTTCCGCAGCACATAAAAACGTATCTTTACATCATGTCAATCATTTGATTGGTGCCACTGCAGCAATCTATGGTAATCCCCTTTAGCCAATTTTGGATTTGATGTGGTGTCAGAGCCGGCCTTTCACAATGAACAATAAATCAATTGTTTGATCAATTTAAATGAGCTCAATAATTTTTCCAGTCACGATAATTTCCATTTCTATGCTTGTTTATTTTCCTCGCATGTTTCCTTCTATCTACCAAAGAGAATGGATAAAAAGGCATATATTGTCCATAAAGCCACAGTGGCAGAGTAAAATGGGATGCCTTTTTTTAATTCAGCGTTTTTGTTCCTAGTTTCCACTTTTTGTTCATAAAACTCCTAACTAGTAGTTTTGGCTGTGTTTCTTGATTGAGCCAATTATTTCCTTCCAAAAAATATCAGAGTTAATTCATTTTTTTATATATTGTTTTGGTTGTTTTGTTAATTTATTTTGGAAAATAAAAATTTATTCCAGTTGCAGTGGTAAATATTCTTTAGAAATTAAATTGTATTGATTGTTCAGAGGGTGTACATGCATTATTATTACATTAGTTGAAAATGGTCTCAAAATGACAAAATCATTCATCGCAATAAGTTCTGTGGCAATTTATCACCCAGTAAAATTTATTATAGAGCCTGCAGGCTCCTAATGGACAAACAGGAAGCTGATCATATTGGAGCGGTGGTGCAGAGATTGAAAATCCCACCAAGATTCCTTTTATGTTTTCTGATGATTTAATCCCTTATTACCCGTTCTTTACTTTCTTCACTCACGTGTAAATGCCTGAACAGCCACTGTCTACCTTCCTCCTTATTTGACTCAAATGCTCACACATCTCACTCCTTCTGCTGCCCGTCATAATGTCTCTCTTATCTTGATCTATTTGCACATCTGTCATCTTCAGCTTTATCTTCTCTGGTTGAGGTTAGAAAAGTATTTTAGCTGTCTGGTAATCCATCCATCTTCATCTAGCCTTCAGTTTAAAAACGCCGCTGCATAACGGCTTCGTTTTGAAAAAGACTGATGCTGCTCTTCAGCGCCCATAGTGGGATTTCAATCCATTACAGTAAAATCAGACTTTAACCATTCCTATTTCTAGTCAGAGTATTTTACACACTTATAGCAATGACTTTGTAAATTAGATGTTTTGAGTCCATCCCAAGTTGCAGGATAAACTTTTAATGCAGATAATTATTTCAAAGCAGGCATAATGACTAGTGTTATGCAATATGTGTATGTAGTAGGGGTGTAACGGTACAAAAAATCATGGTTGGTACGTTTTCGGTACACTTCATACAAGAAAAATCCACATGTGCACATGACTTCTCTTTTTTTTTTTTTTTTTACTTTGATCAGCATTAAAAAAAGAAACATTTTCCCTGAATTCTTTCCTTTCAATTCCTGAATTTGATCTGACTTTATATTCTAAAACTTTAAAAAAGTTCAAAGTATAGAACTGACGGAAAAGTGATTGAATGTTTTCATATACATGAAATAGTACAGGCAGACATAGCCAAAGTAGAAAACAATATAATCACCTGAAACCAGTAAATGTTGATGTTCAGAAATGTTTAAATAATACTTTGCCCATATTTGTGAATGAATCGGGCTTAAACACTTTGGAGTTATTTTGACAGCCTAGTCTCCCAGTTGTACTTGAATGCAGCATGGGCAGCTGTCGGAAAATCTTTTCTGATCAACGGGGATGCCGCCAATTTGCGTTTTATCCAAAATAAAGAGTTTATGCTGATTGGATGCTACTAGTAGCCATGTTGACATCAGCTGGTTTTTCTCTAGTATCAGTGATGTTTACATTCAGCTTGACATTGTTTCAGGTGAATCGTTCTGTTCAGTGCAGAGCATGTTATCGATCTTATTGCTCTTGTTGAAAATTGTGTTCGCTGACAAAGTTCTGGTTCGGTCCATCTTTCTTTTTCTGCTCTGGCTGCATGAGAAACCATTAATGTTCCCAAATAGAGTTTAGTGATAGCTGGGAGTCCTTTCTGTTTTGTTTTGATGTCACTTTTAAAGCTGTGGAAGGTTGCACTGTACTGAGTTAAGCACAATAGCATTCTGCATGTGTTCAGCTAGAAAACAGCTGGAGGACTTCCAACCTAAAAGAATATGGTATATGCAAAAATCATTTTCAGAAATTATAAGAAACCTTGCATTGTTGATTTTTTTTTATTTAGAGATAAGCATCTTGTTAATTACCAAAACAAGCCTCCTGATTGAGGGAACATCATCCATCCATCCATCCATCCATCCATCCATCCATCCATCCATTCTTCTTCCGCTTATCCGGGGTCGGGTCACGGGGGCAGCAGCTTAAGCAAGGCCAGCTGGGAAATATAGTCCCTCCAGTCTTGGGTCTTCCTCTGGGCCTCCTCCCGGTGAGACGTGCCTGAAACACCTCACCAGGGAGGCGTCCAGGAGGCATCCTGACCAGATCCCCGAGCCACCTCAACTGACTCCTCTCGATGTGGAGGAACAGCGGCTCTACCATGAGCCCCCTCCAGATGACTGAGCTTCTCTCCCTATCTCTAAGGGAGAGTCCACACACCCTGAGGAGAAAACTCATTTCAGCCGCTTGTATTTCGGTCACTACCCAGAGTTCGTGACCATAGATGAGGGTAGGAACGTAGATTCGACCGGTAAATCGAAAGCCTCGCCTTTCGGCATAGCTCTTTCTTCACCACGACAGACTGATACAGCGCCCGCATAACTGCAGACGCCCCACCAGTCTGCATATCAATCTCCGGTTCCATTTTTCCCTCATTCGTGAACAAGACCCCCAGATACTTAAACTCCTCCACGTGGGGAAGGACCCCGTCCCCGACCCGGAGAAGGCACTCTACCCTTTTCTGCTCAAGACCATGGTCACGGATTTGAAGGTGCTGATTCTCATCCCAGCCGCTTCACTGTCCATTAAAGTTATGAACAGGATCGGTGACAAAGGGCAACCTTGGCGGAGTCCAACTCTCACTGGAAACGAGGCCGACTTACTGCCGGCAATGCGAACCGAACTCTGACACTGGTCGTACAGGGACCTAACAGCCCGTATCAAGGGGCCCGGTACCCAATACTCCCGGAGTACCCCCCACAGTACTCCCCGAGGGGGACAGTCATTTTAAATCTAAATCTGCCAGGGGCATGAATTATTTGGGGCTTAACTGTAGATAACATGACATCAAAAACCAAAAAGGAGAAGGATTTTCTTCTTTGCACCATTCTGCAAACAACCCCATAAAACCGTTTCCCTCAGTTGCTCATTTTAAACGTAGGTGTTTGCACAGCGTCCTCTCTGTCACCCTGTCAATTTGCAATTGTCCCTTCCGCGCCATTTTTCATTTCTTCCACCCTGTCTGGACACTTTCTGCCCGCCTACAAATCAGAAATGCAATCAAGTTGCCTCTGACAAGGGCTCTCAAATCACCATCAGCATCTAAAAAAAGAGAAAGAAACGGACGGGATATTTAACCCCTGCGACCATCAGTAGCCACTTGACAAACACACACACGCACAATTTATGCTATACAGCGGTGACACACTGTAATTCAGAGGCCTATTACCGATGGCAGCTTTAAACAAGGCATGGCAGTGTGTATGTGCGAGTGTGTGGCCTCAGTTTGTGCGACAACTGAGCGGAGAGGCGCTCTCTGATTACTGCTGATTTGTTTTCAGCTTCTCGGTGGGAAAAAAATATAAGAGGGAGCATTGACAAGCAAGCAACCTCGCTCCCATGAAAATATACATCAGAAGTGTAGAAACTGTTCAAACATTCTTCTCTGTCAGACTGTCACATCTTAAAAAAATAAAAATAAATAAAGAGGAAAACATATTGACAGAAGCTAAGAAGCAAATTTAGGCCAAAGACGCCTCAGGAGGAATGAATGTCTGGGAATGAAGGTGCAGGCAGACAAAAAGAAGGGAAAAAAATAGAAGAAAAGACAGGAAACACTGTTTGGGTCCTAGTTTAACAGTCGCTGCACACGTCAACACTGCAAATGACAGCACACACATTCAAACATACTTCTGGTACTGTGACTGCAGCCTAACTGCTGCTCGCCTTCTTTATGCTCGCCTGAAGGCTGCAATCATGCAGAAAATATTTTTATATTTTTAGCAGACAGGCGGATTGACAAGGAAGAGCCTCTTTATAGATCCTAATCAGGCAACAGACAATGCGGAGGATTAACTTTAAGATAAAACTCAGGTTTTATTTTCTTTGTATTGAACCTGGATGTCATTTTTTGGCCTCGCACACCCACACTAGCCCGATTAGACTTCGTCTCAGGGCTGCGTGGGTGTGAAAACCTTGTTTGACTGACATTTGCCTCACACTGCAGTTGTGAGGATGGCTTACATCTCTTTTGGCCGTAACTGGTCTGAGGGCTTTCAGGTGACGTAAACAACAGCAGAGCTGCATTTCATCCAGCACCACACTGTACTGAGCTCCAATCCCAGAGTACACCTGCGTAAGAATGCCAGCTGTAGGTTTTAGATGGGGGTTCGTTATAGTCTGTCTGTGCATGCATTTTCTATACCAATTATCAACTTATTACAATCCAGTAAGTTGGCAGGTGAACTTTCGAACTTGCAACGTTTTTTTCTCCCACTGGAGGTTGAGGAATTTTCCAAATCTGGATGAAAACTAAACAGAAAGTGATCATAGGTAGTTCCAATGTCTGATCTATTGCAGTCTTGTTGAGTCATCTTTCAGAGAATTTTTCATTGAACCTTTGGTATCAGATTGTAATTCGCATACACAGACATATGCTCAGGATATGCATGAATGTTTCTACTAATATATTCAGACCACATCATCTTTCTAAATGTACTTTACCAAGTTCTGCAGCCATCAAAAAAAGTTTTGGCATTACATTTGACTGCTCTTCTTGGCAGAATTGGTGAATTTCATTCAAATTAGTGGGTCTCATGACAAGGACCCAGTTCTTGCACTTAGTTATTTTACACATTTTCTAGGTTTGTGGTAAGGCAAAAGCCTTTCTAGAAGCTCACTGTTGGTCGGCTTTATCTATTTCTCAATTGGTTTGAGAATCAATATCCTCTTTGACCCAATAGCCTTGTCTACATTTCAACTATCTGACACTTTAATGAAATAATAAAAAGTTATGAGCTTCAGGGAACATTCCAGGTACCGCCAATGCTCAAGCCTGTCTGCAGTCCTTAGAGGGGGTTGGACAATAAAGTAGCTCCTGCTTCTAAATCAACACTTCTATGTGCAATTGAAATTTGCAGGTCCTAACATGGAGTTCTGTGTTCAGAGGAAGCATGGACTGAGCTCTTTGACCAGAATGACAAGAAGTAGCACCCAGTGGGATGCTGGTTATTTTGCCTTTTCACAATTTTTTTTCCTCTGTATTTTAGACTATTGCATTCCTGATGTTTCCAGGCAAGAGACGGCGCAGAAGGAATGCATTATTAATAATTCTCCTGATCCTCTCCATGTATGTCGTCTTTATTCATGCGGACTTTTCAAAACCTGACCACAAGAAGGACATGGGTTCAGCCTGCAGACCAGTGCTGCTGTCACGGTTGCCCAGAGACAGCACATCACACCCGGGCGGCGCTAACAACACCAGCGCCTTTAAAGAGGTAACTCCATCGCATCCGCAGAAGCGAGAGCGCTTTCAAAAATACAAACGGGGGGTGAGAAGACCCGCTGACTTCAGCACTCAATCACTGGACTCTGCTCCAGTGTTTTGGGCACCGTCTACGCTCAGCCATCGGTTAGTAGCTTGTTGGCTTTAGGTTCTGCAGCTGTACTGAATCAGGATCAGCTTAATGGGCCCAAATGTTTCACAGACTAAACCAAATGTCTGAGCAATTAAGATCATGAGCTGTTATAAAACTTTTAACGGAAATGAAAAAAGCATCCAGATAACCCTACAATTTAAAATAAAAATAAAATATTTTTATCAATAACATAATGGTTAACAAATGTTTTTCTTTGTCAGTGTTTACTGACGTCACTCAGGTCTTTTCACTTGATGTGTTTTTGTTTCTTACAAACTTTCAGTTATGGCAAAAAAGGTGTGTGAATAAAGGGTTTAGGTGAATTCAGTTTTTGTGTGTATTTTATAAAAAATAGTTTACTAAAGAGTTGCATAAAAAGGCCCAGGGCTGCACTTAAAAATATATTTCTACATTTTTTCGATCGTCCCTAAGCTACAAGTGGTAGCACCATGCAGTGGTTGTCAGGTAAACAGCATCAGAACTGCATCCACGGTTCCAGGTGAACTTCTATTCTCTGTCGCAGACCAGATAAAGGGATTATCGCTCTACGTCACTCCCTGCTTTACTGTGCGTTTAGTGTGCAGAAAGAGACACGACTCGGGTGTAAAGCACCAAAAGAAGCGATTGGAACGAGCAGATTAAGAATGCAGCGATCACTTCACATCAGGTAAGCCTTAGCTAACAAACAAGCTAACACAGCAAATCAGCACTGCAGGTGCAAGATAACCTCCAATAATAACAGTGGGAACTGGAGTTATGTGAAGTTTCGGTTCCACATCATTTTGTTCATGTTGATACCACGTGTAAATGTGATTGTGGAGCTCAAAACCAAAATTGCATGGATCTCTCCTGTATTATAAGAAAAGAGCAACAACATCCGGTTTTGTCCTTCATTTACACCAAAGATTGTAGTTTTTCAGTCATATTTAGTAATGTTAATTAATCGTGATTAATTCACGGCTACCCTGCGATTAATTAGATTAAAATTTGTAATTGTTTGAAAGCCTTAGAAATAATATAAGTGTAGTCAGGTGTATGTATCTATAGGAGTCTTTATATAGTTTTGGCCCTGTGTGAATTGGAGAAAATCCACAATGAATTCAAATTTCTTGTTTACAAAAAAAAATAAAATAAATTAGGTTGATCTCATTCAGCTCTGAAAACAAGAGTTTGAATTATATTATTAAAACACCCGAAATATAACCTCAACAAAGAACATCTACAATCAAGACTTCCTTTCTCACCCAATGTGACAAATATATTCACAAGTGAATGCAGCGTTAGATGTACATCTAGACAACTTAAGGCATACATGTTATCAGGTCAGTAGCAAAAAGCAGGCACAGATGTGATGAGACCATTCTAAGAGATGAGCACAGAAGATGATAAAGAAAATAAGAGCACATCCATTTCTTTTTTGATGACTACTCCTCTGTGAGAGCATAAAGTCGCTATGCTCCCACCTGAGCCCTTCCATTTCCCATCTCTTTGCTTTTGTATCCATAACAGGTAAAGTATTTCATATCACGATCAAGTCAAGTTACATCCGGTATATTCCAGATGTGAACTACAGAACTCCTCAGCCAATGAAATATAAGAGTAATAGATTGATAAATGAATGCAAAGTTGTTTTTAAATTGATTTAGAGTATGACATTCGAAAAGTAAGCTGTAAAATCAACTAATTCTTTTAAATCTAAGATCAATTTTAAACAGCTTCTAACTTGAGTGAAGACATTCTTCAGTGAGTCAACATCACAATGTGCACAGATGTAAAACATGTAAGATGTAATGTAAATAATATTTGCGGGGAAATGGGGATCGCAACCTGCAAATGTTCAAATGAATAGTTTAAACACCAAATGCACCTGAATATGCATTAATACGCAGAGTTCAAACCACCTTGGCACTACTTCCGGAGCTAAAATCCACTCTTCCTTTTCTCCACACTTAGGGGTACAGCCAATCAGCGGCAAAGAAAATGAATGCCGCTCCTGGATTGGCTGTTTTGCAAACACCAGACACTAGCATGCCAAGTAACATTGCGTCTAGGTATTCCGCTTCCAAAGCTGCATTTTCTGTTGAATGTTAGATATGATCAACGAAGAAGAAAAAAAATCAGCGACTAGGTGATTTTTCCACGAAAAATTTACAGTTAAGTTGGACCAAAAAAAAAAATACTGAACCGTGAATAGATGGGTCTCCACTGTGTTTCAGGTGTGATGGAAAAAGGGAGCCGTGTTTAACAAACAAATGGAATCCAAAATAAAATGTGACATTTTACAGAAATAGCTGATATCGGTGAGCAGGGAAAACTTTCAGTAGTTTCTGTTGTATTTTGGCCGCTGAAGCTCCGGTAGCTGTTACTACCTGGTAAGGCGGGGCTTGACTCAGCTTGGCTCTCCTCGCCACACAGAATGACCTGGCCAGGCATGGCACAAAAAAAATAATAATAATTTGAAACATACTCCAAAAAAATGTCGAAACTCAAAGCTTAGCGCAAGGCTCAAGGTTAGAGATTTTCATGAACAGCTTCTCTATACGTTTTGTAAACACACGGTTGACTGGAGGCGCAAGGATACATGTGACAACCGCTTAAAGTGAAGAGGCACATCAGAAACACGGTTTGGTAAAGGAACGCAAACAGGACGCTGCAGGAACAGGAGACACATGTCGTATACGGGATGTTAACGGAGATGTCTGGGGCAGGGTTGGGAAATATAAATGACACAAAGGTGATCAGTAATGGAAGGGCTTACCGTTTGCAGGTTTCTCTGTGAGACACATTTTGGTGTTGAGCTCAGCTCTAAAGCCTTTTTTTAAAGCTAGAATTTCTTTTATAAAATGTGAAAAACATGAGTTTCTTTGTTTTGCACATAGTGTTTGAGTGACAGGGAAATGCTTTTAAACACTTTGTAATATTCAGTGTTCGGTTAAAGCACAGCACTCTTATATTTGTAAAACCTGAGTAGCAGTAAACGTGGATCTCTTGTCTTTATTTTTCAACAAAGTTAAAGTTGAAGCTGGAATGAAATGAAATGTGTGTAAAACTACCCACACCAGAAACAACTTAGAATTAACTAAGATATGTAAAACCCTAGAAACTGATTTGGGTGTACTTTCTTTTCCCCCTGTGTTAAACTATTTCACAACACATCATTGTGAATGTGTCGCCTCTCTTTTTTGAAAACAACCACAGCCAGATTTTGCATCCTAACTGTAGCACAAAGTGCAAACAAGTCAAAACGCATGTCATTCAGTTGTTAAAGCTAGTTCTGTAAAACAAGAGCTGTGAGTAACAGCGATACAAAGAGAACTAAAGCATCTAAATACACCAACAAGACAGCAACGGAATTATAAATCATCCAAGATCTTCCCAGCTGTTTAACTAACAGTCCTGGTTCTCCAGTTATTCTCAGACTTCATTGTTTTTGCATCGCTGTTTGCCACCTCCGAGCCCTTGCTGACAAGATAAATCAATAATAGATGAAAGCTGCGTCTTCTGTGAGGTTTTTCCTCTCCGTCTGGCTGCAAGAGGTAAAAATATCACATAATAGAGCGATACATGATATTGATCTCTCGAACGCTGCATGAAACTTTGACGACCACTTGTAGCACATTGTGTGCTCTCAACCGTCTCTCCCTGAAACAGCCTTTTCAAATCGACAGCAAGTCTGAGTTGATAAGGAGAACTGCCGACTTTGCGTCTCAGTTTGTCTCCTATTTCTCAGGATAGCTAACAACTCTGCGTGCCCTTGTCACTCATGTATATTTTTTACCTTTTCTTTGAAGACACCTTTTTTATGCCTTCAAGAAATCTTCCTCTGCTTTCACTGGCTCTTTAAAGTCACAATTTTTTCCACTGTTTTTTTCTCTTTTTTCTGCTTTGTACTTGCTTACTGTTCCTTCTCTGCTTATTGAATATGCAGTTTTCTGTGAAAATAGCTGAAACTTCTGTCATCAGATCATCAAACCCGTCATAGCAGAGCTCTCCAGACCTCCAACTGACGGAATAGTCTTCAACCCTCTGTTGAAAGTCTTGTCCTAGACCAAAACTCACAAAGCCTTACTCTGCTCCCACAATAATAAGAGGAAATTAATTAGTCCTCTTCACGTATTTGTTTTCTCTATGATTTCAACATTTTCATGGTCAAAAATAGGGTTGTAAGAAAATATCGATACACCGATATATCACGATATCTTGTTTCCCTATATTGTATCGATATTCAAAACAAAACTATCCTTTTTTTTAGATTTTTTTTAAGGATTTTAATGGAATCATTATTGATTACAGCAATTTTTGTAGTAAAATTAAAAGTATAACTGGTAGTTTGTGGCTGTTTTCACCTTCTTTGTTCCAGTGGATCAACTAGATCTAGTAATAAAACTGGATGTGTTAAAGTATGAAACAGGTTGGAGTGTTTAGAATGCTGTGACAGTTTTCCTACAGTTAATTTGAGTTTTAAAAATCACAATATATAGTCTTACTCATAGTAACGCGATATATCGAGATATATCGTACCGTCTCCCATGTAATGCGATACATATCGTATCGCCAGATTTTTGTCAATATACATCCCTAGTCAAAAATCTCTGAAAAAATGCATTGTCTTTTTGAATACATGGGAGAAGGGTATGGTGAGGCAGTGATGAGCTTTGCCTCAATTCAGTTGTTGCAAGCTCATTGCTCTCTCTTTGTCGCCAATATACATGTTTGATTACAAGCAGGGCTGGTGTTTACCATTTTGGTGCCCTAAGCACAAACGTCTTGAGGTGTGATGTTCCCCCCCATTCACCCCCCAAAATATTCTTGAGCTGCATTTTTCAAAACTGGGAGATGGGGGAGTGTCTCAGGCAACGTATTCGCATGCTGCACATCTGTATCTATTTAATAGTGGCTAAATAAGAGTATTTATTTCCTTATATTTATAATGTGTTTCTTACTGAACATGTTGGTCCACAGATTTTTGTTAACCAAATTATTACCAACTTAAGTTCAAATAATTCTCTTTCAATGCAGATGTACTATACACTATTGTATTCTAGAGCTGCAGCTAACTATTCCTTACTCAAATCAGTGAAAATGTGAAATGAGCCTATTAGTGAGTGAGTACGTTTACATGCACATCTGAATTGCGCTTTAGGCAACATTGAGCTCAATTCAATTCAGTTTATTTATATAGCGCCAATTCACAACAGATGTCATCTCAAGGCACTTAACAAGAAGTCATTTCAATACAATTATACAAACATTCCAATCAGTTAAAAAGTTTCCTATTTAAGGAATCCCAGCAGATTGCGTCAGTCATTGGCGTGAGGTTGGGCAGATTTGCAACCACAGCAATCCTTCAGCAATCCCTCATACTGAGCAAGCATGTAGCGACAGTGGAGAGGAAAAACTCCCCTTTAACAGGAAGAAACCTCCAACAGAACCAGGCTCAGTAGGAGCGGCCATCTGCCATGACCGTCTGGGGGTTTGAGAAGACAGAGCAGAACACAGAAGGAACAGAAGATCCGATATAAGAGAACTTTCTATGTTACAGAAAGTAAAAAGTTGATAACAGGACACAGTGGATGTTCAGTTACTGAGAGGATCATCCCAGTCGATGACCCCCGTCCAACAGGGCATTGCAGCCAAGCAGGATACCAGACCAGGTGTATCTTCGATGGGGAGAAAAACACTGAGAGAAAACAAAGTTAACAGTCGAAATAACAGAATGTACTGTAATACAACTGGAGAGAAGTAGAAGAAAAGGAAGTAGCAGAGTGAAGAAAATTGGTCAGTCTGTCCTCCAGCAGTCTAAGCCTATAGCAGCATAACTACAGAGATAGCTCAGGATGACCTAAGCCACTCTAACTATAAGCTTTATCAAAAAGGAAAGTTTTAAGCCTGGCCTTAAAAGTAAACAGAGTGTCTGCCTCACGGACTAAAGCTGGGAGCTGGTTCCACAGGAGAGGAGCCTGATAACTAAAAGATCTGCCTCCCATTCTACTTTTAGAGATCCTAGGAACTACAAGTAAACCTGCAGTCTGAGAGCGAAGTGCTCTTTTAGGAACATATGGAACAATTAGATCTCTAATGTATGATGGAGCTTGATTATTAAGGGCTTTGTATGTAAGAAGAAGGATCTTAAATTCTATTCTGGATTTAACAGGGAGCCAATGAAGGGAAGCTAAAACAGGAGAAATGTGATCTCTCTTTTTAATATTCATCAGAACTCTTGCTGCCGCATTTTGGATCAACTGAAGGCTTTTAATGGCATTTTGTGGACTTCCTGATAGTAAAGAATTACAGTAGTCCAGCCTTGAGGTAACAAATGCATGGACTAGTTTCTCAGCATCACTCCTGGACAGGATGTTTCTAATTTTAGCAATATTCCGGAGGTGAAAGAAAGAAATCCTAGAAACCTGTTTAATATGGGATTTAAATGTCAAGTCTTGGTCAAAAATAACGCCGAGGTTCTTTACGTTATTACTGGGGGACAATTTAATGCCATCCAGATGAAGTGATTGACTAATCAGTTTCTGTTTAAGAACTTCTGGTCCAAAGACAGCAACTTCTGTCTTGTCAGAATTTAAAAGCAAAAAGTTTAGGGTCATCCATGCTTTTATGTCTTCCAGACATGCCTGTAATCTACCTAACTGACTGGGTTCATCAGGATTTATGGATAAATATAGTTGTGTATCATCGGCATAGCTGTGGAAATTTATCCCATGCTGTCTAATGATTCTACCAATTGGAAGCATATATATGGTGAAAAGAATTGGTCCAAGGACAGAACCCTGTGGAACTCCACAAGTAACCCTTGAGAGTGAAGATGATTTATCATTTAGATGAACAAACTGGAATCTATCAGACAAATATGATTTAAACCAGCCTAGTGCTGTTCCTTTGATCCCTGCAACATGTTCAAGCCTTTCTAAGAGAATATTATGAGCTAATACCTTAATCAGAAGGGAAGCCTTTATCTGAGTTTACATGCCACTCAGAAAATCTAATTACCGATTGAAGTGCGTTCGACTCTTGCGCCCTTTTCAAGTTGCCATTCTTCCGGTTGGCTTAGAGATTCACAGATAGTAAACAAATGCTGGCGGAAGTGAAGACGACGTAAAAGCAAGATATGCAAAATGAGTGAAGAAATGGAAAACAACACTGCAGCACAGTACATTTCGTAAGTACTGTACTGACTGATTGTGTTAGACCCATTGCTGCCACTGTGGTCTTGTCGGTCTTGTGTTGTTATTCCCACTTCCACAGTCTTGTCACTTTCTGGGAATAGCTCGGCTAAGCTGCCTCTACAGTTTACATGCAGAGAAATTCAGCTTTCTAACTGCATTATGTGGGAGTTTTAGCTCGATTAAGTAAGTAAAATGTGCCATATTCACCAGAGTTAGATAGGTGAGAAAAAAAACATTTTGTAACCAGCCCAGTCATTCTCCTGTTCTGGCAGCAGTGCGTTTGCTTTAGCTTAGCATAAACAATGTAAGTGAATGGGAGCAACCATCGTTTTGCGTGCAAAAGTGATTAAAATGACTCAATAATGATCCTAATTATTCCCGATGAACTCAATAATCATATTGACTGCAAATGAAAAGTAAGAAGTAACATGAAGTAATTACAGGAGCCGATTTAGACTTTGGACTACATTACGACAAAGCACCGCTCTAAGCCGCCGCTGAAAGGCGCAAGGACATGACACAGCGGTGGCAAAAGCCACCTGCTTTTGGAAACACAAATACGCGAGCTGAGTTTTTATTGCAGTAGTTTGAGTACTTACAAGTCTAATACAAGAAAATGGCTGTTACTTGTGTAGCAAGGGGTTGTGAAAACAAGCCGAAAACATAAAGCGACAGGATATCTCACAGAATCATGCAATTTCTTTGTTTGTACCTTTCCATTTAATTTCCATGCTTCCAGAGCTGCAATATAATGAAATCTATATAAAAATGATCAGGCATAGACTAACACCATCCAGTCAAATCGTTTCTCATCTATAAATCGTCAGGGGTGGGGATTACAACATTACCTTGTCAATACAGAGATGATGAAAGAGGCTGAAGCGCTGATTCCAATCTAATAAGGTTTCGCCCTGGAATCTATGAGCTGTCACAGCTATGGACTATATGACAGCTAAGTCTAAATGGAGGTGGGCTGAGAGATGAAGAGAGCTGAGGTGCCAATCCCATCTCAGCAGAAGTACAAGCTGTCAAGTGTGGGTTACGCTTCATGATAATCTTATCAACCACATCAATATTAAGGAGGGAGGAAGATGATTACCTGATGACTATATCTATGATGGAGCTAAAGAGATGACTGAAGCAGGGCTTATTTCATTCTTCCTAAGAGTATGTGTACGGCATCAATACAGGATCAGCTCAACGAGAATGAAAAACACATTTGTAAATTTGAGTAAATGAAAAAAAATACTGTAAACTTGAAAATAAAATAAAAAATAACTATAAAGCCAGAACTGTAAACAAAGAAAATAAAATTCAATAATTAAAAGCTGAATTAAAATAAAAAATTTATATTAAACCTGCAAACTAAGCTGGATTCATGTAATCGTATGTGATTTGTTGGTTAAAACTGCGGTTTTGCATTTTCAAGTCAATGGACTTTTTTATTTATCTTGCCTCGATCAATCAGGCTTTATAACTCCACTGTTGGGGTAAAAAGGGATGGAGAAGGAAAATTGTGGGGGAGACATGACAGTGCTGTCTCTTTTAAACTTTTATAATGATGGTTTTAAGTCTATCTATCTATCTATCTATCTATCTATCTATCTATCTATCTATCTATCTATCTATCTATCTATCTATCTATCTATCTATCTATCTATCTATCTATCTATCTATCTATCTATCTATCTATCTATCTATCTATCTATCTATCTATCTATCTATCTATCTATCCCTTCACCTTCAGTCCTCAGCTTCCACTCATAATTGAGCCTTTTCGTTCTCGTAGCTGAACATATTTTTATGTGGGGATTCTGGGAAGATGGCGAAGTGAGCAGTTTAACTTTTGTGGGCTCTGATGTTCAACTCAAAAATAACCTTCTTACCTGCTTAGACCTCAGTCAAGTTAACTGGATATACAAGCAGGCGCGACACTTTTTGTTTTTACAATACAAAGAACTCTGTCTTTTTCGGCCACTTTTCACCAAGGCGGCTATATGACTAACATTTGTAAAGATCATGGCTACCACCTTGGGGCTCTTCGGCAGGCGTGTGACGAAGAGGATATTGAATGGATGGAGCAGCAAGACTCGCCACAAGCTGATCAACACCACACACCTGTAAAAAGCCCAAATCCCAAAAGATTTAAGGCTAATTTACCACAGGCACAAAATGAGGTCTCAAATTCCTCCCAAAGTACACCCAAAGTGAGTACTTAAAGGGATACGAATTCCAACTACAATCGGCTGGGTCAGAAGGGGAAAGCCAGATGAATTATCATGCAGTTTTCTGTGACAACTGTTCGAGACCAAGTGTGGAAGATGTCTAAGGACGCTATGATCTGCAAAGAGATGGAGATTCGTTTTAGAGAGGACTTTTGCAAAGAAGGATGGATGCGGTGTCATTGATGGTCGTCAAATCATAGAATGAATTAACTTTCTGCTTCACTTTCATAACCACCTAAATAAGAAGGTATAATTGCTCTGAAACATAAGTTTATTTTAAATTTGATGTGGTTTAATAGCTTTCACAGAGAATAACAGTTATAAAATCTAAGAAGACAGATTGTTTTACAGCCCTACTTTAGTTTATTTGGCGCATTCAAACTACAATCTATGGTTCTTTATTATCTTTAAATGTTTGAGGATTAAGAAATGGCATAAAGCGCAAGGCAGTTTTTCTTTTTTGCAAGGAACAACAAAATGTAAATAGTATTTTTTTTCTTTCAAGAGACCCACAGCAGCAATGAGAACACAGTGGGGTAGTGGTGACATATTCCTATCTCATGGTACTTCTCATTCAGCTGGAGTGGCTATTTTCCTAAACCGTTTTCGTGGTACACTTATTGATGATAAAAGTGATACGGAAGGTAATTGGTTAATGGTAAACATTCAAGCGGATTACCCCAAATATATTTTAACAAATGTTTATAGATTCAATAATAGAACCAAAAATCAGAAATCATTTTTTGACCTAAAACGTATGAAAGAATGGAAAATCAATTTACTCAACTGAAAAAAAGATTGTTGCGGGCAACTGTAAAGTCTCATCACTTGATAACCACTTGATAACCAATTTCTCCTGCCCCCTCGATCTTATTGATAATTGCCGTAAACGTATCCATAGTTTTATTCTGTTTCTAAATTCTTTTAAGGCTTTTGATTCTTTAGAGCATTATTTTTTATTTAAGGCTCTGGAAACTGTTGGTTTTGGACCCAGATCTTGTGACATAATGAGAATGATGTACAATGATATAAGGAGTAGCATTGCACTCAATGGAGGTTTTTCTAACTGTTTCAATATCAATCGTGGTATTTGACAATTAATAAAATCTTTTCCTTCTCGAGGGAATCAGATTTAACGTTAAATCTTGAAAAATGTGAAATCCTGGCAGTACATAACTGTAATCAAACTCATATCAATATTCCAGTGACAAATTAGGTAAACTACCTTGGTCTGGTAATAAATAAAATTGCTAATGATCGAGAGAATGCCAACATAACTCTCAGATTGAATGGGGCTCAGAAAGTATTCAATCGCTGGCTAACATGATTTATCTTTAATAGGTCGTATATTGTTGTTAAAAGCAGAGAGTCTCTTAAGACTTATATTCCCTTGTTATTCAACTTTGACCTTTCCAAAGATTATCAAATTGTCCAATTCTAATATACTGAGTTTTATTTGGAATACATTATATACGTAAATCACAATTAGTAAAGGAGTATGGAAATGGAGGCTTAAGATTTTGAATCCATTATTGCAGCTTTTAGACTTAAACGGCTAGAATAATATATTTCCCATCCACAATCTATGTGGTACCATATTCCAAATAAACTCTTAATTAAGGAACGGTGGCATTTTTGTATTTCTGATTATATTGATCATTTTCTATATGCCAACCGTTGTGACAACAAATATGTAGCAGCAATATATGCAATATATATGAAATTGTCTAGTGTTTTTCTTTTTATTTGATTTTGTAACTGATTCAGTTATTGCATTCATCATCCATTGCCTTTATTCATTCAGTTTATTTATATATTATCTTAAAATTTTGCTAGAGTAGTATGTGTATAAATTACAGCACCTTACTGAGGTGATTTAAGTTGTATACATCAAATACAACACCAGTCTAAAAGATCTCTTTACAGTTGTATCTGACCATCAAGAAAGTTGCAAAAGCCAAAGGATTTCTAAAAAATGTAACCCATAATATAGTTATTAATACATTTATGTAATTTACAGGACAAAACCAAAGCCAATCACACGGAAGCCCTGAAAGGCAAAAGGGGATTCTTTTTTTACCTGTTTCTAAAGTCTGGCCAACTTTTCTTTTTCTCTCCACTTTAAAATATTTTTACAGATTTTGTTTTGATTGGACATGACTTTTAAAGTTATTGTTTTTTCTCACGTAAGCCCTGAAAGGCAAGGAGATTTCTTTTTTGATGACCTGTGTTCTAACTCTGACCAACTTTTCTTTTTCTCATGTACAAGTAAAAATCAAAAGTTCTAGGTTAAAATGTTCTTATGTTTTTCTTTTCCGCGCTTAAAGATGTGAGAATAACATCTTATGGTCAAATCTGAGTACAGCAGTCCATGGAGAAAAACAAAAGAATTTGCTCTCAGCCACTCACCCCCTCCCCTTCGTGAGTTTCATGCCGAGTTGCCAGGTACGGATCAGCGCCAGAACTTTCAAGATGAGGAGTGAAATCGAGTCGTACACACCAAGTTCATAAGTCGATAAAGACTATTCACTGCAATATCCAGTTGTTGGTAATTGACAAAAGTAGCTTCAAATATTTTTAGAGCAGACATTTTTTTTTCTAATTTACTGCTAGCATTTTTTGCTCAACATTAGCCTCTAGCCCGGTTGGTGTTGAACTATAAATGTGGGCTCACATGTTATTGGCTCTGGAACCAGGAAGTAAGGAGGCAGGACAGATTCTGAACAATAACTACGTCCCTCTGCGGCCTTTTTAAAACGATAAAAACTTGCAACCACCCAGCTGGCTGAGAAGGAAATCTGTTTCAATATAACCATCCTTCCAACATGATTGAGACATTAAACTGTTGTGTGATTATTTCACGGTAACATTTTTACATATTGCATCTTTAAGCCCTGAAAGTCGAGAGACAAAGAAAAGTTGGTCAGACTTAGTAAATGGGTATTGGGGGAAAAAAAATTAATAAAATCCCCATTGCCTCTCAGGGCTAAAAAGAGAGCGAGAGACCGAAATTATTATTATTTTTTTTTATATTTTAATGTAGATTGGGTTTTTTTTTACTTGCACATTACAGAAAGTCTAGAGAAAAAGAAAAGTTATTCAGGAAAAGTTTTCCCCTTTGCCTTTTAGGGCTTCCGTATAATCATGTTTATCGAGACAAAAATAACTAAGTACACAGCAGAGAGTATAGCTTCATTCATTTCATGTACCACTTCTTTTTTGTAAAGTTCGAATAGGAAGCCTCAAACATTGGTGTTTAAATGGTTGGCAGTTTTATATTTGTGTTGATAAACAGATCTGATAGGCTTCCACAGCCCAATATGAGCATTAGGAGGCCCAACAATATGGAAAAAAAAGACCAACACTCAGAGACAGAGAAACTAAACTAACTGATAATTTGCTCCTGTCCAGCCTTATCAGATCTTTAGCTGTCAGAGCTGTGGGCAGTTGATCACTCACAGACCGCCATGGCTATCGTGCTTGACAGCCGCCACCCACGGGCCGATAGACGAGACAGATAGCTGACAAGAGGCCTGCATAACTGAGAGCGAGACGGAATGGTGCAACAGCCACTTCGATGGGATCAGATCTTCAGTGAAAGACTGTGGCGCTGGGGTTGAAGACGGCGGCAGCACCACTGACAAGCTGCAGGCGCCAATAGGAGGAAAATTAGATGGAAAGATGATGACGACGATGATGGTGATGGATGGGAGCTATAATTGATATGACCAACGGATCATTTAGGATGGAGAGAGGAGCATCATAACGTACAACACAGAGGGGGAAGGAATTAAAATAGAGAGAGATCACAACAAAGATCGAGCTTTGGAGATATTTATGCCCGAACTGGCAAATGAATCAGGTTAGAAAACCAAATCTGACAGTCTTTAAAAAAGCTCCTCTAATATAATTGGGAAGTTTGTGTAAGGGGAACATGAGCTACATTGACTGGCTCCATCTATAAAAATCTACAGTAAAATTATGAAATAATTTCATAAGTCACATAGAAGCTCAAGAAAAACAGAATTATTACCTAAAATGTTCAGTGTAAACCAGCATATTATGTTTTTTTGTTTAGTAATTTCTGCTGCCTGGTGTACTTTTTTGATTTTCTGCCTGCAACTTGGTTCTTTTTCATTCAAGCAAATCCTTGCTTAAAAGGCAGCTGGAGCCGCTGGACGGTCCATCTGTGGGGCGCATTATTACAGGTCCTCCAACATTTTTCTAACTCGCCTCTGGACTTCAGTTTGTTTGGGATGATTTGGAATGCTGCATTTGCCTTTTACTCTAAATTTAAAAAGCAGATTACGTCTGAGAGTTGAACAGCTTTAAAAAGCAGAAATACACCTGTGAAGGTATTGATGAAGTCTGGCTGTTTTGATAAGTTAGAACTGGGTGTTCTTTAAGTCTGTTCGCCTCTCTTTTGTTTGATATAGTCCAAAAACTCATAACAATTTGGGCCTTTTTTTCTGGTTTAGCTCTCATCTCCCAATCTTTCTCTATTGTTCATTGTAAAAACATCTAAAAGGGAATGAACAATATGCAATTATATGAACATTTCTCTTAAGGATTCTTTTCCTTTTGAATCATTTCAGGTCTAACATCATCTGAAGAATTTATATTACACCCTATTTTTTGTGGTTGTGGTTCTGATTCCTGTGCATACCTCGCTGAGTAAATACGAGCACAATTAAGTACATTTGCTTGGTGGACTAAAATAACTTAAAAGATGACTAAATCATTCGCAGGTATAAAATATTCCCTTGGCAGGCTCAAATCTAAAACGTTTAGTCTGACACGATCAAAACTGCAGAAGTTACAAACTGGCAAAGGGATGAAATGATCAGCAAGTAGATTAAAAGTTAATATTTCTGAAGAAATTCATAAAATCTGCAACTACTTGAGACACCTCTAAAGATGCTTATAAGTCCCTATTTTAGATGTGCTTTAGTATGAATTATTATGCGCAGTGGACACCGTCTTAGCACTACCGCTGAAGCTAACTTCCACAGTCTTCCTTGTTTTCTCTCTTGGGAGTAAAGCCAATCAGCTCCAAGACAACTAAATGCTGGTCCTTGATTGGCTGCTTTGAAAATGCAAGCCAATAGCATGTCAAGTTTTAATCTTTAAAAATAAACATCCACAAATAGGTGTATTTTCCTTTAATAGTTTTGAGTTATATTCCACAGAAAAATCTGCGAATACTGAACTGATCATATTTGGAGTTCCAGTGTAATGTGTTTTAATCTGATTCCATAAAACACACAACCGCTTATCAGAGGTTGCTCAGTATGCCAAACCGTTGTGTTTAATGAATCCAAGTCCTCAAGCCTTTGATATTAAGGAGCGCTTTCATTGTGTACATGCTCAAAAATATTTTGTGCCCCCTCGATGGAGTCTTCGGATCTAGTCTGGCTGCATGTGGAGCGAATGTCCAGACATGTTTCTCACAAAAAGAAGTCTGCTTTTTATTTTTCTCATTTTTCACCCTCACTTTCTATTTTTAAGTACGCCAAATGACACAAGATGAAATTAAACAGAGCCAACTGGATCAACTTCTTTCTTACACACCATCACCCTATCTAGGTTGTGTGGGATTTTAATGACATATTTATGGTCTCGGCACATCTATATAGTGAGAAAGGAAAAACAGTCACTTTTAAAAATACCAACCATACCGTGATTTTTTTTTAAATGCTGCTTTGATGAAAATGTATCTAAAAAAAAAAAACCTCATCATGTCAATCAAATGGGAAAAACAAGCAGACATCTAGCCGTGAAGCTGGGAGAAGAAAAAGAAAAGAAAAGGGTGTGAAGAAGATTGTGTGGGGTAGCAAGTGAGACTGTGGGCGAGATATAGAGGGCAAAAGGGCAGAACTATGAGAGAAAACTAGATGGATAGACGGGCTGTCTGATTGCCATTTGGCGTTTGACAAATGGAGAAGAATCCAGCTGGGGTCAAATTACTGAGTCTGCCAACTCAGAAAGATGGAGAGAGATTTCAGAGGAAAAGTTCACATTTTCTCCTGATGCAGAAAACAGCAGCCTCAAGCAATATTACAGCGTGTATATTAAAGAAATTAATAAATGCAACTGTGTAGGTTTACAAGGGTGATCAAGGTCATTGAAATTGAATCGTCCTGATTAGTTCATGAACTAAAAACCCAAAGCTGAGCTGTTCTTGCGGCTTACACATGACTTTTTTCATCCTCTGTTGTATGATGAGTCATGCACTCCTGTGAAAGGAAAAGGTTTAATGTTGAAGAAATCCGTTTGGCATTCTGTGATATTCTGGGGCGCCAGTGCCTCAGGAGGTAGGGGGTCCGTTCTGTAACCTGCAGGTCGTGAAAAAAAACTTAATGCATAGAAAATTATAAGCTCATTACTATGAAATATTTGTCATTTTCCTTGAAAAATGTATTATAAAACATTTAACTGTGATTTTTTTTTGTTATTTTCTTGTCATTTTTATTCAATTTCATCTGTATTTGTTCCAAAATCTCGTTTTTTCAGTCAGTTTTTATTTCACAATGGTGTTTTTCCCAGTGGCTTATTTATTTCATTATGACTCTTTTCAACTGAATGAGTTCATCTGCCAATCAGGATTAGTGGTTCTGACCTCCAAGCTCATTGGCTGGCGCTTAAACCTCGATCTTACTGGATAGCCGTTCTTCTCACTCACTGTGAGCAGCCTGCTGTACAGCTAGCAACAATATGCTAAGTCAAGGGTCGGAGTTGCAAGAACTTCGTTCAGCTCTGGTTACTCTAGCAGATCAAATGGAGAGGAATAATTCATCAGAGGATGCCATCTTCAGTTATTTGGATGATATATTTGAAATGATTCCAGGCCCAGCACTCAACACTTTAGTGCTGTCAGACATAACCACTGGAGTTATTGCTGATATGTTTTCTGTGTCATCCAGCACAATTCAGGAGGATAAACCACTGAGAAAAACGCCAAAGCTGACTTTGGGAAAATAACGTTTTGGAATAAAAACTGAATAAGTTAAATAAAAATGGGTTAAAAAAATGTATATATTGTTTTATATTAAAGAAATTTTATTTTATACAACACAGTTTAAAAAAGAAAAAGAAAAGTATTTCATACTAATGAACTTAGAATTTTATATTCATCCAGCTTTTTTTTTTACACAATTTCATTGTCACATTATATATTTGTCTACTATTTATTTCAAAATAATTTATGTTTTTAATTTTGAGCATTTTGGCGTTCCACATAGTGAGAGAGCCAGGTGGCGCCTGTCAGTCAGCTGTGGCTACAATCTAGCTTCCCACCATCAGTGTGTGAATGTGTGCATAAATGACTGTAGTGTGAAGCAGTTTGGAGTCCTCGGACTTCACCAAGCGCCGTACAAATACACATCTTCACAGTACAGGTTAAAATACATTTCATCAGAAAGATTGATGTCAGTACAACAACGTGTGTTATTGCCTGAAAACTATCCCTTCCCATGTGCTAAAACAATCAATTATTTTCATATCTTTTAGAGATGTCAACATAGATAGGCTGTCATGCAGAGAAACCGCTCAGAAATACAAACCTAACAATGTTCTCATTTTTGTAGCTCATGTGTTTTTTGTGTTGTTTGTGTGCACACAACCGGTAGATGGTTTCACCCAAAACAACTCACAAATCAGGATACAAACAGCGTATAAATATCAAACCAATCAATAAGCAACTTAGATGGAAGGCCAACAGTCGGGTTCTGTCGGGGATCAGATGGCTGACATTGTAGAAAAAAAGAGCAGGCATGGAGGGAAGTGCACAAAGAGGAAAAAGGAAGCAAGAGATGCTCTCTGAACAGTTAATTTAATGTTTATCTTGAGGGTTCATAAGATTTACAATTTGCAAAGTTAACGGTTAATAGTTATTTTTATTATGGATGTGTATTAGCAAGAATCTGGTGATACGATACAGTATGTATCACAATACGGGGGGACGATATGATATATTGCGATACTATGAGTAAGACTAGATATTGTGGTTTTTAAAGCTTAATTTCACTGTAGAAAAATTGTCACAGCATTCTAAACACTCCAACCTGTTTCATACTTTAACACATCCAGTTTTATTACTAGATCTAATTGATCCACTGGAACGAAGAAGTTCAACTAGCGGTCTTGCTTTTAATTTTACTACAACTCATCCATGCGTTTATCTTTAGTCGGATTGATTACTGCAACAGCATCTTCACAGGTCTGCCTAAAAAGTCAATCAGACAGCTGCAGCTGATCCAGAACGCTGCTGCTCGTGTTCCTCACTAGAACCAGGAAAGTAGATCACATCACCCCAGTTCTAAAGTCCTTACACTGGCTCCCTGTAGCTCAGAGAATTGACTTCAAAATACTCCTACTGGTGTATAAATCATAACATGGCTTAGCACCAAAATATGTTGAAGACCTGTCGTCACGGTACCAACCACCAAGACCACTCAGGTCCTCCAACTCTAGCCTACTAAACACCCCTAGACTCAGAACTAAACATGGAGAAGCAGCTTTCAGTTTCTATGCTCCCCTTATCTGGAACAGACTTCCTGACGAGTGTAGAGCTCCTGAAACTCTGAACTGCTTTAAATCAAGACTAAAAAAACATCTGTTTAGAATTGCCTTTGATTAAATGATTGATGTCATATGCATGAAATGTGTTCATGCTCTCTTGCTTTATTGATCTTTCTCTTGCTTTATTGTGTATCATGTGTAATGTGTGTTTTTTTACTTTTAATTTCCATTGTTTTTTAGTTTTTTAAATCACCAAATCATGTAAAGCCCCTTGGATTACCCTGCTGTTGAAAGTGCGCTATACAAATAAAATTGCCTTGCCTTGCCTTACAAAAACTATCATTTTCATCATAAATGGTTCCATTCAAATTCAAAAAAATTAAATTAAAATCGATACATTGCTTTTGAATATCGATACAATACTGTGACAAACTATCTCAATATATCTGCGTATCAATATTTTCTTACATTCCTAATTTTTATTAATAATACATAATACTGAGAGCTACTTGGAATCTAAAAAATGTTGGCCCAACCTAATTTCATTTATGGTTATGACCAAATCATGTCTCCAATTGGTTTGATTGTCATTAATGGATGCCTAAGCAGTACAATGACTGCCTTCTTGACTTGGAAACTGTTCTGAAAGCCTTTCAAGAAAACAATGCGAAACATGTCTGGACGCCTACCAGTAGGCAGGGCGGGGTCCATGGTGGGTTTCTCCCAGGAGTTGACTTGTTCCCAAGTAAATCCATTGGTTCCTAAAGACACGCTGTATCCACAGCTGTTATAGGACTCCTCAAATGTACAGCCACCTGAAATAAAAGACATGGAAGAGTTGAAAAAAATTACAGAGAAAGAGGACAAAACACAAAACGGTGTGGCAGAAAAAGTCAGTTCAACAAAGCTGGGATAGAATATTTCTGAGCCAACATCTCTGTAAAGGGAATATGAAAGTTATTGTTTAAAATGATAGCAAACATGAAAACATAAAAGTAGAAAAACCTGCAGAAAGACCCACGTGTTCACATTTTTTTTGACAAATAAAATTAAAATGACTCCCTCATCCATCTCCCTTCACTCATTTATTTCTGTTTTGAAAAGAAATGTAAATTCCAAATGCTGAGAAAATCTACTCCATGTGAATTTAACCTCTATTTTCAATTTCTAATTATTATTCCATTTTATTATTGTACTAATATAATTATTACTTTTTGATAAAAAATAACGCCTTAAGCAACCAGTTGGGTATTATTAACATCATAATACAAATTAACTTCTCTGCAGGGTGCAGCGGAGCCAAAACAAGAGACTGTCAGTTTATCGGAGGAAGCAGAGGGAAAGACCAATGAAAGAAAGGAAGAGTGAAGAAAGAGAAAATGAAGAGAAAGCTTTACGTGTCAACATGATTAAGTCACAGTGTCTCATCATTATTTCATGGCCCAGCTAAGAAGCATTTTCCGCTACATTAGCTTTCTCCGCTAGCCCCCAGGCACCGCATCCACGCACATAAACACACTAATTAGACATATGCTTTGACACACAACCATTTTAATTTGTTTTGAAGTATCTAAAATGGGAGAATGTGGTTTACTCAATTATGTCTATTAAGGCCTTCTTTCTCTGTTCCTTGATTATGAGTCCACGAGTGTAAAAGAAAGTGACTTTTTGATGGGGAAGGGGGGACCAACACAAAGTAAAGCAGAACATTTTCAAGGAAATAATTTATACACTTACAAATGAAGTGGACAAGCTAAAAGTACACTGAGTTAAAGTGAAATATGTTTGGTAATGTTCATTTTGAGAAGGTTGTAGCTATCCATCTATCCAACCATCCATCTATAGACCGGTTAACCTAACAGTCATGTTTTTTAAACTCTGGGAGAAAAATGGAGCATCAGAGGTCACGCTAGAAACTTTTGTTGTCCGTCATTTTGACCGACAGGGCCAAAGAATCCACTCAGAATCTATTTTTATCTGTCAATTTTTTAATTCTAACATCTGCAATACTATTTATTTTTTATTCATTTAAAATAATATTCATTCAGAACAAGCTGAACAGAGAACTACATATACACAAGGAAATTAATTGCACTTGAAATAGGAACAGTTCACCTGCTGCGGCCTGAACACAGTCTCACAACTTCCTCCTGCTCCGCATGGAACTGAAATGCTCATCCGCTTGTGTGTAATCAAATATCGGGATTACTCCAGAGGTTATAGTCATCTGGTTTTGACTTCTCATGGGGGTTTATATACCACAACTATGTGGATGATACTCAGCGTTACATTACAGTGTCACCAGGTGACTTTGAACCCATCAAAACCCTAAGTGAATCAAATCAATGCATGTGCCATCACTTTCTCCAGCTGAAAAGAAACAAAACTGAAGTTATTTTTGGACCTAAAGCCGAACCATCTAGAGTTATCACACGGCTTCAGTTAATGCAGCGAAAAACTACTGATATGTGTATGGGTGTAGTAATGGACTCAGACCTGAACCTCCAGGGTCACATAAAGGCAATAACACGGTCAGCCTTCTATTACCAACCCTCCAGACCACTCAGGTTTTCTAACTCTAGTCTACTAATCATCCCTAGAATCAGAACCAAACATGGAGAAGCAGCTTTCTGTTTCAATGTATCCGTTATCTGGAACAAACTTCCAGACCACTGCATAGCTGCTGAAACACTAAGTTCCTTTAAATCAAGACAAAAAACCCATCCGTTTAGAGCTGCCTTTGTGTGATAAGTAATAGCTGGAATGTTTTAATCTGTCAAGTAATGTGTCTCTAATGATCTGTTTGTTGCTTTTACTGTTTATTGCTGATTTTATTTTAAATCTTAATCACCCAAAGCACATTGATTTGCCTTGTTGTTGAAAGTGTGCTACACAAATAAAGTGGCCTTGTTTTGCCTAAATGTTGTTCTGGAGAACCGCTGCCACACGGGAGACTGGAATTATGGGCCCACTTCAGCCAAAGTTTTGAAATCAGGGAACATTTCTCCAATTTAAGTGATCAGAAGTCGGAAAGACTCTCTGAACAAGCAGTTTTCCTGACCGACGAGTTATCGCTATAGCAGGAGGGAATCCAGCAGCATGCACCAGTGGTTGGCACGACACCGGACTCTTGGGAGCGATGCGCTCCAAAGTCTCAGTAACTCTTCAAGGCGAGATGCATCGAGTACAGTTTCCAGTTCTGAGATGATGCTCTCATGGGAATGTTTTTTTTTTGTTTTTTATTGATTTAGTTACCTGTACTCTGTACATAAAGTTGAAAATGTCTGCACATCAGCACCAAGTGGTCAGGTGTGAAAACTAATCTGTCAAAATGACAGATGGCTGTCAGATTTCTTCAGTCACAGTTTAAAAAAACGGTCAAAAAAAAAGGAAAATATTTTATTAAAGCGATCCCTGCAGAGTACCCAGAGAGAACTCACACATGCATGGGGACAACATGAAAAATCCATGCAGAAAGACTCCAGGCTGCAATTCAAACCCAGAGCCGCTCTGGGTGCAACGCCCAGGTTATAACTATTTGTCAGATAGATTAAAATTAAATCTGTATTCATAATGTGTGGAAATAAAATGATTTTAACTAAGAGAGCAGCAGCAGCCCTTTCGACGTTATAATCTGCTGAGCTAACCAGTCAATTTACGAATCTGTTAAAAGCCATGGATCTGTGCTATCGGAAGGACACAGGAGACATTCTACCTTTAGAGGAACAAACTGTATGCGCCTGGCAGTAGCAAACAGTAAGCATTACTTCTAACAATAATAAGTTCAACCGCTCCCATCATAATGACCTTGGCAGTACACATCTCTATTTTTCCACATTCATACCGAACATTATTACCTTCGCCAAGGAGGCTTTGTTTTCCCTAAGGTGTGTTTGTTTGTTTGTGTCTGTCTGTCTGTCAGCCAGCAACATAACTCAAAAAGTTGCAGGTGGATTCTGATGGAATCTTCAGGAAATGTATGCAGTGGGACCAGGAACAAGTGATTAAAGTTTGGGGGGTGATCCAAAAATCCAGCTGCGAAAGTTATGTTTTCATGGTCAAGGAATCCAAAAAAGTTAGAATTGGATCACAACACTTAGGGGGACTGAGTTGCCTTGGCGATGGTCTGCGCTCTCCGAGTGCTTTCCTAGTATGGAATGAAATTACGTCTTTCAACAATAATTTATAACAATCAGCAAAACCTAATACGATAATGTATAATAAAAAATTCAACAGCCGAAAAAGTTGGGTTTAAAACTGCATCATTATTGCATCAGATGGTTACATTGACTAGTTATGTTTTATGGATTCTGTTTTGCAGCAGGCTTTTTTACTCTGAAGAAAGAAATGTGGCCTTCAGTAGAAAGAACCATAAACCTAGTTGCAAGTAAATGTCCAACAGAAAGTCCTGTGAAAATCTTATAAAACAAAGTTTGCATAAATTAGTACAAAATATGTCAGATTGATCCAATTTCAGGATTGTAAATATCTGGTTTGGAATTGGCCCAACTAGACCCAGTTCCTCTCTCTTACTCAGGTTGCTACTGCAAATCCAAACCCTCTTGAATCCCAACTATCTGTGTAAAATGCCCATGTTCTAGCCTAGCAGAGCAAGAATATTCTGATGCAACTTTGATTATCCCTCTCCAGGCAACACTTATACCGACCGAGAATTACAGTGAAACCAACCTGTCTTCTGTCTGCGCCCATTTTACCGAAACAACCTCCAGCAATGGGTGAAATTTAATATGACAATTTTTTTTTACTTACAGATATGAAAATAGCAACTATAAATTAATCAATGCTGAGATAATTAGGCTTCAGTGCCCCCTCGCTGTTCAGATATCTCATTAGAAATGAAAAGAAATCAAAGTGATCTCATTAGAACAGAGCTGTAAACAGGGAAAGAGGGGATTGTGAGTAATCCATCAATTTTCAATTTCAGATCTGCAATTTTAAATTCAGGATGAGGAGAAAGGCAACATGAAGCAGCTCCGAGCGATTGCCATGTTCATGTTTGTCTCTGCACCCTGATCCAGTTTGAAGAATCAGTAAAACATCCCCTACCTGCACACAAACATAATATTTCCATTTCTGTAACAGACATTCAGTAATATCTGCTGTATGTGTGACGATAATAGGGGAAATATTGGGACCTGCAGTTGGATAGACGTGTATTGAATTAACTGTGAGGCTGTATGCATGTGATAGTGTTTTATAAACATGAAGCTCTAATTATAAAGTAACCAACTGATAGCACAACATATGGAAACAGTGCTGCCTAAAGAGGGCCCCCTTCCAGCAACCCAGAATACAATAAAGCCGGCTTCAGTGTCAGATACACCAGTTAATAAAATGAATTGTTTCCATTTAGATGCTTTGTTAATTTTAACCCAGTTAAATGCTTTCGCACATTTTACAAAAAGTACTTTTTGTCATAAGGAGAATACAGCATCAACTCCACAGCAAGAAGTGTACCTAGAGGTCAGGCCACGGGACAAAAAAGTTATAATAATTTGAATAATTTATTATAACAGACTAATTTCACAACAAAATTGAAGAAACGAAAAAGTTATAAAAAGTTCTTGTAAAACTGCATTCGGACTTCCGATTGAAGCTATGGAGTAGATAGACGCATAACCTCGCAGCTCCACCAGACCCATTAATAATTAGCCGAAAAACTAACGAAACCCGGTAAATGAGTACCAGACTGCAAGAGAAGGTTGCTAAAGGAATGACTTCCAGTCAGAAAACAGGCAAGAAAGACGTGAAAGTCGATAAAAATGACGATGTAATAACTGCCTCGAAGCAGCTCACATTAGCCGAAGCTACACCGCTGAAAGCCGTAGGCGATGCTAGCGGAGCTGAGGAAGCTTCGACAGGAGAACAGTGACTCTTTTCGGGAGTTAAAAACCTCTCTCTATCGAGTGGAGGCATCCATGGAGGAACTTAAAAAATGGACAGAAAAGCTAGACAGGAGATTGACCGACGCAGAGAACAGAGTGAGTACAACAGAAGACAGAAGTATACGGCAGGAGAAGGCACTTGGCTACCTGTTGCAGAGAGAGGCTAATCTCACTGCCAAGTGCGATGACATGGAAAACAGACTCTGCCGTAACGACATCAGGCTGTATGGGGTTCCAGTAGGCGCGGAGAAGGAGGACATGGTCTCTTTTATAACGGACTTTCTGTGCACTTTGTCAGAGTTTCAAGAAGAAGTCGACATTAAACTGGAGAGAGCACATAGAGCGCTAGGCCCAAAGCCCAAAGCCGCAGTGGCGCCGCCGAGATCCATTATAGCTCGGTTTTTGGACTTTAATGTGAAACAAAAGGTGCTGCTGCAGGCTTGAAAGCAAAGGAATATTCAGTTTCAAGAACACATGATTTATTTTGACCCTGACTATTTGCCTGACCTGCAGAGGAAAAGGAAGAAAGTCCGAGAGGTTATAAAGAAGCTGAAAGAAAAGAACATTAAGGCGCAGTCTCCATACCCAGCCCAGATAAGACTCTTCTTGGATGGTGGCATAAAACTGTTCCCCTCACTCCTGGAGGCACACTCAACATTGAAAGAACAATAATGGAGGACCGGGAAATATTGGAGAGGGAGCTGACACAAGAGGGATGGTCAATACAGCAGAACCGGAGGAAGAACCAACGGCTGAACCCAGCGGAGATCAGAGCCTTCATTCACGGTGACAACAGAGAGGCGGATGTCGCTGGTCGTGAGTAATGATGAATGAACAATAATAACAGAAAGAAAAAAGACTTTGAGGCTAGATTTGTGATGAAGAATAAAAAGGAAGAGACATTATGAGACTGGGACTTGGGATGTGGAATAAAAATGGGTTCTTGGTTTATCGTGAATTATTGATCAGGAATATTCGATTCAGGCTAAAGTATAATCAATATTAGAAAAAAGGTTGAGTATAAGGGTCGGTGTAGGATGGGGGGGAAATGATCGTTTGTTATGAGGCGAACTTCGCTTCTGAGGCGACGTGAGGACATTCCTGGGACAACCTGGTGGACCGTCGCTGCTGCACTCTGTGCACTCTACCCAGAGAGACTTCTATCTCTGTCCAATGGAGATCAGGAGGGGAGATCCCCCGAGTCTGTTGGTAAGGTTTAGACTCCGTTCCGTTCATTTCAGGGGCAATCCACTGGTGTTTTGGAAGCTCACTGTTTTTTTTTTTCATGTTCAGGAAAATTATTCTACCTTTTCGTTATCAATGTTCTGTGTCTCTCTGCAAACAATATCATAAAGGTATCGACCATCTACTTTTTTATTTTGATTTCAGTTATTAAGATACAATTTAAAGAAGAAACACTATCAGAATAGTAATATGTCTATATTGAAATATAAGTTACAAAAATGGGCAAGTTGACAGTAGTCAGTTACAATATAAATGGAATTAATCATCCCATAAAGAAAAAGAAAATTATGAACCAGTTGTCAAAAGGATGTTAGATAAACATCCTTTTGAACAGGGGCCTGTACCACAGAAATCTAAAATACTGTGCAATACGATTGAGGAACTGGGGCTAGTAGACAGATGGCGTTAAAGACACCCTAAAAAGTGTGATTATACCTTTTTCTCAAAGGTTCACAAAGGCTACTCCAGAATAGATTTTTTTCTGTGTTAAAAGGAGATGCTTACAAAGTTGAAGACTGTCACGTTGAACCTATAACAATATCAGACCATGGTCCAGTGGTTATGTGAATAAATTTAGTGAATGATAAACAACCTAAACAATGGAGAATGAATGTTTCACTTCTGAATCATCCAGAGATAGTTCAAAGTATAAAAAAAGATTGGAAAGAATATATGGAACATAATGATAATGGGGAAGTTTCAGTATCCATCTTATGGGAAGCGGATAAAGTTGTGCTAAGGGGGAAATTAATTGTTCTTTCATCCTAAATTAAAAAAGATCGTGACGAAGAACAAGGGAAGTTGGAAAAACTCATACAGGAGTTGGAAAAGGAGCATAAAAAGAAAAGCGATGAGAATATTTTGAAATCTCTTAGCCAGCACAGACAAACATTAAATGATTTATTGACACATAAGGCTGAGGGTGCTGTACGTTTTGCCAACCAAAAATATTATGAATCAGGAAATAGGGCCAGCAGGCTTTTAGCATTTCAATTGCGGAAGGCACAAGCTCTGCGGTAAAATAGTGAATCCTGTTTCTAAAAAAACTGTTTCCCACCCTAAAGACATAGCCAAAGCCTTTTCTGTTTACTATGAGACACTTCAGGACTCAGAAGAGTCAGAAAACAAAACAGAAAAGATTAAAAATGTATTAGGAAAAATTAAATTACCCAAAATTAACTGAGAGCAGTTCCAAAGCAATGAGAGATCCAATCACAAAAAAGGAGATTGAGGAAACCCTTAAAAATGTAAAGACTAATAAGGCACTCGGAGTAGATGGATATCCAAGTGAATTTTATAAACTTTTTCAAGGAGAAGTCACACCCCTCTTACAAAGAGTATTTAATTATGCCCTTACAAAGAACGACCCCCCAAAATCTTGGTGCGAAGCAATGATATCCATTATCCTAAAGGAAGTCAAGGACCCTACAAACTGCCCCTCTTACAGACCCATAAGTCTGCTCTGTTGTGACGTGAAATTTTTAACCACAATATTGGCAAAGTGAATTCAAAAGTGTATACATACAGTAATAAAACCAGATCAAACTGGGTTTATACCGAGTCGTCAAGGAATAAATAATATTAGGAGAACTCTAAATGTGATTTCAGTAGCCAGACAAAAAAAAAGGAACACTCAATGCTTCTCAGCCTAGACGCTGAAAAAGCGTTTGATAGGGTGGATTGGCAGTATTTGAAACACACATTGGAAAAAACTGGATTTCATTTGGATTTTATCAGTTGGATTGGGGTGTTATATTCTGCACCCATATCAAAAGTGCGGGTGAATGGGCATACATCAAAGAACTTTGGCTTGAAAAGAGGAACTAGACAGGGATGTCCTCTTTCACCCTTACTATTCGCTATGAGTATTGAGCCCCTGGCAGAAATTATATGAACAGACCCTAGAATTAAAGGAATATCAGTAGGTGGAGTGACTCACAAAATCTCACTATACGCAGATGATGTTATTTTGTATATTACTGACCCCTTGAATTCAATTCCAGTCCTCCTGACCTGTTTAGCGAAATTCAGGGAAATATCAGGTTACAAAGTTAACAAATTCAGGAATTGCGCCGCTCAAGGTGGCAGCATGTTGCAGTAGCTCTGTTACTTTGGTTCATATTTTTTTCTTTTTTTAAACTTTAATTCTTCCATTTCTGGTAGAAACATTGTTTTTGTGGACAACTGTTCTCTCTGGTTTTGAATGATGTACAGCTGGAAGGATTTTTGCTGATACTTTTTATTTTTGGACATTTGTTATGATGCATAACCATGGCAACAAGGTGGTTTACAACTGGCAGCAGCTGATTAACATCACAAAAGCTCAAATAATACCTCAACTACAGCCACAAAAGCCTGATGAGTTGAAAAGAAAACGCCATAGATCCAGAGCATCCTCTACATCAGACTGTCATACAACTACAGAGCGTCTTCAGTAAGAAGGCTTCTTCAGATCTGCAGACTGCTACAGGAGATCATCCCTACCCACAGCCATCAGCATCTACAACAAATCTTTGAAGGAACTTGCATAATGAGTTACAACAACGTTTAATTTCCCTTTGGGATTAATAAAGTAATTTTGAATTTAAATTGAATTTTAAATCCAAATCAGAGGCCATGATGCTGGTAGGCAAATGGCCAACAGAGTTAGATAGAGATGCTGCATTTAATTGGTCTCATAAAGGATTCAGATATTTAGGCATAAGGATTACGACACAGACCTCACAGTTATTTAATGAAAATTATGGCAGATTAATCACAAAAATAAAATCAGATTTGACTCGATGGGAGATTCTTCCTCTGTCCCTCTTAGGTAGAATTGAAACAATCAAGATGAACGTACTCCCTCGATTGATGTACCTCTTCCAGTCGCTGCCTGTTTGGATGCCAGCTTCCACTTTCAAAATGTGGGATAAAACTTTCTGATTTTATCTGGCAAAAGCGAAAGCCTAGAATTAGATAAAAGTTGCTATTAAACCCAAAGGAAAAAGGTGGTCTCAGTTTGCCAAGTTTGAAGCTATACTATTGGGCAGCACAACTCTGTAGTATGGTTGAATGGGTTGTACAGGACGGGCAAACTAACTGGATTAGTTTGGAGAGCTGCGCGTGCCCGCAAGTACCCCTTGAGACGATGCCATTTTTGGAACAAAAGAAATTGAGAGATTTAAAAATTGAAAATGAATGGATTATATGTACCCACAGGGTTTGGTCTCTTGTGAGGAAAAAAATAGGTGCACCTTTAACAATATCACATGCAGTAAGAATAGCTAAGATTGCTGATTTCTTGCCAAATAAGATGGACACTGGATTCCAGAACTGGGCGGAGAAAGGATTAATAATCATTAACCAGATGTTTGATGGAGAAACACTCAAGTCATTTAAGCAATTACATGATAAATATGGATTGTGTTCTAAAGACTTCTATAGGTATTTACAGTTGAGGGATTACCTTCGGTCACATGCTGAGTGGAACTCTTTGAAACAACCACCATCACCTTTTGAAAATGTTCTGGTAAAATGTATAGAGGAGAATAGTAGAAGGAAGATAGTATCTAATATATACAAACATTTACAAACACACTTTTCTGGCAATTCTTTAGATATAAAGGACAAGTGGGAACTGGAAATGAATGTTGTTATTGATGATGAGGAGTGCGAGGTGGTATGTGAACAGGGTCATAAAATCACTCATAGCCCAGTGTGGAAAGAATTCAATTCGAAATTAAAAATTAGATACTTCAAGACACCTTCCAGTACTTCAAAATATGACCAAAATAATTCCAATTTATGTAGGAGGAATTGTAAACAGATCGGGGACCACACTCACATCTTTTGGGATTGCCCGAAATTAACGCCATTTTGGCAAGGGAATCCAGGCAGAAATTCAAAACATTTTGAAAATTAAAATACGGAAAGTCATTCAGGTTTCCATCAGCTTTTGGAACCAAGTTTTATGACTCATAAAACGTGTCAGTCTAATGGGAAACAAAGTTTGAATGTATGAGATGCTCACACACATCAGATGTTTCACCAAGAAAATGGTACAGGTGCTTTGTTGCTCTAATCTATAATGTGGGACGGAATTGCAGCTTAGTTTGCATCTAATAGTCTGCAGCTGTGAACGAGTCGGTGAAGAAGTAAATCTCTGTTTGAAAGTCTGAACATTTGCTCCGTCGTTTGTTTACTAGAAACACAGTCTGTGCAGCTGACTACCTTAGAAATTATGGTGTTTGTGTGAAAGCTCAAATTCCCAGTTCATCATCTGTTCACAGTTAAAGTTTGTTGACCTGCATTGTTTCTTATGTTCCCCTTCTCCATAAACAGAATTACTCAAGCATTCACATTTAAGTGTGAAACCATAAATTTGACATGAATCATGCATAAGCCCAATCGTACCCTTGGTTATTACTGATGTTAAAAGAGGCCAGGACCACCAGAGGAATCAATTGCGCTATTCATTTTTATACAGAGCATCTGATTATGTTTGGCATCATCAATGAATTACTCAGAACTAAAGAGATGGGTGGAAATTGGGCCCAGATGTGAAAATGTACAAGCTCTAATTGATCCAATGAAGGTCTTTACTAAAACTTCCCTGTTCCCCATTAAAGAGAGGTAATTATTGTCAACAAATAAATGGCAACCAGAGAAATAACAAGGGCTGCTGTTGATGCAGTTTATCTTGCTGTCAAAAACCCTTTTAGCAGAGCCTAATGAGCAGAAAATGATTTTTCCTTTCGCTGTTAATGGTCGGAAGATTTGAAGGCTAAACTTTAAAACTTTGGACTCATTTTATGCATTTGTGGAAATCAGAGTGTAATCTTTTAGCTAACGTTGCTTCTATTTGGGGCTATTTTTATTATTTAGTCAGAATTCTTTGGTTCACTACTCTGCACAGCATTGGTTAAAAATAAAAATAAAAACATGGATGTCAATTAGTAAGTGGTTTATGGGAATGATAAATGGTGACCAGACATGAAGTGCTGTCTACATGTCTGGTCATTATTTTGGTATTTTAGTGCATCTAAGTAAAAATATTATTGTCTGCCTAAAACCTCTAGTGTGGAGCCCTCTTCAGGTTAAAAGCCTATATTGCACTTAAATTTGAATTGGGCGTGGCTATGCGCTCTGCGGTGAGGGCTTCCACCCTGCCACTGTGGGGTAGAAAAGATGCCAAGTCTCCACCCACACCTTTTACACAGAACCTCCCTCTTTTTCCTCTGGTGAAGGAGGTGGAGAGAAATCCTTCACCTCAAAAGATTGCTCTGAGGCAAAGGAGCTCACGTTACTCTCAATGGCCGCTGACTGCTCTGCTTTTTGACTACAACACTGGGGGCCGCCATTGCTGTAGTACCGCCATATAGCCGCTAGTCCCCCATTGCACTTTAGACACGTTAAAAACAACTTTAATGCCTGGTGCCTATTTTTTTTTAACTGTCTACAGCTACATATTGCTCCTGTGATTACGCTGGGTTAAAAAAAACCAGAGGCAAGGGAAACCAGCACATTGTCTCAACACTGAGTGAAGCCCAATAACGCTTAACTACCATACATCCATTATCTATATCCTCCATCTTATGCAGGGTTGCGTGGGGACAACACAGAGACACACAGGACAAACAACCGTGCACACACACACACACACACAAACAAACAAACAAATAAACAAATAAACTCATACCTAATCTCATCACCTAAGGGCAATTTAGAAAGACAAAGTAACCTAACAGTCATGTTTTTGGACTGTGGGAGGAAGCCAGAGTATCCGAAGGGAACCCACGCATGCACAGGGAGAACATCCAAACTCCATGCAAAAAGACTCCAGACTGGGATTCAAAGCCAGGACCTCCTTGCTGCAAGGCAACAGTGCTACCAACTGTGCCGCCATCAGAGTGGTGGCTTAACTAGCACCTAAAAATAACTATTGTTCATGTCAGAGAGCTGACATGAGCTAGCTGTGTTTGGATACTTTGTTCTAAGCTGTTTCTATCAGTTTCTGATGGACGCAGACACGTATCTGTTGGAGCAACAGTGGAACTTACAAAAAACTTAATTTCAATAATATTTATTTGGCCCACCCGTTTTTTTTTTGTTAGGCCCACCTAAAAATCCGTTTCTGGCTACGCCACTGCTCTACCACCATACAAAGGTTTACTGGAAAAGTTGCAGTTTCAGTGATTTCATTCTGGGAATACAGCAGAATTATGGCCATTTTTTAAAATTGAAATAAGCTTCACCAATTTAAATTAAAACAAGCAAACATACAAAAAGTCCAAATAATGTGTAAAAATTAGAATGAAAATCTACATCCATAATTTAAAAAACTTAAAAAAATTAAGGTTAACAGAATTAATAGTATTATCCACTCATAAGACAGTCTCATAAAAAACAAAAGTTTGAAAACATGTTATATCAGTATTAGATTACAAGCTGCAGAAAAATATGGAACAAAAAGGAATTAAAATCAATGTGAGGAGAATTTGGATGACAAAGAACACTGAAATCATCGTCAAACAGTGGATAAAAATCCACTAAAATCAGCCTGATTACTTTAAATATAGTGATCAATAAGACAAGTGCAAAACAGCAGATAATCACATTATGATAACATTAGAAGACTATTGTACAGCCTGCTTAAAATGATACATTATCTCTTCGGTAATAATGAATATTCTGTTTTAATTAGCAAATAGGCTATTGGGCAAATTTGCATTCAAAACTACATTTTCTGCCTGAACTCCAGTCAGGGCCCGTTTAGACATGTTACTATACGACACATATCAGATTAATCTTTACACTCAAACAAGCAGGCTTCCACCCAGAAAGACTCCGACAAGCAGGGAACAACAAAGTGAAATGCAACCAGAGAAACAAAAATAACTCCCAGCCTCTAAAATACCCACATGACAAACATCCTCCGAGGATGAAAGCCCCGGTCTCTCTTGCTCCTTCGAGGCACAAACAGAGACCATTAGAGGTTTTCATGTCAGCCGGTGCAAACACAGAGCGACAGGACTCAGGAAGCCTCAAACCGGGCAGGAGGCTCCCTGAGGCCGCCAATTTTAAAGGAGCCTGTTTGCTGCTCACTTAGATAACATCTCCTGATCCTAAGCACCCATCTGTGTTCAAGTGTCTGCATGTGGGAGCAAACTGAGGACAAGTGGCTGTGTTCAGGGTTCCTAGGGTGCTGAAAAATCCTTGAAAAGTAGCTAGATCAAAGTTTGGTGAATTTGAAAAGTGCTCAAATTGCTTTGATTTAATATTTTTTATATAAACTAATTCTGACTGTCCAGTCTATAAGAACAAAGTGTGGATGGATAGAGAAAATAAGAAAATCTGTGTAAACCTTCCCAGGCAGTCCTGTTTCTCTTAGTTAACTCACATTAAATCTCCTGTCAGCCAACAGGCCAGGATCTTCAAACATTCTCATTTAGTCATTTAACAGCATATGCCATCTGCCCCAGTGTACTCCTTACACACACTCCGCCCTAAGGCCACGGAAACTAAATGCTATTGTTGCCACTCCAACAAGTCTGGCTAAAATGGAGGAGCAGCGGGATTTCCAGTGCAAAACAACAGGAGAGTTGTGTTGGATTAAAAAAAACTCCAAATCATGATTAAAAAATGATAATTAGATAGAAAGAAATGATCTAGGTAGGAGGTCTTTGGAACGTAACTTAAATGACTGCTTCTCTGAGATCCATTTGATCCAGAAATCAGAGTAAAACTCAGCTTTTTTCTACCAAATTGCCTCTAGTTTAGTCTAGTACCTGTCCTTGCTTAAAACCAGTTTCTTCTTGTATTACAAGCGAAGGTATGAGCTCTAGCAACTAAAAACAAAAGGTAAATCGCTGCAGCTGGTTTCAGAGGAGAGACCAGGGGAAAAAAATCGATTTTTTTTATTATTATATAAAAACACTTTAGTCCAAAGAGAGCAGTTATCGACAATCATTCTTTCTATCACCTGAAGAACATTCCCAGGATTAAAGCACTAATGCCTCAACAAGATCTAGAGAAACATGCATATATTTTTAGTCAGATTGACGCAGCAGTGTCTTCACAGGTCTGCCTAAAAAGTCAATCAGACAGCTGCAGCTGATCCAGAACGCTGCTGCTCGTGTTCCTCACTAGAACCAGGAAGGTAGAGCACATCACCCCAGTTCTAAAGTCCTTACACTGGCTCCCTGTAGCTCAGAGAATAGACTTCAAAGTAAATTTACTAGTTTATAAATTACTGAATGGCTTAGCACCAAAATACATTAAAGATCTGTTGTCGTAGTATTACCCTTCCAGACGATTCAGGTCTTCTGCTTCAAGTCCACTTTGCATCCCCAGAATAAAAACCAAACCCAGAGAAGAAGCATTCAGTTTTCATGCTCCTCTAATCTGGAGCAAACTTCCAGAAAACTGCAAAACTGCTGAAACACTGAGTTCCTTTAAATCAAGGCTAAAAACCCATCTGTTTAGAGCTGCCTTTCGAATTAATGATGTTCCAGTGATTCTTTTTCAGTCTAGATTGCAGCTTTTTATTATTTCTCTTCATTTTGTCACTGTAATTTTTTTTTGCTTGTTTTCAATTCAATTCCGTTTATTTATTTAGCACCGATTCACAACGGATGTCATCTCGAGGCACTTCACTAGAAAAGTCATTTCAAAACAATCGTACAAACATTCCAATTAGTTTAAAGTTTTAGTTAGTTTCCTATTGAAGGAATCCCAGCAGATTGCATCGAGTTGTTGACTTTTCTTTTTCTTCTGTCCTGTTATGTTGGTTTTTTTTAATCCAGGCATCAAACGGCCTATGGAGTAAACCAACTGATTGATCTGTTTGCTGAACATTTCTCTTAAACAAGCCAAAAGGTAGTTATACCATACAATTATCAGAAAAACTTTTCATTTTCATTCATAACTGGTACTTACAAGCAAAGATATCATCAACATAAAGGTTTTATTTTAAAGCATCAAAGGTTTTGTTGCACTATTTCATTCATACAACATTTAGGTAAGAAAAAATGGCACCATTACAAAGTAGATAAAGACAGAATCTGATGAAAAAAGTTATCTAGTGTTCCCTAATTGTTTTGTCAATTTGTCAAAAACCACAAAAAAGACCTCATAACTAAGCTTATGGCAAAAAAAAAGAACGAGTTAACAACAGCCAAGAGACCAAATGATCTGCAACAAGGGCTTGCATGAAGTATAAGCTCTGCTGGGCTTGGTAATTGTTTTTTTTCCCATCTATCAGTTCCTGTGTGTGTATCACTGTTTGTTAAAAGTCCGAGAGCATTGTCCTGAAGGGTCCATTCTGACTTCAATTATCTGCAACATGAATCGATAGGGGACTTTCCACGTAACATTTAGTTCTGCATGAAAGAGCACAGAGAAGAACAAGGCCACCCTTCGCTGGCACCGGCATTCACAGACACACTTCATGCTTCGTTACTGCACTGTATTCGCAAAAACACGCCAGTGATGCACAAAGAAGTCACACTAAAACCCACATGAATGTCTGACAGCATGCCTGCAGTCAGGTAAATTCGATTACCTGGACTAAAGGATAAAAAGAAATGTACGAGATTAAGAAGAAAACAGGTAGTTTCTGTTGTCAGAGGAAGTAGTCACAGCGAACTGGAGGAAACTAAGCTGCTCATTCACAGTATTTTTATTTTATAGCTACAGTACATCTTTTTTAATCTACATTAAAACACAACTTCCAGTATAAACAGGTAAACATCGTCAGAAATGCCTGGAAACAAGCCGGAGCTCAATGCTGTTGAGCTCAGTTTGGGTTAATACTTCAACAAGGCTGGTTTATTTGGAAGAATCCCTGAGAGCAGATCTCATTACGGTTCCCGAGACGGAACTAGGTTTGGTGAAAAAATGTTGTTTGCTGTAAAAACCGCACAAAAGAGGTCATTGGATTTCGAGATCTTATTACAGCGTCCTAAATCTACAATTATCTGCTGATTTATAGCGTTATCCTCAAAATAAAATATGTATTCAATGATTAATGTGAGTTTTCTAATGGAGATGCATTTTATTTTCAAATATATTAGTATGTTTTGTTGTTTTAAAAAAAATCTAAGATGCCCCAGTGGCCGAGCCAAATGAAAGATAAAATCTTTCACACCCACACAATTAATTCAATGTATTAGTCGGTGCTCACAATTTACAGTGTAAAATTACACATTTGCTCATTTTTCTTATAGTTTTGCTAAGCATTGCTTTCATATACACATGCATGTACTAAACAACAACAAGGAGGAGGTTTGATCTCATTAACACCCTGCATGTTTATTCAGTTTGTACAGGAGAACAATCCTGAACAACCAAAGCGACCGTTTTGACAGAAGAAGTGAGTAAGGCCGCAACTTATTTCCAAATAATTTCTGACAGAAAGGTATCATTATTAGCATGATTAACATGTTCATCATCCTAAGACATATTTTCAATTTCTAATTGTTATTTATTCTGAACTTCACAAACTCCCAGGCTGTGATTCGAACCCAGGACCGTCCTGGATGTCACCACGCTGTCCCCATTTTAAAACTGTAGAACTAAAAAAAAGAGGTAAGCAACAAATGAAGCATTAAAAAAATGGATTCAGCAAACCGGTTTTTTTTTATGACACTTATATGTCTCTTGTGTCCAGGTGAACATGGGCCACAACATAAAAACAATTAGAGCCATGAGAATAAGGCCTGCCTCCTCTAAACACATCTCTAACTCATCTAAACACAGACGCAGGCAGAAAGGAAGGAAAATGTCTGTGCACATTCTTTTCCAGGACATCTGAATACACTCCACACACACTCAACACACTCTCCAAGGTGCTCATTAGGGGAGGTAGCAGGTCCAGACCTCGCCCCAAGAAAAACCACAAGGGTGAGCAATCCGCCTCCCCATCCTCCCCTCCTCACTTTTTATCTTCCACCTCTGAATTGTTCCCTTTTTATTTTGCTCTGCTCAGGTTTTCCCCTCTCACATCCTTTCACTCTACTGTCCTTTACGGACCATTTTTTACTTTCTGTTTTGATCCCTAACTTTTTTTTGCTTTTCACACACTTCTTTAGAAGCTTGCTGTCTTTAACCCTTCGGTTGATTCATCCTTCTCATTCATGTCTCTTGTAACTGATTTAACCTTTTTCTACTCTAATTTCTTCCCATTTTTCCCCAGTAATGTCGCCATTTTGTCTTGTCCTCTGAACTAGACGCTTTTCCTCAAGACAGTTTATTTTCATTGAGATAAATTTATTAAATGTTTCAACTGCTTTTAGGCATCTGTCCAAAATAGCCACGACATTTTGAATGAAAAACACTCCTTATCCCATACAAAAAGGATTCTCTTAAAAACCATCACAGTTTTCAACAGTACTTTCAAAAAGGTGAACACTCTGAAAATGAATATTTTAGGTAATAATGTTATGAAACCTTAAGGACCAACCTTAGCTTCTCTAAGCAGCTAAAGGCATGACATTTACCCTTGAAGGTTAGAGCTTGGGGACTGTTGTGTTTGTGCTTGTGAGACTGTGTTCTTGATCGGTTTTGGCTGCTGTGCACACATAGATTCATGTCTGTTATTAATAATGTACACTACAGGCCAAAGGTTTGGAAGGAAAATCAAATTTGAACCAAAAAATAATTTGCAACAAAATAAAAGTATAAGACGTCACTAGTCAGAATAAATTTTTACTATAATTATTACATATTTGGGATTGTCTTAGTTAGACTTAGGCTTTTTTTTAAGTAAGTTGTCAAAGGTGCGCATACTCCCCAACGGTTGTACAATTCATATTTTTACTAAATGCAGTGGGATACAAAAATTATGAATTTCCATTGCAGAATTTCACTAAAATACAAAGATTTTAATAGAGCGACATTGTGCTTCTGCGTGGTGATCTTACACATCAACCGATGTCAAAGGGAGTCATAAGACAACTAGAATTATCGTAAACAGGGAGGGCTGACGTAAAGACCAGAGTTTCACGCCGATACGCCAGCTGGTGAACAACTTAGGACAGACACCGACATGGGTTGTGAAGCATTTCTATCCAGCTGCATGGACATTTTATTTGAGGAATGCTACAGCTCTGACAGAGGTAGCGTTCTTGTTGTATTAAGTTCAGCCTCACAATCAACAGTCAGCACACAGCTTCAGTTAATCCAGCTAGAAACTACTGATCAGGCCTGAAACCTAGGTGTAGTAATGGACTCAGACCTGAACCTCCAGGGTCACATAAAGGCAATAACAAGGTCAGCGTTCTATCACCTGTAGAACATTTCTAGGATTAAAGGACTGATGTCGCAACAGGACCTCGAAAAACTCATTCATGCGTTTATCTTTAGTCGGATTGATTACTGCAACAGCGTCTTCACAGGTCTGCCTAAAAAGTCAATCAGACAGCTGCAGCTGATCCAGAACGCTGCTGCTTGTGTTCCTCACTCAGGGGCGCTGCTAAGGATTTTGGGCCCCATGAAAAGAATCTTGGCAGGGCCCCCAACACAACTGAGACTTTTTTCATATTAATTTACATAAAATCATGCGCTTTTATGGTATTTTGACTATCATTCTCATATATTTAAGTAAATCAGACAATTGAACTCCATCCCATGTCCACAGCCGTAATTATTCCTCTGTAATACTGCACTACTTCAGTACTGTATAATGTATATACTGTGCATAGCTGTACATGTGTCATATAGTGTATTCAAAGATATTTATATTTGTATGTATGTACTGTACATATTTGTAATGTACACTGGCAATGATAATAAAGTTAATCTAATCTAACCAAATATTTTTAACATGACAGTTGAAATGTAACGGAAACACTGAACACTCTTAATACAATGAAATGTATTTATATTTATTTGCTTCAACACTGATACTGAAATTTCAAAATAAAACTCTTCAAATTAAAAAACAGGAATTACAATCTGTGGTGAAAAAAAAATCTCAGCAAGAAAACACCACCATAAAACAAAATGACCAAAAATGGGCATATAAAATTTCTAATCATTTAAGCAGAACTTGCAGAACTTGCAGAGAGTCTATAAGTATATAGCATTTCCTATAGCCATTCTTTTCCACTCTACAGATGCCTCTTATATTTTGTGTGTATCAGTTTCAGACATTAATGTGTTGCCATTGAACCAATACTAACACAATAATCACCTTCTTCTTTATGTGGGAGCGCAGGGGCTGATTCAGGGGATGCTGAAGTGTGGGAGGTTAGGAGACAGCCAGACCAGTTGCTGCTGCTGGTTCACTTGACTCGATTTTGACAAAGTGCATATATACTTTCACATTATCTGATCCAGAATGTCGGCAAACTCAATTTAAACAGCGCAAAATACTGTGCGGTCAAAATGAGCGCCTGTGTGGTAGAAATGATCATATTTCTGTTTTTTTCAAACAATAAATATACAAACTAGTTTTAATGAAAATTCACTAGTTGTAGGAAAAGTCAGGGACCAGCAAGGCTTCATGATTTAATTTGACAAAGTTGTTGAATATGCACATTTCAAACCGTTCGAAATGACCACCTGTGGACATTCGAGTGTTAAGTGCATTGCATCTGACTGTTCAGAAAGATCGAGACATCATTTTGATAGAGGCAAGGCCAACTGATAGTCTATATAACAGCATGTTTGACTGCATTGATTAGTTACCTAAAACAAAGAAAATGAAAAAAGTAGGGGTTCTTGAGCCAACATGGGGAGAAATTTTAGCTAAGCTATCTTGACCACCTTAGCCTAATGTTACAAGTGCGCTACCTGCGTGGTCCACTAACAATTTAGGCCTACTTACAAACCCACCTTTTCTTGTGAAATATTGGCTAACATACTGTCAACCCTCTGCCTCTTTCACTTCTCTTATTTTTTTCTCTTTGTGTTTTTGACTTCCAGATTTTTGAGGCATTTTGACTTCCTCTTCCGTCTTCCGTCACCGCTACGGCGCTTTAAGTGAAGCTCAGTGTTGCCAACTGTCTCCGACAGAAAGTAGCTGAAGCTGCCCCAGAAAGTCGCTAGATGTTGCAAGATGGCGTCATACGCTAATTTGCATAATGATGATGTCATCACATGATGACGAATGAAACAGAAAGGAGGAAATAATTATATTTAGATTAAGATTACAGGGTTAAACAATACATTGTTTTAACAGGGGAAACATGCTACAGAGCAATGTGACTTCTGTCTTCAAGAAGAGACTGTTGAACATGTTATATTATTTTCCCTGAAGTATACTGTTGAGAAAACTGGTACAAAATTGACAAGATATCAAATTGCAACTGGACATCAAAGACCTTTTAAACAACATTTAAAGTTCTGGGGAAAAAATGTTTTGCTGAGATATCTCAAGAAGACGAAATTAATACAGAGAATATAGTTGTTTGTTTTTTAGGCCATATTTAGCATGCATCAAATGTTTCTTGCCAACTGCCATTAAACAGAAGTTTATTGCTTATGGTATTATTTTCAGTGGGGGTTTTTTGTCATAAGTTGGAAATGTCCTACGTTTTTGAACTCACCATACATTTAGAACGTTCCTTGAATGCACCACAGGTGTGAGAAGCCGATGCAGTGTAGTACAAACAAGCTTCTGCCTTAATTCCCGTTGAAAGATCGGTCTTAAATACATGCATGTTTATTTTTTACTTTTGAATTAACATTAACTACCAAACAACTTTGTTTGTGAGTGGATGAAATGAACCGAAAAAGGTTTGTGATCGGTCAGTGGACATAGTCTGATCATGCTGCGTACACATCTAAACAGGAAACAGGATATGCAGGAAATATCGGCGACAAAGTTTCACAGAAAGTAGCTGAGGGTGGTCAGAAATGTTGCTAGATTTGTCGCTCGGCGCTTTTTGAAAAAAAGTCGTTAAAGGGGTCTGAAAAGTCGTTAGAAATAGCAACAAAGTTGCTAAGTTGGCAACACTGGTGAAGCTGTTTGTGTTGCCTGGATACAATTTGGGCGGACTGAACCATTTTATGATAATCGAGAGGGGGGGAGAGGCCCACGGACGTTTGTGTTTCCTAAACAAATACATTTTTGGACACCAGGAAACAGCAAATAGAATAATTTAAAGGTAATAATTTTTTCCTATCAAATATTTTTTTTAGCACCACAATTTTATTGGGGGCTTCTCTTGGCTCCCTCTCAGTCATGGGCTCCGACAATCGTCATCGTTTACCCCCCTTTACTGCGCCCCGGTCCTCACTAGAACCAGGAAAGTAGAGCCCATCACCCCAGTTCTAAAGTCCTTACACTGGCTCCCTGTAGCTCTGAGAATAGACTTCTAAATACTTTACACTAGTTTATAATTCATTGAATGGCTTAGCACCAAAATATGTTGAAGATCTGCTGTCACTATACCAACCCCCCCAGACCACTCAGGTCCTCTAATTCCAGTCTACTCAACATTCCTAGCGTTAGAACCAAACATGGAGAATCAGCTTTCAGTTTCTACGCTCCTCTAATCTGGAACAAACTTCCAGACGACTGCAAAGCTGCTGAAACACTGAGTTCTTTTAAATCACAACTAAAAACGTATCTGTTTAGAGCTGCCTTTGAGTCATGCTTTCATGTATCATATCTTGTGTGTCTGCTTCATGCTTTATTACTGTTTTTACTTTATCCCCTAATCATGTAAAGCACCTTGAATTACCTTGTTGTTGAAAGTGTGCTATACAAATAAAATTGTCTTGCCTTACTATAACGCCTTTGAGTCACATGCACACGAATGCAGAAAGTGATTGTTAGTAAGGGTGAAATTTTATCCCGTTATATTTTATCCTGTTATAACTTATAACAAAATGACTAAACAAATTACATAAACTGGCTTTTCGTTTACAGAAAATGAACATACGTTACCCGATTGTGATAGATTTCAGTTAGGTCAACTTGTTTGACGTAACCTAACTCTGGCTTTAGCAACAGCCGAGGCCGAGGTGTTTAAACAGAAATAGGATTTTATCAACATGGAACTTGAACCTAGGCGTGATTTAAGAGGGTTGTAAATAAAAGTGTAGTCCTAATGGGCTCATTTCTTAGCAAATTCTCACACTTGCTTTGGTTTCTGATTAGTAAAGTATGTTAATTTGGTCCTAATATTTCTGAGACTTTAAGGTTTAATCATATCACAATTGCGGCATGATATTGTGATTTGTTCATTAGTAAAGACATTTTTTCATTAAAAAAAATAAATTGAAAAATGTATGAGAGCTTGTTCATGTTGGGATTGAAATTATTTCAGAATGTGTCGATGCTAAAATTTGAACGATTAAATTCAGCTTTAATGACATGACCAAAACTTATAACTAGTCTTGAAAAAACCCTTAAGCCTCCGAATGGCTTGTAAAATCAAATCAAATCTGAATAATAGGTAGCATCCCTAAAATTTGAACAACCAATGAAAAATGGACAAGCATTCAATATAAACACTATAACAATGTGAGAAATTACCTCATTTTTAGTTTTTTCAGTGATCCTAGTTTATAAAAGATGGAACTGAAGAGTTAATGGATGTGAAATGACTGATCTGACTTAAAGAATTATTTGTTTACTGACATTCTTTAGTCCATAAGGGGTAAATATGCAGTAGTATTGTTTTACAGTCTGATAAATAAATGTTTATTCTGTGGATTAGAAAAGAAAATCTTTGTATGTTTTATTGCATGACTTTGGCTGCACTACAAGCCAGTTTTGATGGATTAAACAGAAAACTAAGAAGATGTATTAGTGATATGCTTGATTAGTTCACAGACAAACTCAAAAACCCTGTAGACATAAGTTGAACCTGTAATGTTCTATGGGTCAGTTGTATTTAACAATTTCATCACTCGACAAACACACACAGAAGGCCACAGAAGTGCATGACCTGCCAACATGCTGCACATCAGCTCATACATAATTTCCCTTTAAGCGAAAGCCAGCGTAATCCCTGTAAATATTCACAATAGAAATGTGTAGGTTGAAGAGGCCCTTCACTCCACACCTCTCCCAGGCTTAATACTCAATTTAAATTAGCTGCATCACTAAAGGTTTCTCTCAGCTTGGATGTGGGCACTGCTGAGCATTTGGCCTTCATTACAGAAAGAGAAATATTAGCAGATGCGGGTTATTTAGGGTACTTTTTACTTTGTTTAGTTGACTTATTTTTTCTATGCAGCAATAGACTGCTGACTTATGGCAGGGGTGGATCAGATTTGATCATTGAAATATTTCAGGCTTTTGATCATTCTTTCCTTTGCATTCACACAATTTATTCAGGCTGCACATTGAGCTTTCATTAATTTGCATAAAGTATGGGTTCAGATTTGTTATGTAGAAGGGAGGTTAAATATGTATGTTCGCAAGTACAATCTCAGAAATTCTTAAAATTCACCTTCTGAACTGTAAATGATTTCAGCTCACTTTATTTTTCTGACTTCGACGTCTTCATCTACACAGTGGGTGGAATTTGAACAAATGTGAGACCATTTTTGTTGTTCTCAAACTAATTTTATTATGTCTGACATAAGCTTTGAGCAAACACTGAGGTGAACAAATACAGGGTTTATCAAGCTAATACAATTGTCATTGGCAGAGGAGCGTTAGTGTGACAGAGTGAAAATTGGCTTTTGGGAAAGAATGTTGGCTCTAATTTAAAAGGCAAGGTCTCCCTTTGTAGAAATGATGGTTCTAATTTGAACTATCAGCCCTTCTTTTACTCAAATGAGATTCTAATTTGAAGTTCCACGGTCTCCCTTTTGTTAAATGTAAAAAAAAAAGACCAGGTCTCCCTTTTTGAAGTTATGATTGTGATTCAAACAGGCCTATCTTTTTTTTGTTAAATGTGGGTTCTCATAAAAGAGGTCTGATTTCCCTTTGTTAAACGGGGCTCTATTTGAAAAAGTCTGATCGCTCTTTGTTAAATAGGTCTCTAATTGAAAAGGCCTCATCTCCCTTTGTTAAATGGGGCTCTATTTGAAAAGGCCTGATCTCCCTTTGTTAAATGTGGCTCGATTTGAAAAGGACGGATCTCCCTTTGTTAAATGGGTCTCTCTAATTGAAAAGGTTGGATCTCCATTTGTTAAATGGGTCTCTCTAATTGAAAAGGCCTGATCTCCATTTGTTAAACGGGTCTCTCTAATTGAAAAGGTTGGATCTCCATTTGTTAAATGGGTCTCTCTAATTGAAAAGGCCTGATCTCCCTTTGTTAAATGGGCCTCTAATTGAAAGGCCTGATATCTCTTTGTTAAATGGGTCTCCAATTGAAAGGCCTGATCTCCCATTGTTAAATGGGTCTCTAAATGAAAAGGCCTGATCTCCCTTTCGTAAATGGGTCTCTCTTATTGAAAAGGCCTGATCTCCCTTTCTTAAATGGGTCTCTAATCAAATCAAATCAAACTTTATTTATGAAGCGCTTTTCATACAAGAAGTTGCATCACAAAGTGCTTTACAGATTAAAATGACCCCACATAAAACCACCTTCCCTTCCCTCCCCCACAGATTTAAAAGCATGGTCACAGTTATACCCCCCTCCCCCCAACCCATCTCCCATGCACACACACAGTTAAAAGAAAAGGTAAAAAAGGACATTGGGCCGAGTGCAGATGAACCATGCAAGGAAACGCCATCAGAGGAGCCATATGCCCCGGCAGCAGTAGATTAACAGCAGCAGCCGAGGCACTGACACAGGGCACCCAGTGGAGGCAAGGCCAAGACCCCCACCTCCAACCAAGCTCCACCCGGAGAGCACCCAGGCAGCTACAGCCGACCACCGCTCCCGGGGCAGAGGGCTCCCACAGAGGAAACACTGGAACGGGGATTAAGATAAATTAAAGTATAAAAAGAAACGGTAAATTAATGTGCTAAGATTGAAAAGTAAAACTGATAAAAATATAATCATATAAAACATCCAAAGCAATTAAACAAACAGTGATAAATAATAATCAGTTAAAAGCTAAGCTAAAAAGGTGAGTCTTGAGCCTGCTCTTAAAAACATGAATATTCTCTGCAGCCCTGAGGTTCTCTGGCAGCCTGTTCCAGAGGTGAGGGCCATAAAACTGGAAAGACGCCTCGCCATGCTTGTGTGTCCTGACTTTTGGGGTGACAAGGAGACGGCTGCCAGAGGAGCGCAGAGACCGCGAAGGTTTATATGGTAAAAGCAGTTCAGAGAGATAAGAAGGCCCAACACCATTAAGACACTTAAAAACCATTAAAAGAACCTTAAAGTCGATCCTGAAATGTACGGGGAGCCAATGCAATGATTTTAAGACCGGTGTAATGTGCTCCCGCCTCCTGGTCTTCGTCAGGACACGTGCTGCTGAATTTTGTAGTAGTTGTAAACCTGATATACTCTTTTTGGGAAGACCAGAAAGCAGGGCATTACAGTAATCAATTCTACTGGAAATAAAAGCATGCATCAGTGTCTCCGTATTGGCCCGAGACAGAATGGGGCGGACTCTGGCGATGTTCTTTAGTTGATAAAAACCTATTTTAGTGATGTTTTTTATGTGAGGAATAAAAGTCAGCTCAGAGTCAAAAATCACGCCCAGGTTCTTCACTTGGAAAGAGAGATTAAAAGACAGTGATTGTAGTTTTGGTAAAAGTTTCTCTCTCTGAGCCTCAGGACCGATGACTAAAACTTCAGTTTTGTCCTGGTTGAGCTGGAGAAAGTTTTCTGCCATCCAGGATTTAATGTCTAAAATGCAGTTAAAAAGTGCATCCATTGGCCGTGTGTCATCGGGAGACATGGAGATGTATAACTGTGTATCATCAGCATAACTGTGAAAGTTAACTCCATGTCTCCTGATGACGCTGCCAAGAGGGAGCATATAAAGGTTAAAAAGCACTGGGCCTAAAATTGAACCCTGGGGCACACCACATGTAATCCTATGGACCCTAGAGGAGCAGGTATCTAAACTTACCATAAAAGTCCTGTCTGTGAGATAGGATGTGAACCATTTGTGAACAGCACCAGAGAGGCCGATCTGTTTTAAACGGGTTAAAAGAATAGTGTAATCCACTGTATCGAAGGCAGCGCTTAGATCCAGTAGAACCAACACTGTCACCTTCTGAGTGTCATAATTTATTCTAAAATCATTTAAAATCTTCAGAAGGGCCGTCTCTGTGCTGTGGTTCACCCTAAAACCAGACTGAAATTTCTCCAGGACATTGTGCTCATTAATAAAATCATTAAGTTGAATTAAAACTAGCTTTTCTAAAACCTTGCTTAAAAATGGTAAGTTAGATACCGGTCTAAAATTATTAAAATCATTAAAATCTAAATTGCTCTTCTTCAGCAGGGGCTTCACTTCCGCCCCTTTAAAGGCGGCAGGAAAGACCCCCGTCTGAAGGGAGCAATTCATCATGGTTAAAATCTCATCCCTAAAAGATTCATAAAATGGCTTAAAAAATGAAGTGGGAATCGGGTCCAAAACACATGTGGTGGGCCTCACTGAGGAGAAAACTTTATCAAGAGTCCCAGCTTCTACCAGGACAAAACTGTCCAGCGTTTCCTCTGGTAGAGACACACATTCAGATTTGTCTAAAACCATGTTACACTGAGAAGATAAAATATTACATCTGATGGTGTCTACCTTCCCTCTGAAGTGGTCTGCGAACTCCTCACAAAGAGTGTTTGAGGGGGTTTTCTGAAATGCAGTAGTAGCTCTGTTAAAAAGTTTATCAATGGTGGAAAAAAGGATTTTAGGATTATTTTTATTGTCTGATATGATTTTTGCATAGTAAGCATTTCTTGAATTTCTTACAGCATTATTATAGGATTTGAGAAGTTCTGTGTATAATTGATGGTTTATCGTGGTTTTATTTTTTCTCCATTTTCTCTCTGCCGCCCTGCAGTCCCTCTTTAGTTTTTTAAGATTGTTATTTCTCCATGGCGCTGCAAGTTTTGAATGTGAGCGTTTCACTCTAAGTGGAGCCAGCAGGTCAAGAGCGGACTGAAGTCTTCTGTTAAAATCACTGACGATAAAATCACAGGGGGCAGGTAAGAGAGTAGGAGGAAACTTTTGGAAAACTTCTAGAAAACCTGCAGCCACTTGAGGGGTTAGATGGCGCTTCCTGACAGTTCTCACAGAGGTCTCCTGCTGGATAAAACTGGTGATGTTAAAAAACACGCAGTAATGGTCAGAGACAGCCAAGTCAACAACAGAGGACACACGGGTGGACAGGCCATGCGTGATGACCAAGTCCAGGGTGTGTCCTCTGTTGTGAGTTGGCTGCATGACATGCTGACTAAAATCCATATAATTCAAAATATTTAAAAATTCTGTTGATAAAGGGTCTAAAAGGTTATCCATGTGTAGATTAAAATCACCAGCTAAAATGATCCTTTCAAAGGAGTTGTACAAAATTGATAAAAACTCTGAAAATTCTTGAATAAAAAGTGCACTCTTTTTAGGAGGCCTGTAAACTGTGACACATAAAATCTGAGGAGTGCTAAAAACAGTTGCATTATATTCAAAAGTACTAAAATTATCAAATAAAACAGGTTTGGCAGAAAGCGTTGATGAACTAATAAAAGCAGTTCCGCCTCCCCTTTTGCAACTCCTCGTGGAATAAGTGAAGTTAAAATTTGGTGGGGAGGCCTCTGTAAGAACAACAGGGGCATCTGTACTCAGCCATGTTTCTGTTAAAAATAAACAATGTATATTATGATCTAAAATTAGGTCATTTATTATAAAAGTTTTATTCAGCAGAGAGCGGACATTTAAAAGTGCCATATTAATAGTAATTGAAAGGCCTGATCTCCCATTGTTAGATGGGTCTCTAATTGAAAGGACTGATCTCCCTTTGTTAAATGGGTCTCCAATTGAAAAGGCCTGATCTCCCTTTCTTAAATGGGTCTCTCTAATTGAAAAGGCCTGATCTCCCTTTGTTAAATAGGTCTCTAATTGAAAGGCCTGCTCTCCCTTTGTTAAATGGGTCTCTAATTGAAAAGGCCTGATCTCCCTTTGTTAAATGGGTCTCTAATTGAAAAGGCCTGATATACCTTTGTTAAATGGGTCTCTCTAAATGAAAAGGCCTAATATTCCTTTGTTAAATTGGTCTCTAATTGAAAAAGCCTGATCTCCCTTTCTTAAAAGGAGCTATTTTTAAAAACCTGATCTCCCTTTGTTAAAATAGAGGTTCTAATTAGAAAGACCAGGACTCCGTTTGTGGAATGAGCATTCTAGTAGCATGTTTTGTCTAATGAGATTTATAGTTAAAATAGACCCAATCTTCTTGTGTTAAAATGAGAGTGATCATTCAAAATACCCTTTCCTCCTCTGTAAGAATGTGTTCTAATCAAAATAGCCCAATGCACTATTGTTAAATGGGGATTCTAATAAAAAGCCCTGATCTCACTTTGGTTCAATGGGGGCTCCAATTTAAAACGCCAGTTCTCCGTTTTTAGAAATTGGGGTTCATGTTAAAAAAAAGCCAGGTCTCCCTTTCTCAAAATTGAGTCTCTAAAACAAAAGCATTGATCTCCATTTTGTCTTGAACTTCACTGTAACATCACTTCACACAATTAGAGATGTTTAACCATTGACATACTTTTGTTATTCAGTGTTCAAGCCAATTACTGGAGTTTAACCAGCTTAGGTTTAGCTTACTATTTAATCAAAAACGGATGAGCTACATTTACACACATTCCCAACATCGAATCCCTCCAACTCACACACACACACACACACACACACACACACACACACACACACACACACAAGTCGTCGGAGTGTGTGGCTGCAGATGATTAGCATATTTGGCTGGGAGACTCATTAATCACGGCCTTCACTCTGGCCCCTGGCCGTCATTACAGATAAAGGTGCTCTAGCTTGTCAATATTATGGCTCCATCTTGTCTTGTATTTCTTTGACCCAACTACAGCAGAAAGAAAGGGATGAAAAAGATGGTAGATTTTAGGTTTTATATTGGAAAAAAAAGAAAAAGTAGTTTGTTTTTTTTAGTACAAGTCTCTGGGTTTAAGTTTCAGATGTAATACAAGATCTAAGAGGGCTGCCCTCTATATTTGATTGATTTTCTTGAATGTTTTGATCAGTCAGGAAGCAAGCGATTGAAATTGGTTGTGCATCCTAGGTGACATCTGCTAACGTTAAGTTAATTTCAATTGAAACGTGGGAAAGAAGAGATGTTTTGCGATTATATCAATATTTATGATGACATAGGGGAGATTTCTCTCTGGAATGAATCTTGCTTTCAGTAGCTGCTGGCTCTACTTCCCCCAAACATCCTTAACACAAGGATACCCTTGTTACAAAAATAGTAATATCTCATACCCCCTTTGCCTTATGCGGTTTATGTGGTGGTGAAAACAAAGTTTCAGCTTGCCTTCAGCTGCAGGTTGTTTTGTTTGTCCAAGGTCACTGACAGGTTACCTGGACTCTGAGAGGAGTACAGTACAATCTAATGTTTTCAGGTTGGCTCCAGGGAGAATAAACACACATCAATACACTCCAAGAAACACAGCAACATGTCCACATAGAAAATCAGGGCAATGATGAAGAGCAGAGGGGCTAGATGGGTGTTTTGGGGGGGGGGGGGGGGGGGTATGTTCACCTGTCCAAAGCTATAAATACACACAGACACAATCACACACCCCAGAGCTCTTCGATATGCATGGCCTTGTTCTCTGGTTGGGGTGAGAGGCTGACCTGGTTTTAACAATACGACCTCCGGTGTTAAAAACTCACTCAAAAGCCCGCACAAATGGCTGCCAAAAAAGGGACCTGTGCATCTGCAGGTGCACTCATATGCAGGTGACCATTGTTGTCTTTTCTTTTCAATTTCTTTTCAGATTTTCAGCTGTAAATAATTTTCAGTAGTTTTAACAATACCAATTATCTGATAAGTGGCTACCCATGTAGGAATAGAAGAAGGTTGTTGTGTCGTTTAGAAAAAAAAAGAATCCTCTGCATGATAAAATAATGAACACAGAATGTAACCCAACTGGTACTAAATGTACCCGTTAAATCAACCGTTCAGAAAATGTTATTAATATTAATTTAGGGGCTTCATTTGTGGTCCATAAAGGGCTAATGATCTTCCAAATCTTTAAGCATCTACAGCTTTATGCCCAAACACATCAGATAAATAAATCTGATTTAAGGAAGCATAGTTCTTTGACAAGAGACATCTTTTTTTGGTAGACCCAAATTATCCACAAACCGCTACAAGAAGTAGTTTAATCCTTTGGCTGTCAGTGTCACAAATCACCATGTTTAGGTGTTGTCTCTATTTAACTTGTATACTGTTTCATATATTTTCTATGTTTATTTTTTTACTGCCCTCCAGCATTAAAGAAAGACACCTTCAACCTTGAAAATCCCTGAGATGAAGAATCTTGGCTCATTCTACCCATAAATTCCCTAATAAAGATCAATCTTCGCCTTGGAGGAGAGAAACAATAAATTTGGAGGATTGGTAATCAATACATGTGTGTGTGTGCGTGTGTGTGTGTGTGGTGGGGGGGGGGGGGGGGGGGGCGTTTAATACTGAGTAAGGACATTCTGCCTGGTCCTCACTTTCGGATAATGTCACTGAGCTCTACTGGTTGGTTTTAGAAGTATGGAGTGAATTAAGTTTGAATTAAGGTTAGGGTTAGGAATAGATCGGTAATGGTTAGGGTTAGGAAAAATGTATGGGTTAGGCATAATACAGTCACTAAAATAAATAGAGGTCAATCAAGGTCCTCACTACTACTAGCAAGAGAATATTGTGTGTGTGTGTGTGAAACTAGAATGGCTCGTTATGTTGAATAAATGTAACTATGTTGCTGAAACTATGTATTGTTGCTATTTTATTTATTTATAGCTATTTAATCATTAGCATATCATCATATCAGTGTGTGATGACAGCCTGTTAGGGTACGGTAGGCGCAGTTTGCAAAATGTTTTATTTAATATCAACATATGTTGATTTTATTGCTTTATGCTGCATTATTTAACTATATAACTTCATCTAAAGAACTCAGCATTACTCTAGGTAGGCTAAGCTCTGTTCTGGCTTTGCAGTTCATCAAGTCCTAAGGATACGTTTAAACATGCACAACATGTTGAAGTGAACTTAAAAATGTCTACAGAATGGCAGATTATTAACTGCACTTTATGCTGACTTAGACTCTTACATTGCCTACCTAATAAAGTAAAAAAGAAAGTGGGCTGAATGGTTATAGAGCTCGGCTAAATTTGTTTTCTCGCCTATCTTTTGAACAGAAGCAGAAGGATGGACAGGTTTTAATATCATGGTATCTCCCAAAACAGGCCCTGATTATTACAATATATGTGGATTAGTGTGTTTTTGTATACTAGTAAGAGTGGGTATGGTCTCTGGGTGGCTGCATGTTACTTTATGTACTGATTTACCCGGTAATTACAACTGATGACGATGTGGATCTTTTTTCATCCTTTTTCTATGATAGAAGTTGTGAGTTGTGACAGTAAAGCGTCCATTATTTGATAAACTCTCAAAGTATGATTCTATGTCCATTTTCTGGTGCTCCCCCATAAATACCGTGCCTGTCCCTGCTGACCAGATCCCAGATCTAGCAGCACATCACTCTCAGTTCAAAATCATTCTTTTGATCTACTAGATAAGCTGAATTATGAGTTTGTTTTCATAATGAATATATTAGGGCTGGGTAAAAATATCGATTCAGCAATGCATTGCAATTATTTGTTTCTCAATTCAATATCGATTCATCAAATCCTATGAATCAATTCAGCCTACCGGCCAGTGGCGGCGCTGTGGGCAACACTCTAGTGAGAGCGTTCAGCGTTGTACAAGACGCACATTACCAAAACAGAAAGATGGCGGACAGCAGCTGCTCTCCGTTTGTGAGGTGAAGGTTAGTTGAAGCCACCGATGTCTTTTCAGAGATGACAGAGTCTGAATTCTTTTCTCTGCCTTTATTTTACATTCCTCCTCAATAACAGCACGCTTTTCTTTTACATATAACTTCTTCTGTCTACTCAGACTAGAAAACCAGGTATATTACTACTTAGGTTAACCCACTGCTGCCATCTGGTGGCCAAAATGAAATAAAATAACTGAATTCAAACTAGACAAATTAATAAACTGTTCTCTTATTCTTATAGATAAAACTATTATCCGACAGAACCATAATTATGTAGCAATATCTATAAGAATATCTGAAAGCTATAACAACGTTCAAGCCGGCACCAGCAACGTCAAAAGCTGACGTTTGGCTCATTTATTTAAAAATATACCCAGGTACTTAATTACTTGTGTATTTCCTTATTAATGAATCGATATTGAAGCTAATAAATCAATATCACATTGAATCGAAATCGAATTGAATCAAAGCCTCAAGAATCGAAATCGAATCAAATTGTGAATTGTACTTGGGCTGCTTTGATTCAGTCGAGCTTTCGGAATTATCAAGAATATTAGCCTCATCTAAACCTTCAACTTGTATGTTGGACCCAATCCCAACCAAATTATTTAAGGAAGTGTTCCATTTGGTTCCTGGCCCCATTTTGGATATGTTGAATCTAACCTTAGTAAACGGATACGTACCACAGGAATTTAAAATAGCTGTAATTAAACCTTTACTCAAGAAACCTTCCCTTGATCAAGATGACTTAGTGAATTACAGACCTATATCTAACCTTCCTTTCTTATCCAAAGTCCTTGAGAAAATTGTTGCTAATCAAGTCTGTGAGCATCTAAACAGTAACGATCTGTTTGAAGAGTTTCAGTCAGGTTTTAGAGCTCATCATAGCACTGAAACAGCACTGGTGAAGGTTACTAATGATATTCTCATGGCCTCAGATAATGGACTGGTGTCTGTTCTGGTTGTGTTAGATCTCAGTGCTGCTTTTGACACAGTCGATCATAATATTCTCTTAGAAAGGCTTGAACATGTTGCAGGGATCAAAGGAACAGCACTAGGCTGGTTTAAATCATATTTGTTTGATAGATTCCAGTTTGTTCATTGAAATGATAAATCTTCTTCACTCTCAAGGGTTACTTGTGGAGTTCCACAGGGTTCTGTGCTTGGACCAATTCTTTTCACCATATATATGCTCCCAATTGTTAGAATCATTAGACAGCATGGGATAAATTTACACAGCTATGCTGATGATACACAACTATATTTATCCATAAATCCTGATGAACCCAGTCAGTTAGGTAAATTACAGGCATGTCTGGAAGACACAAAAACATGGATGACTCTAAACGTTTTGCTCTTAAATTCTGATAAGACAGAAGTCTTATCAGGAGTGATGCTGAGAAACTAGTCCATGCATTTGATACCTCAAGGCTGGTGTGATAGGGTTCTTTGTCACACAATAAAGATGACTTAGTCGGGTTGCAGTTTTTGGTGCTTTATTGTGCTCGATGCTCCCAGACTTGTGTTCAACAAAGCTTATAGTTAGAGTGGCTTAGGTCATGCTGAGCTATCTCTGTAGTTATGCTGCTATAGGCTTAGACTGCTGGAGGACAGACTGACCACTTTTCTTTACTCTGCTACTTCCTTTTCTACTACTACTCTCCAGTTGTATTTCAGTGTATTCTGTTATTTTGACTGTTAACTTTGTTTTCTCTCAGTGTTTTTCTCTCCATAGAAGATATACCTGGTCTGGTATCCTGCTTGGCTGCAATGCCCTGTTGGACGGGGGGCATCGACTGGGATGATGCTCCCAGTAACTGAACATCCACTGTGTCCTGTTATCAACTTTTTACTTTCTGTAACATAGAAAGTTCTCTTATATCAGATCTTCTGTTCCTTCTGTGTTTCTGCTCTGTCTTCTCAAACCCCCAGACGGTCGTGGCAGATGGCCGCTCCTACTGAGCCTGGTTCTGCTGGAGGTTTCTTCCTGTTAAAGGGGAGTTTTTCCTCTCCACCGTCGCAACATGCTTGCTCAGTATGAGGGATTGCTGAAGGGTTGCTGTGGTTGGAAAGTCTGCCCAACCTCATGCCAATGACTGACGCAATCTGCTGGGATTCCTTAAATAGGAAACTCCTTAACTGATTGGAATGTTTGTATAAATGTATTGAAATCACTTCTTGTTAAGTGCCTTGAGATGACATCTGTTGTGAATTGGCGCTATATAAATAAACTGAATTGAATTGAAATTCCTACAATACCCAGCCCCAAAATATATTATAACGTAATTTAAAAGAGATGCTCCCTGGAATATTCTGGATACATGAAAGAAACTTTTGAAATTTGGCTTGTGTTATCTTTGAAATCGACCACCATTACCTGCCAGAAGGGATGCACCAATGTGGGTCTACATACAGGTGAAACTCGAAAAATGTGAATATCAAGCAAAACTTTATTTATTTCAGCAATTCAACTGAAAGTTGAAACCAATATATAATATAGACTCATTACATGCAAAGCGACCTATTTCAAGTCTTTATTTGTTATAATGTTGATGATTATGATGATGGCTTACAGTTTATGAAAACACTGAATTCAAAATCTCAGAAAATTAGAATATTGTGAAAAGGTTCAATATTTTAGGCTCAAAGTGTCACACTCTAATCAGCTAATTAATCCAAAACACCTCCAAAAGGTTCCTGGGCCTTTAAATGGTCTCTCAGCCTGGTTCAGTGAGAATCACAATCATGGGGAAGACTGCTGATCTGGCAGTTGTGCAGAAAACCATCAATGACCCCATCCATAAGGAGGAAAAGCCTCAAAAGGTCATTGCAAAAGAAGTTGGATGTTCTGTATCAATGCACATTAATAGAACGTTATGTGGAAGGTAAGAGTGTGGAAGGAAAACGTGCACAAGCAGCCCGGAGAGGATTGTCAGGAAAAAGCCATTCTAAAGTGTTGGGGACCTTCACAAGATGTGGACTGAGGCTGGAGTTAGTGCATCAAGAGCCTCCACACAGACGGATCCTGGACATGGGCTTCAAATGTCGTATTCCTCTTGTCAAGCCGCTCCTGAACAACAAATAATGTCAGAAGCGTCTTACCTGAGCTAAATAAAAAAAAGAACTGCAAATTTTGCATCTCATTTGGGAACCAAGGTCCCAGAGTCTAGAGGAAGATTGGAGAAGCACACAATCCAAGATGGTGGAAGTCCAGTGTGAAGTTTCCACAGTCTGTGTTGATTTGGGGAGCCTTGGCATCTGCTGGTGTTGGTCCACTGTGCTTTATTAAGTCCAGAGTCAACGCAGCCATCTACCAGGACATTTTGGAGCACTTCATGCTTCCTTCTGCAGACGAGCTTTATGGAGATGCTGACTTCATTTTCCAGCTGGACTTAGCACCTACCCACACTGCCAAAAGTAGCAAAACCTGGTTCAATGACCTTGGGATTACTGTGCTTGATTGGCAAGCAAACTGGCCTGACCTTTGAACCCCATAGAGAATCTATGGAGCATCATTGAGGCAGTCATTGATGCAAAAGGAGCCCAGACCAAGTGCTGAGTAAATATCCATGATTATACTTTTCAAATGTTCCACATTTTTCTATTTTAAATCCTTGTTGTATTGATTTCATCTAATATTCTAATTTTCTGAGATTTTGATTTTGGGGTTTTCATAAGCTATAGCCTTAAAATAAGCATTATAATTATAACAAATAAAGGCTTGAAATATCTTGCTTATTAGTTTCCCCTTTTAACTTGAATTACTGAAATAAATGAATTTTTGCACGATGTTTTAATTTTTTGAGTTTCACCTGTAGATAATATTAATGCTGTTATGGCCGATAACCAACATTGTCTATTTTCCAACGTCATTTTAAAAAATGACCACACTGCTGACATTGCTTCTTCGCTTCAGGTAAACTGCCCACAATCCTGCACTACATTAATACCACATGACCAACCTCCTCTCCTCCCCATCCTGAAACTGAAATGACAACAAGGTGGACAGTTTTACTTATCAGACTGATACCAATATGTTAAAATGACTAACATTGGCCGATATAAATGCAAAAATATTGTGCAAAGTGTACCTCTAACTGTTTAAGAACATGTTGTGACTTTATTAGTTTTTTGCATTTCTTGCACAGGGAGAAATGCTCAAATTCCCAATTCTACACACTGACACATTAACTGGAGTTTCTAAAAATGTCTTCGCTTGAGAATGTTTAAATATTTGTTGGTGTAAGTGTATTTTGTTTGTGGTCGGGATGTAAAGTGGTCAGCCAAAGTGGGAATTGCGAAAGCTGATTGACAGCTGGTCTGGACAAGGGTGGTCGGGTGGAACAGACCTTCAACACAGCCCAGCAAGCACAGCCTTACACACACCATAGGCCTAAATACATGGCCATTGAATCAATTTCCCTTCCATACTAAAACACACACACAAAAACACCACAGGGACCTCTCCTCACCTCAACTTGTCTCCGTTTGACAGCTTTCAACTGTGGTCAACACATGCACGCATACACACATGCAGAGGGCACAAACACACCATGGTGAACTCTTGACTGAAACATCCTCCCACACCCCTCCCTGTCACAGCTCTGGCTGCATCAACACCTATGGATGGACACGATGCCGCACACACTCAGGAACACACTGAAGGACGGCTGGGCTCCTGCTCAGGCCAATGGTTCGCGCCACTGAAGTGGCTTTACTTGTAAAAGCCAGAGGATGCATTCGCTCCCACTCAGCACTTACTTTATTTGTCTTCTGCCAGACTCTCTTAGCTGCTCTTTGTGCTGCACAAGAGCTAGCCAATAAAATTCAGAATACTTTCTTTGCAAAAAAAAACCTTTTTTAGTAAATTTAAGTAAATAAGGTGGTACTTCATCATGTTAAACAGATTTTCCCAACATTTTCCACAAAATTATAATTCCTGACATGTCTAATGGGCTGAGAAAAGCGCAAAAACGTTATAAGAAAAAACTTTAGTCTAGTGAAATAAGAGTCAACTCTAAATGAGTGAAGTTTTAAATTTCACAAGAGCTCATAAGATTCTTAAAAATGATAAACAAAATAAATCAAATGCATTCTTTATTATCTACAGTCAGACAAACTTCCAACATGAAAACAGAAGATTCACCAGAATTTCAGTGCATTTGACCAGACCATTAACCTTCTGAGCTCTGTGTTTCATTATGATTTTTACAACTCTAATCCCCTATATTGGTTATAAGTAATTATCTCTCAGTATTTCATAACAACAACAATAAATATGATCAAATTTATGCCTGAACAACTTGATGAGCAGCTAAGAGCAAAAAAGTAACAATAAATCTATTACTCCTCCACAGTTTCTTTTTTAATGATATACATTTTCTCTAAATACGATAGAAGAATATTTACAGAAGTATCGCTTTTTTATCTAATTAAGTCTTATGGTATCCTGGCAACATATTATTATTATTATATTATTATTTTAAATCGTCGCTAAAATGTAATTGGTTCAGTTTTATTCGTCTAATTTTTTTGCCACAATGCTACATTACACCATGAACGTTCAATTCAAAGACGCTGAAGCTTGTCCAAACATCTTTAATTTACTTCCCACGGACGGCTATTAAAACTCTTAATCCAAGCAAGTAATTTTTCTTTGCTTTAAAGTCCCACTCCGATCATATTTTGAGCTATTTTTAAAACATTCTCAGTGGTCTTTAAAGGCATACTCCGCAACTTTTACACCTTAATATAATGTTTTTTTCAAAAGTTATGGTGGAATTTTATCATCTATTACGTTCATTTTTAGAGTTATCACCACCTTACAGGGGTCCTTGGCTTTTTTCTGCACTGTAGAACTTTTGAGCGGCGACCCGCCGCCGGAAGTGTTCTGCTTTACAGCAGAGTCATACAGCCTCGCTGTTTAGAGACTGTAGAGATGCTGATCCATCAAAAAGACCAAGAAATCCCATATCAGAAGAAGCTAGAAAAAGAAAAAGAGAACGTGATAGAGAGAGAGCAAAGACCAGAGTAAATATTGGGCCGGTTTTTCCTCGTTGGAGAGTTCTTTTGGAACGAACATCATGTACTACGGACGCCGAGTTAGCCGTGCTGCTAATAGATGGGCAAGTAATCAATGATTTCACCGGGGTTATAGTGTTTGATCTGGCATGATGTTATACAGTCCTGAGGAAGCTATTTATTCAATGTGTGGAGGTGGATAGACATAGTTTGTACGGTATGCCTTGCAGTAGTAATGTGAATTACACAACCGAGTCGATCTCCGTTAGCCATCTAGAGGCTAATGTGATGCTAACGTGTAAGACTCGGTTCTGTAGATAAAGCTGCAAACTCCGGCGTAGTCGCTGTATTTCAGTATATAAGTCAAACTTTTTTCTTTTGGTTTTGTCAAGCTAGTGATTTATATTTTTGTTGTTTGATTTATTCCTAAAAACTCCTAAAGATGTCGGCTGATTCTAGTGTCGGTAGGTGTTTGCTACGTGGCGCTTAGATGTTCTCTGTATCTAATTTCGCAATTTTTCCAATTACCCCGACCTCCCCCACAAACTGAATACCTAGCTGTGAGATCTTTACTCTAAATTACCCCGATTGTTACAGTTCAATTGCGAACTGAAACGGCGCTTGTTTGTTGTTTGGGCAAGCGATTTGGAAAGCAGCCACTGAAACATGCCTCTTATGAGCGACAGAGAGATTTGATTTTACGACAGTGATGTTTGGGGGCAAGCCTGAAGAGGGCGACAGAGAGCAAATATTGTGAAAGTTGCGAAGTATGGCTTTAAATTATGATTATGCCGTTTTTAGCCAAAATCACAAAACCTGTGCCGTTTTCTGGGACTTCGCTTCAGCAGAGCTGCAGTAACTCATTAGCAATTCGCCTCTGGGTTGTGGACATCTCGCGCTCAGCAGCTGGGCGCGCTGACAGCTGGTGTCGGGTTTCAAACCTTTTTTTCTCCAATTTTTTTGTAGTGGACATCTAGTAGTACCAAGCAGTAACAGCACAAGGCAGTAGATTTAAAGAAAGGGGCTGTTTTATTCAGCAATGCATTGCAACCCGCTACAGCACACATGTGTTGATCCGCCATCGTCTTCTCTATTCCTCAGAACCTGAGCGGGCGGGGCGGGGCGGAGTGGAGCGCAGTAGGAGCTTGTGGCCCCGCCCAGTGGAGTTACTACGTAACAACTCCAGTCTATTTTAGCCGGCATTTTAACATCTGCTACTGATTCACAGCCGTTTGAATGCAGAAATACTCAGAAATACAACTTTGAGCTTAATTTTCTCAAGATATGTCATCTAGCATCAGAAACATGCCACAAGAACATGTTAACACCTAGAAAAACATGACTTTCCTCGGAGTGGGTCTTTAATGGAAAATTTAGATAACATGGCATTTAATTGAATCAAAACCTATTATTTAGGTGTTGTTCTAAAAGAAAATGAAAAAAGTTATACAACTGTTAGATAGAAAGGGCACCTTTTTGCACAGTGACAATAATGAGCCAAAACCTTGAGAAGGTTTTGGCATCTTTCTAACAAAGAAAGACAAAAAAGTGAATCTTGAATTCAACAAATACAGCCTACCAGCCTACATATTGTGCACTAACATATTTCTTCCAAAGGACTAAGTGAAGACGAACAATTTGATGTGCAGTCATAAATTGGAAATTGAATAACGAGTTAAAAAGAAAGTTGAAATGATTTACTATTAGGTGCTTAAATGAAATAAGACTTTCACCGCTTTGAAAACAAGATGGACAAGTTATGATGGTAAAAAAAAGCCCATTCTGCTGAAAAATACATAGATACTAAAGTGTCTTCCTGTTTTAGAACCTTAAAATTATTGATGTGGAATAAGGACTGTGATCAGTGCCACCATGTGTTTTTGTGCTTACTTGTGTGAGCAGCTTTTCGGCCTCATTAAACCTCCAACTCTTAAGACTATAGACTGACATGGCTTTCCTCAAGCAGATGTTTTCACAGTAATTAGCTGCTTAGTGTGCAACCATGCTAAAGTGCTAACTGCATGATAATGATAGCCTTTTGTCTGCTAACCCTAGTCTTTTCCCTCTCATTAAACTTTAGACTTTGGTTCTGAACTACCTCACACTGCTTACCCTAAAGTAGAACTTTTTGAGCTGTTGGAATCCATTTCACTGTTAGATAGAATGTGGGAAGTGTTATTTTGCTAACTTTAGCATTATGCTAAGAAAATTCGTAATTTTGAGGAGTTTTTAGTCATTAGCATCGGGATACGCAATAAAATTTACGTCCTAATAACGTCAACATCTTATTAGGATTTTAGCTTTGATATGCGATTTATTATATATTGATGACTACCTAAACAATACATTTACCCCATACAATCAAATTTAAAGTACATTGCTATTTGCTGCTTATCATACAAACATGCTAAAAACATAACAACAATTTTTTTATTTCTTCACATTTGATCTTAAGCTTCTTTTTGTTCTGAAGCACTGAGAAAATGTACAACACAATACCACTTGAATTTTTGTCAAATTCATTTCATTTTTGGAGAGAATGGTTTTGCTACATTGTTTATTATTATGATTATGATCAAATCTTTTTTGTGAAATTCTGCAAAACTAAACTAAACCTGTACTAATAACAACTCTCCCCCCGAAAAGTCAAGTGCATTTTAATGAATATTGTTACAAATATTCTGAACTTTAGAATAATTAGGATCCAGTACTAGCAACAAGTTAGGGCTGGGCGATAAACCGAAAATTTACAGAAAGCAAAATTCATGACTGTAACCGACATCATTTTGCCCACGTCGGTATTTTCAGAGTTTAAAAAAAAAGAGCAAAAGGTGTGTGTAGTTTGCCAACGCACATCATGTCCCTTTAAGACCCTGCAGCCGTATAACGTCACTGACTGGATGGGGAGAAATCACGTGACGACATGCAGTCATGTGAATTCACCACATCCAGCGGTGTTGCCAACTTAGCTACTTTGTTGCTATATTTATTGTGTTTTTAGACCCCTCTAGCGACTCTTTTCAGAAAAACGACTAGCGACAACTTTTTTTTGGGTGTTTATGGAGACTCTGTCATGAAGCACGTATCGTTGTTGCATTTTTTTCCAGAGCAGCGGTGCTGCTGTGCTTGGCTCTCTCCTGTCCCAGAGCGCTAGCAGGCAGCCAATCCTCCCGTTGTGGTCAGAGCAGCTTTTAACCGTACTGCATCTGAAGCTGCCGCTGGCTGATCCTACCCGCGTAGGTGTAGGATGTACAAAATAATAATGTCTAAAATAAACGACAGCACACTAAATAAATCCCCGATTTCACTATCATAACCTGAGTCACCCACCTCGTCCATTGGGTGCGCCTCTCTGTGACAGACGTTAAACAGTCATAATTTCTCGGTCTAAACTGGATGCTCAGAAATAAAGAAAGGCGTGGGAATCGAACTCTGAATTAAAAGGCTGGTTGAAGCAGTTTATTGGAGATGTTACACGGGCCGACTGCCTGTACTGTAAGGCTGATTTTTATTGCCACAGTTAGTGATATATGACATGACAACTTAAAAACATACGCAAAAGGCAAAACCTTATAACAGTTCCACCCCAACCACACTGCCATCAGTGGTGAAAAAAAATTTATTCTGCTAAAAATATAATTTTGAAAGATTATTCCACTCTCCTACAGCGTCCATTAAAATTGCATGACCATTTTGCAAATGAGGCGATGACGTCATTTAGCGACTTCTAATGACTTTTGGGAAAGCCAATAGCTACTTTCCATGCTGAGGAGTTAGCAATGCTAGAAGAGAAAGACGGTGAGCAAAGGGAGAAGGATTCAAATATTAAAGCGGCGGGTGTAGAGCTGGAAAAGGAGGAAGAGGAGAAGTCACAGCTCCATCAAGAGAAAAAAAAAAGTTAGTTTTTTGGCGATGGTTTAGTTATTGTCCATTTATCGTTATTGAGGTGAACTGCTCAATATATCGTGACATTAATTTGAAGCCTTATTGCCCAGCCCTACAACATGTACTTATTATAAAGACAAGGCATATTGGCTCACATGTTTGTAAGACTGGGCTTGTACCTTAAATCAAAATTAAAAAAGAGGGGGAATAAATACCATAATCACTTTAAAGTTTCATGTTCTTGTAACAAATACTGGGAAATAATCACAAAAATCCCAGGAAACTGTGTTTTTCTCTTTCTCTCCTATTTGTCTACTGCCAATTGTCGTGCCTTTGCTTCTGATAAGTGGAAGCGCTAAACAAAACGACTAAATTGCATTTTGTTCTTCCACCCACTTTCTATTCAAACCCCATGAATGCAGCCAATAATTAACGTGACTGATATTCTCCTGAAAATGTTTTCACATTTAAGGAGATGACATGACTTGATGCGGCGACGCACATGGATTTGTTTTTACCACACTGAGCCACATTCAAAGCCTTAATTTTCCTATTTTTGTTGTGGGCCATCACTTCTTTGTTTTTTCCTTGTTTTCTTACCATGACAGGTCCCATTGAATACTTTCTTTGATTTGAAACAGATTTTACACCATCTACCAGTGCTATTATTTTATCGATGCCTTTTTTGAGTGTTTATTTGCCGTTTAGTTTTTGTGATTCAGATTTCATACCAAAGTCATTGTTTCCTAACCAAACAGCTGTAAAATTGGTTCTTTTTTCTGTTTCGGTTTGTTGTTCCCCATTTCAAAAACCAAATGGAAAAAGAGAAAAACAAACAAATGCATCCCTTTTACCAACATTTTTCTGTATGAAATTAAAAAACTTTTTTTACACTTTTTTATCCTTGCAAGTGTCTGATCTATTATGGTTTTAAGGGGCTTCATGAAAGTCTTATTTTTTAGCTTTAATCCAGTGGAAAATCTTTATTTTTTAGAATCTTTGAATGCATTATCCAGTCTAAGAGCTAAATGCCAGCTCATCAAGCAACTAAAACACTAAAGACTCCATATCTGGCATACGTCATGTCTGCAGTTACACAAAAGGTATAGACCTTGTTAGGCGAATACAGTAAAAAGTCACTACAGTACAATAGCAATTAGAGATTGCAGAATAGTGCTTTAAATGTCTGGTTTTTAGCAAAACACAAAAGCTTTTTATCCTTCAATAAGTTGTACATCTATGAATTCATGAATACAAACCTCTAAATGTCAAACAGTAAAACCTTTAATGATTGTAGCAAAGAAAAAGCTAATCAAGATCCAACAGGTTTTTAAATATCCACTTACCTTACACAATCTACAGGCTATAAAAAATACATTACCTATTATGACGGGATTCATTCCAAGATAATGAACAAGGCGTTCTAAATGTGCGTCCAGTCGTGCCGAGCAAATGCACACTAAAAGCCTGAGAACGCCATCCCATAGTAATTAGGCCAAACTATTGTGGCTGCTAAAAATCAATCAGTCGTGAACTTGGTGCACACAAAGACACCCATCTGGACTCAGCAGCAGTCCATAAGCAAGATGGCAGGTGCGCACACACACATGGTTGATAATAAAAGTAAAACGAAGGGAAACTGGAGGTTCTGCCTCCTTTAATGGACAGAACACTTCCTTGTAAATTATTGAGAAGAAACTGAACACATTTCCATGTAGTTTCCTTGTCTTAATACCTTTTAGAGGTTTAAGAGATGTCTGTTTTTTGTGAAAGTGAAGGAAAACCACCAGGAATGAAACACTGAAAATAAATCATAATTGATCCAGCTTAAATAAATTGATTCAATTGGTAGCAAGTAACTGAATAAAGTTTATCCAAGTTAATTTATTAGGTTCATTAAGTTGTCAAGTTTAACAAACTTAATAAATTACCTTGGATAAACTTCAACTTTCTCTTTTTCCAGTGTGGCATAAAATGCTAAAATATGCAATCTAATCTTGTTTAATACAGCGCTGCGGTGGTACAGTCTGGACTTATCCAGTGTACGCTCACTGCTGAAGCAAGGTAATGGCAGACGCATGAATCATCCCAACCAATTTGAGTGAACTGTCTTGGTGCTAAGCCAAAAACTAAATCATGTCTCTGGGAGAGAGGAGGATGTAGTGCAGGCTGGACACAGCGAGCGGAAATCTGTGATGAGACCGACTGGTCTGCACTCCCTACAAGAGAGAGGGCTTCTTCTACTCCCCTACATGAGAGGACACGGGACAGAACAGCTGCAAATGGAAGAGTCAGCCACAGACTTTCAAAACAACCGAATGTGAAGCTGCAGAACAGATTTGCTCCACTGTTGGAGAACCCTGGATCTTTATCTGACGACTATCCATCCCAAGGCAGCGAGATGAGGACTGATAACCTGTCAGAGAGTGAGAGGCCACAGAGAAAGCAAAAGACTGGGCCTGAAACTCTGATTGTAGGTGATTCCTCTGTAAAGGACATTCAGTGGATGTGTGGAAAGAACACCAAAGTCCTCTGCTTTCCAAAGGATATGGTCAGTGACATGCAGAAGAGGATTCTAAAAACTGTGACTAAATATCAAACAGTGGAAAACATCATTCTCCACACAGGGTCGAATGATGTGACCAAGCAACAATCTGAGGTTCTGAAACGGGACTTCACTGGATTATTGAACACCGTGAGCTCGGCGGATGTAGCAGTATTCATCAGTGGACCTTTACCACCCATCAGCGGAGGAGAATAAATAATTAGCCGTCTTTTGGCATTAAATAAGTGGATTTTATCTGCATGTGCTGACAAAAAAAAACGCACTTTATTAACAACTTTCAGATTTTTTGGGACGGCAGACATCTTTTTAAGGCAAATGGATTTAGTTTGAACAGGTCAGGTGTAAGACTGTTTACCTCCAATATTTTCTACTTCCTGCGTCATCCCTCTGTGCTTGGAGCCAAAAAGGAGATACACAAAGACTTATCTCAAAAGGAAGACCAAACAAAGCTGAGTGCAGAGGGGGAGGAACTTCTTCTGCCCTCACTCATGGGAAGCTTCGAACAGAAGCAGGAAGAAGGATCTTTGTTTGCCCCAAAAGCCTTCAAAAGCCCTAAAGAACAGGACAGCGGACCTCCATCGCCCCCCCCAAACCCCTGACAGCCCACTGTCTTCCCTACCGCCCCCCTCCCCCCATCTGAAATTCATTGAGCAGATGATGGAGCGGGTCAACATTGGGCTCAGATCTACCCCCCAATCTGTTTTCTTTACCCATAAACCCCACACCAGGATGATCAAAGGTAGGCATGTACAATCTCCACAGTCTGATGTATGATGTGTTAAGGGTCCAGGCTCCGGGGATATCAGCAGTCAGAACTTTTCCCAGGACAAGCTGGGACCCTGTTCATTAGAAGGTTCGATTATTTCTGTACTTATAAGTAACAGAAGGAATGTAGTTCTGTCAAAACACAGAGCACTGCATTCTAAAAGGTTTTTAATTAAACATACGCTGTACACAGCCTGCCCCAAAACACAAGGGGCACAATAATACTCTTAAACCTGTTAAGATGGCCTTATTAAATGTCAGGTCTATAGTAGGGAAGACATTTTTAATCAATGATCTTATCACTGAGCATAGCCTTGATTTTATGTTTTTAACTGAGACTTGTTTAGATCAGAATAGCAGTGTTTCTCTTATCGAATCAACCCTTCCCAACTTTAGTTTTGTCAACCAGGCCAGACAGAACAGAACAGGAGAGGTGGAGGAGTTGCTGTTTTATTTAATGAATTATTCCAGTGTAAGCAGTTATCTCTTGGAAGTTTTCCTTCTTTTGAATATGTTGCTGTACAGCTGAAGGCCTCATCTAGAGCCATATTTCTTAACATTTATCGGCCTCCAAATTATTGTGCTGACTTTAATTATGATTTTAGTGAACTGCTGTCTATAATCTGTGTTGATTTTGACTGTATTATTATTGTTGGTGATTTTAACATCCATGTTGACAATCCCCAGAACAAAGGGTCTAAAGACCTGAGTAACATTCTGGACAACTTTGGGCTGACTCAGCATATAACAGAGCCCACACATAATAAGGGTCATGTTTTGGACTTACTGATCTCGAAGGGTCCGGGCATTTCCAAGATTAATGTGCGTGATGTGGGCTTGTCTGACCATTGTTGTCTTTTCTTTGAGAGTATAATTTCAGTTCACCTAAATGTTTTAACGGAGGTAATCACAAAACGATGTATAACTGAAAACACTAGTGACATCTTTAACCAGGTTTTCTCTCTAACACCTGCCCTGTCAGGGGGTTCAGTCAATGAACTTGTCAACAGCTTTAATGCTAAAATATTAAATGTTATGGATACTATTGCTCCCACTAAGGTGAAGGTTATCTCTGGAAGGAAAAAGTCTCCATGGAGAAATTCCACACTGGTGAGAAATGAAAAAAGGGAGTGTCGGAAAGCAGAGCGCAGATGGAGAAAAACAAAACTTCAGGTTCATTATGACATCTATAAAGAGAAACTTCACTCTTATAACTTACAACTGAGGAATGCAAGGAAGTCATATTTTTCTGACATCATCCCCAGAAATAGTCATAGTGCTCGCGCATTATTTGCTGTAGTCAACAGGCTAACAAACTCTCCTGTGTCAGTAGCACCTGAACTCTATTCCACCAAAGCCTGCAATGACTTTGCCACGTTCTTCACAGACAAAATCCAAAATATTAGACAAGCGGTTGGTTCATTAACGGCAGGTTCAGGTTATGTACAGTGTCCACGGAAAATCCGTTTAAACACCATGAAACAGTTTTATCTCATAAACAACAAAGATCTGGAGGACATCTTACATCAACTGAACTCCTCCTCTTGCTGCTTGGACATCCTGCCCACAGGCTTTTACAAAAAGGTCTCAGAGATCTTGGAGTCAGATCTGTTACAGATTGTGAACTCATCTTTAATGTCGGGTGTTTTCCCAGAGCCCCTGAAAACAGCTGTAATTAAACCCCTGCTGAAAAGAGACAATCTGGACAAGACACAAATGAACATCTCCAATCTTCCATTTTTAAGTAAGATCATTGAAAAGGCTGTTTTTCATCAGCTAAATGACTTCTTAAGACAAAGCAACTGCTATGACGTCTTTCAGTCAGGTTTTAGACAGCACCACAGCACTGAGACTGCTCTGACCAAACTCATCAATGACATCTGTTTGAATACTGACAGTGGAAAAATGTCAGTGTTAGTTTTACTGGATCTCAGTGCTGCATTTGATACTGTTGGCCACATTATTTTACTCAAACGACTGGAGAACTGGGTGGGTCTCTCTGGCACTGTACTAAACTGGTTCAAAACGTACTTAGAGAACAGGAAGTACTTTGTGTCAATAGGTAACTTTACATCTGAGAAGACGGGAATTACATGTGGGGTTCCTGGGACCTCTTCTGTTTAACATCTATATGCTCCCACTGGCACAGGTAATAAATAACAACAATATAAGTTACCATAGCTACACAGATGACACACAGATATATATTAGAATGTCACCAGAAGACCAAGGCCCTGTACAGGCTCTTGGAAAATACATTGAGGAAATTAATGACTGGATGTGCCACAATTTTCTGCAGTTGAACAAAAACAAAACTGAGGTAATTGTCTTTGGAGCTAAAGAGAAAAGATTGAAGGTCACCACAAGGCTTCAGTCCATACACCTAAAAACCACCAACCACCAAATCTGGGTATAGGGATGGACTCAGACCTAAACTTTGAAAAACACATTAAGGCAATCACAAAATCAGCCTACTATCACCTTAAGAATATCTCAAGGATAAAAGATCTGATGTCTCAGCAGGACCTGGAAAAACTAGTCCATGCGTTCATCTTTAGTCGGCTTGATTATTGTAACAGCGTCTTTACAGGTCTACCTAAAAAATCAATTAGGAAACTGCAGCTCATCCAGAACTCTGCTGCTCGAGTTCTCACTAAAACCAAAAAAGTGGACCACATCAGTCCAGCTCTGAGGTCTTTACACTGGCTGCCTGTCTGTCAGAGGATAGACTTCAAAGTTCTGCTGCTGGTCTATAAAGCTCAGAATGGTTTAGGACCAAAATACATCAGTGATCTCCTGACCCAGTATGAACCTACTCGACCCCTCAGGTCATCTTGATCCGCTCTTTTATCAGTTCCCAGAGTCAGAACCAGACATGGAGAAGCTGCATTCAGCTTCTATGCTCCACATGTCTAGAACAAACTCTCAGAAAGCCTCAGATCAGCTGAAACACTCAGTTTATTTAAATCCAGGTTAAAGACCCACCTGTTCTCAGCTGCTTTTGATTAGGTTTTTATTCTAAGTTTTAAATCTGCACGGCTTCTTTTAAGATTCTTTTAAGATTTTTTTTTTTTCATTTTAAATCATGGTTTTATTCCTGTACTTTTGCTTTTTCTGCACCCTGCTGTAATGCTTTTGATGTTTTTTGTAAAGCACTTTGAATTGTCTTGTAACCTGAATTGTGCTATACAAATAAACTTGCCTTGCCTTGATGTCCTGAGGTCATATGACATGATCACCTTTGACCTGAAATACATATATATTTAAGGATAAATTGTTTCTGTAGATTATTTTCATGGTGAATGTTAATTTTAGGTAAATCTTTCATTGCAACTATATAACATTTTTAATCAGCTAAATGTCACTGACATTTTATTTTTAAGTGTAGAAACCAGGATAGATTAATCTAGTATGTCCTTATTTTTCCAAATGTCTTCATCTTAAAAATAGGCCGTAAATGTTTCATATCTCTTTTCCCCATTTGGTTCTAATTTGCTGCTCATTTGTCTTTCTGTGCGGGCACTTTCCGCTAAGAAAAATCCAATCAAGACAGACCAAACAGAGGAATTCATTTTGCAATGTGATTTTCAGGTGGTGAGAATACAGAGGAGGAGAAACAGATGGGGTGAAAGGCACAGGGGAGTAGAGAATCAATCGATAAGTCAGGGCTGGTTTATCAGTCTGAATTAGTGGTAATTAGCCTTTAGCCTGCACTCCAAATCACATTTTCACAAACGCAAAGCCAGTTCTCTAATTACGAATGTCATGTAGCTGCAAGGTGTTATCGACTTCATCGTTATTACCAGGTGTTTATGGATCTGTTTGTGTGTGTCCTGGTGTTCCAAACATATAATCTCAGCACTTTGTGGTGTTTCCGTTCAGAGTAAAAGTTCAGCAGATGAAAAATAATGAACTTTCGAATGATGGGTTTATTAGAAAACTGTTGGTATTGTCTGTAGATTTAACATTTCAAAATGTCATACTTTTTCTGACCTATATATATATATATATATATATATATATATATATATATATATATATATATATATATATATATATATATATATATATATATATATATATATATATATATATATATATATATATATATATATCTTCAGGACATTGTGTGCATAAAAAAACAACAGTGCATAAAAAGAAAAATAAATATTGGTATAGTCATTAGGCTAACATCTTAATATTCAATTAAGGTTGTGCATTTCTAGTCTCTAGGTGATACCATGCGTACCTTGATACAGCACCGATCAATTGGAATCGTTTGACTCATTAAATTGCAAATGACTTCTAGACCTGGTTAACTATTTAAAACTGCTTAACAAGGAGGGCCCCACACAGAGGGCAACAAATCAGACTTTCTTGAGATAGCTAAAGGTTTGTATTTTTGTCTAAATTAGTTAAATAAATACATTCAAGCTAAAATAAAGTCTTTATGCAGATGATATCATCTACACATCTGCTCCATCTGAAGAACAGATAATAGACAAACTTTTGATTGCATTGCAGTTATTATAAATGGGCTATGAAGGGTCTGAAATTGGTTTAGAATGTTCCAAAAAATGTTAATGATTTATTCCAGAGCTTTCCAGCAAAAGTTTGAAAATCTAGGAACATTTACATCTTATAGCACAATGATTGGGAAAGGTTTTTGGCAACCTCTTTCACATCTCAGGCAGTACAGTTGCAATGATTGGTGGAATGGGAAGCTCAAGATGAGGAAACAAATTACATAAAGTCGGAAAATCCTTGAAGACCATCAATCCCCTTAGAGGCCGCATTATTGTTAGAACAAGAGATGGAGAGATCTTACAATTAAAAAACGAATAGTGCACCTCAAATATGCTCAATTGTGAGGAGAAAAATGGGACTTCCTCTGGCAACTTCTTAGTGCAACTTTCTTCCTAATAAAATGGATCCAGGATTTTGTAGCTCAGACAGAGAAAAGGTTAATAATTGCACACCAGTTGATCAATGGCGAGGTTCTAAAATCTTTTAAGCAATCGCAAGAACAACTTGGATTGGGTTCTTAAGATTTCTGTCGATATTTACAGATACGGGATTATATAAGGTCAAGTGGGAAATGGCGACTGCCTACTTCCATAGAAGCTCATTTTACCAAGAATATCAAGGAAAAAGATAAGGCTAGCGTATTGACCATGCATAACACACAAATACATTTGTCTTATAACCTTCTTGATATAAATAAGTAAATGAGAATTAGAAGCATTATTACTGAATATGAGGGGGGGATTGTCAACATGTTCATAAAACAACATATGATCCAACTTGGAAAGAATTCGGCCGGAAAGTTACGATAATGTCATTTTTTTAGGAATCCCCAAAAGTACATACTTGAATTCAAAATAAATTTTTGAGAAAAATCATGCTGAAAACACTTATTAAGCCTCATCCACTCAAAAGCAGCCTCAAATCAAAGTATTATGCTTCTTCATGTTTCATTTCAAATAAAGAATGCCCTCACTCACTCCTGCATGCTCTATGATTTAGTTTGTTTGGAGATCGTTAGCTATCCATAGACACATAACGTTAGTATGTTTTGATTAACAAGGCTCTGCTCGATAAATTCCCAGACTACCACAGAAATCTACTTTCTGTCAGCTCTAGCAGTTGCTATTTGCATGAATGTTCCCATCGTGTACCATGCTGTAAAAGCTTCTTTAACTCAAGACACTTAAATTCATTAATGATTTCAAGAGTGCAATGCAATGAAGAAAGTCATTCTTTTTCTAAAGGAGTTGAACAGCTGTGTCATTCTGTTTACTTGTTTGTTTTGTATTACATACATGTTTTCTATAGTTTAGATTTTTGAGAAAGCTACCTTGGCCATGACTCTTTTGTAAACGAGATTTCTAATCTCGATGGAACCTCCTGGTTAAATAAAGATCTAAGAAAATAAATAAAAAGTCAGATGTCTTTCAACAAGCAGAGCTGTATAATACAGATGGGAAACGAATTTGAATACTTTGCTCACTTTCTTAGAAGAGGGACTAGTTTTGCTCATTTGCAGTTAGCTCGTGTGTGTATTTTACTCATGGCTTGCACATGCACATATATGTATCGATTCAAATTGGTTAATCTTAAGATCCATACACAAAACCTGCTGTAAATCGGGTGAACTCATCTGTGACAACTGTAAAGCTCTTCAAGAGTGCATGTATCTGTGGGTTCACAGTCAGTAATACAAAAACCAACCGAAAGCTAAAACCTGATGGCTAAAACATTCATCTTAAAGTTTGATGAGGATATTAAAACGAAATTGTGTCATCATAATGATTAATGGCATATCTTTAAGTACTCTGCTTTGGCGGCTGGAGTAAGTCGGCTAGTAGGGCTAAGCCCTCCCCTGTTTTTAGGATAATAAAACGTTAAAATGTGAAAATAGCTATCTACTAAACACAAATTAAAAATATTGTATCAGATTTTGTGAAATTTACACCACTGTTTCCCAACTGTCACAAGAAAACCACAAAGTCTCTCCAGAAGTCTCTGTAGATTCAATGTACAGTAGTTCATGGTATGTATATGTATGTATAAGTTTACTTACACAGGGACAACATACAATTTAACAATAACCATATCGGAAAGATGCATTGATATCAGGTTATAGCAAAAATGCTAGTTTCCACCTGTAGTTCCTGGACAGGTTGGTGTTACAATATTCAGGTAAAACAAAACCTGAGTAAAAACAAGTCTATATATGCATATCATAAGACATTATTCACCGACCTATCGTTCAGTTTACATTAAAAACATTATCCATTACCAGAGTAAAAATATCCTCTATATCACAGTAACATACACTCCATTACTCATCATAAGACTATAAAATATGCAAGCAAACCTGATTTTGAAGTAACCATTTCTTAGTTTGACATGCAAATAATTTAAACGTTGTGCATGTTAAGATCTCCGTGGGCAATGAGTTCCATTGCCTCATCGCACCCACAGAAAAAGCTGAATTGCCAAAGACAGTTTTGCGATTAGGAAGACTACATTCACCTCTAGTAGTAGATCTAGATGGTCGAGTCATTTTTTCCGCGCAAAGAGTGAATAATTTAAAACAAGTAAACAAACCTTAGTATAAAACATAAAATTCTCGAAACTCAATAATTCATATTTGATGAGAATAGGACAATGGTGGTACCGCCTAGATTGTTTTTTTCATGAATCTTAAGCATATAGTTGGATAATGGCTGGAGAGGCTCCTTAACTGTTTTACAACATTGAGACCTGCTGGAGTGATTGACAGATTGCTTACCACGCCCCCTCAATTTGTGGCTCATTGGGGCTAATTGGGTTCAGCCCAGAGTCAGACCAAGGCCTCAGGCTTTAGCCAATTACGATGGAGGTACAACAACTTGCGGCAGTTACGTACAAGTTATAGAAAACGTGCCCCTATCGAGAGTGTCTGAGTGTGGTTTGGCACAGACGATAGTGGCGGGCAAGATTGGCATTCCTCAATCACCTTACCTCGACGAGGCTGTTATTAACCTTTTTGCTTTCTACCTTTAAATAAGGTAAGACTCATTTTAAGAGAAAACCTCTTTCCAATGTGTGTTTTGTTTGATTTGATTTTATCAGTGTGCTCAGTAATTGGGTTAAGGACTGTGGTGCAGTGTTTTTCTAAGTTGTTTGACAGAAACAAAATCAGTGGAATAAATTATTGTTCAACCCCTTAATGAGGGGGCAGTCTAGTATAAGACAGTTGTGACAAAAGGCTCTGTGCAAGATTGGTTTTTGGTGGTGGTTTGTTGTGCTTCAAAGGGAAATATTGTTGTTTTAAAGCAGGTTTTCTCTATTGTAAATTGGATGCTTTGTGTTGTTGGAATCTAAACTGCAGCATTTTAACAAGTCTGTTAGCCCACCCTACAAATAGAACCCCCAGCAGCCTCTGGATAATCCTTTTATCCAAAAGATAATAACCTAAGGTTATCAATACTGTTTCCAAAGCTATGTATGAACCCTGTATCACCTTTATAATACCTTGAAATAACAGACATCCTAACTTCAGGTTAAGAGGGAACAGCCTTGAGGGAATACCTCTATTCCCAGCGACTCTCTCAAGCTGCTTCCAAGCCCAATGTGTTCCCCATGCCAGAAGGAATATATAAGTCTTCTACCGCATTCTGGATCCAACTCAGCATCTACTTCCACTATTATTAGCCAAGAAAACCTCCATAAGCAGGGATCAAGGAGGTTTCTTTTATAAGATGCTTGAACCACTTCAGGCATCTGAGCCTCCCCCCTTATGAGTGAGCTCCTCACCAAATCTTTATCTCTAAGGCTGAGAATGGCTACCCTAGAGGGAAGGCTACTTTCTGATGCTTACATCCAGGAACTCATTCTTTCACTCACTATCCATATCTCTGAGCTGGGATGGATCTTGTTAAGACTGGCCGCTTTAATGCCCTCATCAATGCAGGCGAAGCTCCAATTCGTCTATACATTTCCATCCTGATCCTGCCATCAACACAAAATGGTGAAACTCGTCGGATTAAAACAGACTCCCAGCCCACAAATCTTTCCATTGAAATCCAAAAATATGTCTTTTTATTTTTGCATCTCAGTAGTGTTATTTATAAAAAAGATTATATAAATATATAAAAGTTCTAAATCCAAAAAGTTAGACTGAATTTGGTTTCAAGTGTAAATCATCACTTCTACATGCCCAAAAGGAGGGCAATTAGGCTTCAAAGGTAAGTTATCTTTTATAAGAGAAGGCAGACAACAATAAAAACTCCCACAATGGCAAGAAATTACAATAGTCCCGTCCCATCTTTTGATCATAAATCCTTGACAGGACACTTATTTTTACTGGGTTTCCTTTTCTTGACAAAACATGGGCAACACTGAGCAGATTTAGCACACAAATACTCTGTATGCTGTACGTTGTATAACTGTATTTTAAGATACCGTGTTACATCCATGTTTTTTGTTTCTTTTTTTAAAGGAGGAGTGTCTTCACATTACTGAATTTAAGTCAGAAAGAGAGGAAGTAGTAGCTTAAAGCCAGAGTTTCGGTTTCTTTAGTGACAGACTGCTGCATCCTAGGTGAGCATGGTCACGGATCCTTCCTCCTAGCAGCTGTTAGACTCAATAATGATCACTGTTCCCAACAAACTCAATACATGTTTACACCCCTGTTATTTGCAGTCTTTGTTTAATTTCCTGTAAATTATTTGTTTTAATTTTCTATGCACAAATACACGTCTTGTACAATTTTTTTTAAATATCCAACTCAGTGGCAAATAAAAAAAAAATTCTGAGGATGTTATTTTTCATAACTGTACAGTATAATTTTTCTTATGTTGTAAATTTGCCCTTACTGTACAATCTCTCATTTTTATTTTCCTTATTTTGTATTTTTCTTTACCTTAGTTTAAATCTGCAATCTTCCATTTTAACTTGAACTTGGTGCTCGTACACCTGAATTTTACCACTGTGAGAAAAAAAAAAGAGTTATTTCTATTTTATTCCATTCTAGTATAGAATATTCCATTACACTTTGTCGAACCTCATACACTGCTAGTTTTTTTAACTTTTCTTTCACTCTGAGAAAAAAAACAATGTCTTCTTACTAAGAAGACATCGTGTTAAGATTTTCTGCGCCAGCGCTGTTTTGCTGGGTTAGAAACCACTAACGGCACATTACCAAGTTACAAACAGTTATGTGTGAAAACGAATTTTCACACGTGTCTCCAGAAACGCACACATATATTCCTGTAGTACAATCTCTGAAGCAGTAGTGATCATTCATCTTGTTTCATCCTTGCTGCTAATCTAGTGCTCCCAATTCTTGACCTTTTCATTTTCAAAATTTTAATCCCAACAAAGCTGCTAGACCCCACAAATATGGTGATCTTTGCGCTTTTTGGACCTCACTGCTAATAAATGTCAAACAAGCACCCCCCCCAACACTCACCCACATATGCACACCCATTCATCCAATCACTTAAATGAACCACAGAGTGAGGTGTAATTACTTCCTCTCCTGCCCTGCTTCTCTTCCCAAGTTTCTCAGTCATCTAAATGCAAATGCAGCTTCTAACCTTTATGGAGCTACACTAACAATTGGCTTTGGCTACTGGGCGCTCTTTAACACTGAACTACATAACAATTAACAGAGTGAGAAAGAGAAACACAAAGGATCCTGATGATTGCGATTGTTAGTGGTGACATGTCTTTGGGAAGATACCGACTTTTGCAAACAACTATGTGAGCTCTGTGTGTGCATGTGTGTGTGTGTGCGTATCCGTGTGTGAAAGCTCATTTAAAAGTTTTAAACGCCACATTAGTTTGTGGGTAAAGGCAAAGTAATGTCACAATGGTGTGTTAATAGTAAATTCAACAGTATCACATCCTTAAAAGAAATAATTCGCTATAAAATCTGCTGTTTAGGCAGCAGATGATTTTATATTTATTGACGTACACAATAGTTATTTCAGTTGTTTCCAAATTACTTGATGATTACATTTCAATATCCAATAATTGCCAATATTTAATATATTTCTCTACCATTTCGACTGTCACATGACCAAACAAATACTCATGGACCAACCCCCTTCAGAAACACCAACGGCAGCAAGATGTAAAATCTTACTGTTGATATCGGCCCGGTTTTATTTGTGGAACCAATGCCCATATGCTAAAAATCGACAAACATCGGCCGATTCTGATGGTGCGCGCCTGATGGTGCGGCAAAGGTATTGCGACACATTTGTTTGGAGTTCCAGAGGCTGTGCGGATGTGTTTTTTAAAACGTCTCGTTCACTGAGAAACCGTGTAATACTTGTTCTTTTTGAAATATGAAACGGGTCTCTCTGAGTTGCAAAAGCATGCTGCATGTGAAACGTTTCTCCAACCCCCATTGCCTGCCTTTGCAGCAGAAAGGAAATAGACGGCAAAAACGAGCGAGTAAGGCTCTGGATAATGTGTATTCATGGCCCCGCCCACCTTGGCTTGCGACAGCCCACAGGAAGGCTGTATTGATTTTGCGGCCAGGAGGGAGCAGAGCGCGTCTGCGCTAGCAGAAGCTAACCATCAGCAACTTCCCAACATGGCGGAACATGTTCAGTGTTATTTGTGGAGAAAACATGTCAATGTTGCATTTTTTAGCTAAGAAAGAAGAGCTGAGGAAGGAAAGTTTGGAATTTTGGAATACCACCAGCAAACTATAACGTTAAGTTAGTTATTTGTTTGAAGGCAGCATAAGAGTCGAGTTGCTGTTAGCCAAGCAAACCTTTGCATATCATGAATATTAATGAGTAAGACTAGTAATCCTGTTGTTTAGCCCCACCCACTCCTCCGACAAACTTCAACCTCCACAAACAAGGAGTGCCAGAGCATTCTTTCTATACTACACGACTCACAAGGCATTCATTCATACTAGAGACCACAGCAAGTTTATCAAGACCTTTAAAAAATATCTCACCCCATATGGGTGCAAATACAAAATGCTTTTTAATGCATACATATATTTTATGGAGCTCCAACAAGAAAAATATGCAATTATGTTTAGTTACTTTGGTGTTTAAAATAAACCTCAGCTCTCAAAACTGTCAGGTTCCCCTGAATATTTTACAAAAGTTAACTTCAGGTTTCGTCATTTGCACCAGTCGTTTTGTTAGCTTTAATAAAACATGTAATATCACGTAACAGAGGTGGCATCAAACTATGTAACTTTAAACTCTCGGAGTTGGAACTCTCTGAGTTAGTCATGAAGAAGTCAAAATCTACACACAGAACTTATCTATTGCAATGCTGACGAGACCTTGGTGGATGGGCTTAGTGGGTGTTTGTGTATTTTGTTATTCAGTCCAAAGAACTCCTATCAGTATTCCATGACTGTATTTATTCACTGTTTTCTTCCACCAACCAGACACCAATTACTGCTGCCAATCACACACACACACGCACACACACCCCTGGTCTGTTCCAGTGTGTAAAACTGGGAACAAAAGTAATTTTTAACACTTCCCCTTTTACACAAACACACACAAACACATTTTTCTCCGCCTCAATTTATTTTCTCTGGTGCCGCCGAAATAACAAAATCACCAAGAGGATTTCAATTATTTACATAATAAGGTTTAGAAATTAAATATAATTAACATTTCCCAGAAACATGAGAATATCTTCAGGTCCTTCATGAAAGCTGTTGGCTTTGTCAGACAAACTTGAACTAAGCAGCCAGAGTCAAACAAAAGGTTTGCCTTTCCAGGAAGGCCATCTAGCAGGTACTTGGGGGGGAAATGTAACCTAGTTTGTGACCTTGTAGTCGTACACCCTGCCGCGAGGTTACGGATCTGACCCACAATCAGACATAAGTCCACACACCGCTACACACCCTCCAGGTGTTGGCTTTATTCATCACCCCACGCTGCCATCTTTTTTTCCCCCTAGCTTTATCCAGGGGGGACAAAAACAGACCCAGCTACTAGGTTTAAGCCTAAATAAAACAGCTTTACATGAGCAGGACACATTTAGAGACTCACACAACTACATAATCACAAGGACGGCAGTGTTGTCCTTGCCAAGGACAGCTGTATGGTTATTTTAGTTAGCAGGACACTTCTTTTACTCAGCGTTCCTTTGCTAAAGACAAAAACAGTGACATAAAGGAGAAAAAAAGTCATTACAATTATTATAATTGGTAGAGCAGATAACAACAGACCACCCTGTCATGAAGCCCTCTCTTTTGCATTCACTTAACAATTACAGCCAGTTTTTTTATTATTATTGTTATTTAAAAACCTGCCCATGCCTCCTGAGCTTATTAGTCTGCTTGCCTTATTTACATGAACTATCACCGGAAAATAACCGGAGACGGGCCTCTCGGAATGGCCAAGACTCATTTACATCTCTTTATTATTCCATCTGAATATCTGACCTGCTGCCTTCTAATTAAACTGCAGCTCAACTTCATTTGACAAACTGCTCTGTTACTAATATATGTAAAGAATGTGAGGAAAAACTGATGAGCAGACATGTTATTTATGTCTTTATACATACTTTTCAAGAAAGAAAACCTGCCTAAAAATGCTGAGGTTACAAGAAGTAGAAAATAGTATAAAAATGACAACCAAGTATGAACAGTGGACCAGTTTTGTCCTTCATTTACTTAATTCACAGCCACTCTGTGATTAATTACATTAAAACTAAAAATCGCTTGACAGCCCAAATATTTTATATATATATATATATATATATATATATATATATATATATATATATATATATATATATATATATATATATATATATATATATATATATATACCCTCTTAAGTTGCGGGTTTTTTAAAATTTATTTTACAAAAACATCTCTGAGTTATGTTCTGTTCAGAAAAATCCATGACTACTGAACCGTGACAAGGCAAGGCTCCACTGTAGTTGGTTGAGGGAATTCTGGAATAGAATGGATAATATAACATAACATATCTTATAGATAGGATAGCAACTTGTGTAAAGAGACATGCTCAGAGCCACCTTGACTGTTCCATCTGTATTGCTTGTTGGTACCGCTGTCTGTTAGACAGCTTTCTTACTCTGTAACCCAGATTGTCCACGATACTGCTTCTGTCTGCTGGTCTCATTTTAAAATCGACCATAGTTCTATAGAGCTTTTGTTGGTGCTCTGGTTTAATCAGCTAGTTCGGTTTTAATGTGGAAACAAGTAAACCAAAGTCCGGTGGATTAAAGGCCTGAGACTGACTTAGAGTCTTACTATAACTGAAAATATGTCAGTTTAGAAATGAATGCAGCATAATTAAGAACATTGCCCTCAAAATAGAAATGTGTGCAGCAAGGCTCAACAAAACTCCTCAAAAGCAGACAAGACAGATCATTGCATTAGGAATAATTTGCAACGATTTTGTGCAGCATCTCTTTTTACAGAATTAGCCAGCAGCACTTTAGTGACAGACAGAACATATACATCTTCTAAAGAGAACTTATCAGGGACAAAAGGACATAACTCATATAGGGCTTTTCTAGTCATGCTGACCACTCTAAGCGCTTTTCACACTCACAAACGTGCACATATTTATACACCAATATGCAGATTGGTAGGCAGCTTGGGGTCATGTGCCTTGCCCAGGGGCACATCAACGTGTGACAGCCGGAAGCTGGAATCAAACCTACAACCCTCCGATTACTACGCTACCTACCAAGCCACAGTCGCCCCAGATAAAGAGCAACAGATGAAAAATGAAAGGCTTTCTCACACAATCAGAATCAGCATTGTAGCTGGAAAAACTTATCGAACTCATTTGAACTTTTCATGCAATAAATCGATTTATTGTTTACTGTGAAAGGCCTACGTACAGTAGTGTGAGCAGTCAGGTTGTCTTACAGCGTGAGAACACGATTTACAAGCTGTAAATTATTATACGCTGCGATGTAGTCGTACAGTTGGAGCTGCAGCTGAATACAACGGCCGAAAATAACCGTGCAGCTTAAAAGCAGCTACCATCCCGCAAACCTTTGGATGCACCTGTATCAACTGAATGCCTCGTTAACAGGCCTTTAAGAGCTGAACAAATTCAGGTGTGTTGGGAAGGGAATGCATCCAAAAGTTGCAGGTTAACAGCTCTTGAGGACTGGAGTTGGGCACTCCTGACCTAAAGTAAGTGGGCCTTGTGCCCCGCTTCAGCTTGATTCGACTGTACATGATCTAGAATATGCTCAAATGCCATTTTAAAGCAAAAAATAATTATAGTTAGGCATGGAAAGTAAAAAAGTCTTGAATCACATTAAAGTAGACATTTTTATGTAATCAATGCAAGCATTATTAGTCTGGTAACAATAGTAAATATCTAAAAATGCTGCTTTATAAAAAATTACTGTTAACTCATTAGTTTAACTCAACCTTTAAGTGGTTTATGGATGCAAAGTTAATGAAGGGTAATGTAAACAGGCCTGCTTGGGAATGTGAACCTGATAATGGTACATGCAAAGGACAAAACACGCACACAAAAACGTGCACACACACACACACACAAAATCAACCGTACTGTCCCTCTCTGCAGGGAGGCATGCATGACGGTGGCATTAACTTTCAACAGAAAAATCAGTCCCAGTCAACCAATTAACCAGCTCTTAAATCTCCTTAGCGAGGACACAGTGTGTTAGCGTGTGTGTGTGTGAAAACCAAACAGAACAGAAGGGTGTGTGCCTGAGTGGGATAGTCAGGAAGTAGAAGTGTGTGTGAATGATGAGTAAAGGTTAATAAGACCTCTAGAGGGGTAAGACCGGGGGTTTGTACCATCCCAGAGCTTCCTCCTCCTCCTCCTCCAACTAACACACACACACACACAAACAAACACACATTTAGACACACAGGCGGCGGATCAGCACCAAAGCTGGTGGTCCATTGAGCAGCAGGGTACTTCATTACCTTCCATGCTTTACACTTGAACTAATACCTTTTAATACCTCACCTCTACCTGCTCTATTTTCTCATTTCGCTTCATTCTCTTGCCATCAGCCCTCCCAACTTTAATGCTTGGGGAGAGAATGCTGCGCTCATGGCACAGTTGGCGTCTGTTCTAACATACAGATGAAGTCGTCGTGGTTGGCTGCTGCTGCTGCTGCTGGTGTTAAAAGTCTTTGGCTTCTTCATCTTCCTTCTTTCTTCTCCTTAATTTTCCGTCTCCGTGTCCATAACATCAGGAAATAAAAACCCCAGCAATTCATAATAAAGATTTTTCACACATATATCAAGTGGAGGACTATAGCAAAAGCTGTAGTGCTCCGCTTGTGAAAATAAATCTGTTGGGCTACTACTTGGTACTCAGACACCAATTCTGAGCTCCACACTGCCAAACAGGACACGTAAAAAAAATATATATATATATTTGGCTTTCGTTGCTCCTTTTGTCAGTCATGCTATTCTGGGATTCAGACTGACAGCCTGAGAGGAGGAGACTATATGGCTCTCTGATAGCGACGTCCTTTGTTGTTTTGGAGACAAAAGGCACCAAAGTAGCGAACTGACTTTCATGCACAGACGGTTTCCATGCAATTTGAAAGTAACAAAGTATGGGGTGTCGTTTGTAAAGTTACGCGGTCAAAAGGTAACGGCAATAGTTTGGGTTATTTTGCCCGTTTGTAGATAATTTCATCCATATTTGCATCCATTTTATTTATTCATTAATAAATGTCACAGTTTCAAACTAAATATTCAGTTAGCAAGCTAAATATTTATTTTACAAATTAAATATTTAGTTTATAAATTAAATATTTAGTTCCAAACTAAACATTTCGCTTGTCAACTAAGTATTTAGTCTACAAACTAAATGTTTAACTCCAAACTAAATACTTAGTTAGCAAGCTAAATGTTTAGCTAGCAAGCTAAACCGGCTAGCTAAATATTTAGCTTCAAACTAAACATTTGATTTCAGAGCTAAATATGTAGCTAATATGCTTTTACATGCTGATAAGCGGAAGTAGACAACCAAAGTAAAAGTCTAGCAAAGCGAGACCGAATGTCTCCTCTTTATCATTGTTTATTTTCGTCCATTTCCAACAATCCAGCCTAAAACATAGGATGAGCCATTTTAGAGGCAATATAGACGTTTACCGATGGATTTACATCAACAGTGACTGCAACCACAGAGGTTCGCGAAGCCCAGCTTTTATTTTGATAGTCCACTTCCGCTTCTCGGTAAATTAATTTGCATATTAGCTAAGTATTTAGCTCTAAATAAAATATTTACTTGCTTTACAGCTATATATTTAGCTAGCCAGTTTCGCTTGCTAGCTAAGTATTTAGCTTTAAACTAAGCTTTTTACCTAAATATTTTGTTTGGAGCTTAATATTTATTTTGTAAACTAAATATTTAGTATGAAACTGACATTTCTAATGAATAGACAACATGGATGCAAATATGCCTTTAAAAAATGACCCACCATTTATCTATCTTATTAGAGGCTAAATAATCCAAATTAAAGCTGTTAATTTAAGACTGTGTGACTTTACATACGCCACATCATACCAAACACTGTTTTGCCATAACTATGAGGAAAAGCAGAAATTATTAAAAAGAAATGTATAGTTGCATAGTCTGTTGGGGTTTAAATCAGATTGATGAGTATTCATCTAGAATAAAATGACCTTTTTGCAGTTTTCTAGATGCAAATACACAATTCTATGATTATGAGATGAAACCAAGTGACAAAAAGTCTTCCTCTGATACTTTTCCTCTTTGAAAATGTTTCACGAACACAGAAAGTAGTGTACACAAGGAACAAGTTTTACGATCAACAGCATGAGTCTGCTGAGGGAATTACTGCTGTTAATTGGAGCTCGAGAGTATTTCAAATGTCCCTAATGAAGCTAAATTGGTTCATGCACCTGTTAAATGTGGCCCAGTTCCTGGTTAAAGAGCATTTTAATGGGCATCTAGGCGCTCAGCTAAAACTGTGTAGAACTTTAACTGTATTGGAATCATTCAAAACTCTGCAGAGGGCATCGGCTGAGATGCAAATCAGCCCTGCAGTCATATCAGACGAGTGATCATAGCTTCATATTCGATTTTCAAAACTTTGGACAAACAAAGCATTTTGTTAATACAGGCATGAACTTGTCTAAGCAAAACCTAAAATGTTCTATTTGTGATTGTTTTTAAAGAAAAGAATAAACAGTTTTCTAAGACTAATTCATAAGCATCACCAAGAAGATTTTTTTTATAATTTCTGATTTGCACTTAGGCGATTTCCTTCAATTAAATCCAAAGTCTTTATACACTTTTTCACTCCATTTCAGATGCTTTTTAATTTATTTAGCCACTTAACTCTGACTGGACTGTGAATCTTTGAAGAAGCAATCAAACTCCAAAGTAAATTAAAGACCTTCGGGAAGCCTCGACAACGATTCATGCAGACAACTTTAAAACATCACCGAACATCTGGTTGCTTGGCAGAAACACATGAAGGAGTCGCAGCTTTAAGTTATCAGCAAGACATGGATTTTATTGCAAATATGCTTAGAAAACACTGAGGTTATGCTGATGGGGAATGTAGGTTGCCACCAGAGGTCGGGCTAGACATTTTGACTGCTGAGGTCTAAGAAACCCAGTCATGATCTATTTTTACCAGTCAGTTTTTAAAATGATAACATATTCATTTTTTTGTTGTTGTTTGTTTTTCATTTTAATTAATATTCAACCTGCTGAACAGAGAACTATAGCCTACATAAACAATGAAATTAAATGATTGCACTTAAAATACGAACAGTTCACCTGCCGTGGCCTGCTCCACATGGAACTGAAATGTGCATCAACGTGTGCGTAATCAAATGTTTCAAGTGGGATTACTGCAGAGGTTATTGTCATGAGGCTTTGGATTTTTGCCTCGGACAGATGACTTCTCATAGAGGTTTAGATGTTGATCTTGAGCCTGAATCGGCGCTCCGCTGCCACACTGGAGACTCGAATCACAGGCACCACTCCAGCCACAGTTTCAAATCAAGGAACATTTCTCCAATTGAAGAGATCAAAAGTCTTAAAGACTCACTGAACCAGCCATTTCCTGACCTGCAAGCTAACGCTTCAGCAGGAGGAAATCCCGCAGCATGAGCCACTTCCGCGCCGGTGGTTGGTACGACACCGGGCTCTTGGGAGCACGTCTGTACCCAGCTGAAACCGGTCACAGTCATGCTCCACGGCTCTTTAGCTTTTCAATGTGCGTCAGCTCCCGGTTAGCGAGATGCATTGACTACAGAGTCCAGGTCTGAGATGATGCACAGATGTTCTCATAGGAATCTTTTTTCGTGATTGATTTAGTTACCTGTACCTGGTGCGTAAAGTTGAAAATGTCCGCGCATCTGCATCAAGTTGTCAGGGGTGTGAATTGTAATCTGTCGGATGGCCTTCAGAGTTTCACCGTCCCCGTTTAAAACACAAACAAAAAACAGTCAAATATACGAAAAATGTTTGGTTAACGCGACCCCTGGGTAACGCATAGAAAATACTTAACTAGATGCCAATATGCCAGACTGGGTTAAAACCATAGGCTTTGTAATATCTTCTGCATCGTAGCATACTACGTTGTTGCTTAAGTAAGTCCCTTCTTCACATCTGAATATGTTGTCTGTTCTTGAGTTATTACAAGTAGTGGCAAACGGGTTAGGGAAATAACTACAATAACATATCCAGGAACAGAAAATGACATCAACATTGATAAAGGTAGGCTTTATAATTCAAAAACACAAATACTTTATATGGCCTGCCAACCAGTACGTGGAGTCCAATTTATTCAAAGGCGTTATCTCTCCACTGGGCACCCATTTTTGACATTTTCTTGATGCCAGCTTATCAGTTAGAGCACTAGCTTTGAAGAACAGGGAAGAAAATATGACAGGGAAACGGAAGTTGCCGAACACTCGTCTAAGGTTGCCAATAGGGGGCAGCGTAGAGGTATAATGGCTTTTTGATTAAAAGATACCAATGAGGAGACTGTAGCATGGATGCCACCAGAATCTTTTTCAATTTTTAATACATTTACTGTGGTAGCTTCACCTTTGAAGCCTCCATTAATATTTTAATTAATCATTCTAATGTAAACAAGCTACATGTTGTGGTATTTACAGTAGACTCCTAAACCGTTAATCTTTTATGAATAGAAATCTAACAATAAAGGGAAGAAAACAATCATTGGCCTTCATAATTTTTTCAAATAGGACTGAATGACGTGATTATAAACAAATTTACTGGCTAACAAAGCCGCTAACCATTAAGTTAGAAGCCCAAAATGAGAGCATTGCTTTTTCTAGCTAATTTATTTAGCTAATTCAGCTCTGTTTTGCTCCATTTATAATGTTCATTCAGAGGATAAATGTGTGTACTAGTTAGATGTGCAAATATGCTTGCAGCATTTTATGTGCACAGCATGAATTTGTGGCACATCTCAGTGCTAAACCCTGTGCGAACTAGAAGCATATAAGTGCTGCTATGGCATCATGGGATGTCAAAGATACTGCTTGGTGTGAGTGTTTTCATACTATTCTTAAAAGCTCAACGTTTTGACATATTTTACACAAAACAAACAAAAGGCACATTTTTAAAAACAGTTATTTGCGCATCTCTAGTTGCACAGTATGTTTTTCACTTATTTTAAATAATACATATACATATACACATGCACGTTCTGTAAACATTTTAAAATGATCCTGTTCAGTAGCACATTCCTCGAATCTGAGTATGCCATTTCTATTTTTTTAAACTGGACAGTACTTTAGTGTTGTAAATCTTGACTTTACTCTACATATATTATTATTCTTATATCAGTTTTTTATATTTTCTTGTGTGAATCTAAACGTTTCAATTATCTGTCACTTTGCTGCTGTTAAAGCTGAATTCCCCCCTCTGTGGGACAATAAGGGATGTTTCTATTCTTCTATTCTATTGTATAACCTTGACTAAACTAAACTTTATTTTATGGTTGTTTTGAAGCATGTTACTATTTTTTTCTTTTACTTGTGTTACTTCTAATCCATAAAGTCGCACATTGCCTGAGGGAAAATGTGTGTTTAGTTTAAGGCAGTTTTATGAAAGCAAATCCTGATTATTAATGTGTTCAATTGAATTTGTTTTTTCAGTTTATACTGACACTGTTGCTATGTTAGGAACTGGATGGGTAATTTAAAACTGCATCATGATAATTAGCATGTTCAATATAAAACCAAATACTGTGATATTTGTCTCTAATTTCCAGTTTGTGACTGTCTTTTAAATGACTTATATTGTATTATATCATATTACACCTAAAAACCTATTTTTCTTACGTAGTACAAGTTACAAGATGATAAGAATCAAATTTTCAACCATTTTCTTAAAATAAACCTGTCTTCCATATTGTCATATCACCATCAACATCCATTTTATAATGTGTTCCCACTTTAAAATGAGAAATGTTTGTTTTTTTGTTAGCTTTAATTACTGTGGGACATATATAACTTAGTGTTGATATTTCAGTTCCTTTTTAGTTGAATTTTTTTCCCTAAATATTCATATACAGGGTTGTACAATAATCCATGTTTTTCTACTAAACCTCTCATTACTTTGCCGACTATATACGTTAAATGTACCAGTGAGAGTGTATCATGCATTTAATCATTACTAACTAACAATTGCCCCTGTAAATATCTACATTTTAAAAATTCCTTGTAAAAAAATACAGAACAAACTAAAAAGACATGGCTAAAGAAGGTTGTGTTGAAAAAGTAACATTAGAAACACTCGACCATTTACTGTCTTGTCTACAAATCGCATAGATTTAGGTTAAAAATAAGCCTGTAAAGCTCTGAGTTAATTAAAAATGGCTTCTGCTCTTTAGCTGTCCACTGAGTCAAAGTTGGTCTGAATTTATTTTTAGGACATTCACAAGGCGCGTTCCTGAGAACAAAGGACAGAGACAGATTAAATATAGATCAACACTCTGTCTGTTCTGCACTCTCTCCCTGTATGTAACTTCTATCTTTTTGAAGACATTCCAACTCACTGCATCCCTGTCTTCATCTGTTTGCAGAAAGATTGCCTTTTTCGTTTTGTTTTTAAAGAGGACTCCTGTTGTGTGAATGTTCTTTAATGGCTCCCATTAAACATGACAAGAGAACTGGGAGCTGTAGAACTGCTGGATAAAAGAATGATGAGCATGAGGATCAAAGAAGAACAGTCCTGTCTGTTCCCTTTCAAGGAGCATAAATGGTGGCGTATAGAAGCCATAACTTTACAGCTGAGCCATTCTGTAACGACTGCCTTTAAAGAAGCACAAATATGCTCAACTCCTTTTAACAACTTTCATCTATAATTAAATATTTTGTCAAAAGGAAATATAAAATGAAGATTCATAAATTGCTCTCGTATTGAAAAGATGCCAATATTGAAAATAGTAGTTAAATGATTAATAGTGATTTAAGTTTTTTTTTTTTATTACAGTTCACTGTTGTGACTAAAATTTGTTGCTAAATTTGAAGAATTCAGTCAAAATGGAAATTAATAAATTAAAAAACTAGTGGCTGAAACTCTTTGTTAGGAACAGAATTACAGTTTTACAAGATGCAAGCTATTTCTGCACCCAGTAGGTGCTTAACAGTACACAAAAGTCACGATTTGGTACGTTTAATCAAGAAAAACAAATACAAGTGTACCTATGACTTTTTTTTTTACTTTGATCAGCATGTAACAATTTTGTTTCCTGAATTGCTGCCTTTCAATTCCTGAAATTATTTTATATTTTATGATTTAAAAAAGTTGAAAGTATAGAACTGACTGGAGATTTGATTGGATTGTTTTATTACATAAATAAAATAGTACAAGCACACATAGCCAGAGTAGAAAAGAATATAACCACCTGAAAACAGTCAGTGTTAATGTTTAAATAATAATTTGCCCATATTTGAGAATAAAACATCCTTAACTCACATTGAAGTTGTTATGATATTTCAGCAACCTAGTGTCCCAGCTGTACTTGAATGCAGCATGGGCAGCTGTTGCGAAAACCCCTTCTCATCGACGGGGATTCCATCGACTTGTTTTTGGACTGATTAGATGCTACTGGTAGCCATGTGGACATCCGCTGGTTTTTCTCTAGTATCGGTGATGTTTACATTCAGCTTGACATCCTTTCAAAGTTGCGCTGCAGGAACGTTGCACTGCACTCTGAGTTCTGTAGCTACATAAACATTCTGCATGTGTTCAGCTAGAAAACAGCTGTGCTCAATTGCTACACGTTTGTGCCAAACCGAAAAATCAGAATACAAATACATGTACTGTTACACCCCTAGTACCCAGTATAGTTTAGTGAAACGCCAATGAACATCCAGAGTTTTCTGTGGTTAGAGAGTGTCTAACTAATTTTTTTTTAAAATCTGTAATAAAAACTTTCTAGTCTCCAACTTTTTCCAATCGGCTGTCCTCTCTTTCTCCAGCTCATTCGTCCATCATTTGTCATTCCTACCCTCCATCCTCTCCCCGATCTCATATCGCTCCCTCGCTCCTATTTATCTCCTCCCATCCCGCCTTTCTGCCTTTTCTGTGCCTGGCAGGTAAAGTGTTGTGCGCCATGCTTCTCTAACTGTAGAAATTGTTTGTCTATCTGTCCGTCCAGTTGTAACTCGAACTTCCGTCTCTCTCTCTATCTGTTAAAGAAGCTGAGATTCCTGTCGGAGGTAATTATCTGTTAATCAGCTTCAGGATGGGCCGACACACGCACCTTTAGACACAAAAACACTCGTAAATATACGAGTCCCTTCACATGCTGTGCTTCTGTTCTTTTTGCTGATAGACAGATGGATGATTGCAGAAATGATAGAAGGATAAGTAAGACAGGCAGATGGGCAGAAGAGCTGGTAAAAGTGAGGGTAAAGGGAAGAGTGAATCACTTGATGGATGTTTAAATAGGATGATTGGAATAGGGAGGCCGCTGAAGGAGTAAAAACGCTCATGGATATGGAAAGATGAGAACAAAGACATTAAAAAAGGAGGAAATGGAAGGAGAGCAGATGCTGGATTATAAATGTGTACACATGGCAGTATATGAGTCAAGTGTTTGCCGTTTGTTCAGATGAGAGCAAACAAGCTAGAAGATGGTTTTGCACCTTCCGACTGCTGCTATAAAAATAAATATGTTTGTGAGGCTTTGTGTGCATAACTGGGTGTAAATAATGAAGGGAACATTTGAGGAACTCAGCAAATATTGTGATATTTGCTCTCATCTGTCTTTCCTCTCAATCTTTCTCAAATCAAACCTTTGCCCGTTTTAATTGATTTCTTCTTTCTCTGTATTTATTAAGATGTTTATCTTCCATCCCTTCATTTTGGATTTTTTCCATTTTGAAAATAAACTTTTCTTCCATTTTTTTCAAAGAATCTTTTTTATATATATATATATATATATATATATATATATATATATATATATATATATATATATATATATATATATATATATATATATATATATATATATATACACATTGACAACCCCAAGATTTTTGCCTTTGGCGCCCATTCAGGTATCGGGCCGGCCTAAAACAGATTACACAGCAGTGTAAATTAGGTTGGAACCATGCTATGTATTGGCCAAACACAACCAGTAGGGGGAGCTATATGCTATTAATTGGGACTTTTGGAAGCGGTAAACAAGATACCTTGATACTGTTATGTGACTCACGCAATATAGCGCTCATAGTAGCAGGTTTTGAAACTGCAGATGATTAAGTTCACTGTCTTTCAATGACATGAATGTTTTTTTTAAGGGGGGGTATTTGCAATCACACAGACTGCATGGATTTTGTTTGTAGAAAACATGCAGAGAAGGGCTGAATAAAATCTCATTGCATCCAACTGTGCCCGGCTTTTTTCACAATTAGTTCTAGAAACATTGTTAGAAAGCCTGTCAATGAAGATGAAAACAAAGTAAACCGTGTCCAACTTTACTTCCAAGTCTGAGTCGTCATTCAAGTCTTTCAATAATCAGGATCTATTTAGCTGTCTTTCACTACGTGTAGAGCTACATGCATAAGGGAATGAATAGATATGGTGGTATGCCAAAATGGACATTAGAGCTTGACCTAATAAAAACAAGAGCAATGCTAGCACAAGCATGGACGGTGCTATTACATCATCAGTCAGAGAGACAATTGTAACCTTGAGTGACATTCTGGTCCACACTCCATACCAGTAGGGGGCGGTAATGCACCAATATGTTGTTTGCCAGCCGCCAATAAACATCACAAAGAAGAAGAAGGGTTATTTTTAAGCTAATATGAGCATGCTAACTGTAGATATGATGAAAACTTTGTGAGAAATACACACAAGGAAGGGAATTATCAAGGTTTTGAGCAGCAGATTATGTTGGATTTTGTACGTACGAATTGTTTTGGACTAGCTATTTTTTTGGAAGACATTGATTATGGAGGACAGTCCCTGTCAAAATTGACAATAAATAAATAAATGTGTAAATAAATAAATGTGTAAATACAATTGAAAATAAATAAATATGGGAATAAATAAAGTATTTTCACATTTATTTATTTTTTTCCACATTTCTTTCTTTCCACATTTAATTATTTATAAGTTAACAGTTAAATAAAGAATTATTTATTCTGGTTACTGTATAGATGAACCTTTAACATAATCTACAGAGAGTTTGTTGTCACCTCTTAGCATTTTGAAGAAATACATTCCTGAAAGTGACACAAACGCATATCCTGGATAGGCATTATCAGGTATTTGACTTGATGTTTCTCCAAAAACCTACAGTAGCATTATATTCATTCTGGAAATAGTATGGGAAAGTAGTAGGTCGGTCATAAATAAATAAAAAATGTATGGTTAAGTCTCTCGCTTCCTCTTCATTTCATTGTTTTTGCCAGCAAGGCCGTTCCAATGCTCTATTACCGTAATGCACCATGTATGCGTGAAGCTAATCTTTAGAAGAGCACTAGCATCGGCTGGCTTGACTCATGTCCGCTCCTTTGACAGCAGTCCTGAGTGGGGAATTCAATATGAGACATGGACAGGTGGTTGGGAAACATTGTCAAAACCCTCAGAGGAAAGACGAAGGCGGGCTGAGCACTCGGTTGTGAGCTACTACCTACCCTCTAGCTTCGTGCTAGCTAAGCTAAAAGCTTGACCGGGAGGTTTAGCCTACACTTGCTAACCCTGCGCCACACCACCTCACCACCTACAGCACCTCCGTTTTGTCTGCTTGTCTTCAAACTTGATTTTTTAATCAAGAATTAACAATAATAGGACGGGGGCATCGACTGGGATGATCCTCCCAGTAACTGAACATCCACTGTGTCCTGTTATCAACTTTTTACTCCTACTGAGCCCGGTTCTGTTGGAGGTTTCTTTCTGTTAAAGGGGAGTTTTTCCTCCCCACCGTCGCTACATGCTTGCTCAGTATGAGGGATTGCTGAAGGATTGCTGTGGTTGGAAAGTCTGCATCAACAGGGCCCAACCTCATGCCAATGACTGACGCAATCTGCTGGGATTCCTTAAATAGGAAACTTTTTAACTGATTGGAATGTTTGTATAAATGTATTGAAATGACTTCTTGTTAAGTGCCTTGAGATGACATCTGTTGTGAATTGGCGCTATATAAATAAACTGAATTGAATTGAATTGAATAGCATTCAAATCCGAGGCCATGGTCTTGAGCCAGAAAAGGGTGGGGTGCCTCCTAAGGGTCGGGGATGGGGTCCTTCCCCAAGTGGAGGAGTTTAAGTATCTGGGGGTCTTGTTCACGAATGAGGGAAAAATGGAGCGGGAGATCGATAGACGGATTGGTGGGGCATCTGCAGTTATGCGGGCGCTCTACCGGTCTGTCGTGGTGAAGAGAGAGCTGAGCCAAAAGGCGAAGCTCTCGATTTACCGGCCGATCTACGTTCCTACCCTCATCTATGGTCACGAACTCTGGGTGGTGACCGAAAGAACGAGATCACGGATATAAGCGGCTGAAATGAGTTTCCTCCGCAGAGTGTCTGGGCTCTCCCTTAGAGATAGGGTGAGAAGCTCAGTCATCCGGAGGGGGCTCAGAGTAGAGCCGCTGCTTCTCCACATCGAGAGGAGTCAGTTGAGGTGGCTCGGGCATCTGGTCAGGATGCCTCCTGCACGCCTCCCTGGTGAGGTGTTTCAGGCACGTCCCACCGGGAGGAGGCCCAGGGGAAGGCCCAGGACACGCTGGAGGGACTATGTTTCTCGGCTGGCCTGGGAGCGCCTTGGGGTTCCTCCCGAGGAGCTGGAACAAGTGGCTGGGGAGAGGGAAGTCTGGGTCTCTTTGCTTAGGCTGCTGCCCCCGCGACCCGACCCCGGATAAGCGGAAGAAAATGGATGGATGGATGGATGGATGGATGGATGAATAGCATTCTTTCACTTAAGGAGCATTGCCAAAGTAGGGCCAAATCTCTTTCAAGATGATGAAGAGACCATGTTTTTAATCAATCAAGGCTTTTCTTTTAGGCTTTCAAAAAAGCATATTTTATAACTGCAATTTATGGAAAACTCAGCTGCTGTGACGAAGACCAGAAGAAGAGCTCATAATATTCTAGTTATTTGTCTTTGCACTGGCTTTTCTGTTTTTCTGAATATTTTTTAAGGTTTTTTTGAATGGGTTTTTAACGGTTAAAATGATCTTAGTTCATAGTCCTTCTAGACTTGAGTCATTTGTTAATCCCAAAAGTTAGGAGAAAAGCCAGTGGAGAAACATTGTTGAGGTATTATGGCCCATGAATGAGGGACACGCAGTTGTTACACAGGTTCCTGTTACATGCAGCTATATTAAATCATCTCTTTCCAGAATGCACAAAAACCTTTCAAGAGGCAAGAACTCAACAAAGCTCTTCTGTATAATTACAAGTTTTGGTGCCTTTTTATTAACCTTTTAGCACCTTCCGTTCAACCTCCAGATGCCTCTGTTAAAACTTTAAAGAGTAACAGTACAAATGATAGATATGACCACTAAAACAGACTAAGACAAGAGTTCTAATAAAGTGGAATTAAGTTATAACGGCCATTTTCTCCTACAGTGTAAAGTCAGATGATTTTTCTATAAAATATGTGAAACCGGTTCAGAGCCGCCCTGCCAACATATCCATCTTCTGAGTAAGATCTCCCACACAGTCTGGCATAAATCTAATTTAGTCACTGAGAATAAAGTGGGGGATGCTCGGATATCATCTAATATATCTTCTTCCTCTCCTCTCTCTCCTCCAGCCACACTCCATAACTGTCTTTATTACCTTCCTGCTGCTACCCAGACTTATTTGTCTCATTTCTTCCTTTATTTTCCTTTCTGTCATCCACAGCCCTCCCAGCCCCCTCTGGAGCTTGTTGATTCCACCGACTAAGCAGCCTCTCTTGCCTAACATCATTTATTAAATATGGATTAATTACTGTGAAACCTCGTTAAGCTTTGCAAAGACCTCCTGCATTTACCAGGAGTTGTTTTAATTAGAGGAAAATAAGTTTTTTTAATGTGCTACAGCGTGTTATGTTCCACACCTCCGACATCATAATCAACTCAATCACGGCTTGATTTGTCTCATCCTGGCATTTGAGAAACACGTTCTGCATCTTTAGCGATAGGACGCTTCGGCTGGCTCCAAATTAACAGGAAACTCTCATAAACAACCAATGATTACTTCCACATAAGTAAGTGACCTATTAAACTTTGAAAACCTCAGATCTCACCACATGAATGGAGGGGTTTCACCTCATTTTAAGCAGCAAAAGATTTGCCGTCACCTACTTCCATTTCACACACATGCACTTGTTTCCTTTACCATATCCGCCTGGCATCGAAGCCTTTTTATGTGCTACAGGGAGAGATAACCACTACGGGTGTAACGCTACCTAAAACACAAGACAAGGCACAATACTGAGTTCATGAGGTCTTCCAAATCCTGTCTTGTGTTAACGTGTGTAAGTGTTTGTATGATCTTGGATTGGTTGCACTTGAAACTGAATTTCCCCATGGGGATTATTAAAGTATTTCTTATCTTATCTTATCTTATCTTATCTTATCTTATCTTATCTTATCTTATGAGAACGAGAAGGAATGAGATTTTATTTTCAAGAAAACTTCAAAGCTCAAATTTATGAAAGAGAAGTTCTTTATTCTGCATTTTTATTGATTTTGACACAAACACAACAAACTGATGTCTTTCTTTTTCTGATTTCTTTTTATTTCTTCGGACCTTAGGACAGTGCTTCAGCTGCAGTACAACATTTCCCATTTCGCGGTTGCTATTGATGGGCTGCGCTGTGATTGTGCCGTAGCTCAACGTACCCCTAGATGTCCAGCAATCATTGTTACTGCCTCCTTCAGCATCTAAACAACTTGCAGAGTTTACATATTGTTTTTATTTTCCCTGTCACTCTGTTGCCATTTATTGTTCCTTCTGGAAACCCAAAATGCGGCCAAACAGATAATTAAGAGTAGTTGGGGCATCTTCGATTGCAACTTCATCAGGCAAAGCCATGCCGACGGCGAGATAGCGGTCATCTCAACGAGAACTATTGCGGTGTTTTAATATTGCGAGATCTCGTTACACCTCTGATGAGCACTGTAAGGCCTTTGATGAAATGAGAGGAAACAGAGGGAAGAAGTATTTCCAGGAGTTCCAGGGAGGGATATTTCTTTCATTGAGCCTTAAATAAGCAAACACGGTTTGATCACCAGATAACTCAGGTTGTGACAGAGTTATTCGACAAGTTAGAGCAATGGTGCCCAACTCAAAGTCCTCGAGAGCTACCAGTCTGCAACTTTTAGATGAATCCCTCCTCCATCCCACCTGAATCAAATGAATGGCTCGTTATCAGGCCCCTGCAGAGCTGAACGATGCTGATCAGGGGATCCAAGCGTGTTGCAGCAAAAAAATGCGTCTACAAGTTACAGGATATTAGTTCTTGAGGATTGGGTTTGGGCACCGCTGGCATATACAGTATGCACCAGAAAGTTGCAGCAATTGGCTTATAATTTTTAGTTAGACTGGCTTAGGTTATCGTGAGCTATTTCTGTGGTTGTGCTGCTATAGAGTTAGGCCTGCTGGGCGACAAACTGATCAGTTTTTCCCACTCTGCTACATTCTCCTACTACTCTCCAATTTTGCATTTTTTGCTGTTATTTCAGCTTTTGACTTTATGTCCTTCTGTTTTTTTACTCTTCATAGAAGCTACAGCTGGTCTGGCATTCTGTTTAGCTGTGACGCCTTCCTGAAAGGGGGAAGACCTCTATAGATATACACTTGGCCCTGTCCTTCAGGGTTTAATCCCGTCTCTCTCCTAGACAAAGCAGTTGGCTGAGCTTTCACTGCGACCAACTGTATGTTTTCCCTTTGATCCTATAGACTTGTAAAACTGGCTCAGAGCTGAACTGTTTAGCTGTGTTTGTCTCCTAGATGACCCCTTTAATGCAGCGACTATAGCCATTAGGTTTTTACTTTTTTCCAACGCAGGCCAGGCGCCAATGGGCGGAAATTACCAAGGTTTTCAGCGGCAGATGATGTAGGATTGTGAACGTAAGACTTGTTGTGGACTATTTTATTGGAGGACATCAATTGGACCCTTGTGGACGTAAAAAAATGTTTTGTTTGTTTTTTAATGCCTCTGTCCTGTTAATGATATGTGGCTTCGAACTGTGAGTTGAGTGGTTTGACAAAAGCGTTTACTGAGTCTACAGCTATGATTGACATACATCATTGGAATCACAATAAATCTTAGCTTTCCAATGATGCATATGTACATATACATAAAAAGGGTGACACCAAAAACGACAGATTTGACCTGGAAGTATGTAACGTACTGCCAACGATACGTAAAAACAGAAAAGGGTTCAATAAAAAGACCGTTTACTGTGCCCTCCCCCCAAATAAGCCACAGCCCCCCCAGCTAAATTCCTCTGCTCCAACATAGGAAGTACTCCTGGGTCAGTCCTTCTGAACTGTCTTCTCAAACCCCCAGTCGGTCGTGGCAGATGGCCGCTCGTACTGAGCCAAGTTCTGGTTCTGCTGGAGGTTTCTTCATGTTAAAGTGGAGTTTTTCCTCTCCACTGTCGCTACATGCTTCCTCAGTATGAGAGATTGGTGTGAAGTCAACAGCACAATGCAAGTGATTGTCTATTGTTGCTAAATGTTCGTCCCAGAGGAGTGAATGCTCCAGGTCAATGACTTGACGCAATCTGCTGCGTTTCCTTAGATAGAAAACGGTTTAACCAATTTCGGGCTCTGTAGATGTTTCCATGATACTCAATCACTGGTAAAAGTACAGTCATTTCTATCTTAACACTTAATGATCAGACACAGTTTAACACCAGTGTCTGAGGAATAAAGCTCTTTGAATGTGAGCGTTTCTCCTCTAAAGGTGGAGTCTGAATGTAATATACCAGGAGAGATGAGGAGCATCTGCTCCATCGTGCCCCGAGGCTGAAGCTAACAGCCTCTAAAAGACAAAAACAAAAACATTTTCCACCTCATTTCTGTCTGCTGGCGTTCAGCTGCTGAAACATATGAAGGAAACGATCATGTCCACTATACAGACATGAAGATCGAGGCCTTCTGGCTGTGTTAGCTTTTATGAGCTCTGTTTAATTTATAAGGCTCTGTGAAATTATACTTTTATAATTCATGTAATTGATGGCTTTGACTGTAATTAATATTTTTGTATGCCATAATGAAAGAGTTGATGTCCACCAGGCACATATTTTATTTAGGATCCTGTTAAAGAAGCACAGCGGCGAGCTTTGAGGGAGGAGGCAACAAAAGCTATGCAGAAAAAAACATGACATGAGTGGCAGACAGAAAGAAAAAAAGCCCAAGAGTTAGAAAAAGTCTGTCAGGTTTAACATCTGAACCATCAGCTGTTTCAATCTTCCTATGGATGAATATTAACGCGCTCTTTAACCACATCCGGATCTGACTTTTGCCTCTATCACAATGTTTTTACTGTTACAGCTGTTTGAATGATGCCTTCAGGGCTAATGTTTAAAATCTGAATTACAGATTTTAGCGCTTCTCTGAAACGTGGGGGACTTAAACAGGCTGTTTTCCAAGTAAAGAGCTTATGTTTATCATAAACTGTTTATGAATATGCATGTCTTCCTCCTTACAAAGTAGTGTTTAGCTGTTTCTTCCCCCACCAGACTGGTCCCAGTTTATTCAGAGAAAAATCAGTCTCAGAGAAATGAACTGCTTTGATCAGGGTTCACTCAGACCAATAACCTGTTAAACTATTGAGACCGCCATGTTTGCGCTGAAACTAGGGTGACCCCCTGTTAATGACAATGCATGGATGGATGAACAGATGTCAGTTTTTAGGAATAACCAGACAAAACCACTTTCAACATAAAACAGCGAGAGGATCAATTGTGTTTTTAGCTATCCAATGAAATGGCGCTCACCATTAAACTGGTTTCTAAATGTTCCCTTAATAGCCTAGTGAAGAACCAACCCTTTAACTAGGCCTGATGATTGTTTAGTGAAGGTAAACATGCCTAAAAATCCAAAGCCACCTCAGAAATGGGTTACTGGAAAGGTTCTATGGGCAACCACATACTACAAACAAAAGCAGGCACAGTGTGGCTTCTGTATATTGTTTGTAGGGGTGTGCCGATTCAGCATAAATCGATGAATTGCTATGTGAAACGTGCAAAATCGATAGAGATTCAAAAGTGTCCAAAAGACGATTCTTTTTTATCATAATAAATGAGAAAAAGTCCAGCGTGTCGCACGGACATTTTTAGGGGACGGACCGACGGAAACATCATGGCTGCTGCTAGTGTTTTTCAGCCATGCAGCGCGAAATCTACAAACTACAACACATATTTTGCAATTTAGTTGTGGAAGAAGCGTCTCTTTTGATGTGTATCATGTTAGCAGCAACATCTTCTTTTCCCCGGACATGTTCACTTTTTCAGTGCTGTCCGGGGCGTCCTCCCCGAGCTGCAGCCCATGTTTACCAGACGTCAGCCCAATTGTAGCTTTAAGTATGAAACAGGAAGGAAATGTCCTTCATTCCATCCTGGCGGCGACTAATGTGTGGCGGAGAGCAGCGTTCTCATAGCTGGTAGATTAGTTTCTGTGTATGACAGGTGGGAAAAATCCCATTGGTCAATCTGACACAAAAAAACTATGAAAACGCTGCAAAGTTAGAGTTCTGTATTAAATTGACAGCAAATAAAACAAAGACTGAAGAATAGACTTTAAGTGTCTTTGGGGGGAATGCTGCTTTTTATTTCCTATTACTATGAACAGAAAATAATACTTATTTTCTCAGAAAATAATTTCTGATTTTTGTGTAATTTTTGTCCTGTATGACTTCGAAAGGGAGATATTATTGTTATTGGTTCATTTTCTAATATAGAACATTAATTATTTCTATTTAGATTTTAAAGTCATTTCTGTAATGGTTGACTCGTAAAAGCTGATCTGAACTTTATTTACTTTTCCTTATTAACCACATAGAGCAGGAATACTTTAAAGGAACAGGGGGCAGGATTTGTAAATAAAATGAACATGCATGTCCAGTTTTTTAATGCTGTTGGGTGATGAAGCGTTATAAACTAAAAATAATGAGCCCACCCACATATGGTTAAATTTTCTTAAACTGGCTGTGTGCTGCAAAATGTGTTGCAGTTCGGGGCCGAATTTCCCGCGCTGTGGCGGTGTGATGTCAATTGACACTGCATGCACGTTCTCGACAGCTTTAAAAGAGGAAGAAAAATGGTCGCAGACCTCAATTGACTCAATCGTGAGAATGGATTCTTCTGCAACTGGGAAACGACCATGGACGACTCACAGCCCACTAAAAAGTGGCACTAAGAAAAAAAAGTATGTTTTTTTTTTTTGTGAAGCGTTTGTGCGCGCTCCCGTGCGGCTGGCTGCAGTTACTTACAGTGCCTCGTGAGTTTCGTTTCTGCATTCTGCCCCATGCTCCTTTAAATACGTTACAATCAAAAGCCTTCTTTACGTAAACCACTGTTTCCCCTACATAGACAGCGCCACGGCAACATTTTCAGCGCCACGGCAACAAAATGCTAAAAATATATTATTTTACGGGGACGAGGTGATTATTGCTTTATTCGACCGGCGCTGCCGCCTCCTGAGGAAGCAGCGGCTCTCTACTGTCAGAGATCTGCATGTGATCAAAGCGTGCCGAGAGGCGCGGGGAGGGGGAGGGGCATAACTGATCCTCGTTCAGTCTCGTTAAGTGAAGGTCGAGCGCATCATAAAAAGAAAAGAGAGAAGGTAGCTGTGGTTAAATTGCTTTTTTATTTTACAAGTTAAACAGGCATGTCGTTAAAGATATTGATGAGCAGGGCTCACGACTGCATTTTTTAAGTAATTGGCCGTACCCATTGACTGGTAAGGCCGTAGCTAGGGTTGCCAACCGTCCCATAAAAAACGGAATCGTCCCGTATTCTGAGAAAATATTATGTGTTCCGTTTTGAGGTTAAAAGGAACGCAGTTTGTCCCAAACTTCAGCTACAATGAAAAAAAGACACAAAGGTGGAGTTATGATGTGTCTTTAAGCTGTGCAGCTGCTTCTTCTCTCATTCTCTCCCCTCCCTCTCCTGTTGCTCCTTCAATCATGAAACTGATCAATGATCAGCTGATCGGCTTTTCTGTCGGAAGTCCCGTCTCTCTCTCGCTCTTGTTTGTTTATCGCCCACTTTGCCCTAGAAAGAGGAAAACATCGGATGTAGCGCTAAACAGCAGCAGCACGTTTAATAACCTGTTAGAACTGATTTAATATGACTTTCTAGTATCAGCTGATGTTTGCTGGAGCCACAGCCGTAAAAGCTGCTGGTCACGATATCGGTTTGGATATGAGGTGAGATGGAGACATGAAGATGAAACCAGGAGATGTTCTTAGTGAATCATCAGAGCTGAACAGCTGATGGAGAACCACGTTTACCTTTTAGGTGACATGAATGAGTTGAAGGGAAGTTATGAACTGTTACTGAGAGACAAATAACTCCAGGATCATTTTCTACAACTGTGCAGGGGCGGCTCTAGAAAGGTTTTGCCCGGGGGTCAGTTAGGGCATTAACAGGGAAAGGGGGGAACAAATAAATACTTTTCTTTCTTATTCTCTTTTAAAATGTCTAACTTTTAATAAAAAATATCTGAATCTTACAACTAAAGTGGTCATCTGTTATATGTATAGAAATTCATTATCTTATATAGTAAATATTATTGAGCCTAATATATACTCTAGTAAGCTACAGTACTTTTTCCTTTGGGAAGGTACCATCTGTGCAGTCTGCAATTCTGTCGAAGAAAGATGTTGAATCGATTTAATTATTGTAGAAAAAGAATAATTGAATAGAAAAATAATAATTTTACACGTGCATTAAATTAAAGTCGACTACGTCGATTAAGCATCATGAGGCGGCGGGTGGGGGGTGGTTCCTTATTTTATTTGCTGGGAGTTTGCAACCCTAGCCGTAGCACCAAAGTGGACTAGTGAAGTTGACACTAGCTTAAACAATGTTGCCACAGTAACGAACACTTTTTGCGCCACATTTTATCATTGTATTGTGTCACTGTTTACAATTTCAGATGAGCCTGTATTTTTTTTTTTCAAAAAAACGAAAGGCATCTGAGGAAGAGAGCTCCAGTCAGGTAGAAGAACACTAGGGTCATGCCGGATACTTTAACAATGTCAACAGTTCTGTTATGTACCTTTTTTTTTAGATATATTTTTGTTGTATGCTGTTTAAACTGAGAAGATGTGCCTTTATTTTTGTTGTTGTTGCAGTTAAGTGAGATTGGTGTGTTCATAATAAAACGTTGACATCAAGTTGAGTTAAGTGTCATAACTCCTCGCATACACATCCGCGGTGCAGCAGCCCCGGTCGGTCCATAACAAACTTTTTTCAATCATTTCCATTCAATAACTGCTCAATTCCATAACATTTCGTATTAATAATGGTGAATTAAGGAAGCGGAATGCATTCGCTTGAAAAAATAAAATGAAAAGCTATGTTTTTTGGAATGAACAAGATCAACTGTGGAATCTGAACAGGCGCAGCTTCCTAAAGCGTCTGTCCAAAGTCGACCAACTAATAATAATAATCTTATCTACACAGTTTAGAGACTATGTATATTTCCCAGTTTCTCAATCCCAGAACAAAGTAAAGGTGAATTAAACTCAACAAGCGAGACATGCCAGTCCATTGCAGGGCAATGCGGCCGTCCAGGGTGGGCCCCTCTTTATGTCTGATGACTGCTGCAGATAAGCACCAACCCGGCAAGGATAAGCGGCTTAGATAATAGATGGAGACAGGACATGTTTGAGTTCCTCTTACTTAGCCAGCTAATAATGCTTATGGGCACAGAAAATCATCTCCTTTTTTTATCTAATTTCTTCAGAAAACACATCTTAAATTTTTTTGTTGTTGTTGGAAAATGTATCATGTTAATTCAGAAAAACAACGCTTTTTTTTCAAGTGAATAAAATACGCGTCCATAGTAAATAATCCTTCTAGATGTGTATCATAATATTCCTATTTTGTGTGAGCAGAAGCTGCTGAACATATCCTCGAGCTGACCAGTTGTTGCTGCTTCCTGCGGGTCTAATAGGAAGATCAACTCTTGACGGTGAAACCGAGCCATCGCTGAACTAAAAACAACATCCAAGAAGATGAATTTTTCCCTACAACTCAGGCGCGTTCGCTGAACAGTATGACATCCCTCATTTCTGTCAGGTTTCCTTCAAAGCAGTTGGATGCAACTCCAGATTTCGAGGGTCGTACAGTTTGTCTTTGGACTCTAAAAATGAGTACAGAAGGAGTCAGCCTTAAGACAGCACCATTTTATCCCTGGAGTTTAGTTTTGTTATGCCTGAATAATTTATGGATCAGAATTAAGTGACAAAATTCTTGATTTATGTAATGAAGACGAGAGAAAAAGCAGCCAAGGTCCAACGACAAACACCTAAAACATCTTCAGAAAAACCTGAACAACTTTACATCAAGATGACTTTGAAGCATCGCGTTTAGTCTGGCTGCTTGGAAGGAAAATCTGAAGAGAAACCTGCTGACATTGATGATAAAACAGCTTCATGCACATCACAGATCCTTCATACGTTTGCTCTCTTTCAGCTCCACTATCCGGCACCCTTCGCTCAATACCCGACACCGTCTCTTACACACACACACACACACACACCAATAACAGCACTCAACATGCACTGCCATTAGGCTGTCAGTTCGTCAGGCCAATAGAATAAGTGCCGTGGATTAGGCTGACACACACACAGAGGGAGAACGGACGGCATACTGAACAGAGCGGGCCGCGAGGTGACAGACATCCTGTCATAAAGCGCTCTCTCTCTCTCTCTCTCTCTTTCTTTAACACGGCCCAGGAAACTCTTAGAGCCACTCAGACGATCGATAACAGTCAGACATAATCAACTTAGTGTCATTTTCTTTTCTTTATCCTGCTTCTATTCTGTGTTTTTTCTTCTTCAGGACGGGAGTGACGAACGGCACAAAAGAGGACAAGACTTATCTGCTTCCCCACAGTCTCGTCCTTTCACCTCCTCTTTGCTTTCCAGCTCTTTTCTTCTATTATTCAGCCCCCCTCCCCTCATCCCTTCTTTCCTCTGCGATCGCGTCCCCGTGACCCCATCCTGTCTCTTCCTCCGCTCTCATTCTTGCTTAAAGTCTTTCATCATCTTTTTTTTCTCCCCCCGAAGCTCAAACTTCACCTCTGCAACCTTTCCTCTCCGTTTTCTCTGGCCTCCACATCCCACCTCGCCCCTGCATGACGGCATGTACCTGCCACACCTCTCACTAATCATATTATGGATGTTCTAATTGACCTGAAGGATGTTAAATCCTTCTCAACATGTCAGGAGGAGAAACGGACCTCGCTTCTCCTTCATTCTCCTCCTTTCACCATTTACCCTTTTTGCCCTTGCTGCCAAAAAAAAATCTAATTAAGTCAAACATAAATAGGAGGGTTTTTTAGTTTTTCTTTGAAGACGTGGACGGCCCAGCGCCCATCACCTCCAGATCCAAGCAGAAGCTCCATGGTGCAACATGGAGACATGGATCAGGAGCTGCACTGAACCAGCACACACAGGAGGAGAAAGACTGCCTTGTTGGACAATAAAACAGTTTTCAAACAGATGTAACCCCCACTAATAACTATGTTGTTTTTCTTACATGCACTTGATCATCTGTAGGTTAATTTAAATCTCACTTTGCTCAGTTGTAGAAAACTCCACCTGAATGGAGTTCTTCGCATACTCCAAAGCAATCGGATTGAAGAGGAAGAACAAGGGATCAACAGAAACATCCCGGGGACTCTGAAGGGTTTGTTTGGCGTGTGGGAAACCACAGATCAGATGGACCAATGTCGCCCTCTAACGGCACATATACGCACAAAAGCCTGTAAAACGGACTTGGAGCGTTTTCTAACTCACATTTACAGGGAAATGAAAACAAAACAAAAAACGGTTGATCCATAAAAATATCAGTGTTAGGATGTTTTAAGTACAGTAAAAGAATATGATTAGTCTGAAAAGCACGTGATTGTCTCATCCAACTTTATTTACATGTGGCTTTGATATTTACTTTTCATCCTACTCGAGTGGTTCAAACTATTTTTTTTTAAACAACTGGAGCATATTTTGGACATTTAAGGGGTAAACTGTTGCGTTTAGAGACTTTTTATTGAAACAAACGAGCCAACAGGAGAGTCCCGCTACATCGTTACGCACGGAGACGGGCTCTGCCTCCCGCAACGGCACAAACACAGAGGGGAGATGTATGAAGAGTTAAAGGAGGATTCAGAGCTCGGAGACAGTCTCCCCTTCAGAGTAGCCTCTTTTTGCAATCCTACAGGTCATGAATACCAAGCAGAGAGCTGAGACAGCGGCGTGCACACAAAGCGGACAGGATGCTGCACTGTCCTGATAAAAGCAATCATTTTAAAAGTCGTGCTTTTCCTGCCTATGAGAAACTTTACATCATAAACCTGAGATCAGGTATTGAAATCAACGATAGAAAACACGACAGGAATAAAAAGTTGTCATGCTTGCAAAGGACGCGGGGCATGCTGAGGCTACAGAGCCACGATGCGTTGCTTTTAAATATTTACTCAACAATTTGGCAATTACGTTCTCACACAGAAATGCAAAAATAGAGACATAAAAACGTCCGTTTTCCACCATCATAAAAAAATAATAATTCCCGGTGTTTTAGTGCATTTTCATATAGAATGATTATAAACGAGCAGATTCTGCGAACTCTCCGGCGCGTAAAAAGCGCACCGGAATGCTGGCTGCAGACTCCCAGATGAGCCGCGCGTTTTCACCGCTTTTGAGATTTATAGGCTCAGATTTCCACTTTGGACCTGAAGGACGTGAAAAAGTCTCAGGCTGAACGTGGAATCCTCCAAGCAGAGAACATGGAGCGGATCTGATGGTCAGAGATGCATGGCCGCATGTTTACAACAACAACAAAAGATTCACAAAAGGCTTTATTTAAGGCTCAAAATGAGCTTTGGTCCGTGTGTGTTTAGAGCAGTTTAAAGTTTAATCAGATTCCTGGAGCGAAATCTCCAAAAACTTCTTCAAGCATCCAGTACACGCAGGAACTAAAACTCGGAACACCTTAACTTTTAAGAGTCAGCGGATTCTTTCTGGTTCTTATGTCAAGTTTTCTCCGTGAATCCGACATGAAATCAATCCACGGGTCAACCTTCTCACTGCTGACTGACAGAGTCCACCCCACATCCCCACGTCAGGGATTTCACTTTTGTCCGGGCTCAAATAAAAACATTTTGACGCACCACAAAAAAGAAGACCGAAAACATACATTAAACAGCAACTTAAAAACACAAATAATATTTTTTTTTGTGTGGAATGAATGGAGTTCCTACCTGGGAAGAACTGTCCTTCATTATATCCCAAAAGTAGCATGCAGAGAAAAGCTGTCGGTAAAGCGCGACAATAACTCCGTTCATCCATCTCTGCTCCTCTTTCTGTTCTGGTTTTTGCGCTGCGCTGTGCTCCAAATGATTACTTTACATACTCCAGTCTGGTCCTGATGGCGGCTTTCCGATTATGTCTGCAGGAAAAGGAATAAAATCCGCGCATTGGTGGACAAAAGAACCAGAGATAAGTTGGAGGTAACTCTTCTTCTCTTTCACTCCTCTCTTCCCGCGTCCGATCAAAACAGTGTTGGTGCGTAACTGTGCGTGTTTGGGTGTTTGTAGGAGTGCGTGTGTGAGACAGAGAGAGGCAGAGAATGAGAGGGGATGGCGGCGTGCGTGCGTGTGTGCGCGCTCAGACGGTCTCTGACACACTGACGGGGAGTTGGAGAGGAATGAGAAGCGGTGCGCACCACGCCGGGTGCCAGATCCGCGCGTAAAGACGCGAGGGTGACTGCTTGCGGAGTTTCCGGTGATGATTTCAGAGGAAGATGGCGGGGGGGAGTTTAAAAAAGGAGACCGAATTGATTAGGATAGCAGAGGATTTGGAGGTCATTTCTGGACATTTTTGCTGGATTTCAATTTTTTTCCTTGTTATGTTTTAGTGTTTGATCTCCGAAAAGATATTGTCGTATCTTCAGCTATTTTTTAAGTAATTCTTTTAACAGCTGGTTCTCCAGGAATCAAGGTTTAAGACACAGAATGAACTTTTTGTTTCCCGTAAAGCATGAGAAAATATAAGAAAAAAAAACCGTTCATATTCAACTTACCTCTTTTCTAGGTTTAATGATATCTATATAAACCTTTAATTATCTCTCGTGAGCTTGTGTGGTGGATTAAATGTTATAATTATATCTACAAACGACACATGTTCCCTTTATTTTGTTGAGCAGACGTCACATCCTCCTCCACCTCGCTGTTTTCCTCCAGCTGTACTTCGTGGCTCCCAGGTTTCCTCCGGGTCTCGCCGCCTGATTCCTCCGCAAAGCGATCCCGTTTCACGTTTGGACGTTTGGACTGAACTCATTCCGCTCCTTATCGTCTCTCTCCCTCCCTGCCTGCCTGTCTCTGTCTGTCTGTCTGTCTGTCTGTCTGTCTGTCTGTCTGTCTGTCTGTCTGTCTGTCTGTCTGTCATTAGATCTGCATGTCAACGCAGGATTTCTGTAACAAGATCTGCTTACCTTCATCCTCACATACCCAAAAATGCACGAAGTGCACAATATCATTATTTGTTAAGGGAATTTGACGACCTTTGTGTATGCTGATCAGATGGAAAATAAAACAAACTACAACAAATAAAACTTGTTAAACCGCCTTCTATGCTGAGTGCTGTAAAATCCAACTCAAACACACCTGACTCAAACAAATGACTCGTCACCTGGTGACATGGAGAGCAGGTCATTCAGCCGTGTTGGAGCAGGGGTGCATCTAAAAGTTGCAGCATGTAATCAGCTCTGATTTGATTCGGGTATGTGCTGGAGAAGGGATCTGACCACTTTGGTCCTCTACAGCAGAGGTTTTCAACCCTGGGCCTGAGGACTCCCTGTCCTTCATGTTTGAAAAGTTTCCCTGCTCCAGGCCTCCATTTTACCTGAATCAATGGATTACCTCCTCAGCAGGCCTTAAAGTGAAACAGAATGTTAATGGTAATAACCAAATTTATTCAGGTATGCAGAGGCAGGGAAACACCCTGAGGTTTGAAGCTCTACATGACTCATGGCAAACTGCATGGCAAATCGGTTTAGGTGGATGGATGTGAGCTGACAGTTGTATGTTTTTCTATTTCCTGGTGCTAAATAGTGCTCTGAGATGTTTAAAGGTATAGGGGTAATATTTTATAAACTAACCCTGAAAAGAAAAGCATGGCTTATATTAATTTATCTTCTTCCTTCTCCTTTGCAGCCATGCATGACTTTGTGTTGGTTAATCAAATAAAATGCCATTAAAAAGAGATGAGGCTTCGTGTTGCAATGTTGGATAATGTAAAAAAAAAAAATCCAGGAGTATGAAAACTTTTACAACAGCAAATATGTTTTTAACCAAGATTTAAGCTCACTTAAGGGTTCTGCTCTAAAGATATAATAGGAGGGTTCCAGGAGGCAACTGAGACGTGACCAAACCTAAAACTCAGTCCAAAAGGTTTTATGGGCATGACTTTTAGACAAACCAGTGTGGTATCAGATCAAGTCTGTTTCTTTTTTTCATTGGAAAATCCTCACCTGAACACTCCTGATCTCGTCGAACCCACCGAAGCACACATTCTCTGCAGGTTGACCCGTTCTTCTCTGGATTGATTTCACTGTTAAAGGCCTAAAATCCCCCCACTTCTGATTGGGTGAACTTTGGGTGACACGGAGCATGTTGTGGCTCTCTCTGCATGGGAGATCCAGGTTTAAATGAACATAATCCCCTAAAACTAAAGCAATTTGTCAAATAAATGGTTTAATCTGAAGTAACAAGCAATGTTCAGAAGTGACCTGATTCCTGCAGTTCTCTGAGTTTCATCTTTTTTTTTCTTACTTTTTTTATTTTGTGGAATTTGTGATTCTGATACCTAGAATTTTAGATCAACTTTGAATCAGTTTTTGGTTTAAGGATGGTGTACATTAACAATCCCTAAGAACACACCTTAAAGTGAACACATGATGCTCAATTTTGAATCATTTTCAGCCCAATGCCTTCAGAAGTCCCCACTGACTCTCTGGTATTTGTTCCCTTCCCTTTCCAGGTGAGCGTGACAGGATGCATTAAATTCAGTAAATTCCACAAAGCCTTTTGGGACGCTCCGGCTGATATTTGTCCGTGTGGCTGAACGCTGCTGCTCAGTTCAACATGATGCCTGCCAGAAAACGACTCAACAGTCTTGTTGCTCTGCAGGGCGCAAAGCAACATGGCTGATCAATAGTGGCTGCATTTTAGAATAGCATCTGCAAACATAAACATGTTAAACCAGAGGTCTACAACTCCTGTCCTGCAGCTTTTATATGCATCCCTGCTCCAACTGAATTATACCCACTGCTGCTCAAATAATATATTATGTATTTTCTGTTACATCTAATATTAATTTTGAAACAAATATGCAAAAAGATAAATACTTGCTGAAATTAGTTGTGTTTTTCACACGTTTTTTGCTCAGAATATCATCACTTATTTTCATTCTGCTCTTTATGGAGTAACAGCTCTAAGAGGCTGATATAAGCTGGTTAGTTAGTCAGGCTATCTGCTCCAGTACATCCTGCAGTCAGCTATGCACAACTTGCCACCTGTTGTTTTATAAAAAGCATTACACTGATAAGGAAGATGTGTTGGCCTCCTTCAGTTTCCACACATTACTGTCCTTCTTGTAAGCAAGAGGGAAAACTTTGTTGCAACCTTTCAGCCAGCTGACAGTGTGCAGCGACCACTTGGGACGAGGGCAGCATAATCTCTCTCTTTTCTGTCAACAAGCAGATAATAGAGTGGAGAGATGTGAATCCATGCTCGATTTCAGGACTTCAGATCCAAATATGGATGAACCAGGAGAAATATTTCACTGCACACGATCTGCTACTAAAGTCGTTTTCACACCTGATAGTTCGGTAGACGCGGTTCGATTGGAAACCAAAATTGAAACATTGTTGCTGTTTCTTTTAGCTGGTGTCGTTCGCATTCACACTGCTCTTTGTCAAAAGAACCAAAGCTTTTGTTAACCTCCTCGCCTGTGGTGGCGCTGCACCAAGAAGCACTGGATACAGGGACACTTTCTGTTCTGTAAAATGTAAAAAAAACAACAACATGGAAGGTCATCAGATTTGAGCAGTTTTAAGATTGCTCTTTCATCTTTGGCAAATGTGCCTAACAAATACGTTGCAGCAATGGGCTCAGCATGAGCAGAGAATGAGGCAGAGCGGTTGTCGCACGTTTTTTTGGGGTTTTATCAATTTTTCCCCCAAAATGAACCGGACTTTCTGGGCAAACAAATTAGAGTTCAATTAAAGCTGACTGAACAGGGCTGGTGTGAATGCACCCTTAGAGGAAAAATTAAAATAAATGCAAGCTTTTAGTTATAGAAACCTTTGATTGATGTGAGCCCCAACCTTTACCCTCAAATAGTTCTTTGGCATCATTTCCAGCACCCAAAAGGCTGCAACACTTTCTCTACTGAGCTGTAACTGAACAGCACAGTATTAGTTTCTCCTTTAACCTGAGAGCCTGAAGGTCTGCGTCCTTTTTGACCTCCCTCATACTCCCCCCCGCGTACATTATGAATTTCTGGGCTGACAGGTAATGAATATTTCCATTATTCAGTGATGCAGAAATCAATGTCTCATTAACATGATGCCGTGTTTGTCCAAGGCACGATCGGGACACAAGCATCCGTATCCTCTTCACCTCTACATCATCACTTATTTATTACAAATCAATTATGCAGAGTCGCAGCAGTTTGTTCGAGTCTCTCCCAGTTCACTGCGAGGAGGATTATTTCAGTACCAGTAAATTATAATACGGACTCTGAACAACTGGATTAGGTATTTGTTTAAACTCTGAGTCCTGGTGGAACTGGAAGGGATGCATTATTTGAGGTCGGGGGGATAAAATGCTCCATGTTTTACTTTACAGGGCATTAAGTGTCTGTGCTAGAGAGCAGATATGTTTGCAAGCCAGTTGGTGTAGATTTTAAACCCTATGGATGTTCAAGCACATCCAGACATGTTTTCTACATTTAAGACTTAAAGAAAACTGGGAAACATGTATAACTGGGTTTATAGTGTTCATACCCACTGAACTGAAATGCTGTAACAAGTTGGTATTTTTCCTTTTGCCTTATAAGCAAGCAAGCATATTGCATCGCTTTTAATCTTCTTCCACCCCCAGTCCAAAGTTCTCAGTGTGTCTCTTAGTACCCTATAAACTGCATGTCATTTTGGCTTGCGATGGAGTGTGTATTGACATGTGAAGAGAGCCCACTGCTTTAAAACAAACCAACAGAGATCCCTTCAGTTCAACAGTGACGTCTCACAGAATCGCGTCTTTGGAGAATTGATGTCAAGATCTGCAGGAATGCATCTCCAGCAGAGAGTTTTTCAAACCTCTCTGACTTTACTGTATGTTCCTTTGAAGGTTCTCAGACTGTGAGGAGACCTCAACACAGACCTGTAAACAGAGATGATGTTCTCTCTGGCCGAGATGGTCTGTCTTCTATTGTCTCTTTGTATAGAAGAGCTCGTGCTGACATCATTACAAATATGTTTATACAATCCCTTTGGTAAATAGCAGACAACTTTCTATTGTGTATGTTTTATTTAGGATTCACCAACATATTGGATCTTTCTGCACACATATTTGGACATTAAATGAACAACCAAAGAGTTACAAGTGGGCTCAATCAATTTATGACAAGGATACAATACAGCAACAAAAAATGGATTTGAAATGAAGCATTGGGGAATCTGGTATTATGAGATCTCAGTTCAGTTGAAATGCCCCCCCTCAAAAGCCAATCTTTTTGTAGAACAGCAATCAATTTGTTTTCAAACATGTCTCAAAATGATATTTAACCAAGATAAAATCTAAAAAAGCAGAAGATTGACACTGATTATTTCTGGATCCTGTGGTGAACAGTTCAATGTCAGGGATACCTGGAGCAAATCTATTCCTCAGAATAACTGGGAAGTAACTGTCAATAGGCGACTTTTCATCAGAACAGACAGAAATCACGTATGGGGTGCCCCTGGGCTCCATCTTGGGGCCCCTCCTGTTTAAAATCTACATGCTCGCACTAACCCAAATTATAACAACCAATAAGATTAGTTACCTTAACTGAACAGAAACAAAACTGAAGAAATTTGTTTTTTACCTAAAGAGGAACGATTAAGAGTCAGCACACAGCTACAGTTAATACAGCTAGAAACTACTGATCAGGCCCAAAATCTAGGTGTAGTAATGAACTCAGTCCTGAACCTCCAGGGTCACATAAAGGCAGTAACAAGGTCAGCCTTCTATCATCTGAAGAAAATTTCTAGGATTAAAGGACCGATGTCACAACAGGACTTTGAAAAACTCTTCAATGCGTTAATCTTTAGTCGGATTGATTACTGCAACAGCGTCCTCACAGGTCTTCCTAAACAGTAAATCCGACAGCTGCAGCTGATCCAGAAGGCTGCTGCTCGCTTCCTCACTGGAACCAGGAAAGTAGAGCACATCACAGCAGTTCTAAAGTCCTTACACTGACTCCCTGTAGCTCAGAGAATAGACATAAAAATATGTTTACTAGTTTATAAGTCATTGAATGGCTTAGCACCAAAGTATGTTGAAGATCTGTTGTCATTATACCAACCCCCCAGAGCACTCAGGTCATCTAATTCCAGTCTACCTTGAATTGCCTTGTTGCTGAAAGTGTGCTATACAAATACATTTGCCTTGCCTTGCCTAAAGCATTTCCCTCCAGTTGTTCAAAACAAATGTCTTTGCAAAGGTTTACACAGTGTATGTCTTACATGCAACTGCAACCTGTCTAAGGGTATTCCACGTTACGCCCACTGACTACAACCTGTATCAGGTTTGAGCAAGAAGGAGGAGAAGGATTGGTGGAACCTTTCCATGTTTTAAAAGAGGGGATAGTGGTGCACCCTCTTTAGTGCTCCAGCATGGGGTGCCGTTGGTAAAGTTACACAGTAAAGAATGAACACTAATAATTTGAGTAATTTTGTCATAAAATGAAAAGAAATGGGGGTTAATATTTCAAAGTCACATTTGCGTCCATGTTATATATTCATTTATAAATGTCACAGTTTTAAACTAAATATTTAATTAGCATGCTAATAACTATTTAAGTAAAAAATAAATATTAACAAACTAATGCAAACTAGCATTTGCAAACTAAATATTTAGTTTTCAAACTAAATATTTAGCTAAAAACAAAATATTTAGTTAAGATGTTAAATATTTAGATAGTTTACAAACTAAATATTCAGCTTTTTAAATACATATTTAATTTGAAAACTAAATATTTATTTAGGTATAAACTATGACATTTATAAATGAATGAATAACATGGGGAAAATATAACTTTGAAAAATCAACTTACATTTTCCTTCTCTTATGACATGGCTACATAACTCAAAATATGCATGTTAAGTTTTGACTGTGTAACTTTACAAACGGCATCACACTCTCCAGAAACCCTGAAGAACAAACAATTGTTCACATTTCAAAGGCTTTTGTTAGGAAACACCTCAAATCTGTATCAACAATCAGTTTTCCCAGTGTTTCCCAGTGAAGTATCTTTTGATGCAATATCATTTTGTAACTAGATAGTTTCAAGAAATTTAAAAGGGGCCTGCCAAGTGGTGCATAATAAGTCGGACCCCCAATCAGCGGTCCTGTTGCAGAGTTAGCTTCAGCAAGGTACATGTATTGAGCTTCAAAGCTTAAACAATTAAAAAGAAGCAAGTAGTTATAAGTTGGTTAGTTTTAAGATACGATAAGAAATACTTTAATAATCCCTGTGGGGAAATTCAGTAGTTTTAAGTAATGCTAGCTATAGGGCTAATACTAACTAGCATGCTAAGGCTAACTAGCAAGTTCTCATTAGTATCCAAGCAATCAGTATGTCGAGTTAGTCAAAATGCAAAAAATAGCTAAAATGCTAACATGACTATTATGCTAATGCTAACTAGCATGTTATCATTTGCCTTGTAGTAATTGGTAGAAAAAGTTAAGAAAATTCAGAAATTTGCTAAAATGCTAACATGAGCTAGCATGCTAATGCTAACTAATATGCTATCAATAACCTCCAAAAAGATCAAGAGAAAAACTAATCAAAATTTAAAAATCAGCTAAAATGCTAATGAGCTAGCATGCTAATTAGTATTAGCACGCTAATGCTAGCTAGCATGTTATTAGCTTTGAAGAAATTTGTATGAAAAGTTAAGCAAAATGTTAAAAAAGCTAGATGTAAGCTAGCTCTAGCATGCTAGTTTGCATTAGCATGCTAATGCTAGCTTACATATAAGCATAAAAATTTGCATTAGCATGCTAATGCTAACTTACATGTTATCATTAGCCTCACAGTTTTTAGTACGAAAAGTTTAGCATATTTGTAAAATTAGCTAATGCTAATATGAGCTAGCATGCCAATGCTACTGTAACTAGCATGCTAATGTTGGCAAAAATGTTATCATTAGTCTTGTAGTAATCAGTATGAAAAGTCTAAAATTACCTAAAAAGCTAACATGAGCTAGCATGCTAATGCTAACTAGCATGCTAATGCTAGCTTACATGTTATCGTTAGCATCGGAAGAATCAGTGTGAAGAATTAGTCAAAAATTTCAAAAAAATTATCTCAAATGCTTGCCTAAGCTAGTATGCTAATGCTAACTAGCATGCTAATGCTAAGTGCCTAATATTATGTAAGGGGTGTGAATACTTTTTTATGTGGTAGAATACTTTCCTAAGTAGGATAAAGGATTGGTTTTAACAACACAGGCAGGAAAGTGCTTAGAAATTAATAGACAATGTCAGTGATGCAGCATTATGGGAAATTTAGTTGTTTTTGATGTCTCCCCTCTAAGCAAATTGACGTGCTGTTTGAAAACCATTCATGTATCACATCTCTGCATTTATATAAGTTCTTTCAGACCGCTTCAGCGGACCTTCCTTCCTCTGAGAGACAGACAGGGAGACAGAGACATGGAGAGAGAGTCCTTTAGGAGCGCGACAGTCGCTGACAGAGAGAGAGAGAGACAGACAGACAGACAGACAGACAAAACCTATATGTAACATTCACTGCAATAGTAGTGCAAAATAATAAGCCCCTATGATCTTCTATTGAAAATCTGAGGGCTTTTATTTTGAACAGATTGTTTGAGTCTTATTTTGAAAGTCCAGCATGGATGTCAGTTAAGGCTGACTGAGTATCATGAGTATTAGTATCATTATCAAATCCATGTCCAAATTGAGTTATAATGAACTTAAAGAGTAACTAAACCCCAAAACAACTTTTTTTTGCTTCTAAACTGTATAAATGGGTATTTACCAATGAGATCTTTCAGTTTCTGGGATTTTTTTTTTTTTACATTTTTGTGTAAACTTGTTTAATTCTACACTTTTTGGTCTAAAAAAGTCTTAGTGCTGCCCTCTTAGGGTTGAACTGTTGCTACTGCATTTGAATTTTGTTATTGGTGGAGAGCGGTACATCTTTAAATCACAGGCATCGACTGTGTCACAGCAGCCATGGTCTCACATCTGCTCCTCTATCTCCGGTGACGATGGAGGAGATCCGCTGGCTCATGGCGCTGAGTCAGCGCTGCCTGAGACCGGTGCTGCTGAGGCCGAGTGAGACAGGAGGAGTCCGGTCTCTGAGTGGTGATGCTAACATAGGCTAACGTTCAAAACAGATGGACGTCGATCAGATCGATCAGTTGCAAAACTGCCAACGTCGCTTTGGTCACTGTCCATGTTTCAGTGTCAGATTAAGCGAGCTGTCACTGTCCTCCTGAACACACCCCCATGTTCCCCCCTCCACTCATCCTCCACACTTGGCCACGCCCCTCCGTTCTTCCTGGCACTGCCCACTTTGTAGAATTTTCATTTTTCATTTTATGATTTTTCATGGGGTTCAGATACACTTTAAGTGACCTTTTCTCATCAGAAGCGCGGCTGTGCTGTTGATAGGTAACAGCACAGCTGCCAGCAGTCTGTGTGTGACATGAGTCACTTACTCTCTCCCTCGAAGCCAAATTCTGAATCAAAGAAGGGGCCTGAAGAAATTGGCGCTGTTCGAAAACCGTACATGGTATGGGACAAATTCTTGAAGCGTCAGTGAGAGTTATGTTTAGTCTCCGACCATGGAAAAGTACAACTCTCTACCTCGCTCACAGTCCAAGAACGAAGGAGAGAAATACGTTACAACAAGGCTCAGCTTCAGAAAATCACAGAATACTTCATGTTAAAGCATATCTTAATCTTCTAGAATCTGGTCGGAATTGTTCGACATCTGTGCACTCTGGAGAGCTCAGAAAGAAAACGGTGAGACATAGAGAAATTTTGAAAAGATCACGTGAATGTCAACGTCCACGGCTTTCACATGTCCAAAAATCTTTTCAGTAGAACAAAATATGTGACCCTGACGGTGGGATTAAAAAAATCAACTGCCTTCCAGCTCTGAAGCAATCTCACACTCCACTCTAGAAATTGACATTTGGGGCTAACATTGGGTCGCTCAGAGGCAAATTGTGAAAAAAACGTAACGGAAATGAACATCCTGTCTTTACTTCAGAACAGAACACGGATTTCCCTACAAACTGAAACTTAATGGGGTTTCTAGGTGAAGGTATGATGACACAGTATATTCTCAAAAATAAGGGATTTTTATGATTGCTCTGATGCCTGACTCCATTAATTCCTATGGGATTTTTGGGCGTGGTTTTAGGCTAATTAGGCGTGATTTCAGGCCACGGTAACTCCAATCTCCAATAAAAGTAATAGCACACATCTCGAACTCGAGCCGCACGTTTTGATATATACGTTGTGGGGGTGCATGCTATGGTACGACCCGCATTAGGGCAAGGCAAGGCAATTTTATTTGTATAGTACACTTTCAACAGCAGGGTAATTCAAGTTGCTTTACATGATTTGGTGATTTAAAAAACAAAAATCAAAAAAACAGACATGGAATCTAACATTGGAAATTAAAAGTAAAAGTAGCATCAATCATTTACTCGAAGGCAATTCTAAACAGATGAGTTTTAGTCTCGATTAAAAGCAGCTCAGAGTTTCAGCAGCTCTGCACTCGTCAGGAAGTCTGTTCCAGATAAGGGGAGCATAGAAACTGAAAGCTGCTTCTCCATGTTTAGTTCTGAGTCTAGGGATGTTTAGTAGACTAGAGTTGGAGGACCTGAGTTGTCTTGGTGGTTGGTACCGTGACAACAGGTCTTCAACATATTTTGGTGCTAAGCCATGTAATGATTTATAAACCAGTAGCAGTATTTAGAAGTCTATTCTCTGAGCTACAGGGAGCCAGTGTAAGGACTTTAGAACTGGGGTGATGTGCTCTACTTTCCTGGTTCTAGTGAGGAACACCAGCAGCAGCGTTCTGGATCAGCTGCAGCTGTCTGATTGACTTTTTAGGCAGACCTGTGAAGATGCTCTTGCAGTAATCAATCCGACTAAAGATAAACGCATGGATGAGATTTTCCAGGTCCTGTTGCAACATCAGTCGTTTAATCCTAGAAATGTTCTTCAGGTGATAGAAGGCTGACCTTGTCAAGGGAGACGGAAGAAAAATAGACACCAGTTTAGAGGTGTAGAATAATAGGTATCTGCCATGCAATTGTATGGGAGGCAGTGCATTGCATTGCTTTGGCAGTCCCCAACTACTATGCACCAACTGTAGGCAATGTTTTACTGGCTTTTTTACTCTTACTTCTGTGTATTTCCATGCCAGTCTTCCATACCAGAATAGCAGATTTCAATATTATTATGGGATATAGTATTCAGAAATTTCTTCCTTCTCTATTCTTTGTAAGCGGGAAAAACCTGGTGTATCAAATACTTACTTCCCCACTGTATGTGCAACCAAAGAGTTAAATCCAAAAGATTTAGTTTGCAGATTGCAGCTAAATGCTGTGAAAGCAACTCTGAAAAAATGTTGCCCTTTTCTTCTCTCAGTCAGAAAGTCATAATAATTGTTTGGCTTTTGTGCAGGCTCAGCATCCTCAATGCATACAGACTCAGGATGAACCTGAACCAATACCAGCTGACAGCAAGCAATACTGAGAGGACTGAATTATTAATATTGTTGTTTTTTTGTTTCTCCAACACCAATAAACTGTTCGTAAAGACTGCATAAATCAAGCTGTCTAAACAGGAAATGTTTCTGCAGAGAATAAATGACATCTATACAAAATGTGAATGATGAAAGTAATTATTCCTGAATCTGTCTTAAGTTTTTTTAATATTTTCCTATTATTTTGATATTGACCTGATTCCCATCTCAGAGGGGAAAAAATCAGGTTTTTTTTCTTCCTATGATTCAGTTGTGCAAACTGTCAGTCAGTGCTTCAGGCAGAGGCAGTTGTTGATATAGCCAACATGGGCAGATTCCCAGGGTGGCATTAGAAGGGGAGAGCATGACTGGCAGTTAAAAAAATAAACAAAAAGCATCTAACCAGCCAATCAGCTTGCTTGGAAATGATGTTAAGATTTTGGGCTCAATAATAGCAAAGAGGATACAGACATATATTGGAAAATGAATTAATCCAGACCAAGCTGGGTTTGTTGCGGGACATCAATGCTCAAATAATATTAAAAGAGCTTTAATTATTCAATCTGTTGCTAAAAAAAATCTGGCCACCCTTTAATGCTTCTTGCGTTGGACACGGAAAAGGTGTTTGATTAGAGGGACTGGACATACTTGGACTATACATTAGAAAAATTTGGGTTCAGTTCTACTTTTATCAGGTGGATTTTACTCACTAAATAGAGATCCAGTGTCAAGAATTTGTGTAAAGGGTTACTGCTCCTATTTTTTCCACATAAAGAAGGGGGTAAGACAGGGCAGCCCTACAGCGCCAATTCTCTTTGCTCTCTGCATCAAGTCCTTAGCAGAATGGATCAGAATAAATACACAAATAGAAGGAATATTAGATCAAAGGGGTCAAGAACACAAAATATCCTTGTTCACAGATGATATGCTACTATATATTAAAAACCCATTATCTTCTATTCCTCCACTTATGCACCGTCTTTGTAGATTTGGTGATTTCTCTGGCCACTAAATAAATGAAGATAAATCTGAAGCAAAGATGATTACAAGGCACTGGCCAACTCAACTTAACACAGCTGTAAAATTTACATGGTCAAAAGAGGGATTTAGATACCTTGGAGTGATCATAAGTCAAGACTCCTCAAAATTATGCAAATCTAATTATAGCAAGCTCCTGTCTCAAGTTAAAAAGGATCTGGACAGGTGGAAAATACTTCCACTTCCTTTAATTGGTAGAATCGTAACAATAAGGATGAATGTATTACCTCAGTTTCTCTTTCTTTTTCACTCTCTTCCAGTCACAGTGCCTAATAGTACGTTCAAACTTGTAGATAAGCTTATATCAGCAATTATTTGGCAAAACAAACAACTTAAGGTCAGACTTCAAGTTTTTAATTCCCACAAGGGAAAGGGAGAATTGAAACTTCCACATTAAAAAAGCTATTATTGGGCAGCCCAGCTCAAAGCTTTGGTCACTTGGATCAAGATGGATACAGACACAAAATGGTTTCAGATAGAACAGAGTTTGGTACCAGAACGCCAAAAACAACTGAAAATACAGAATGAATGGGTTAGGTTCACGTTGAATGTATGGATAAAGGTTAGAAGATAATTTGGGCGGCCCCTTTCTTTGTCCAGAGCATCAAAAGTAACAACGATAGCTGATTTTCTTCCTGCGAGGCTTGATAGCGGATTTAAAAGATGGGCCGACAATGTCTTAATAATAAACCAATTGTTTATTGGAACTGACTTGAAATCTTTCTCCCAAATTCAAAGTGAATTTAAACTAACAGAAGGTGATCTATTTCTGTTTTTTTTTCAGATAAGACATTATTTAGAGAAACGCAAAGACTTTGAACAATATTGGATAGAGGTGGTGGAAGGCAAAAAGGTTTTTAAGAAGGTCATTTCTGTTTTATACGACATTATTTGATCAGAATTAGAAGAAAATACATTACAAGTCAAGGATAAATGGGAACTAGAGCTCAACACATTCATTGAAGTTTTAGATTGGGAAAAATCATGGGAGGACTGGCATAAATGTCCCAACAGTCCAAAGTGGACAGAGTTTAGCTGGAAGCTAAGAATGAGATTTTTCAGAACTCCAACCATGGTAGCCAACTATAATAAAAGCAGCGCCCTCTGCTGGTGAAACCGTGGACAGATAGGTGCTTTCTCACATATATTTTGGGAATGCCCCAATTTAAAAAACCATTGGGAAACAGTGGGGGAAAAAGAGATAAGTAATATCTTAAACTTGAATGTATCATTTCATATCTTTCAGGTAATTCTCCGTGGTAAAATACTGTCTGTGAAAGAAAATGGGAAAACGTATCTATTAAAAGTGTTGGTCGTAAATGCTCATAAAGTAATCACAGCCAACTGGCTCAAACCGCAACCGCCTACTTTGGAATAATGGACTTAAAGACTGAAATCTGTCATCTGCATGGAAGAAATTACTGCAATTTTAAGACTCAATTAAGATTTGTACTTAAAAAGATGGGCAGTGGTGATTTCATACTTAGAAAATAAGTAATTTCATTATGTATGTTTTCATTATATTGAAATAGTTTAACTGAACTGTAAGGGCTGTTTCCTTCTCATTTTCATGACTTCAACCCCAAATGTCAATCAATATGTGTGGTTATGACAAGAAATTGTTCTGTATTGTCTTAATAAAAGTTCAAATAAAAAAAATAAACAAAAGGATCCTCTTTTTAGCCTTTCAGGTGCCTCCCTGTCCTGAGTAGGTACAACCTGTTTGCTACTGACTGAGGGAGCAGGTCACACGACTGGCCTCAACAGCATATGAGAGAATGACATGGCTTTTGATTGTTGTTTTTTTTAAGGAGGCATACACATATAAAAATATATGTGTATAAAATCAACTCATGACTTCCAAGATAACAGTTTTAGTTGTCAGATGCTCTATGAGAACACCAGCCTTAAGAAAACGTGAACATAAAGCTTCCAAAGATCCTGACCCTGATTTTTCTATAGAAGTGAAAAGTCAGTTAATTATATGCCACAATGAACTTCTGCACAACAACTTCACTGAAAGTCTCCCCAAACCCTTTGTTTCAAAACAAAAATGTTGGCGATCTTGCTGTTGCCTTAGCAAATCCTTCAAATTGAAATCATTTCTGGCTTATTTTCATGCTTTAAATCCTGCGGCTGGTTGGTCCCACAAACCATACATCACGACTTCCACCTCCCTCACCACATCGGTTCGGCCTTAGAACACATGGAGACTGCATGAAGGCACCTTAATCCCACTTTGAAATGTTTCGGAGAATTCGACTAGTTCAAATTAATGTAGAGAAAATCTGATTAATAACAGAAATACTTTAATAGAAGCTATTTAATATCTAACTCTTTCTGCAGGTCGGAGCCTGAGGAGCTGGTATCTAATTGAAACCCAAGCCATTACTTTACCTGCATAAAAACATTGATTCTCCCTGGAGACATAATGGCATTATAGCACAATATGTGGCAAATTACTTCTAAAAATCTAATTTTCCGTTGGACTCTGTGACAGGGGCAAGTTTTTACATTAACATTATGTAATGAACAAAGATTTTAGGACAAACAAAGAGTTGAAATTAGTTAAGAGTCCCTAACAAAAGATGGAAATTTCCCGAGAAACTTTACCAAGCAGGGTTATGCATATATTTAGTGGATAATGTTTCTCTGACTTTAAGCTAACTGCTCATACTCAAACATTATCCGTCTTTTCTGTCCTGATCTGTAATCCGTCATTTTTAAAACACTTAGCTACAATTGCTGATGTTCTTTAGCTTCAAGTCATTTTTTCATATCAGTAATTGTACACTGAAAAAAAAGAGGATGCAGCTCCAACTTAAAGAAATTACTTCAGCTGGTTACAAGTAATTTAATTAAGTGAGTCCAACTTAGTTTATTAAGTTTGTTACATTGTCAAGTCGAACGTCAGATATGCAACAGAGAATATCTACCTTTGACGCTACAAGTCAACTGGAACCGCCATAATATTTGCCTAAGCATTCAGGACCTGATATACTTTATTTATTATTCATATACTTGTGGCATCTCTGGTTATGAAATAGATATTTACTGTGCAGATTATTTTCATTCTGACATCTTTAAGCAAAAAGATTCTTCTAAAACTTTAACCTACACTCCAAATATCTGATCCATTATTGACAATGAATGTGGTTGATTTTTCCTGAAAAGTACTGGCTTGATACAAAATAATACAGCAATTTAACTGCAATAAAACTTCCTGCAAAGTTAAAGTACCCTAAAGATTGAGCTAAGGCTTATATATGCGCATCCTTATTTCTTGCTGAAATCCATCATACATAAAAACGACGACAATCTGTAACAGGAACATTACATTCAGTCATTTTGTATCTCTTTAAATTAGTCAAAATCGGACCATAAATGTCCAGTTTGATCACTGTAGAATCTGGTTAAACATCCACACACACACTCATGTTGAACCAGAGGAAAAAAAAAACATGAAGCAAGAAAATTTAGTGGCATCTGCTAGATCAAAATCATTACAGCAGGGACTCCCCGTTTTCTCTCATGGAAACTGAGAATCTCCATTTCCCTGTCAGAAGTCATTTCCCCCCCATCAAAGAAGATACAATTTCCATGCAGGTGGTCTTTGCGTGGATCGTGAGAACATGAATGTGTAAGCGTGTGCAGAGGTGCGAATGCGACCACGCACGTTCCAAAGAAATTGAAGGCTGGGTTTTTGTGTGATTGAGAGTGATTTAGAGCTGTGTTCTCTGCTGGAGAGACAACATCCATCTCCACTCAGCCTCTCTCTGCAGGAATGATAGATGCCTCTCCGTTTGGGAAAACAGAAGAATGGAAGTCGTTCACAGCCGAGCACTCACCCGGTCCAAGGATCTTTTCCCTTTTCCTGTCTGTGTCGACTCAGAGAACCTGATCCATTTAAGTTTAGCTCTCTATTTGCATTGAAATCACATCAAGGCAGGGTGCAGAGTAATGAACCAGCACAGCCTGAAAAGGAAGGCAGGGGGCAAAAGAGGCAGACTGAAATAAAAAAACAAGGTAGACAGGTCGCAACACAGATCGCTGACAGGAAGAAGGAAGAGTGAAAGAAGATGCAAAGGTGGCACAGACAAAAGGAATACATGAAGAAGTGAAAAGGTGAATTACAGGAAAATGAAATGAAAATTGAACTAAGAGGAAACATGGGGAAAAACATGTTTAAAAAAACGCATGTGGAATCTGAGCAAAGTAAGCTTAAAAACAAGCTGAAAACTGAATATTGTGAAACATCAGCAGTGACATAGCCAGGAAATGTCCACAGGATTTTTCAGGAAGAGAAGAGCTGTTGTAATGTGGTGGCAACTAAAGCCCCTTTCAAACAGGCAATGAAAAATGGTAATTCTCCGGTCTTCGTCTGTTTTGCTTTTTCTCTTCTTTTTTTTTATGTGTTCTGTTTGGCAGTGTGGAGCTCAGAATTCGTGTCTGAGTACCAAGTAGAAGCCCAACAGATTTACTTTCACAAGCGGAGCAGTACAGCTTTTGCTACAGTATTCCACTATATGTGTGAGAAATCTTTATTATTAATTGCTGGGGGTTGTATTTCCTGATGTTATGGACACGGAGACGGAAAATAAATTGGAAGAAAGAAAGAAGATGAAGAAGAGAGGAAGGAAATACAAAGTCAAGAGAGAGAGAGAGTTGAAGATACAAGAGAGGAAAGGAAACAAAACACAGGAAAACATTGAAGTCTGCCTCCATACCCACAGGACAGCAGAGAGAGGGGAAAAAACAAAACAAAAAACGAAAAAGGAACATCGACAAAACAAAACACACATTGTGAACTAAGAACTACACAACCACATCACACAAAAATGGATATAAAAATACAACAACAATATCACAGAAAAACTCATGGTACCGATTAATCAAGCTCTAGGAATGATAACCTCAGCCCAAGAATATATCTGTAAACACCAGAGACCCCACATCTATGTGTGTGTGTGAGCATGCTGGTGCATATAAGGTTTCTCCATAAGAGTGTTCGATAGTTGGTGTGACAAGACATCAATCCGTCTCCCAGGAATCGATGCAGACATGAAGGAGATCGGAGCAAAGACGTCCAAAGGACCCCCAGAGCCTCAGGCGGACCCGGATGGGGCCGATCACATCCCCCAAGAGAGGAGCACAGGAGAACCCCAGGGGAACGTCCAGTGGCTACCATGCAGGGGCCCGGGGGGTAGCAGTGACGCGCCACCACCACCCTGGGCCAATCCCCACCGCCAACATCCCAGCGCCCCACCCCTGCCCCACGTCGGGGCGCCCCACCGATAGCCGCAGTGGATGGACAGGATCCCCAGGCCAAGCTCAGCCAGCACCTGGACACCAAGTTGTACCAGCTCCCGAGTCCTGATCTCTGCAACGCAGAGTGCCGAGATCAGGCATCCAACAAAGGCCAGGGCCGGTCCAACCCGCCAATGAACCGACCACGCACGGTGCGCACAGAACAGGTGATCGAACAAGCAGAGACGCTGAATCCGTGTCCCGCCGAGCCACCGAGCAGGCACCACCCAACAATCCCAAACCTGGCACCCCTAAAAGAGGTGCCCCAACCAACCAAAGGAAGATATCGGCCCAGTGCATCGGCCGACCGACACGCCGGCCCCCCCAGGCCCGGCCAGGCACGCACCAGGTCCAAACCGGATTGACCACCGACGCACCAGTAGGCAGGGTTATCCGTCACCAGCGGGGAGTGACGGAGGGGAAATAGGCCCCCCGTTAAATGTAAGGCCTGAGGTGCGCCAGGCGAGAGGGCAGCCCAAGACCCAAACTGAAAGGCAGACAAAGACATAAAGACAGTCATACGTTCCCTCCCTCTTAAACACATACATTCTCACTAACTCACCAAGACACCCAAGAAATGACGCTGTACCCTCACTCACACACCCAATACACACTTCATGCTCCCAGGTCCAGGTACCGATGTCCCAGTAGAGCCACCAGAACCTGGACCCAGGAGATGGACCCCCTACCTTCTAAGACGGAGACAAGCAGAAGGCCAAGGGCCCCACAGTGGCGAGGCAGCCTGACAGGCCAGGACCCCGACCAGACCACCTGTTCCTCCTCCGGACCCCAACCCCTCATGGCCGGTAGCGAACAGGGGTGTAAGAAGACCCCTAGCCTCTATCCTCCCACTCAAGTATGGTGTTGATGCGTGTTGTAATAATGTGCTTTTAAAACAGAGGGGTGGGATGTGGGGAAGGCAGCCACACATCCCCCAACCCCCACCCCGAGCCCTCAGTAGCTGTATGTGGTTTAACAGTGGGCACCGGCACCAGAGGTGAAGCTGATTGAACCGCTCCCCCTCTGGATGCCGAAAAGTGTGCCCACCCCAAAGTCCCTACATGTGTGTTGCATGAAAATGTTATAAGTGGGAGTGTCTAAGTTGTATATTAAAATTGGGACCCAGGACGCCACGAGATAGCAAGGAGGGAAACCCCTCCTCGCACCCCAGTGATGTGCCCATGCCCCAAGACCCTATATGAGTGGTAAAGTGATGGAGCGGGTGGGCAGAGGTGTTCGGGGATGGGGAGGGAAGGACTGCGAGACAAAATGTCTTCCCAGGGAGCCAGCTCCTCCACTGACCCCAATAGGCACCACTGTTCACCGGGATTCACCAGGGGAGGGAGGCCATGGCACATTCAATCCGGAGCCCACGGCCACAGCACCACCAAGCCCCATGGACCCCAAGGCAGTCCCCCCAGCCCCATCCCAGAAGGAGAACTAAACCCACCCTGACATTCGCTCTACTATCAGAACACAAAAGACACTAGACAACCAGGTTGAGTTCGCCCCCCCCCCCCCCCCCTCCAGCACACCCCTCCCCCCGTCCAAGTGCCCTCATAGGGGGAGAGCACCTGTCGCTAGTTAGCAATAGCCTCCCCGCCAGCAAAGGAGGCCCCCAGCGCCACCTGCGCATCGGAGGCCCCCGCAGCCCAAACCCCGGCGACGTACCCGCCCAGACCAGGAGCAAACCGATGAACCGGGCGGCCGACCCCACCAGGCCGACATCCACCATCCCCATTCCCTTGTGGAGCGACCACTGCTGCTCAATGGCCCGGCAGGCAACCAAACCCAGCGCCCCACCCACCTGCCCTGCACGCCCACTACCCGGCCAGTCCACCCGCAGATCCGACCAAACCCGGGCAAACGCCGGACCCCAGCGCCCCGCAGTGCCCCGCAGCGCCCCGCAACGTACACAGACCAAGACCCACTTTTTTTAAAGTGGGATGTAGTTTAGCTTTATTAAATCTGCCAGTCTTGGTGAGACATTGATACCTAAATAAGTAATACTCCCTGACTGCAGTTGTGTATTAGTTGGATTCTGGACAGAACAATTGATTGGAAAAACTGTAGATTTTAACCAATTTATAGAATAATCTGAAACGTTTGAGTAAGAGTTTATCAACCCGATTACCTGAGAGAAAGAGGTTTGTGAATGCTGGAGAAAAAGTAATACATCATCTGCATAAAGACTGATTTTATGTTCTATGTTATTTCATTTTATGCCTATAATATTGTGAGTTTGCCTGATTGCTGCAGCTAGTGGTTCAATGAAAATAGCAAACAGGGAGGGAGAGAGAGGACATCCCTGCCTGGTACCTCTCTGAAGATAAAACCTAGATGATGTTTGGTTATTAGTCCTGATACATGTTGTTGGTGACCTGTATAATATTTTCAACCAGTTTATAAAAGACTTTCCAAAGCCAAATTTATGTAAGGTTGCAAATGAGAATTTCCAGTCAAATTCTTTTTCTGCATCTAGAGATAATATATTAGTTTTAATGTATCTACAGTAAGAAAAATCTATTAAATCTAATAATCTATGTGAATTTGTGGATGAATGTCTCCCTTTAATAAAACAAGTTTGATCAGGATGTATTATAAGAGGAGTTACTTTCTCTATCCTTTTTGAGAGGGCTTTGCAGATTATTTTAAGATCAACATTTATGAGGGATATGGGATGATAGCTGGTAGGAAACAAAGGGTTTTTACCTGATTTTAGTAGAAGACTAATATAGGCAGAATTCATATTTGGTGGAAGCCGGCTATTTTCCTTGGTTTCCTGCAGCATTCTGTGGAATGTTGGTGCCAGAATATTCCAGAATTCTTTATAGAACTCTTCTGGAAATCCATCTGGGCCTGGAGCCTTTTTATTGGGCATGCCTTGGAGGGCCTCCTGGATTTCAGCCACTGTTAGTGGTGAATCCAGGGCCATCGCTTGACTTTCAGACAATTTAGGTAGTGTTATGTTATACAAAAAATTTTCAATATCATGAACTGATGGGTTTAGCAAAGAAAAGACACATTAACACAAAATATGAATCAGAGGCAGAGGATGAGAAGAACCAAAACAGACAGGTGGTTTAAAAACTATTGTAATATTTAATCAAATGAGCGTCAGATTTGTTGGGTGAGGAAAAAACCACCTGTGTTGCATTAGATGAATACAGAAGCATACAGTAAAGGGTAATGTGAGTGCAGGATGTGGAAAGGACATTATCACAGCGGCGGCAGGATATTATCAGTGACATGGCAGTAAATCAGACAGTGGGTAGACTGTATGACCTCCAGTTGGCTCCCATTTCAACACAAAACACCATCAATTCAAACATAGTTCATCTAATTTTAAGAAAATGCGTGTGACGCAAGGCTGTTTAGGAAATTAGCTTAATTTATTTTGTGGATTCAGGTCTTGTTTTCTTCAAGAGCTGAATTTGAGAGAAACAAATGTGTATGTTATTTTAGGAGACAGTGAGCAGGGTGAGTTTACACGGTTCTTAATTTAAATATAAGTGGATAGATGGCTTGTGTTTATTTCTGAATCATCCATCCTTCGTCTATACCTGCTTCTCTGTCCCACGGTCATGGGGAAGCTGGTGCCTATCTCCAGCACTAATTGGAAATGAGATTGGGTACACCCTGGATAGGTGTACCTAACACCTAACAAGTGACACCAGTTCGTCACAGGGCAACACAAACACACAGCAAAACCATGCACACATGTCTAAGGGCAATTTAGAGTAACCAATTAATCCTAAGTGTCATGTTTTTGGACTGTGGGAGGAAGCTGGAGTACCCAGTGAGAACCCATGCATGCACGGGAGAACACACAAAAAACACCATGCAGAAAAACCCCAGGTCGGGATTCGAACCCAGAACCTTCATGTTGCAAAACAACAGTGCTACCAACAGCTCCACCATGCAGCTGTAAATCTAACATCTCCGACCGTTTTTTATCTTATGTTATCTTATGTTCCTGTTAAGTTTCCAAGCTTATGTGGCTGCTAACGGTGAGATAAAATCTTGAAGTCCAAGCCTGTACCTTTATGGTTTGAGACTCTCAAGCACCTCAAGATAAATATCAAGATATTCCAAGATAAGAAGATACTTGATCTCTCCAGTGAGTTGTAGTCCATGCTGTTGTCTCCTACCAGTGGGACATCCCTAGAAAACCTTCAAAAGGAAGGGTCTATGAGATTCCACTTATATGCTCCAAGAACTTCAATTGTCTCCTTTCAAGGTTTAGGAGAAGCAGCTCCTCACCTTATCTCTCTAAGGCCCAGTCACCCTGGCTGAAGGTTCAACCTCACTTAGCTTTGTTTTAGATTTCATTACCTCAATACTGCAGATGAAGCCCTGATCTATCGATGGATCTCCTACCCCACCTTCTATATACTCATTAACAAGACACCAATTTACCTGAACTTCAATGCTATAGGCAGATTTTCACCTCCAAACTGTAATCCAGTTGAGAAACATAACCGCAGACTTGAAAAAACTGAACCTCATCATTCTCACATTACACTAAGCTGCAAATCCATCTAGCTCATGCTGAAGGTACTGGCTTTAAACACTGCAACAAAACTACATTATCTGCAAAAAGCAAGATCAGACCCCAAGGTTTCCTTTGATGTGAAAGAAAAGATATTTGAGGAATTGCATCCAACCAATTGTGTGTTTTCTAGTCAACGAGTTATTTGGTGTTCAAATGTGGATAAATACAAACTCGGACAGGATCTCCTCTGAACACTTTGGATCATACTCATGATCCTTCCTTCTCAGATGTCCCTAACACACATTTTCTCTACTTCCCAACATTGCTCTTGTAAATATTTCTCTTGTTTCACTGTTAAAGGACATATTGTTGTGACGTTTCCTGTGGCTGTCTCCCCCAAGGGCGTTGGTAAGTTAAACTGCAGACAGGGGTATGTAGTCGGAGGTGAACGCACGAACGTTTCAGCTGAAACAAGTCTTTTTCTCAGCGTAAGAATCTCGTGTCTCTGTGATTTATGGCTGGCCAGCAGTAGATGCTCACCCCGCATTGCTCATGTGGGGCGGTGGAACAGTAAAGGACATTGACACACAAACACTCGAGAACAAAAAGGGAGAGGAATTGAAATAAAACTGGCACAAGTAGAAACACACATTATGGGGTCTTTATCTGATGAAATTCACATCAATATGGTAGATTCACACAGCACTAATGTAGGCATGCAGCACCCCATAAAATCGTTTGAGTGCTTCTGTGCTGAAGTTGTACTTATCGCTGCTAAGTTGTCTTTTGCATCTGATGTCTTGGGAGACAGAATGAAAGGAAACATTAGCATGCGATGTGATGGAGATCACACACTGCGAATGTGTTTGACTTTGTCTGAATGTGTGTCTATGGTGTTCAAGGGGCTCTGCTGAGACATTCACACATCTTTGATATAGATCTGACACACTCCCATGTAGGATTTATTCCAATTCCTGAGGGTAGGGCCCACACACACGGAAAAACACACATGCTCAGTCTTCACCATGTTCAGTCTAATTTATGCAGAGTTGTAAGGTCGTTCAAAATGAAGACCTAACTCCCAAACCAAACAGTCAAACCACCAGCCTACGCACACCAAGACTCAGATCAGCACACAGTTTAGGACTTACAGCTATTACCTTGTTTCCACTGAATGGTAGGGTGTAGGTATATCTGCGTGTGCATTCTATTTTATGGTCCGGTGTGACTCTCACTGTGTAGGCGGGGTTAAACCTGAAAGCGTACCATGGCATCATACTAGTGCGACAAGAACCATGATGCAATGAACCATAACAACAATGGTGCTACAAATTTCATATATTCTATTTGTAACACACATTTTTCAGTTTCTTTAGAATTGAGAGATCAAAAACCACAGGGAGGTACAAAAAACCAACAAAAGGAAAAGCAGAACACACCAACATGAAATTAGTCATAACTGACCACTGCAAGAGAAATAACCACATAATGGCCAGAGTTGGTGACAGCTACCGTCTTTGGATAAAGGAGGCCATTGAAATTAGGAAACAAGAGCCAAGGACCATGAACAGAGATGATGTAACCTACATCTTGACCCACACATGGGATCTGGTCCTTAGGAAGGCTGTCTGCATAAAACAGCTGACAGACACGTCACATCAACACAGAGTGACACTTCTGAGGAAAACAGCAGATGCTGTCGAAACATGTAAAGGTAAAACAAAACCTTGATCTGTCTCTTCTAAAGAAACTGAAAACGTACATAACAATGGAGTCGAGACAGCAGCTCGTGCTTGGTTTTTGGTTCTTTCTTTACACAAACCTTACAGCAGTGTTTAAGACTAGGCTCTACAGCGAAGAGAATCACAGTTCATGTAAAATTAGGTAAGATGAAACAACAGTACTCTGGTGTTTATGTCTCATGCTCGTCTCAAGCAGTAATGTTTTTATGTCCCCCAATCAAAGGACTGTCAGCAGGAAGCATTATGCAGACAAGATATTTGAATTATTCTAATGCAATTAGGCAATTCATCACAATGACATCGACAACCAAAATTGTAATGTAATAATCAACGTCATCGTAAAAAAAAATTTAAGCGATTTTGTGCCGCTGTACTTTTCGCTGCTTTGTCTGCCTTTCTGCCCTTGACGCACATGCGCAGAGCGATTTATGAAATTCAAGAGAAGCATATGCAATGCAAAATCTGCAAGGCAGAACCTGCTTTCCTTGGCAGTACGACAGTGATGTACTAGCATTTTAAAAGGACTAACATTGTGGCTGATGACAAAGCAAGACAGTCGCCTCTGTAAACAAATATGCTTGTTCCCTGCTGTTGTTAACATGAACATTATCAGTAGGGTGACCAAACAAAACTTTATCTTTTCCTTGGACTTTTCACACTCTGTGTGAGGCTGCTGCTGCTGTTTACACCATGTTATAGGGCAGGTGTAGCTTTACGGACGAACCGCAAAAGACATTTCCTATTGACTATCCCGGCTGCGACATACAGTGGCTTGCAAAAGTATTCGGCCCCCTTGAACTTTTCCACATTTTGTCACATTACAGCCACAAACATGAATCAATTTTATTGGAATTCCACGTGAAAGACCAATACAAAGTGGTGTACACATGAGAAGTGGAACGAAAATCATACATGATTCCAAACATTTTTTACAAATAACTGAAAAGTGGGGTGTGCGTAATTATTCAGCCCCCTTTGGTCTGAGTGCAGTCAGTTGCCCATAGACATTGCCTGATGAGTGCCAATGACTAAATAGAGTGCACCTGTGTGTAATCTAATGTCAGTACAAATACAGCTGCCCTGTGACGGCCTCAGAGGTTGTCTAAGAGAATGTTGGGAGCAACAACACCATGAAGTCCAAAGAACACACCAGACAAGTCAGGGATAAAGTTATTGAGAAATTTAAAGCAGGCTTAGGCTACAAAAAGATTTCCCAAGCCTTGAACATCCCACGGAGCGCTGTTCAAGCGATCATTCAGAAATGGAAGGAGTATGGCACAACTGTAAACCTACCAAGACAAGGCCGTCCACCTAAACTCACAGGCCGAACAAGGAGAGCGCTGATCAGAAATGCAGCCAAGAGGCCCATGGTGACTCTGGATGAGCTGCAGAGATCTACAGCTCAGGTGGGGGAATTTGTCCATAGGACAACTATTAGTGGTGCACTGCACAAAGTTGGCCTTTATGGAAGAGTGGCAAGAAGAAAGCTTTTGTTAAAAGAAAACCATAAGAAGTTCCGTTTGCAGTTTGCCACAAGCCATGTGGGGGACACAGCAAACATGTGGAAGAAGGCGCTCTGGTCAGATGAGACCAAAATGGAACTTTTTGGCCAAAATGCAAAACGCTATGTGTGGCGGAAAACTAACACTGCACATCACTCTGAACACACCATCCCCACTGTCAAATATGGTGGTGGCAGCATCATGCTCTGGGGGTGCTTCTCTTCAGCAAGGACAGGGAAGCTGGTCAGAGTTGATGGGAAGATGGATGGAGCCAAATACAGGGCAATCTTGGAAGAAAACCTCTTGGAGTCGGCAAAACACTTGTGACTGGGTCGGAGGTTCACCTTCCAGCAGGACAACGACCCTAAACATAAAGCCAGGGCAACAATGGAATGGTTTAAAACAAAACATATCCATGTGTTAGAATGGCCCAGTCAAAGTCCAGATCTAAATCCAATCGAGAATCTGTGGCAAGATTTGAAAACTGCTGTTCACAAACGCTGTCCATCTAATCTGACTGAGCTAAAGCTGTTTTGCAAAGAAGAATGGGCAAGAATTTCACTCTCTAGATGTGCAAAGCTGGTAGAGACATACCCTAAAAGACTGGCAGCTGGAATTGCAGGAAAAGGTGGTTCTACAAAGTATTGACTCAGGGGGCTGAATAATTACGCACATCCCACTTTTTAGTTATTTATTTGTAAAAACAATTTGGAATCATGTATGATTTTCGTTCCACTTTTCACGTGTGCACCACTTTGTATGGGTCTTTCATGTGGAATTCCAATAAAATTGATTCATGTTTGTGGCTGTAATGTGACAAAATGTGGAAAAGTTCAAGGGGGCCGAATACTTTTGCAAGCCACTGTATGTGTGATGGAGTGCGCTGTGCTCATAACTAGCATGTTTGTTTCTCTGAATGACAGGTACAGAAGATCCCTTAGATCACATGGATGCAAAACCTGTGAAAAGGCTGTGCAAAGTGAGAGTTCCTCTATTAAAGAAAAACTAGACTGGAGTTGCACAATTTTTATTTTTATGTATTTATTCCTTTATTTATTTTTTCCAAAATACACGTTTATTAACAAACTTATTCAACTTTCCAGTCAAAATGCTTTAATCAACAACCTCACTAAGCTAGTAACACACAACTAAACTACTAAGTAAATGAAGAAAGAAAGATGAAACAAACTACCAAAAGTAAAACAGTAAAATTGACAAATATGCAAAGAAATGGAAACAATAACCAATGAATTGATCATGTTCAGTACACAGTTAGGTATGAATATGTATGCTTAAATACCAAGGCTTGTATTAAAAAGTTTTGGAAGTGAAGCTAGGTTAGTCTTAAACTAATTGTGATTAGTTTAAGACTAATGGGGAGTTTTCCCGAACGGCCGGTCTGTTCTAGGGCCGGTGGCCGGAACGTTTTTGTCTAGCCGCTCTTGTGATTCTGCTTTGTGTCTGTTTGTGTGCGTGAGTGAGGCATTTTCATTTATAGAAGATATTTGTGAGCGCCGCGATACTGCTGCTGCGCACCTTCGCTGATCTCTATCGTCCATCAGCCTGCAGAGCACCAGATTTGCACAATGCACATTTTTCAAATGTCTTTGTGAGACTGCTGCTTTTTATTTTTTCTTACATAGAACAGAAAATATTTTCTCAGAATATAATGTTTATGTAGTTGTTTGTTTAGAAGTTTTTTGATCTCCTGTAGCAGTCTATATTACAGCAATTTGAAGAAGCTTCTGACTGAAGACACTGTTGTTGTATTACTTGCATAGTTAATTGTAACATTAACAGTAGTGATGGCAATAATATTACCCTTAGCACACATAAGTCATGTGTTTGCTGTAACGTTTCAAAAGCTAATGTTTTATTTTCATCTTCCACCTTGAATTACCTTGTTGAAAGTGTTTTATACAAATAAAATCACATTGCCTTGCCTAATTACTTTTTCTTAAATGTTTTTTAAATGAGCTATCCTTTTAATTGTCATTATTTTCAGATTGCACATAACACTCAGAGATGACACTTCAAGCTAGAAGCTTACAATGGTTATATTGCTGCATGCTGCTGCGATAAGCTACAATTTACGAGTGATCCAATTAGTTGACAAATCGCCAAGACAAATAGTGATAATTCAATTATCAAAATAATTTGTTGCAGGCTTAAAATATTCTATTAAAATATTTAATCCTTTACAATAATTTTGAAAACAAAAGCCTTTTATTTCACCCAATACAACAATAACCAGTAAAACACATTCTGTGATGTGTTATCTTGATGGGGTTTGCCATTAATCATTCTCAATCATTCTACTCTTAATTAATTTCTTTATAGTAAACTTTAATGTTCCGTTTTTTTTCTTGTTCCAAGCAAGCTGTTAAGTCTGACTGCAACAGCACCATTTGTTTTACACTTAGTATGTTTGTTGGAAACATTAGAAGCAGGTGATGATGAATTCAGTCCGTCGACAATGCATTAGTACTAATAGGTACAAGCGAATAGGTTTGAAGGTCAGTTGTGATTCTTTTAATTGTGTTTGTTGCAGAACCTTCCAGCTTTTTCTTCAGTTTGTAGCAGAAACTGGTAGCATTTATATAAGGCTCAGTTTAGACAATGGACTAGAATGCTTCCAATCTTCCAAACTGTTTTTTACGACTGCATTATCTTCAAAATGGTTTTGAAATTTATGTCTGAGGAAAAACCTTTTTGAAAGCCTTCACATACTGTAGCAACATTAGCCAAAATCACTATGTAAAATTACACCCATTTCACATCCTGTAGATCATGAGAAGAAAATTAAATGCCATAATCTGAAGATGAATTTCATATCTCTGTCTCATAACAATAAAAGCCCTGGCTTTGGTTCTCTGAAGAACCTGCTTCATAGGTTAATACAGTATAGAAAATACAAAAACAAAGCAATTTTATCATTTATTTGAGCTTAGGGGAAAAAATACAGGCAGGAGATCTCCAGTTTGTCAAAAATGTGTGGTAAAACTATTTAAATAGTTAGACAAGATTGTAAAGAAATTGCTTTATTATTTGGACAAGGTATTGCCAACTGGCTGCACCTACACCTCCTGCTGGTTAGCAGCTGAAATATTAACAGGAGTTAATAGTGAAAACATAAAGTACTTTGACTGCAAAAAAACAGACTCATTCTGTTCCTTATATATTTTTTTAAGTGTGGCTTAGCCCCTGGTTTCAGATGACATTTGGTTATTTAGAGAGCAGATCCTGGCTCCTTTAACAAGTGGAAAAGCTGCTTTCATGGTGATGGCTAAGAGGCTCTACACCCACTGCTCCCCATCATCCCTTCAGTTTTTTTCATTTTCTGTCAGTCTCAACAGAAATACTGCATAATATATCAACACATTTACACAGTGTGAATTACCTATGCTTCATATAGGCTACACAGCACACTGACATGGAAGTTTTGTTTACATGTCAAACTTGACACCTTTCAAAAACATTAGTTCCGTTTGTAGCACACACCTTTAGTTAGTTTTTGTAATTTCATGTAAGTTAAATGCCTTTTCTTATTTGTCCTGTCTTCCCTTACTTTATCAAAGTCCTGACTGGTCCAAACAAAGCAAAGTTCCACCATGGTGAAGGGTTATATTAACTCTCCTTAATATAGCTTATTTCTTTGATGTTTGAGTTGTTCATTGCAGAACCATTTACAGTAGCTTCCAACCAGGTAAAAGCAAAATAGAGCTAAATCACTTTATAAAGGAAAAGGCAAGGCAATTTTATTTGTATAGCACACTTTCAACAGCAGGGTAATTCAAGGTGCTTTACATGATTTGGTGATATAAAAAAAACACATAAAAGAAACACACATTACACATGATACACAATAAAGCAAGAGAAAGATAAAAAAAAGCAAGAGAGCATGAACACATTTCATACATATGACATCAAGCATTTACTCGAAGGCAATTCTAAACAGATGGTTTTAGTCTCGATTTAAAGCAGTTCAGAGTTTCAGCAGCTCTACACTCGTCAGGAAGTCTGTTCCAGATAAGGGGAGCATAGAAACTGAAAGCTGCTTCTCCATGTTTAGTTCTGAGTCTAGGGATGTTTAGTAGGCTAGAGTTGGAGGACCTGAGTGGTCTTGGTGGTTGGTACCATGACAACAGGTCTTCAACATATGTTGGTGCTAAGCCATGTAATGATTTATAAACTAGTAAAAGTATTTTTAAGTCTATTCTCTGAGCTACAGGGAGCCAGTGTAAGGACTTTCGAACTGGGGTGATGTGCTCTACTTTCCTGGTTCTACTGAGGAACACGAGCAGCAGGGTTCTGGATCAGCTGGAAAATATATACTTTTCATTTTTGGATGACATAAGATTACATTATTCTTATTATCTTGTTTGAACAACAAAGTTTTCATTTTAAAAACATAACTTTTATTCTTGAAACATGATTTGGTGCAGATAAGCGACTGCGAATTTCACATCTATCACAACTGATTATGTTCTATTTCATGTTGTGATAATCATGCATACTCTGAGAAAGCACTTAAACACATGAGGTTGTACAGGAGGAGGAATGAGTACTATCCAAAGGGGAGTCTAAGTCTCCTCCCCTTCTGGTCGGCTCATAGGTTCCTTGACAGAAAAAAAAAGAATGAAAGTCAATGAAGCGATAAAAGTTGTTTTTTTTAGTCCGCTTTGCCTTACGCCCTGAATCACACATATGCTGTACCTCAATTTGTAATGTGATTTGTGATTTATTTGCTTGTGAAAATTCTTAATTAAAATGACTACAAATCAGAAGTCGCATATGTGACGTCACGGAGCTAGCACTAGCTAGCACTTGAAATTCTCACCGAGACTTTGTAGAGCTTGTCCTGCATGCTAGCCTTCAGTCGACTAACTATTTCTCCCCCAGCATAGCTGCCACTTTCCTCATGGCCAGAGCTATAGTGGTTTTCTCTGCTCCTTCCTTTGTCCTAGAAGAAGGATGCTAAGCTTGCTAATCTCATGGCCATTTTTCTCCTTCAGTTGTAGTCCACTACGTGTTTTCACACAAAACCTAAAGTAACTTTTGCCACCTGTCGAAAACTAGCGCATTCATGGTATCAAAATGTGTCTTTAAAATTCACAGACATCATATGTTAAATCCATGGCACATTTCAAACGGGTTCAGAAAATAACATTTATTGCGTCATTGATTCTCATTCATGTTTTTGAATGTAGAGGAACTATGGACCGTATGTAGATGGGAGTAACTTAGGCTCCCCACTGAGGTGGCAGCATTTCTCATTGGTCAACTGGAGGGGCAGAGGAAGCTGAATAGATGAAAACTACATAACCTGAAGCACAATTAGGCAGAACTCTGTTGTCCCACTGAGTACCATGAGATGTTTACGAGCAAAGCTAGACCCATACAGGGTTGAGCAAAGATAAAATTGGCCCAAAGTAATGTGGCATGTTCCTATGAAAAACAGAAGCCGTTTGGAAATGTACAGTGGGGCAAAAAAGAATTTAACAGCCACTGGTTGTGTAGGTTGTCCCACATATCACAGAGGTCTGTAATTGTTATCATAGATACACTTTAACTGTGAGAGACAGAATGTCTCTCTGAATGTCCGTTATCTCTTTAAAAGACACCTTTCCACACCTTCCAACAGTCAGACATCAACCTCCACAATGGCCAAGACTAGAGGAGAGCTTACAAAGGACACCAGGGACAAGATTGTACACCTGCACAAGACTGGGATGAGCCAATCTAGAATAGGCAAGAAGCTTGGTGATAAGAGCTCAACTGTTGGAGCAATTATTAGAAAATTGAATAAATAAAAGATCACTGACAATCTCCCTTGACCTGGGGCTCCACGCAAGGTCTCACCTCGTGGGGTACACATGATCTACAGAACGGTGAGGAAACAGCCCAGAAGTACATGTCGGGAACCGGTCAGTGACCTGAAGAGAGCTGGGAGCACAGTAACAAAGGCTACTATTAGTAACACACTGCGTCATCATGGATTGAAATCCTTCAGCCCCTGAAAGGTCCCCCTGCTTAAGTCAGCACATGTCCAGGCCCATCTATAGTTTGCCAGAGACCATCTGGAGGATCCAGAGAAGGATTGGGAGAATGTCATGCGGTCAGATGAGACCAAAATAGAAATCTTTGGTTTAAACACCACTCGTCGTGTTTGGAGGGGAAAGAATTTTGAGTTACATCCCAAGAACACCATACCTACTGTGAAGCATGGGGGTGGAACCATTATGCTGTGGGGCTGCTTTTTTGCAAAGGGGACAGGACGACTGATCCATATTAAGGAAAGGATGAATGGGGCCATATTTTATTAGATTTTGGACAAAAACCTCCTTCCATCAGTGAAAGCATTGAAGATGAAACGTGGCTGGATCTTTCAGCATAACAATGATCCCAAACACATCGCCCGGGCAACAAGGAGTGGTTACGTACAAAGCATTTCAAGGTTCTTGAGTGGCTTCGCCAGTCTCCAGAACTCAATCCACTAGAGAATCTGTGGAAGTAGTTGAAAGTCAAAACATTACAGCTCTAGAGAAGATCTGCATGGAAGAATGGGCCAAAATACCAGCAACAGTGTGTGCAAACCTGGTGAAGACCTACAGGAAACGTTTGACCTTTGTCATTGCCAACCAAGGTTACTTTACAAAGGATCGAGGGGAACTTTTGTTATTGACCAAATACTTGTTTTCTGCACCATTATACAAATAAATTAATTAAAAATCATACAATGTGATTTCCTGGATTTTGTTTTACATTCTGTCTCTCACAGTTGAAGTGCACCCATGATCAAAATTACTGAGCTCTCATCTTTTTAAGTGAGACAACTGGCACAATTGGTGGCCGCTAAATATTTTTTAACCCCACTGTATAATGTAACTGTAACTATATAATATTATTCTAATAATACCTTTTTGATGTTTGCACAATAAATAATTATGCCTATATATGTAAAAAAAAAATTTGTAAGAACGTGAGAGGTTTTTGTTATAAAGTAATAAATATGCATATTTAAAAAACGTGATATTTTGTTCAGACATGAAAAGTATATACTGTATGAAATTGATAGTATATTGTACAAACAAAAAAAATGTAATCCCGTTTTTACATTATTAAGCGATATAGCACTATTTTTCTTTTGCCTGGATGACAGCTCTACACTTCTACACTTTAGACATTTGAATAACTGTTGGAACTAAATGTTAGATTTGTTTTTTTGCTGGATCATTTAAAACTATATTGTTTTCCTGTTGTGTGCTAGACTGGTCTGATCAGTCAGTATATCAGTCCCCTTTGTTCCTTGTTTGTTAGGTTTTACTCTGGTAAATTTGCAGTTATGATACGTTGCTAATTCTTGATTTTTTTATTCTGTTCATTTGTTTTATAGCCCCGCTTACATTATCAGATTTTGTATGCAATTCTTTTGCCAGTTTTGAGTGAATAAGCCACTCCTTAGGTACTGAATAGGCACCACTATGTCCTTATGGCTGTCTAACTAGACACACCTAAAATCAGCAGAGAATGTGGCTAAATGTTAGCATAGAATGCATAATCCTCTTGCCAGCTTAATGACAGCTGCACAAAAAATTCCTATGGTTTGAAAAATACGATAAAAACATTTTTAAAATACCTTTTGGTCACATATACTGACATTTTACCAGCTTTTTATGCAAGCCTTTTTCATTTAATTTTAAATGTTTTGCTAAGTAGAACATTAGTCAAATTGAGCAAAAATGGGCAGTGTTATAAATGTTCAGATTTTCAATTGTGGTATCAGTTTTTTTACAATGTTTTTGTTGTTGGCTTCATGTGATAATTCTCTTAATTTTCTTTATGGTAAGTTTAGATACCTGCTCCTCTAAGGTCCACAGGATTACATGTGGTGTGCCCCAGGGTTCGATTTTAGGCCCAGTGCTTTTTAACCTTTATATGCTTCCTCTTGGCATCCATCCTGGATGGCAGGATTTGATGACCTTCACGGTCTCTGCGCTCCTCTGGCAGCCGTCTCCTTGTCACCCCAAAAGTTCGGACACACACTCATGGTGAGGCGTCTTTTCAGTTTTTTGGCCCTCACCTCTGGAACAGGCTGCCTGAGGACCTCAGGGCCGCAGAGAATGTTCATGTTTTTAAGAGCAGGCTCAAGACTTACCTTTTTAGCCTAGCTTTTAACTGATTATTATTTATTATTGTCTGTTTAATTGCTCTGCATGTTTAATATAATTATATTTTCATCAGTGTTTTACTATTTAATCTTATCACATTAATTTACTGCTTATTTTTATATTTTAATTGATCTAAATTCCCGTTCCAGTGTTTCCTCTGTGGGAACCCTCTGCCCTGGGACCGGTGGTCGGCTGTAGCTCTCCAGGTGGAGGTGGGGTGGAGGTGGGGGTCTTGGCCTTGCCTCCACCGGGGGCCCCTTGTTTTGGTGCCTCGGCTGCTGCTGTTGATCTATTGCTGCCGGTGCAGATGGCTCTTCTGATGGCGTTTCGTTGCATGGTTCATCTGCACTCGGCCCAATTTCCTTTTTTACTGTGGCTTTTAATTGTGTGTGTGCATGGGCGTTGGGTTGGGGGGAGGGGGGCGTGGTTATAACTGTGACCATGCTTTTAAATCTGTGGGGGAGGGATGGGAAGGTGGTTTATGTGGGGTTATTTTAATCTGTAAAGCACTTTGTGATGCAACTTCTTGTATGAAAAGCGCTTTATAAATAAAGTTTGATTTGATTTGTGTAGGAACTCATTAAAATGATCTAAACTCTTTGTTTCACTTATTAACAATTATGGCATCTGGTAATTTTTAGTAACTAAAGCGGTTAGGCCATGCTTGTGGTGCCACCATTATTAGCATGCTGCGTAGATATGTAATGATGATGATGATGATGATGATGATGATGATGATGATGATGATGATGATGATGATGATGATATTCCATCACAGTCACTGATCAAATTCTATTTTTTAAGCAGGGCTCACTGGCTTGACCACGAAGACAGTAGGGGAACATTAATATTATCAAGACACCTACAAAGACGCCCGCATATTTATCTACAGGTATAATTATAAATATGTTCATACTAGCTAAAGACATTCCTAAAGATAAATACTTTTTTGCACAGCATTTAATTAAAATATGCTAATTTGATAAGGATCTGGTCACTGCTATCTGTCAGGTTACACCTTTACTCCAACTGGTATGCAATAAAACAATGCATCTTACACAAATTCAAACACATTGCACACAGGAATTGAAGATCAGATACATTTGATAAACGTCATTATTTAAAAAAAACACAAAGTCTACCAACACAGGGCACCAGTATAATGTATAACGAAGACAAGGTGTACATGTGCAGGTTGTCCTGATACTGTGAACAAGTAGAGTCAGGGTTTACAGTCTTAGCAGTGATTGAGGACGTACTTAATGGCACAAATGTCCCGCAATGACATTGACACACACTAACATGCATACAAATACACTCACACTTGCTACTCACATTTCCTTCAGTCTAAATCAGACTGATGAGTCATGCAGTCAATGTCTTTGGTTAGATAAAGCAGGTCAATAAGAGATTTTATGTAACAGGTGTCTTCTAACAGTAAAAACAAAAAAACAGAAATCAATAATTGTTTTGGTTGCTATAGTGCTGTCCACATTCACACTCTAAACCTTTAAATATGCAAAATCTACATCCGTTTCTCCGTTTGTTTTTCTTTATCACAAAACACCAAAAACTTAAAACTTGTTAATCACTGTGAAACTGTCTTACCTTGAAAGAAAACTGCGTGTCCAAAAGTTAAATGTAGGTTACTACACTCTAAACCCTTTAATATGCCTTAAACCTTTTAATATATTTAATAATATAACATACATTTGCCTTTAATCAGATTTACTGACAATTAGTTTAAAATAAAAACCATTATGCTGTATCCACTTCTGTTGTGATCTCCAAAAGTTGCTACTTATTTCCTTTGGAGCAACAAAAAAAAAAACGTTTGTGTCATCTCCTTGTTATCACTGCTTTTTGAAATAAACAGTTTGGGGCCAAACTCTGATCCCTGTAGCACTCCAGAAGTAATATCTGATCAACTGTATTCTTCCGGTTTTACAACCTACTATACCATACCATACCACTCTATTTATAAAGCTCTTTTTTACAACATAAGGTCGTCCAAAGTGCCGTACAGAAGGGATTACAGTTAAAAACAAAACATTGACAACAGTTACACAAAACAGGAAGCGGAACAGAATATATAACCAGTCAACAAAACCTAGTTTAAAAGTTGAAACCGTCATTGACAATGATTAAACATAAACAGCAAACAGAGCAGAAAATAGCACCAGTCCAGGCATAACCAAACTTAGTCTGAGTTAAAAGCCAGGGAATAAAAATGGGTTTTAAACCGAGACTTAAGAATAGTTAGAGAAGGGGCGAGTCTGAGTCTGACCATCAGGGGTAGTTGGTTCCAGAGCCTTGGGCCACACACCGAAAACGCCGCTCACCATGTGAGTTTTGCAGCGGACTTTAGGGACACATAGCAGATGCTGGTCAGAAGATCAAAGAGTCCGGGTAGGAACATATGAAATTACCTGATGCTTGTTCCTAATATAGCTATTTAATAAGTTCAACACTATCCCCCTCACCTTAAATATGATTGTCCTGATTGATCATATCGAAAACTTTTTTTAAATCTATCTCTATGTATAGGCTAGAACCTGGACCAAGCAGTCCAAGCAGAATCATTGTGCTTAAAATATGGGGAGGATGATCAGTCAGAGTAAAAGTATCTATGGGCATATGTGATGATTCAGAGACACGTAGGAAGAAACTGATTTTCATTGAAAATATGACTCAGAGTGTAGCTCATATTTTTTACTATCCTCTTCCCTTGAGATCGTTGATGGGCCAAATTATTTGAGCACAGAACACAACCTTCAAAGAATATTCTTTTTGCTCAACCACTAAACATAAAATACAGTAACAGTAAGTAGTATTCCATAAGGTAAGAAGTTCCATTAATAAAAGTTAGAGAAAGAATATCAGGCTATATTGTAGCTAAGGAGACTGGTTAGAAGTAATGGCAGCTAAATATTAAGCTTTCTGGATAAACAGCATAATTCATGCACTGCTTTAAGATGTTGCGGCATAATCTATGAAACATAGACCAATAGAAATAGGTTTCGACACTAAAACATGTTACATGTTTATAACACTTTACTGTATAACCTCATGTAAACAGAACATTACAACAGATTATCATCATTTAGGTAAAGGCTCCAGAGAGACCACACCCAGGTAAGTCATCATATTGTATACAAATACTACAGAACCTCCTGACATTTGCATCTGCCATCCCAACAGACAGATCAAATTGAAACATGGTGCAAGCTCCAATATCGGGTCAAAGTGCCATCTCTATATACCATTTGTCAGGTAACCAAACAGACTGAATGTGACTTCCTTAAAACCCTGTCAAGTGTTGGTAAGGCATCTAAGAGGTATCTCCTGTGTCCGATGGCCTTCATTCTCTGGTTTGACTGTCCTTCAGACATGCTGCACACTCCACTAATGATGTCACTATTAATGTGCTCCTGTGCTTCTCCAAAGAAATGGAAAAAAACATGAACGAGTTGGTGAATCGTCTCGCCCCTTGACCGCTGGAGATAGGCACCAGCCCCCCCGCAACCCTGCATTAGGATGGACTGGTACAGAAAATGGATGGATGGATGGATGGAGTTGGTGAATCGCATGATTTCTTTTTAAAACTGCAGCTCAAGCTTGTGTCAAAACAATGTTTGCATGGTGTGCCTTACCCTGGGATGGAGATTTATTTGTGATAAAAAGACGTACTGCAGAATGACCGGAGTTTAAATACAATACATTCAATTTTGGGGAAAGAAGAACGCTATCCTTTTCCGGGCACACAACCTAGAAAAAGGTAGTGTTCCAACCTTTTGGATCAGGGTCAACAAACTCCCTCAAGAGGAGGAGTTAAAGTAGCTCAGGGTCTTTTTCACGAATGAGGGAAAAATGGATCGGGAGATTGTTAGGTGGATAGGTGCAGCATCTGCAGTGATGCGAGCTCTGCACTGGTCTGTCGTGGTAAATCTCTGGGTAGTGACCGAAAGAACGAGATCACGGATACAAGCGGCCAAAATTAGTTTACTCTGCAGCGTGTCTTGGTTCTCCCTTGTAGATAGGGCGAGAAGCTTGGTCATCTGGGAGTGGTTCAGAGTAGAGCTCCTCCATATCAATGGGAACCAGTTGAGGTGGCTTGGGCATCCAGTTAGGATGCCTCCCTGGTGACGTCCCACCAGGAGGAAGACCCAGGACAGGCTGGAGGGATTATGTTTCTTGGCTGGCCTGGGAATACCTTGGGATTCCCACTGAAGAAATGGCCCAAGTGGCTGGGGAGAGGGAAGTCTGGCCCTCTCTGCTTAGGCTGCTGCCCTGGTTACCCAACTGGCTGAATTGAGCTGTAGATAATGGATAGATGGATGTGAAGGTTACTTGATCATTCATGTCTCTGCAGATTTGGTCTTTAATAAGAGTAAAAGAGTTTATTCTAAACAAAAACAAACTCCTAAACTTTCAGAAAATATTCAGTTAACATTTTCCACCAGACTGAATAACAGTTTGAAGCTAATTAAGATCCCAAAGGACAAGTGCTTGAATTTTGACTCAAGAAAACTCTTAAGCATTCACATCCACTAAAGATTGATGTTTCTGGATAAACACTGTATAATTTATAAGCTGCTTTAGTTTTTTTTCCCTACATAATTCATTAAATGTAACCCAATGCTAATTAGTAGGTTAAATCAATTTGATAACTCTGTGGTGTCTGAAATATATTCATACAAAGTAACTTTACCTACTCTGTTTTGGTCCTGTGAAGAATAAAAAAAAAAAAAGACTAATTTCCAGAGGATGTACACTAACTTTTTCTTGTTCCTTTGATAATAAAAGGATCCCACTACAACTGTTTTGTTTCTAGTTGGTTTTAATCTAATTCTTGTATGGGAAATTGCAGATATTGTCATGAATGTAATTATTTGAAGTGTTTTCATCCATCACATGGATTAGGCGTTTGAAAAGGCTTCATCTATAAACAGTAATTTACTGGCCTGTAGAAAAGCAGCAAGGCTAAAATCGTGGAATATTAAACCACAGGGCAGACCTAGAAGGGCCTGGAGGGAGCAATCCTTCTGGTGTAAGAACACCCGCTTCCTAAAATGCCCCCTGGTAATGTACTGTAAATTTGAGAATCGTGGATTTTAAAGAATAATTGCTCCACTCAACTGTATCACAACTCTGTTATTATTGAGCAGGTAATATCAGGTATAAACAACTTAATTCAGCATCCTCTTAACATGTCCCTGAAGAATAAATTCAAATAAATTTCTGCTTTGTGACGTAAAATGCTGCCTTCCACCCTCTCAGGTCGATGCACCTGCTTAGTAGCAACTTCCACACAAACACAGACACAGAGATTAACTGAATAACAGTTGGAGGGCAGAGAATGATTACTCAGTGCTTTATTTTCTCTCATCGTTCCTCGTCCTCTTTGCTTTCTTTTTTCCCTTTGTTGGTTGCCTGTTGCAGTTCTCCCCTGAAAGAGACACATTGCTTCTCTTTGCTCTTTGATTTTTAATTTGAAAACAGTTTGCAAGTGATCAACCAGCTGCTAAAACCATCGCTATCTGGAAGAAAGAGATACCAGCATGGTTAGGGTTTTTATATTTCAAGAAAAACTGGGGAGTTTAACTTAAGCTTTGACGGCCGGCCTGCATATACATGTGCAAGGATGAGTATGTGTGTGAGTGATGGAGCGGGCAGCTGGTTGTACCTCGCTAGTATCGATGCAGGGGAAAGTCACACAGGAGCCAGTTTTTCTTTATCTTTCAGTGTTTCTTCTACCATTTTATAAGGATGTCACCTCACCACCACTTCTTCTTCCTTTTCTTTTTCTTATGATGTGTTCCATTTACCTCGGAGGTCGTAACTCAAACCATGGGTGTTTCTCAATGTCAAGGCACTTTGCTAACGAGGACACTGTCCTTCCTTAGTCAAAGAAAACGGTTAAATGGAACAGACTTACATCACGTGACCGCGGCTGCCCCCTTACGCGCTCTGTTTACGTCCCGACCGTTATAGTAGCGTATTGACGTAGCATTCCTTCAGCCATAGAACCTATAACGGTGATGCTTTTTTTCCGCATTTATGGGATACTTCAAAGATGGAGAGAGGAGCACCATCGGCGTGTGGTGGCAAGGCGCCGCCGATAACTTTAATGTGTTGGTCTTTGTCAGCGTCGAGCACAGGTAAGTTAATACTGATCACAATGAAGTTGTCAGGTTAGCCTGGAGAGTAATTGACAGTAGCTGGTTAATGACAACAACGGATTTACAACCAAGTTCATCAAACATTCATTCTATTTGTGATTATATATATATATATATATATATATATATATATATATATATATATATATATATATATATATATATATATATATATATATATATATAGGTCAAATACCAAATTCAATCTACATCCTTCGTCTATTTTTTTTCAACAGATCAAAAGACATTACTGTGGGTTACACCCCACAGTACTAGTACTGTTGAGGTTTTTTGCGGGGGAGGACACCAGACCAGACTTCCGTCTGTCGAGAGATGCCATCACGACGCTGCTCTGTGCACTGGGGACGGAGAGACCGCACGGATGGGGCCCGACCCTGGAGACTCTGGTGTTTCTGTTTTGGCTGGCCAGTGGGTCAGCCTACAGAATTGTCTCCAGGGTCTTTGACATGCCTCTCCCAACTGTGTTCAGGGCAGTTCACCGGATGGCAGATGAGGTGGTGGGTGTCCTCCCCCGCTTCATATCTGTACCAACCACCAGGCAGGAGCTCCACGTTGTTGGAGATGGCTTTGCCAGGCCGGCCCGGCATCCAGCGTTCACGCAATCGGCAGGAGCCATCGATGGCACACACATCCATGTGCGATGTCCAGGTGGCCCTGATGGTCAAGATTATATAAACCGGTAAAAAAAAGTTTATTTTTATTACAAATACTTTACAGATCAATTACTGCCAGTAAGTCTAACCAAATGTTTTCCAATTTGCAGAAAGCTGTTCCCATCGGTGGTCCTGCAGGCCGTGTGTGACCATCAGGGCCGTTTCCTGGACATCTTTGTGGGGTTCCCAGGGAGTGTCCATGATGCATGTATCCTGAAGAATAGCCCCATCTACCTCAAGGGGACTTACCCACCTCCAGGGTATTTTCTCTTGGATGATGGTGGCTACCCATGTCTTGAGAACCCCCTGGCGCTTATCACTCCATATAGGCAGCCATTCGCAGGCATGGTAGAGCAAAGGTTCAACACTCATCACTCCAGGGCACGTTCTATTATTGAGCGTGCTATGTTGGTTAAATCAAATGTGTAAGAGTTACTACCTGCTAGCCCTCAAAGGTGCAACAACTAAGCAACTATAGATAACTGCTTTGGATCTAAAAAAAAACATTTTTCACATTTTCAAACATTTTCCGATAGTTAAAATTAATTGACTTACATTTAAATTGGAAATTTGCTCCCGAAGTAGCTGTTGCCGGCTCCTGATCCGCCATCTTTTCGAAAATACCGTGATGTATTCTGGGAAATTTTTGACCGAGGGAAGGCATCAAGGAACCTCCCATGTATCCTTGGTCAGTTAGCTAAATGGCAGACAAACGGAGGACAGGCGCCTCGGTAGCACATGAACATTGGAACGCGGCTTGGCGGTCCCTGATGACGTATCTCCTAGGCAACCGGGGCGGGACCAAGGTATCAAGGCGAGGTTCCTTGACATTGAGAAACACCCCATGTACACACGTAGCCGTTTTTTTTTTTTTAACAAATATTCTCACCACCTCGTTTAAAAAAATCCCTGTCCACACCTAACCGCATAAGTGCGTTGTTAAGCACTTTCATAGACATGCCAAACCTGTAGGGGACAGTAGTTCCCCCACATCCTATCCACTCAGAGTAACTTTCTATGTTCTAACTTCGACACAGAGCAAAAAACAAGCAAATAAAAAGCGCTAGGACAATCGATGATGCTAACACAGCTCTGAGGGCATAAATGCTGTTTCTGAGTGTAAACACAGGTCGCACAAATTATGTCTGAGCATTTTTGTTGCGGAAAGTGACGTTGCGGAGCCGAAAACTCTGGTCATTTCTGTCCACTCGGAAACGCTTAAAATGGAGAAAAAGGAAATCTTCACTTTGGCCAGAGTTTTTAAAATGATTAGTTTTCGGTGCCGTAAGTCTGTGTTTTCGTGTGGATGACAGGCCAAACCATAGAAAAATATCTTCATTTTGTGAGATACTGCGGCTACGTGTGGACAAGGCATCAGAGCTGGGTTTGACATCACAACCGAGTAAACACTAACGAGTTAAGTTGGATAAGTTGGGTTTCCAATGTAGCGATGCCCAGATAGCCATTGTTGGTAGTTCCTCTTACAAACATTGTTTTAAGATGTACTTTGCAAATGCAAACACCACTTTTATTTAGTTAGGTTCAGTGGTGGGTGTAGTTACTTTGGAAAGTAGTTAGTTAGGTTACAACGTTACCATCAATTAAAAGTAATCAGTTAAGTTACTGCGTTATCTATTCATAAAAGTAACGCGTTAGAGTACTCATGCATTACCAAAAATGCAGCGCATCACACATCCTACAGTTTAATTGACAGACACAGCCCCCTTTTAAATGCACCAGAAGTCGTGACTCCTGACAATGAATAACGTCAGTCAACCAACTACATTACTGAAAGATAACAATAACAGGAAAGACAGTCAGCAATAGGCTATTCCACATAGCGTTTTATTTATTAATTATCACAGAATGAACACAATTTGAGGTAAACCGGCTTGCAGATTTAGATCCATTTAGAAATTACCAACCAGTCAACGATCTAACTGAAATTAACAGCTGCCTGTCAAACAAAAATTACTACAAACCGAATAAATTCCTACACTGCCACACAGGCAAATGACAAATCGCTTAATAGCCGAACAAAATAATATTAAAGTGTCACAAGCCTAAATTCGCTTTAACGGCCACAAGTTTGTGAACTTCAATGATGGGGACTGTTTTAGCGGAGTTAAAACTCAAACGCTGTTGCTTTGGAGCTGGTGCACCACCGTCGTCGTCCTCAGCAGCCTTTGCTACCAGAGTGCTAGATTGGTGTTTGGATGCCAGATGTTTTTTTAAATTTGAGGTAGAATTTTTGGCGGTCGACAGAAGCTTTTCACCAACACAGAGTGTGCATTTTACCGTTATGTTCTTCTCCTTTTCGATGACAAATTGAAAATAATGCGCGTACTTCCATAAAGCAAACGCTGTCCTCTCTGCCATCTTGCCGGGAGTTCGAAAAAAAACAAAAAAAAAACCACACACAGGACCAGGTGCAGGGCACAGACGTATCACAGCCACTGACTTTATGATCACAGCACTTCGGCTCCGCTAATGCATCCGCAGGTGGCACACGAGGTCTACTGTCTGACAAAAGCAGACTGCAGTCGGGATTTTCCTTTCCTTATCCGAAAAAATTCTTAAAATAACGGATTACTTTTTTAAAAAAAATAACGAAGTTACTGATTACTTAACGCACAAAACTAACGCGTTAAGTTACACATTTCACGAAAAAAGTAATTAGAGTACTCTAACGCGTTACTTAGTAACGCGTTACCCACAACACTGGTTAGGTTTAAAGTTGCAGGCGCTACCTGTAGCATTGATTTTAAGCGCTCTCTTACAAGTGTGTCTTTTAAAATAAATATGTTTCCACCACAACTTACTGTTGCTGACGCAAGGAGCTGCCTTATTGAAATTCAAAGTCGGAGCAAGGAAAAATCTCAGACTTTTAAAGTGGGTAGTCTGACTTTGGTGGGTTGATTTTCCCCACTCTGAAGTCGGAATTTTAGAGTTCCGATTACAAATGGAACGCACCATTATGCACCATTATCCCCTCAGGGATCACCACCACTTCCAACCCACCCTATCCTTTGCCTCTTTAACTCTAACACCAACCATCTCCATTTCTTTCTTCACCGTGTCTATGAATCTTCCGCTTTCATTCCTTCCAGGCAGCTCCCTCTTCAACATCCTCTTTTCCACTCTCTCTTCTCAGATGTCCGAGCCATCTCAACTTTGCCTCTCTAACTTTATATCTCCAAACAGCATTACTTAACCTGCTCCTCTAATTTGCTAATTTGATTTTCTAAATATTTGTAGCAAGAAATGGATTCGTATTAAAAATCCGGATGATTTTGACGAGTTACTGTCAATAATCACATCTCCATAAGTCTGTGTATCAAAATAATCATGGATTCATGTCTTAGACAACTATAATAATCCTCAGATTGTATTATTTTAATGCCAGCAAAGTAATAATGATTTTTAAGTCATGTTATAGATTAATCTGTTACTAGTGTCCAACCTTCACTCAGTTGTCCTTGTAGTTTTAACAGATAAAGAAGCTGGGCGACTAGTTTTCACACAAACATACAAACACAAAAGCATTCACTCACAGCTTGAATGCTTTGGTACACACTTTGGTGCGCGATTAAGACTTCAGGTGTTTTGCTGCTTAAACTCCCAGCCTCGTTGGTCAACTTCAATTGGATCTCTTTGCTGACCAGCCTGACATGGCTGGAGAGGTCAATCCTTTTTAAAAGGTCATCAGCTGAATCCCTCACGCACAGGTAGCTGTCCACTGTGCTGTAACTCCTGCCCTTCATACTGTATCACAGATCAAAATGAGTGATCATAAATTTAATTGGAAATAAAATAGAAATGAGAGCGATACGATGAGAAAGTGAATCCTCCAAATCATTCTGCTATTACATTTTGCATTTTGACCTGGCCAACCTGGCTGGAGGTTGCCAATCTGTTAAGTAGGCCAGCGACTTAGTGCCATCACCAGCACAAACACAAGTCACCTATGATTTCTGAAGAAGCACTGATGAGGATTGGGAGATTTTCTGCCAAATTGACACCTGATTGAACAGGAAATAGTAATGGAACAATGTATAATCGACATATAAGAGACATTTGAGTAAAAACTGATAAGACGTTTAATGCAGTTTGCAATGTTTTTAAGTCCCGTGCTAGTACAAAAGAAAATGAATCTATGGTGACTTCACAGTTAGGTAAACATAAAATCTCCAGCTTGTGGTGAAGATAGTGTTGTTTTTTTACTTTTAAAATGGTCTTTTTGTTATTAAATGTAGTGAAAAGATAAAAGGGGTTTAATGATTTTGGTTGGTGAGAAGCTTCTGGAAAATGGTGCAGCTAGACAATACAGGAAGTTAGAAAAGTAGCCGTTTAAAAATAATAGGAGCGCTCACATCGTTATCTGTCTTTCATTATAAAGAAGGACAGATAGATGTAACCGATAAAGCCAAATCTCCACTTAGTCTTACTGATCATCCGCAACCAAGCATTAGCTTGCTGCTACATGAAGACTATCAGTTATTAACCTATCTGAGTCCCAACTTCAAAGGAGGTGGGGTATTTTAAGGTCTGCTTATGGTCTTACAACCTGTTAATGTTTGCATAAAAATTTGGATTTGAACTTCAGCACAGCTAGCTGTGGAAAGAGGTCAGAAAAGGTGGGATAGGAACTTACATGAGCCAATAACAAAGCTGTGGGGCTCACTGTATTCAATTCAATGATTTCTTTCCATTTCACTGAATGTAACTTATTAATCAAAAAAAACCTAATTAAAAAATAAATACTTTTCATCTTTATTCTTCATTCAATAACTTACCTTTATTTATCTTTGCGTATCTCCAGTGATGACTTATGACTGAAATTATGGAACCTCTTTCACAAAAGATCACTTCCAATGCTAACATAAAGCAGCAGTTCTTATACTTTTCAGGTTCTGATCAGTAAAATAACAAAAGAAGTAACTCAGGAACCATGTTAATTCTGGACCTAAGTATGTGAGACTCCAAGATAGATAAAAAATTGAACTGAACGGTCCTTTGTACACAAAGGAATTTGTTTGTTTTTTTACGTTTTTTTATGTCTTACATTGTCAGCAGGTCTGAACTTTACATTGTCTGAGGTTACGTGTGTTTGATGGAGATTCTGTCTTACTTAATTGTTTTGATTTAAGTTGATTTAAAAAGTCAGGGTCTTGTGTTCACTCACTGAGCAAAACTTCCTCATTGGAACAATAAAGTATCTATTTTATCCTAATCTACAGTAAAACAATATTTTTATTGTTTTTCAATTTCAGAAAACCAATTTCGAAACCCCCGTTACGTGGATTTAGTACTTGAAGCAGAACTTCCAAGCAGTACATATGAAAAAATAAACAAATGGTATGGAAGAGATTTATAATGTTGGTCCTGGCTGGCTTACCAGGTCAGGGAGTGGCGGCCACTCCTTCTTGTTGCTCCCAAGGAAACAGGATGTAATTTCTAACACTGCTCGCTGATTTCTCAACATACAACATTTGTTGTAAATTTGTAAGGGAAAGATTTTATTATGCAAACATAACGTTATCTTATGTCCTCAGCAGGTAACAAATGACTCTCTCCCAATTCAGACTTTAAACGGCTAAACTCTCACTATATAGTATTTAGAAATCAAAGTCGATCTTCTCCAGTATGTGCTCTTCAGTCTCATCTTTCTCCTGAAGGAACTTGTTCATGCCACTCTGATAGTTCAGCATGCAGCAGTCCTCCAATTCAATTTCAATTCAATTCAGGTTATTTATATAGCGCCAGTTCACAACAGATGTCATCTCAAGGCACTTAACAAGAAGTCATTTCAATACATTTATACAAACATTCCAATCAGTTAAAAAGTTTCCTATTTAAGGAATCCCAGCAGATTGCGTCAGTCATTGGCGTGAGGTTGGGCCCCGTTGATGCAGACTTTCCAACCACAGCAATCCTTCAGCAATCCCTCATACTGAGCAAGCATGTAGCAACAGTGGAGAGGAAAAACTCCCCTTTAACAGAAGAAACCTCCAACAGAACCAGGCTCAGTAGGAGCCTGGTTCTGGCCAGAACCAAGGCCAGAACATCCGGTAGATATTTCCTGCTCTGACGTTTGTCGGCCAGTGATTTGACACATATCTTTCTAGTCCATTATGTTTGTTCTCTTCAGCCTGACATCATTCCGTTCCTGTAAACTGTGTTGTCATCCAGCATGAGAAATGCAGTCACTAATAGATTATTTTCCACTACAAAACTTACTTTACAAACTGTAAAAAAAAAAACATTAAAGTTGATCAGAATACAAACTCTCACACGTGTCTAGAGTTGGTTGATCTGGCTATTTATGATGAAAGCATGGTGCTATTCTCAGCAAAATGAATTGTCATGTTTGCGAATTAAAGGACCCAAATGCAGCAGAGTAAAATGAAAAGATTTAATTACAACAAAAACAAGGAACATAAACTTACTAAACTCAGGAGGATCAAAAGGCAGCAACGGGGGAAAGCAGGACCAGGTGACAGGATGAGAGCAGAATATATACTGAGGAGTGAAATGAGGAAGTGGCAGAGTAGACCAAGAACTAATTAATGAAGGCAGATGCAGGTGAGGACAATTAGTTGAACTGGGTGAGGAGCAGAGTGGCAGGGAGACAACAGGAAAGGCAAGGGAAACAGAAAATTCTGAAGAAACTAGAAACTACCTAAAGATATGGCTAGGGGGGATCTAATGAGAAACACTGGAGACAGAAGGAAGAAATAAATAAGGAGACAAATTAAGGAAACACAAATAAGAAGGTGGACACAGAAGTAAAAGGGTGAAAAACATCTAAGAGCCAAAAGAAATACGGAAACAAGAAAGTGCCAGAAATAACTAATAAAGACAAGGAATAACCTAACGTGATAATAAAACTAAATAAGGAAAAGAACTAACAAAAACACAAACACCTAGGAAACTATGACATAAATATGGTTTGACTCCATATTTCTTCTTCTCTTTAAGGATATTCAAAATTATATAAGAACCCTCAAACTCTCAGAAGAATGACTAATCGGTCCTGTAAAAGGAGAGTTTTACTGTCAAAGATTTTCACAAAGAATGATGTTATTTGTTTTTCACATTATGGGTAGGCAAAAACAAACATAAGAGACGGTACTAAAATGTGATGTTCTGGCAGTGCAAGAATGGAAAATCTTGTTTATAATCCATCATAGTACCAAAACGCATCTGCAGCTGTTATGGCTGTTATGGAGAAAATGGCAATTTGTGATAAGACGACAAACACTGTGGAGTTTAAATCTTTTGTGCACATACTTGAGAGCTTAATTTTCACCTCCACAATGTTCCTAACATCACATTTCTCTTTGTCTCCAATGATCTAGAGGTCAGCTGTGTACTTTCACCAGTATACTAGTCTGACGGGGACATTAAATCAGCCAGATTACTTTCTAGCTATCATTCAGTAGCTGCATTCCTCTCCCCACATAAAAAATAATAGAAAATGAAGGAAGGAAGGGAGTTGAGTGAATAATCCGAACAAACATGATAAAGCATGGTCTGTGTCATTCCAAACTTAGAAATTTCCCAAACGTTAACACCCAGAGATCTCTGTCCCAGACATAGTAGCTGGATACCAAATAGACCGCCATATTTGTTGTTCATTAGGGAACTAAAAGGTTGCACTATTGAGCAATAATTTTTTTTACTCACTACATTAATCAGATGTTTACTATAATGTACATATACACTACCGTTCAAAAGTTTGGGGTCACCCAAACAATTTTGTGTTTTCCATGAAAAGTCACACTTATTCACCACCATACGTTGTGAAATGAATAGAAAATAGAGTCAAGACATTGACAAGGTTAGAAATAATGATTTGTATTTGAAATAAGATTTTTTTTACATCAAACTTTGCTTTCGTCAAAGAATCCTCCATTTGCAGCAATTACAGCATTGCAGACCTTTGGCATTCTAGCTGTTAATTTGTTGAGGTAATCTGGAGAAATTGCACCCCACGCTTCTAGAAGCAGCTCCCACAATTTGGATTGGTTGGATGGGCACTTCTTGCGTACCATACGGTCAAGCTGCTCCCACAACAGCTCAATGGGGTTCAAATCTGGTGACTGCGCTGGCCACTCCATTACCGATAGAATACCAGCTGCCTGCTTCTTCTCTAAATAGTTCTTGCACAATTTGGAGGTGTGTTTTGGGTCATTGTCCTGTTGTAGGATGAAATTGGCTCCAATCAAGCGCTGTCCACTGGGTATGGCATGGCGTTGCAAAATGGAGTGATAGCCTTCCTTATTCAGAATCCCTTTTACCCTGTATAAATCTCCCACCTTACCAGCACCAAAGCAACCCCAGACCATCACATTACCTCCACCATGCTTAACAGATGGCGTCAGGCATTCTTCCGCATCTTTTCAGTTGTTCTGCGTCTCACAAACGTTCTTCTTTGTGATCCAAACACCTCAAACTTGGATTCATCCGTCCACAACACTTTTTTCCAGTCTTCCTCTGTCCAATGTCTGTGTTCTTTTGGCCATCTTAATCTTTTTCTTTTATTGGCCAGTCTCAGATATGGCTTTTTCTTTGCCACTCTGCCCTGAAGCCCAGAATCCCGCAGCCGCCTCTTCACTGTAGATGTTGACACTGGTGTTTTGCTGGTACTATTTAATGAAGATGCCAGTTGGGGACCTGTGAGGCGTCTGTTTCTCAAACTAGAGACTCTAATGTACTTATCTTCTTGCTCAGTTGTGCAACGCGACCTCCCACTTCTTTTTCTACTCTGGTTAGAGCCTGTTTGTGCTGTCCTCTGAAGGGAGTAGTACACACCGTTGTAGGAAATCTTCAATTTCTTAGCAATTTCTCGCATGGAATAGCCTTCATTTCTAAGAACAAGAATAGACTGTCGAGTTTCAGATGAAAGTTCTCTTTTTCTGGCCATTTTGAGCGTTTAATTGACCCCACAAATGTGATGCTCCAGAAACTCAATCTGCTCAAAGGAAGGTCAGTTTTGTAGCTTCTGTACCGAGCTAAACTGTTTTCAGATGTGTGAACATGATTGCACAAGGGTTTTCTAATCATCAATTAGCCTTCTGAGCCAATGAGCAAACACATTGTACCATTAGAACACTGGAGTGATAGTTGCTGGAAATGGGCCTCTATACACCTATGTAGATATTGCACCAAAAACCAGACATTTGCAGCTAGAATAGTCATTTACCACATTAGCAATGTATAGAGTGTATTTCTTTAAAGTTAAGACTAGTTTAAAGTTATCTTCATTGAAAAGTACAGTGCTTTTCCTTCAAAAATAAGGACATTTCAATGTGACCCCAAACTTTTGAACGGTAGTGTATGTGTAAATTTATTCTTCCATTTCTGGCAGAAAACTAACTAAGTAATGAAATGAAATAAAACCTATTTCCCTCTGTAAAAAGTTTTTGAAGTTTTTTTCTAATCATATAACATATGATTAGAAAATCAATCTGTCTCTCACCACTTTTGAGATACGTTTAAAAATATATGCAAATTAGCACATTTTAACCAGATTACACCTCATTTGCATATCTAAACAAAATGTATATCAAAACTTCTAATACAAAAGATGTTTGTTTTAATACTAGGATTAAGTTTGTCAAGTTTCATGAAGGTATCTTGAAGGTAACTTTTTTCCCTGTTCACCTGTAGTGTCTCCCCTTAATGTTTACTGTTGCTATGGCAACCAGAGACCGCTGCCGTTAGTAGCTGTCACAATTTGGCATATTTAACTAAATCAACCGCAACTACCAACAGTCAGCCCTTCAACTCTGGGCTAATATGTTTTAACAAGTATTCAGTTATTCAGGTCACATCGCGGTCAATGTAAAACCGTTTTATACTTTATTTTGGGCATGTCTCAAAATGTAGCCGAGCCAACTCCACGCTAACGTTACTTACCATGGATGTCTCCACTTGCGCATCTTCTCGCGCAGCAGCACCTGCTGATGGGTTGGTGACCCCGGCACCAAATAGGTCTGTCAACCTTAAACATTTAGCAGCTTCCACCTCCAGAGATTTCAGCTTTTTGAGCCGTACTTTCTCAGCGCCACCGGAGCGTTTCTCCAGCAGCAGCATCCTGTCCCACCACTCCGGCCCATGTCATGAGGTCCCGCCCACCCTGGTTTGTGTTGTGATTGACAGCACTGTCAGGGCTCTCATAGGCTGTCAGCCCATGTTTGATTGACGATGACAAACATAGACCCAATAATATGTGTCGATGCTGGCAACACACTGCTAACCCTCTGTAGCCAATTGGCCGGCCCAATTGGAGGGAATTTAGAGAGAGAAAAAACAAAAAAACAGCGACTGGCCCAGATTGGGTCAACGGCCCACCGGTATGATGCCCGGTATGCCAGATGGCCAGTCCACCCCTGGCCGTCGATCTAGAGCAGGAGCGAACCGGAGAATGAGAAGAAGGAAGTTCAAACCATCTTTTAAATCGATCATAACGGGCAATGTGAACATCCCCGAACATCCTCTTCATCAAACTGTGATGCAACAACAGGGTGTCTCAGTCAGAGACTTCTTCTGATCTGCAGTTACACAGACTGCTACAGGGGAGCGTCCCTGGCCACAGCCATCGATATCTACAACAAATGTTTGATGAAACCTGGATAGCATGAGTTACAACATGTAATTACCCTCTGGGATTAATAAAGTATTTTCGAATTTGGATTGACTCTTGGATGGATGCTTACTGGAGTAGCACTTGAAATACTGGACCTATAGTTGATTGTGTGAGCAGACTGGTAATCATTAATCAACAATGTACTGCTTCTAAAAGAACGGGACCCACTAAGGGCAGCAAGTTAATCCCATTAGCACCCACTGACATTAACGGCACACTACAGTCATTTAGGAAACCTGGAGAGGCCAGTAGTTTAAATGTATCATTATATTTATGGGGAAAATGCAGCAAGACCTTTAGATCTGAGTGACGTTCAGGCTCTACAAGAGTAGATAGAGAAGATCAGCTTAGTACAGGATTAATGGACTGGCTGTTTACTCTTTGCCTTGACCTGGAGTGACCAGTCACCTCTTGTGGTGACCTTTAACAGGAATATTAGCATAGGCTCCACCACAAACATATATTTAAGGACTCATTTGCTCTGTGACCTTAAGTGTTTATGTTTTTAAAAGCTTCCAGGTTCTAAGATAAGTAAATTAATTATTAGTTTAAGTCGGTGGTGTCGAAACTTTTGGCCATGTGGGCCAAATATGCCAAATTCAACGGACTTTGCAAACATTTTTTCAACTAAAATACCAAAATAACTCTGAGATTTTTGTTTTTACCTGTTCAGCAATAATTTAAATATGCAATATTTTAATTGAACAAACATCAGATTCAGGTGTTTGTAGAAAAAGGGGTCTTTAAACCAGGGTAGATCTAAAACATAAAAGGGTGTCAGAGGTTTTCTTGTTTTAATGAAAAACATGCAGTTTAATCAATTTAATTTGTCTATTCTCATCAACTAGAATGGATTAAGGAGTCAATCTTTGTCCGAACGAGTTGCTGTTTTGTTTTGCAAACTTTAAAGGATGGATGCACCCGAGTCTTTTGTTTTTGTAATTGTCGCTGGACTGTTTCTTAATGTTAAGTGAAAGGGAAAGTAGAAGAAGAATATGACTTATAAAAGACAAAAACTTTTGGTTTTTGTACCTAACATTTTTATTTTATATTAGATGGTTTAAGAATTTCATTGAAAACCTACCAATAAAACAATAAATAATGGTGTCTAAACTGATTCTTGAATCGAGGTCCGAACAGGCCTGTAGAGAGTAATCGGGACAATTCCCAGTGGGCAGTTCTGATGTATGGGCCGCAAGGGAAACGGAGTCGTTCTAGAGTGCCAAAGGTGTAACTAGGCAAAAATGAGTTACTAGTAAGAATATCTCTGAACTAGTTTGGCAAATGTCCGAACAAGTAGGGGGAAATGTGTAACTAGATCTGTGTAGTCGCGTACTAGTTGGCATACACAAAAGTTGATATCAAGGATACGGAGTTTTTACCAAAACGCCTTGCCATACTAGGTCTCTGGGCCTCCACTGACAGCTCGATTTATTTATTTTATTTTTTGGGGGGGGGGTACAGCGCACCCTGACGTAACACATCAGAACACTCAGTCAATGGTGTTTGAAAGCGGAAGGAGCAAGGGTGTCATGGAGAAGGCTAGTATTAAGGAGAGGAAAGCTCAAGCAGACGCCGCTAAATTAGCAAAAATGAGCAATTCTTTTCACTAAAACAAGCTTGTGGTTTGTGACAACAAATGAGGACGATGAAATGGGTAAGACAACACGTTGTCTTTGTCTGCAAACCACCATTCAAGTTAATTAATTGTCAAGTCAATGAATTGTGTGAAGTTTTGGCAACTAGCATAACATATCATTTTAATAATAATATGACGCGATGCCACATAACTGGGAAACTGTATTGTAGCTCCTCGGAGTTAGAAGGAAAATCCAGCACCAAGCAATATGAGCCCACAAGTCCAGAGTGGGCAGGATTACTCATTGAGTGACTATTATTAGTATTAATATAATGAAAACCTTGGTGTAGACCTGCTCCATATAAAAAGTGCCCTGCTAGCTGATTCAGCACTACAATAATAAAACTGATGTGACTTAATCAGAGGCTTTGTACATGAACATTTCAAATGTGATTTGGTGTCAGAAGGAGAGTCAGGAGTTAATAGTGATGAGGGGGATTTCTCCTGATAGCATGGAAGCAACAGGTGTGTGAACAAGCAGGCATTAGTTCCAACATAACCACTTTCTATGCCCAAATGACTGTGTATCCTGTTAGATTTTTTTTCTTTCAAATTAAGACAATAAATACACAAGGCCCACATTTAAAAGAGAATAGAAGAAAAGTAATATAAAATAACCCAGCATGTTTTGCCAATGAAAACATCTTAATTGGTTAAGTCAAATGTTTTTTTCCATATTAAATGCACTAAAGCTTTAGAGAATGTTATTTTTTATTGTGACACAGGTGCAGCAGATGAGTTTAGGGAGACTGGAGGAAGTTTGAAAGGGAGAGCAGAGTCTAATCAGGGACTGATTCCAGAGGCAGCAGGGCTGAAATTCCAGCCCTGGGTCATAAGGCCACAAAAATATCATTTCAAGCGCCACAAATTTTCCCCAGGTCATAATTTGGGCACCTCTGATTTAAGCATTTTTCTGTCATTCAAAATTAAAAATTTACTTCTATGCCTTCTCGCTTTATAAATCCTGTGTTGACTCCAGAAGGAGTGATCAAATCCAAGAAGGGATAACGTGTCTTCCCTTGTTAGACTTACGTCCAGTCGGTAATTAAAACTCCACACTACAACCTCACGTGTTGGTGCCCCCTAGAGTTAGTACAAAGTAATGTCCAGTTGCCTGTTTACTTGTTTTTATAGGCTCTTGTTACCATTTATTTGTTGGTTTAACATAAAATTTTCCAAATAATATGAACACAAGAATTTCGGACAAGTCTACGATTGCCGGATTAGTTGTGGATTAATTTAGGCTTTAAGTGCTCCACAGAAAACCTGAAGCAATCTCTGCCAAATTTCACAGGTGCCGTGCAGAGAGCGTCACATTGTAGGTTAATCTCTTTAAAAGCTTTGACAGCTTGAAGAGGAGTATTTACTCCTTCACTGACTTGCAGCTTAGATGTGAATATAATAGATACATCTTACATTAGTTTAATTATATATGTACTTGAATCCTCATATTCTGGTTACAATCAAAATAGTGTATGGTATGAATAGCAAAAGAATGGGGTGCTGCTTGTAAAGTTACACCATCAAAAATCAGCAATAATTATTAGTTAATTATTAGTTATTTAGCCTGTCACAAGAGGAAAGAAAATTGTGCCATATTTGCATCCATGTTATTTATTCCTTCATAGATGTCAGTTTCAAGCTAAATATTTAGTTAGCAAGCTAAATATTTAGTTTACAAATTAAATATTTACCTCCAAACTAAATTTAATTATGCAAACCAAAATATTTGAGCTAAATGTTTATTTCGAAGCTAAATATTTTGCTAGCCAATTTAACTTCAAACTAAATATTTAGCTTTCTAACCAAGTATTTAGTTCGTATTTTAATATTTAGTTTGTAGACTAAATATTTTGTGACAAGCTAAATATTTAGTTTGGAGGTAAACATTTAATTTATAAACTAAAAAGTAGGTTGTACGTTAAATATTTACTTTGTAAACTAAATATTTAGCTTGTAAAATAAACATTTACTTTGGTGCTACATACTTAATGTGTAAACTAAATATTTAATTTTTAAATTAAACATTTAGCTTGTAAAATTAATATTTACCTTGCAGCTAAATTCTTATTTTGTAAACTAAATATTTAATTTGTAAACTAAATATTTAGCTTGTAAAATAAACATTTACTTTGGTGCTACATACTTAATGTGTAAACTAAATATTTAATTTTTAAATTAAACATTTAGCTTGTAAAATTAATATTTACCTTGGAGCTAAATTCTTATTTTGTAAACTAAATATTTCATTTGTAAACTAAATATTTAGCTTGAAACTGTGACATTTATAAATGAATAAATAACATGGACGCAAATATGTATTTGAAAAATGAACCCCCCATTTATTTATCTTATAGCTGTTAACTTTTGACTGTGTAACTGTACAAATGGCACCCCTTACAAAGCGCAAAAAAATCATATTTTTTAATAGAAATTTAACTACCAATGAATTTTTTTTTGTAATTTGAAGGTCTGAAACACAGGATTAAAGTCAACATGCCTCCTGTGATTTTAAAAGACAGCTCTATTAGACGTGTCTTTGTTCCCCTATTTGTGTGTCATGGGAGGTGAATCCTTTATAGTCGCCACCGAGAGCCCCCTTACGTAGAGGAGTACACAAAGTGTCAGTGTCAGAAGTTAAGCCAGGGGAGGATCAGAAGGTGTCTAAGCCTGTTAACCGAGGAGGGATGTGTGCCAGCACTTTACATAAGCTATTATGACAGCAAAGCATGCTGCACCCAACAGAATGAGGTGCAGAATTAACCGCGGAATACAACAGCTTTTATCACCTCCTCTGTTTTTAACCCCATTCAGCTAAGCTGTGGGGAGCAGTGGGCTAACATGTAAGATGGTATTTTTGGAAATCATTTGCTACACGTTCTCAGAAAAGATGCACAATTTTAATAAAAAACAGATGAAAAAGAAAGTTAAAAGATCTGAGAATAAGTGAAGCAGAAGAAAATCATTGGTAAGGAGAAAAGACGGCAAAAGCAAAATAGAAAAGTGAAGGAGAAGTGCTGGGAGACTAGAAGAAATCTGGATAAGTGTAGTTTAGAAAGAAAAAGAAAAGTAGATGTAAAATATGGTAAGGAGCGAGTGAAAGAGCTGGAGAAGAGGAGTGGATTGTGAAAATGTCACATGTAGGGGGAGGATGTTCACAGAGTGTGTCTAAGTAAGTGTTCCACGCTCGGTTTTCCTCTTTATCATCTGGCACTCTAAGACCTCTTCACTGCTCCGGATAGAGGGCAGACAGACAAACTGACTGACTGAAGCTCTTACAGGCAGGCAGTCCTTCCACCGGATTATCCTCTCCACTAATACTAATCCCTGCTCTCACACCTACAGTCTCTCACCCACATTCCAGTTTTTCAGTTTGACAGAGACTTTAGAAAAATGTATATGGAGGTACTAGTCAGCAGTTTGTCAGCAGTTATACAAACATGGTCACAATTACAAAGTGTCATATTGCACAAATCAGCCCAAACATAAAAACAAAGTGTCCTTACTGAAGCTGAGGAACCAGTCTGAAACCTAACCTCATGAGACAAAACAGAAACATAAGCCCAACAATCTAGGGTCCAGGGTCACATAAAGGTAATAACAAGGTCACCTGAAGAACATTTCTAGGATTAAAGGACGGATGTCACAACAGGACCTGGAAAAACTCATCCATGCGTTTATCTTTAGTCGGATTGATTACTGCAACAGCATCTTCACAGGTCTGCCTAAAAAGTCAATCAGACAGCTGCAGCTGATCCAGAACGCTGCTGCTCGTGTTCCTCACTAGAACCAGGAAAGTAGAGCACATCACCCCAGTTCTAAAGTCCTTACACTGGCTCCCTGTAGCTCAGAGAATAGACTTCTAAATACGTCTACTAGTTTATAAATCATTGAATGGCTTAGCACCAAAGTTTGTTGAAGATCTACTGTCACTATAGCAACCCCCCCCCCCAGAACACTCAGGTCCTCTAATTCCAGTCGACTCAACATCCCTAGAATCAGAACTAAACATGGGGAAACAGCTTTCAGTTTCTATGATCCTCTGATCTGGAACAAACGTCCAGACGACTGCAAAGCTGCTGAAACACTGAGTTCTTTTAAATCACAACTAAAAACATATCTGTTTAGAGCTGCCTTAGTAATGCTTTGATGTATCATGTTTTGTGTGTGCTTCTTGCTTTATTGCCGTTTTTACTTTATATGCTTTGTCTGTGTTTTACTGCTATTTTTATTTTACCCCTTAATCATGTAAAGCCCCTTGAATGACCTTGTTGAAAGTGTGCTATACAAATAAAATGTGCTTGCCTTGCCTTAATTTGTATGCAATCATAATTGTTTATGAGAAGAACAGATTTTTAGGAACATTTTCCAAAGTGAGAGATGTTTGTGAACTTCCATCCATGCATCTGTTGTCCCAATGACAAACCATCTACCTAGCTGTCATTGGGCGAAAGCGGGGTGCAACCTGGACAGGTGTTTTTGTGAACTTGTTAAGACGATTTCATGAAAACTTACACCTGATTCTGGAACTGTGTTCAGAGCCTCCATCTAGAGAAACAAGAATGGATCCAATTTGACTAGTTTTTCTATGTCTAGCCAGGCTGGTCGCTAAAGGTCTCTCGTTTTGTCTTTTGGAGATCTAAAGCAGAAAGAAAAATAAAAATGACAGGCCAAAATTGAAATGACAGAGATATTTTAAAGAAAGTGGATTATACAGTATTATAATCTCAACATTATCACCATTTATTGCTTAGTACACATCCATCCGTCCATTATCCATACCGCCTATTCTTTGCAGGGTTGCGGGGGGACTGTCATCAGGCGAGAGGCGGGGTACACTTTGGACAGGTCACCAGTCCATCGCAGCGCAGCTTGGTACACATTTTAGCGAAACAAGCAAGTTGGTAGAATCAAATTGAGGTATGGAAACCATTGAACATCAGGCAAAGTTTGTTAGATGACGGTGGAAACCCTGAGTAACGTCTAAAAATGAACTGCTTTACATTTACATGTTGGTATATTTTAAAATGTGTCATTAAGCCATAGATTCTGTGGTGGAACTATAAAACACAAAACAGGGATAGGATGGAAGGATCCCTTGAGAAGCTCAACTGAGTACTGGATCAGTTACAAGGGGATGGTTGGTTGCCTGGCTGTTGGAAGGTTGGCAGAGGGGAAAAAATGCAGAGAGGAGGAGTGTTTTTCAGGTTTTAGAAGGTTAATAGAGCGTCTCCCACTCCGCGAGCTCCCCAGAGTCATTAATTATGATACGCACCCACACACGTGCGCTCGGCACACACTCCAGCAGCTACACAAGGTGCAATCTTTCAACTTCAACCAATCACACACATGCACAAGCACACACACTACCAGCACCTCCATGGCTAAGCAGATAAAGGATTAGTGGCTGATCCTGTTTGAGCCTGGCAGTTTGGCTGAGCTGACTTTCACACAACCAATCTCTCTCTCTCACACACACACACACACACACACACACACGCACACACACACACACACAAATCTAAACACACCAAATACTATGAGACACACACACAAGTTGTTTACACAAAGAGTAACACATTTATATAGTACAGATGGAAAGTTTATTACTCTTCCAAGTTTATCACTTTGTTGTTTCAGATTCATCCTAAAATATTTTTTTCTTATCAGCGCAGTACAGATGAGCAAAAAAAGTTAAATTCCTCTTTTAATGCAGAAGCATAATCTACATACAAATAAAGCAAATTAGAGAACTTTAGCGATGGGAACACATTAAAAACGTGATTTTTTTTTTTACATTTTCTCAAATACTTTTTATTGAAGCATTTCAAAAAAACTACATTAAAAAACATTGTTTTATCTTATGTTATTTTTATTTTATAAAGACACAAAGAATTAGCATTGGCATCCCTAGCATTTCCTAAAATAACTCAAATTGAAGTGTAACCGGATCTTTTCTGCGTTGTGCTGGTTATGAATGAAAGATTTTACCGTGACATAGTTCGTCCTTGGAGATGGACAGTTTCTCCATTTATTCTGACGAGAAAAGTAAACAGGAAAACAACGACAATCTGGACAGCCTGCTTCAAGTTCTCTCCCACAGGACAAGATCATAAAAGGGCGGTTAGCAAGCGACCATGTCGCACAGCTTTTAATATAAATAAAAACCTCTATGCATTTGACATACCTGACGTGAACAGTAAACAGGAAAACAACCGCATTATGGACAGCCCGCTCCAAGTTCTATGCAAAACAAAAGTATACAACAAAACTATAATCAGTCCTTAATATTTACAGCTATAAATTCACTCCAATGTTCAAATTACGGAATTAATATATATGTTATGATGACGATAATAACAAAAATGCACTTAATAAATCTGTAACTAAATTGGATGCATCTTGATCAAAGATGAACAGCACCCATCTCTCCCACAGGAAAAAAAACCACAGAAGGGGAGAGACCAGGGGGCACAAACAATTTATCAAAATAAAACCACCGAAGAAGAAATAAAGAGGAGGGTCTCCCGATCCTAAAGTGCTATGCTTTCAAAATTACTGTAATTTCCATGACGTTTACAGTCAGGTACTGTATATAAAATATCTTAGTAAAAAAACACATCTTGTGTAATTACAACAAAGTACAAATACAACCCAGTTACAGAAGCATTAAAAAAAAACTTCTGAATATTAACAATCAGTTTTTATTTTTATTTTATAAAGAAGCAGACACAATTAGCATTGGTATCCATAACATCTCCTAAAAGACAATCAATTGAAGCATTTTATAACGTATTCTTTCTTTAAGGTAATTAGTGTCTAAATGGTAAATGGCCTTCACTTGTATGGCGCTTTATATGAGCTTTTCATCACCAATTTATTCATTTTTCTGTGACATAATTACATGAGACAAAGGCTAATTTCTGTTAGCCACTTAGATATTGGAAAGACGGGAGAACATGTCCTGCAAATAAAGCACGAATGTGATACATTTTCATAAGTCAAGAAATGACTGCGAGAAAATGATATTAATAGGTAGAAACAACTGGAACTGAGACAAATGAGGCTGAAAAAGGATCCAATCACTTTAAATGCTGTCTACATACTAAGCTGTTGCCAAACGAGGTACTAACCTGGAACTACCAAGACATTGTAAATGTAATCCTAGTGGACTTTGCCAGAAAACTGAAAATAGGTTGTCATTGAGTCTTTTAATGACAATAATCTAAAATATCTTTACAAATTAACACAGATATTGTTCACTAAACACAAAATCATCTTTCTTCTATATGACCATCTGAGTTCCCAGACCTAAACTTTCTGGAAACCCTGTTGGGTAAACTAAAGAGAGGAGCGCACAAGAGAAGAACCAGGCCCCTCATTTGTCAACCGTACTTATGCACAGATCTGTGACTATTCCGTGCATTGGAACAATTTTACGCATTGTGTGGTATCTTGTAGCCTACTTGTGCATAGAAATCGCGGCGGCAGCAGTTTAAGCAAAGAGACCCAGACTTCCCTCTCCCCAGCCACTTGGGCCAGCTCCTCGGGAGGAATCCCAAGACGTTCCCAGGCCAGCCCAAAAACATAGTCCCTCCAGCGTGTCCTTGGTCTTCCTCTGAGCCTCCTCCCGGTGGAACGTGCCTGGAACACCTCACCAGGGAGGCTTCCAGGAGGCATCCTGGTCAGATGCCCGAGCCACCTCAACTGACTCCTTTCGATGTGGAGGAGCAATGGCTCTACTCTGAGCCCCCTCCAGATGACTGAGCTTCTCACCCTGTCTCAAAGGGAGAGCCCAGACACTCTACGGAGGAAACTGTCGGCTTCGTAACCTATATTGTCGGCAACTCACTTTTTACTCAGAGAGGTGGGGGCGCCGAACTCCAAAACCCCGGCGGGAACTGTTTCAAAATAAGACCCAGAACTGAGAGACAGAGAGTAAAATAACACACACACAACAACAGATATCTGTTTCACACTGGACGCACCTGCAGATGGGAGCCAGAAAAGATCTGACTCGCTTCTCTACAAGGGTGTACCATTTTTATTACAGAAGAACAAAGAAAATATCACATGACTCCTCTCTCCTCCTCCTACATCTTAACAAGTCATACATTTTCTCCAGGTCTCCTGACCTGGTTTTATAGCCGTACCATGAACTAGAGTTATAACCCATCCTCCCTGCTTTTAGTTCATATCTTTGCCCAAGAGTTTATTTACTTAAAACCTTACCCCCATAAAATACTGGTAGACAGTCATGTTTTACAACCCTGAATAATATAAACAGGCCTATTTACCTCTAAACGCTTACTAAAGATATAGTTAAAACATATGTACTGCATAATAAAAAATAGCCCCAAAAAAGTAGAATACAACAAATCCCTCTTTCAATCTATTTTCAAATAGATTGATCACTCCTCTGTAGTTCTCCTTCAGGCTCCATGTGAGGGAGTAACAGATATTGACCTTGCATATTATCACCAACAGCTTTTTCAATACACTTTGTGAGCAATGAACGTATACAAGGAATACAGCAACATCCACATAACACCATAGTTGACACAAATACTGCTAAAGAAACCATTATAGACATTGCCAGAGTCTTCCATTTACCAAACATATTATTTAACAAATCGTCCCACATTGAGGTATCTACACCTGATTGTTCTTTTAGCCTATTTGAAAGTATTTTGAGTCCTTCTACTGCCCTAGTTAATTTACCGTCTGCATTAGTATTATTAGTGGAGCCTCCCACTCCTGTCATCATTTCAAAGTAATCGTCCACAGATGGTTCTTCTTTAATTATACTACCTCTTGCTGCTGAGGCCTGATTTTGACTTACTGAGGTGGAAACATTAAGAGAGTCTTGACATATTGTAATAGGAAATTGAACATCTTTTCCCCCTTTATAAACCCAAATTATAAAGAGAGTACAACCTTCCCCCTTCTGGAGATATTTTAAGGGGAGGAGATCACTCTTAGTTAAATTAGCCGTAAGAAGTAATTTATCTTGTTAAGTGCCTTGAGATGACATCTGTTGTGAATTGGCGCTATATAAATAAACTGAATTGAATTGAATTGAATCTGCAGTCTTATCCAATTTAACCAAGGGACGCATGTGTTTTGCAAAAGCGGTAGTGGTATACCTTCTCCAGTCATATCCTAAAGGATCAGCAATTAAAGTGGACCAACTAGTATCTTTTTGATCATTTGTTATGTACCACAAGGGGTAGGTTTTATATTTACTTGCTTGTTGTCCCTTATAAACCAATGTATTTAAAGGAATAGTAATCACTGCAGATCGTCCTTTTGGTATACAAAATTGAGAAAATCCATGATGTGCCTCGGAAGTGCCGCACCGTGAAGAGGGAGATGGTTTAGCCATTAAGTTTCTTCTCTGTCTAATTGAGTGAACTCCAACCTGCGTTTGATTTGTAGAACTATTATAGGGCCATTCACCACAACAGTAAAAGATAATATTGACCAATAACACCATGCAAAAACCTGTGGCGTACAGCACCTTCTTATTTTCCCAAAGATGCATATTTCTGTCTGTGGTGTGATCCTATGTTCATTTTATCCAAAAAAGAAGGGTGTCTGGTTTTTTTTTATCTTTACCTTTAAGCAATATTTTTTTTATTATTATTGTTTTTTATGTTGTAACCTAATTCTCAATATTCTTTTAGTACAAAGCAAACTCTAGCAATTGTCACCAACCCCAAAAACATCCTACAAAAACCACATCATAATGAAAAAAAGAATAAGTAAAACAAAAATTAGTAGTCAGTTAACCTGATTATACTTTAAACACCCCTTAAAATGTTTTAGCTTATTACTAAAAAGTTTTATAAAACCGTAAAAACTGAATATTAAGAAAAAATCCTACAAATTAACTACTTAAAAATTCTTTGACACCCTCTTAGGCAGTGTCTAACAATCTGCACCTGTAAATAAAAATTGGTTAAACAACCTGTAAAATACAAGAAAAATGATTAATAAGTGTTCAGTCTTTATTATTTTGTTCTCTTGTCTTCGCTCTTGTTTATTTCTCTGGCAGCAGGCGGCTACCAGAGTGATGAAATGATTCAGTACAGTGGACTCTTTATTTTTTCCCAATGTTACTGTCTTTTATGCAGATCGCCCTCACTGAAATGACAGTTACTTCATTAACTGAACATTTCCCCCAATAAACACAAATGCACAGACAGGCCCCGCCTCCAATAGCTTCCCCCACCGATTGTGAGGTGGTTAAAACCTGCTGTGAAATGTGTTAGATTTCTTGCGATCTTTTCTCTTTGGTATAATCCCTCTTCGAGAAAAGCAAGTCCAAATTGCTTATCTCGCCCAATTTTAACACATATAGATTACACTGGATGATTACAGCAACTCCAACTAATCTTCTGGGTGGGCCAGGCCCCGCCTCCTGGCTTCGGCAGTCGACACCGCCTAGTCAGAACCGACACCACCCACTGCAAAGAGATTCCCCCAGGTCAGCAGAGAGCTGCTGCAGCGTGAGGGACAGGAGGGGGGTCGGAGGCAGGAGCACACTGTGACTAGTGAAACCAAGTAGAACCCTTTCCCCGCAGCTGGACAGCATGGGTTGTACGAGCAGCAACCTGGAACGGGCCAGACCACCTGGGCTCCTGCCACTTTCTCTTATACACCTTCAGCCAAACGCGCCCAGCCTCGGAAGGAGACACCGCAGGTCCCTGCACGTCACGGGGAGCCGGAAGGAAGGAGGAGACCAGGCCCAGCTGCTGATGATCACTGCAAGGGTCCGGGTCAGGGTGCGGTGAAACCTGTGGTTCTCTGCCAGCCCACGGATCAGGGAGTTGCAGAATGATGGCAGATACGTCAGCCATCTTCCATGGTTTGTAAATTACTGAACCATCCGATGCTCCCACTAAAGGAAGCATTAAATCAGGGCCCCCACATGCCCCCAGTGGTAACTTAGATCTGGTATTCTTAAATGGCCCCTCACTCTCCTTGTCCACCAACGTCTGCACATTGTCAACCTGTACAACTGCTGCACATTCATCACGTTGACTGGGGCTGGCACTCCCTGGAAGGTCTGCAGCTTGCCCCCTTACCACAGATGCTAATCTTTCCTGATCCTGCAGCACCTCATCCATCTGTCGCTGAACTTTAGTTAACCTGTGTTCGTGCTCCTCCATCTCGTCCATCAATTTAGCATTATACGCCAAGAACAATTTATCGGTGTCCTGTTCTACTTTGTTGCTAACTAATTTTAGTAGCTGTCGCTTTTCCTCCCCAGTGTGTTCAAGAATCCCTTTACCGGTGACTTCAAAATGCAATTTATAATCTTGTCCCTCATTTTTTACCTTTAGATCACCCTGTGGTTTATTAGTCAATGGTTTATGGGCTACAGACCTCTGTGGGAGGCCACTCCAGTGCAACACTGCACTGCTTGAAGGAAGGGGGGGAGTAGTGCCCACCAGGGATGGCGCACAAGGAGATGGTGAACTCTGTGCGTCACCCTGCGTGTTTTGAAGTACAATCTGGCCATTGTCTGTCTCCAACCCCCATGAAATATGTGTTTGACCAGAGGTCGTCAACATGGGGTACATGGGCTGGTACGGGGGAGGAGTATGGTCTGCCAAAAAACTATTTTCTGCAGTAACACACAAATGATCAATACCCTGTCCTGTTAAACCCCATGTTTTCCACATTTTCTCAGCTTTTAAGTGTCTCATTTTAGCACCAGTGATGCTCTTTGCTGTTTTAGCCTTATCTGCAAAATGCTTTCCTTCCTCAAAACACATCTGTGAGAGACTCCGCTTATCATCCCCTCGGGCACCATGACGAGCCCACATGGCCGTCATAAGGCCCTGGAACTGGTTTTTATCTTTTTTACCGGGCTTATCAACTAAAACAGAATATAATTTAGAAATGTATACTAACAATTGGGCATCTAAAGTGTGCCACTCCTGTCCCTGTGGAGCAGGGAGTAATTTATATTCGGCTGCCATTGAAAATTCGTAACAAAATCCAAAATGGATTAAAATTTAACAAAGTAGGTTATTTGTATTAACTCTGTAAATTATTTATTTTAATTGATAAACTATCAATTCGTAGGCCCAAATTTATCCCAATATTAATGCAGTTAACAGTAAAGGCAGGCACAGTTTTTATTTATTTAATTTTCATTTATTTCTTTTTATAGTGAAGGGGTTTATGTATTATTTAGTCATGCAACATTAACCTTAATAATGTTTTAGGCAAAGCTGAAACGAAGGAAAGCTAAAAAGGTTTATAAAGCACTGTTTATCTTATCATTAATTTCTTTATATACGGAGATTATTGCCGTTTCGTCTAAAAATCAAAGAATTCCTAATGGAGTCCGGCCGGCGCCAAAACCCGGGACGCACACTTCGGCGAATCACACGAAGAAATAGAATTCTCCCAATATAAAGCAATTTTTATTTATCATTAAAACATATACCGAAAGAAATACATTTAAAACTCGCTTTGCAACACAAAATCGTCAACAGTTTGCTCAAAAAACTCCACCGGACTGACTGATCAAGTCAGGCCCAACAGAACTTCCGGGTCACACCGCGGAATGAATAAGCCGGCGCACAGATGGCTAATTCTTCACTACGATGCTAAACTTAACAAACCGTACTCATAAGTAAACCAACCAAAGACAAGAACAAAATGCCTCCAACAAAACCACACTTCGCCACCAATACTCGAATGACTGTTTAACCGAGCCAAATAAATACAGTTCGGAAGCTAAGCTACCAGAGATTAGCTGTAACCATGAGCAACCTAGCTCAACCGGAAGCCAAACGTGACCGCTCCGTTACAATAAAAAAGTTATTTTATATATATTCTAAAGAGTTTACTACCAGTTATCCATAATAACAGTCCTATATATGTGTTAGACAATGCTTTAGACGTGTTTACGTAGTTGCACAAGGTTGAACGCCTTTATTCCAGGCGAGACTCATCCACACAGTCTGTCTTAGCCGTAAGCTGGCTATGGTGGTACTTTAGCCGACTGAAAATGATATTCCCTTATTCCTCTACAATGTCAAGCTTCTACGCTTATTGTCCATACAAAAAGCGCGGGCATTGTCTAGGCGTTTAAGATTCGCAGAGGAATTATGGTTTTAGATTCAGTCGGTTAGTTCCCCTAAATGAGAAGTTTATATGAGGCCGGTGTGCAAAGAGCTACTTGGTAGCTCCCTTCCGTAACCTCCACTTTCTCCAATCACACACACACTCACACTAGAAAGAAAAAAAGTACAGCAATTTTACAATTTCATCAACCACTAACCTCAACCGGAGCCACCTAAAGCCGGACCATTAAACACAATCCAATTCACGTGGCTCAATCGTGTGTTTGGAAGATACGCCGGCCTCTCCAAGGGAATCCGCCTGGACAACAGAGAGCACACACACTCTGCTGCCGTCTACTATTCGTTTGCCAGCCTTGGAGAAACTTCGATATCGTCCTACCGGAGGCGAGGCGGCCAACCCTCAAGCTCTGGTCCGCAACAACACGTCAACATTAAATGGAGAACGTTTAAATCGATCAATACCTATTAATTTGGTGTTAGCGCATTTCCAGATTGATACAAAACCACCCGGGTGTTGATTAGCAAGGATCAATCCAGTGGCTCTCCGATTCTCTGTTGAACTCAAAGAAAAAACACAAAATTACTATAATGCCACAAACACATGTATCAATCAGTTATGCCACACTCATTACTCACACTCAATCTCTCTCAGCCCTGAGAAAACTCAAAACCAAATTATTGCCCGCATCCTCCACCATTTTGTCGGCTTCGTAACCTATATTGTCGGCAACTCACTTTTTACTCAGAGAGGTGGGGGCGCCGAACTCCAAAACCCCGGCGGGAACTGTTTCAAAATAAGACCCAGAACTGAGAGACAGAGAGTAAAATAACACACACACAACAACAGATATCTGTTTCACACTGGACGCACCTGCAGATGGGAGCCAGAAAAGATCTGACTCGCTTCTCTACAAGGGTGTACCATTTTTATTACAGAAGAACAAAGAAAATATCACATGACTCCTCTCTCCTCCTCCTACATCTTAACAAGTCATACATTTTCTCCAGGTCTCCTGACCTGGTTTTATAGCCGTACCATGAACTAGAGTTATAACCCATCCTCCCTGCTTTTAGTTCATATCTTTGCCCAAGAGTTTATTTACTTAAAACCTTACCCCCATAAAATACTGGTAGACAGTCATGTTTTACTACCCTGAATAATATAAACAGGCCAATTTACCTCTAAACGCTTACTAAAGATATAGTTAAAACATATGTACTACATAATAAAAAATAGCCCCAAAAAAGTAGAATACAACAAAACTCATTTCAGCCGCTTGTATCCGTGATCTCGTTCTTTCGGTCACCACCCAGAGTTTGTGACCATAGATGAGGGTAGGAACGTAGATCGGCCGGTAAATCGAGCTCTGCTCTCTCTTCACCACGACACACAGGTACAGCTCCCGCATCACTGCAGATGCCTTACCAATCCGTCTATCGATCTCCCGCTCCATTTTTCCCTCATTCGTGAACAAGACCCCCAGATACTTAAACTCCTCCACTTATGGAAGGACCTCATCCCCGACCCAGAGGAGGCACCCCACCCTTTTCCGGTTCAAGACCACAGTCTCGGATTTGGAGGTGCTGATTCTCATCCCAGCCGCTTCACACTCGGCTGCGAACCGCTCCAGCAAAAGCTGTAGATCACGTTCCGATGAAGCCAACAGGACCACGTCATCTGCAAAAAGCAGAGACTCGATCCTAAGGCCACCAAAACGTATCCCCTCAACACCTTGGCTGCATCTAGAAATCCAGTCCATAAATGTTATGAACAGGATCGGTGACAAAGGGGCAACCTTGGCGGAGTCCAAATCTCACCGGAAACAAACCTGATTTACTGCTGGCAATGCAAACCAAGCTCTGACACCAGTCGTACAGGGATCTAACAACCCGTATCAAGGGGCCCGGTACCCCATACTCCCGGAGCACCCCCCACAGGGCCCCCCGAGGGAAACGGTCCAACGCCTTCTCCAAGTCCACAAAACACATGTAGACCGGTTGGGCGAACTCCCACGCACCCTCGAGGACCCTGCTGAGGGTGTAGAGCTGGTCCAGTGTCCCACTGCCAGGACGAAATTTGCATTGTTCCTCCTGGATCCGAGGTTCGACTATCCCTCCTCTCCAGAATCCCTGAATAGAGCTTACCAAGGAGGCTCAGAAGTGTGATCCCCCAGTAGCTGGAACACACTGAATATTTATCTTATCAGTTTATCACCTCCGCCAAGGAGCTCGTGTTGGCGTCTGTCTGTCTTTTAGCAAAATAACTTAAAAGGTTATGGACGGATTTGGATTAAACTTTCACGAAATGTTAGCAATTAGCCAAGGAATATCTCATTAAATGTTGGGGGTGATCATGCATGGAGATCTTGTGAATCGCAATCTGGGGGGGTGGGGGGTGTGAGGTGCTCTCCGTGTGCTTTTTTTACTTGTCACATCAAGCGCTTCAGTTTAAAATGATGTTGTTACTGTGGAAACTGGATGGTCCTGCTTATCGGTGCAGCAGGTTGTTGCTGTCTCCATGTGTACTGATGCCAGCCAAAGCAACATTTCCAACAACGCTGGCCATACGCGGGTCACATGTGGTGATCTGTTCAACCGCTGTAGAAGATCTGGCCTAGCTGCGTGCTAATGGACGTTTTATTGGATTCACTTTGATATTGAAGCATTTTTTTTTCTTTATTCCCAACTGGAACCTGTCCACTGTCCCGACCGCATTTGCTGCATTTATTACCTCTGTCACTTTCTCCCAGGCAGTGTTCTTTTTTTAATTGGTTCCCCCTGAGATGATGGAACCAAACAGCAATGTTCTGGACAAATTTAACTGATCTAAGTTGTTCAAAGAAGTTAAGTATTTCCACAGAAGTGAATAACAGCAAATGAAAAGATTGTTTGCCACATTATTTTATGTCCGCAGCAGGAATATAACTGCTGTGGACCGGGGGGGGGGGGGGGGGACAAGCAGAGGAACAAGGGAAAAAGTTATCGGTGTTAACGATTTTGCATTAACTATGACAATTTTCTAAAAGTGTGTTCATCATGACTCGTTTGTTTCACCTGGATCTGGTGTCACTGAAATTCCCTTTTTTCCCTCTCTTGGCCATTATGTTCTGGAAGAACGCAAAGATTTAATGTGTGTTTCAGAGGATGTGGTGTGGCCAGATATGATTAATTGAGGGTGTTTCTGTGTGCAAATGACTCTAAACAGGCGCGAGCGCCTAGGTACGCACATGTGAGATTTATCATCAGATGGTTGCGGGGTAGCATGCATACGACTGGCCACCGCATATTTGATCAATCTGGATCTTGACTGTTCCTATAAACATTCTAAATTTAATTTGTTGGATAGAATATAGGACAGTTTGTACGAATCTTTGATAAATGAGGGGCCCAGGATTCTAGAGAAGAAAACCACTACTGCCCTCCAGTAGTCGTGCAATTCTTTGCCAGGGTTATCTTGACTTTGTATTAGCAATAGAAGTGCCACAAACTGTAACGAAACAAATTGCCATCAAATAGTTCTGTTTTCCTCAGATTTATGTTCCGAAGAAGTATTTTACAGTCGGCATGCATGGGAGCTGTGAGACAGTAGTGAGGTGTGCTGTAGGGGTGACAGAGGAGTTTAAGGTAGAGGTAGGAATACATCTAGGATTGTCCCTGCCTCTTTGCTTTGGTGATGGACAGGATAACACATGACGTCAGACAGGAGTTTCTATGGACTTTGATGTTTGCAGATGACATTGTGATACTCAATGAGAGTAGGGCGCAGCTAGAGGGGCAGCTGGAGAGCTGGAGGTATGCACTGGAAAAGAGAGGAATGAAGATGAGTCACAGCAAGTGACATTAGAGGGAATTTAAGTAAAGAAGGTTGAGGGCATTGACGGTAAACGGTTCAAAACAATGGAGAGTGTATGGCAAGCATTTTTAACATTTAATAGCTAGAATGGATATGTGTTGCTGATATCTGTAATTCAGTTTTGCCTAGTGAAAAAGAACATTTTAGTTATCCGCAACTACATTTTTCCTATCCATAATTGTAATTTCAGATACTTTTGCCATTCATTTGTATGGGGTTTATCATTACAGATATCTACAATTCAGTTGCAGATATCCACTATGTTGATTACGAACATCTGCAATTGAATTGTAGATATCTGTAATTCTAGTTTGAAATATCTTCAATTTGGTTCTGACTAGTCATAACTCCAGTTCAAGATATCTTTACTTCACCTCAATTCAAGATATCTACATGTTCCTTTTCAGATATCTTAAATTAAGTTTTGACTAGGCGAAATGACGTTGTAGATATCTGTAACTGCAGTTATGACTAATCAAAATGGCTTTGTAAATATCTCAAAATGGAGTTAGGGATAGTCATAATTTAATTGTAGATGTCTATTATCAAGTTATAGATATCTTGAAATTAATTTTGATTAGAGATATCTGAAATTTGAGATATCTGTAACTTTCATTTTGGCTAGTCAAAATGTAATTACAGATATCTTGAATTAGAGTTTTGACTAGGCGAAATGACGTTGCAGATATCTGTATGCAAATTAGGCCCGCATTGGTGGAAAAATCACTTTCTTTCTTCTTTTCTTTCTAACATCTTTCATTCTGCCTAGTCAAAACTAAATTACAGATATCTGCAATTGTCATGTAAGATGCATGACGAGTTGAATGTCGTTTTCAATTATGTCATTGCAGATATCTGTAATTTAGTTTTGCCTATACAAAACTGAATTACAGATATCTCTATCTGTCATTTCGACTAGTAACAATTACGTAACAGATATCTTGAATGACAATTCCAACTATCTAAAATGTAATTACGACTAGTCAGAAACACATTGTTGATATTTACAATATTAATTCCGGATAGTCAAACTAAGCGTTTAAATGTTAAAAGTGTCAGGTGTGGTAAAATGGTATCAGCAAGAATGAAAGGAAATGTGTACAAGAGAGTAGTAGTGAGACCAGTGATGTTTGATTTATAGACAGTACCAACGAGGAAAAGACAGGAGGCAGAACTGGAGGTTGCAGAGATGAAGATGCTGAGGTTCTCTTTGGGAGTGATGAGGATGGATTTAATCAGGAATTAGAGATACATCAGAGGGACGGCGCATGTTAGATGTTTTTGGAGATAAAGCCAGAGAGGCCAGACTGAGATGGTCCGGACATGTTCAGGAAAGAGACAATGACTCTAGAAGGATGCTGAGTTTGGAGCCACCAGGCAAGAGGTAGAGAAGAAAAAGAAAAAAGGAGATTTATGGATGTGTTAAAGAGGACATGAAGTTAGTAGGTGTGAGGGTAGAGGATGCAGCAAATAGGACTAAATGGAGACAGTTGATTCGCTGTGATGACTCCTAGAGGGAAAAGTAAAGTTTGCAGCATTGTTTGCAGGCCTTGAGAAAAATGTCTTTTGTACCAACTGAAATGTCTCCCTGCTGATCAAATGCAAAGCGTATTTGTTTGTCCTATTTTTTGGATCAAAGTTTAATCTGACTCCAGCGAAACTGTCGAGCTAAGCAACCTGACAAACCGAAGGACCTTTTTGTCCCATATTTTTGCTGTAAGTGTCCGTGCTGTTTAGCTTTAACTCTGTTTATTAATGTCAAAACTCTGATTAAATCTTTTTATTTATGCTACTCATTTGAAAGCGTTTTTACTAGGCTCATGTTGAAAACCTGTGTCAAATATCCCCATCATTTAAATTTTCTTTTTTACTAATTTTTGTCTTGATACATTATGCAGGAACAGTTTATATTTTGTTCTGTCTTTTTAAAATAGGATAGATTCAAGAACTTGAGTCTTTAGACATGGAGACTAAGGTAGGAAGAATAATCAGGCTTTAATGGTTTGATTAAAAAAACCATACACACTGCTCCCTTTTCACTCAGATATTTGGCCTAATTTACCCTCCAGGAGTGCTAAATTGAAAGCTCATCATAAAATCTATTAAACTTTTTATTTTAATCAGTCTTCTCCTCCCTCGGCTCTCATCAGATGAGGAAATTCTCTCATATTTCTTTATTTCTTTAATGCCATAGATCTTTCTGAACAGAGGAGTACAGAGTATTTTACTTTTAATTTTATTACAACTTTCTTTGTCCAGTTTTCAATTATTTTCTCCAATAAGTTAAGTAGGACGAGTTGAATGGGTTCTCTGTTAAAAAGCAGGGCGTTTGCTCAAACTCCCCTTCCTTCATCACACGCAGGGGCAGAGTTAGGTGGTGGCTACTGGGGCTTAAGTCCCGAATGTTTTCTGAGTAGACCCAAATCTGAATTTTACTTTTGAAGTGAGAGGAAAAGCCTCGCGGAAATAAGTTGCAGTACCGGAGTCCACCAGTAAGGCAACAGCGGTGAAAAAAGCCTGGATACATCCTCCCTGAGCCCCATGAAGAAGAAGCGTTTCAGAAGCCTGTCACCAGGCTTTCTGGGAATACTATGCAATGTGCATTAAAGCAACACTATTTAAGTTTTGCTCTTGGGGTCCCCCCACAGTTGGGAAAAAAGTATTGTTTTCTACTACTGTCGTAAAATCTGTTATGGTTACACCAGGGGATACACGTGCATTGACAAGCGATACACTGTAATGTTACAGATTTTCACGTCTTGGTCAGCCTTTGTTGTGTGTCAAATGTTTTCATCCCAGGTACATTTCTAAACTCAGCAAAAAAAGAAACGTCCCTTTTTCAGGACTGTGTATTTCAACAATAATGTTGTGAAAATCCAAATAACTTTACAGATCTTCATTGTAAAGGGTTTAAACAATGTTTTCCATGCATGTTCAATTAACCATAATCAATTAATTAACATGCACCTGTGGAATGGTCATTAAGACCTTAACAGCTTACAGAAAGTAGGCATTTAAGGTCACAGTTCTAAAAACGCAGGACACTAAAGAGACTTGTCTACCGACTGTGAAAAACACCCAAAGAAAGATGCCCAGGTTCCCTGCTAATCTGCGTGAACGTGCATTAGGCATGCTGCGGGGAGGCATGAGGACTGCTGATGTGGCTAATGTCCGCACTGTGAGACGCCTAAGACAGCGCTACAGGGAGACAGGAAGGACAGCTGATCATCCTCGCAGTGGAAGACCACGTGTAACAACACCTGCACAGGATCGGTACATCCGAATATCACACCTGCGTGACAGGTACAGGATGGCCACAACAACTGCCCGAGTCACACCAGGAACACACAATCCCTCCATCAGTGCTCAGACTGTCCGCAATAGGCTGAGAGAGGCTGGACTGAGGGCTTGTAGGCCTGTTGTAAGGCAGGTCCTTACCAGACATCACCAGCAACAACGCCGCCTATGGGCACAAACTCACCTTCGCTGGACCAGACAGGAGTGGCAAAAAGTTCTCTTCACTGATGAGTCACGGTTTCGTCTCACCAGGGGTGATGGACGGATTCGTGTTTATCGTCGAAGGAATGAGCGTTACACCGAGGCCTGTACCCTGGAGCGGGATCGATTTGGAGGTGGGGGGTCCGTCATGGTCTGGGGCGGTATATCACATCACCATCGGACTGAGCTTGTTGTCATTGCAAGCAATCTCAATGCCTTGCGCTACAGGGAAGACATCCTCCTCCCTCATGTGGTACCCTTTATGCATGCTCATCCGGACATGATCCTCCAGCAGGACAATGCCACCAGCCATGCTGCTCGTTCTGTCCGTGAGTTTCTGCAAGACAGCAATGTCAGTGTTCTGCCATGGCCAGCGAAGAGCCCGGATCTCAATCCCATTGAGCACGTCTGGGAACTGTTGGATCGGAGGGTGAGGGCTAGGGCCATTCCCCCCAGAAATGTCCAGGAACTTGCAAGTGCCTCGGTGGAAGAGTGGGGTAACATCTCACAGCAAGAACTGAAAAATCTGGTCCAGTCCATGAGGAGGAGATGCACTGCAGTATTTCAAGCAGCTGGTGGCCACACAAGATACTAACTGCTACTTTTGATTTTGAGCCTCCCTTCATTCAAGGACACATTATTCTATTTCTGTTAGTCACATGTCTGTGAAATATTTTTAGTTTATGTCTTATGGTGTTGACTCTTTTAGTGTTCATACAAATATTTACACACATTAAGTTTACTGAAAGTAAAAACAGTTGAAAGTCAGAGGACGTTTCTTTTTTTGCTGAGTTTATATTTCAGCATGTCATAGGTACGGCGGCGTAGAGCTGTCAGCCATGTAATAAAGAAATTAGACCGCATCACGTTATAACGTGATAGTTTATTGTAAAAACGTGAAACTATCACGTTATAACGTGATACCAAACTATCGTGATACCAAAACTTTCACGTTATAACGTGATAGTTTCAAGTTGTTTTCAAGTTTTTATACTTTTTATACTTTTATACTTGGGGGGTGGAAGTGAGGTATGCCGTAAAGCAGCACTCAAATTTTGTAGTTCTTTTTGTGCACAGGTTACTAACCGCACCCCGAAGTTACCTAGTGCCAGTAAAAGCGATGCAGACCCAGTCAGGCTATGGCATGCGTGTCATTCAACCTATTGTAAGTCGATGTAACATCACAAGGGTCTAGGAAAATATATTATGAAAGTTGAAAAACTACATAGTGTTGCTTTAAACATGTGCAGGTGAAGAGGGTTGTTGATATGGATATTAGAAATGGTTGTGTTTTTTTTGTGTTTTTTTGACAAAAAGTACAGATTGACAGCAACAGCAGTGATGACGAAAATCATGATTCAGGTGTATGAAGCTTATTTTAAAAGTGCTGGTTTGCTAAATGTTCGTTCACTAAAGTTTTGGCACAAAGAAAATGAATGGTGACAATATAGTGCTCACATGGGAAGAATATAAAAAATGCTTGGATTATAATCATATAAAAATAAATTAAATAAAGTAGTGGATGTTCTCTGGATGACTGATTGGTGGTTGTGTTACCATAGTTACCATCCGATGCTACGACTTTAACCTTTTCTTTGTGTTTCAGTCTCAGATTGTCTTAGAAAATATTAACCAACATGTATGTACTTTACTTTAATGCAGACAGAGCTGTAATACCATTCGACTTTATAGATACAGTAAACCAAAGGTGACACCTACTGGTTGAGTGAGGGTGGGCCAGACTTTGCTAGAATCCAGTTAAGTTCACTTTCTCCTGTGTTTGGAGTTTTTACAACTTTCCTCTAAAAGCAAACCATTCATTCTTTGACCTTTTTTTGTTTCAATAAATCATCCCTGAAACTGAAAGCATGTTTTCTTCTGTGCTCATTGTTATTTTGCTGCACCAACAACTGGATATGATTTTCAGCAGCAGCTCAGTCTGTAGAGATAATTCTCGTGACTGAAATGTATGTAGCTCAGCAGCCTGACATGTTGGAAAATTCATGCAAGTAGTTTTATTTTAAGGACATTGGAGTGCGTTCATGCATGGGGAGGACATGCAAACATCACGCAGAAAGATCCCAGGTTGGGGTTAGAATTTAAGACTTTGCTGCAAGGAAAATGCAACTATCAACTGCACCAACCTGCAGCTTCTTGTTGCTTCTTGTTGATTTGATGTAATTTTCAGAAAGACTCTATAGAGGATTTGTGTGTTTTACCTTTCACAGGGAGCTAAATAAAATAGCATTACAATGTGACAGAAGTTGCGGAGCACAAAAAAACATCATGCTGAGGGCAAACAATGAATAACTGCATGGTGAAATATTGCATATTCATCTGTTTTAATGTGGTATAAATGACTCCAGGTGAGGATTCATGTGTGCCTGTGTCCGTTTATGTGAGTGTGTGTGAGACAAACTGTTTCCGAGGAGCTCAGTCAAGTGTGAAATGCAAATTGTCGCTCTGTTAATTAAGAGCTCACCGCTGGGCAGTTCCCCTTTCTCAACTGGCATATGTGTGTGCACGTTGCCTCCTGTGGATCCAGGAGTGTTACTGCGACCTTTTTGTCCCAGAAAACATAAAGGAGAAAAACACATTTTGATGCTTGTCTGAAAAACTTTAACTCCAAAGAAAAACCTGCTCCTTTCTTTGGCATTCTCCGTCTGTCTCTTTACACCAAGTCTACCAGTACAAGTAAGCTTTCTTTCCTTTGAAAATTACCCAGTACATTCTCTTCAACTTTTATCCTTAAATGTTGGAATTTTTTCCGTCTATTCTTTAGATATGACAAGAATGGTGTGACCGAGTAACAACCAAAACAAATGCGGAGTGTAAATACAGTGGACCCCCGCCTTTTCGCGGTTCAGTGTTTGCTAGGGATGTAAGAATATATCGATACAGCAATATACGGCGATGTTTTATGTCACGATATTGTATCGACATTCAAAAGCAATGTATTGATTTTTATTTTCATTTAATTTTTTGAATTTGAATGGAACCATTAAAGATGACATTAATCTTCGTAGTAAAATTAAAAGTATAACTGGTAGTTTGTGGCTGTTTTCACCTTCTACGTTCCAGTGGATCAACCAGATCCAGTAATAAAACTGGATGTGTTAAAGGATCAAACAGGTTGGAGTGTTTAGAATGCTGACAGTTTTTCCAAAGTTTTATTCAGTTTTAAAAATCACAATATATAGTCTTACTCATAGTATCGCAATATTTCGGATTGTCCCTCCTGTGTTGTGATACATATATCGCCAGATTCTTGCCAATACACATCCCTAGTGTTTGTAGATTTTTCTGTGGAATCTGAAATATTTGCAGAAAATATGCCTATTTGTGGATTTTTTTCCACAGAGCATTTCTAAAATATTCAAAAGAAATGCAGCTTGGAAAGCTGGAATACCAAAGTAGCAACTCTACTTGCCAGCCAATCCAGGAGCAGGATTCTTTTCTGCAGCCAATTGTCTGTACCACCAAAAGCGAAGTTAAGGAAGACCGTGGATAGCTTGTGTGACGGTGCCAAGATAGTTTCCACTTAGTGTATAATGCATATTGAGATATATTCTGTATTTGAACCACTAAAGTAGCCAATCATATGTCTTTTAAGAGGGGGTCTCATGTATTCACAGATTTCAGGGGTTCCTAACCCCTACGAATACCGGCGGTGCACTGTTCTTCATACTGTTGGCCCAGAAACTACAGCTGTGTGGAATCCAGTTCAACTCAGGCCTGGTTGCCCAACAGCTTAGGTCTCTCTGTGTAAATCCCGCCCATGGTAAAAAAGTAAGTGCACCCTCTTTCAGTTTCTGGGTTTTAATGTATCTAGACATATTAGAAACAATCTGGTCTTTACAAAGTTTTTAAATTTAACCTAAAGTGTACAAAATTAGATTCCACCATGACATGTAAAAAATGAAATCAAACTTAAAAAGGTTTGTAAAAAATACTAAGTACACTTTTTAACACCTTAATCAGCCATAACTCTCAGCAGTCACTTTCTTTGTGAGTTTTTCACTCATTGTTTTGAACGAATTTTGTTTCAATCTTGTTTATTTTGTTTGAGGAAACCATCAGGTAAGAACAAGCAAGAACCAATTTTGGGCATTTCACCCAGGTGGAAGCAAAAGAAAAAAAAATTCATCGCATTAATGCAGGAGCAGGGGTTGTGTTAACCAATTATTTTCCGTGTCTGACCAATTTTTTTTTTTTTTACTACGGTGACCCTTCATACCCCTGACCACTTGATGCAGATGGCAGCGATCAGAAAAGTCCTCGTTCAGAGAGTCTTGCCGAATTCTGATCACTTCAACTGGAAAATTATTCCCTGATTTCAAAACTTTGGCTGAAGTGGCGCTCGTAATTCCAGTCTTCAGTGTGACAACAGAGCGCGGATTGAGCCTCCGTTACGCACAAGCAGGTGTTCAGTTCAGCTCCATGCCGGGCGTTCAGGTCACAGCAGGTGAAAAGTTTATAATTAATACATGTAGTCCATTAATCTGCTCGACGTGTGATGGTATGATGTGGAATCTTTGTTTAGTTTGTTCAGATTAAACATTAATCTAATTGAATATGTCTTTATTGGCTTAGCACCAAAATATATTGAAGACCTGTTGTCACGGTACCAACCACCAAGACCACTCAGGTCCTCCAACTCTAGCCTACTAAACATCCCTAGACTCAGAACTAAACATGGAGAAGCAGCTTTCAGTTTCTATGCTCCCCTTATCTGGAACAGACTTCCTGACGAGTGTAGAGCTGCTGAAACTCTGAACTGCTTTAAATCGAGACTAAAAACCCATCTGTTTAGAATTGTCTTTGAGTAAATGCTTGATGTTATATGTATGAAATGTGTTCATGCTCTCTTGCTTTATTGATCTTTCTCTTGCTTTACTGTGTATCATGTGTAATGTGTGTTTCTTTTACTTTTAATTTCCAATGTTATATTCCATGTCTGTTTGTTTAGTTTTTTGTTTTTTAAATCACCAAATCATATAAAGCACATTAAATTACCCTGCTGTTGAAAGTGTGCCATACAAATAAAATTGCCTTGCCTTGCCTTTATTGTCATTTTAAAAAATTGATGGGTAAAAATAGATTATGTCCCGGTTTGTTTGACCCCGTCAGTCAAAATGACCAACGACAAAAAATGCTAGCCTTGTTTTCCGTTCCCAAGCAGGTGAAAACATGAGATTAAAGCACATGAATGCTGTGCGGTCCTAACCTGAGAGGAACACCTGGTCACTTAATCATGTTTTAAAGATTTATTGTAGTGCTCGCTGTTCCAGTTCATCCTTGCGTTGCACATTGCTATGTAAATAACTTTTTTTTTCTGCAGCCGTCAGGTTGTGTTTGAGGACTGTGTTGGCTTCAGTTAGTAGAGGCCTCTCTCTTGTACACCCCCCAGCTCTGTGTCCCCTGCCAATAGCTAATTGATTTGGCTCCATCCTGACTGCTCTACTTATTCAAGTGGTTAATTAACTTTACTTTTAATTCGCTTCCATGCAGCGCTCGGATAAAGCATAGAGCTGACTCCGGCTGAATACGAGCACTCATTCGGTTTTTGTCCGACAGAGCGAACATAGATGGCCCTTCAGGTTGTAAACTGGCCTGAAGGGTTGAGAGGCTGCTCATATTTATGCACACCAATTCCTTCATTTTGTTCTTTTGCTTACTCTTTTGCCTCTTTTTTTTGGTGATTATCCATTTGACTTGTCTTATTCTTTTATTCTTTTCTTTTATTCCTCTTGTTAGCTTTCTGTTACTCTTATGTTAACGGGTCGGTTTGACCCGTGTCTTAAATCAGCAATAAAATACCCTAAATCATTTCTTTTTGTGTTTTGTGGAGAGGACCCAGGCGCAGAGGGGCGTTTAAAGTGCAGAGCACTCATATTTAATGGAAAACAACAAAAAACAATACAAAATCCAAACCTCGGAGAAGGACAGGAACAGGACGAGCAGCAGGGAGGGAAGGCGTGAAAATGACGAGGACCTGACAAAGGGCTGGGTAAAACACAGGGGCTAGAACAACAATGCGAAGGCAATCAGAGAGACCAGAAAAAGCTGAGAACAGGGACGGACAAAGATGGAGAACAAAGTGACGCAAAGGAGGAATACAAAACATAAGGTATAGACAGAGATGAGTACCAAAGATGAATAGGTACTAACTATGAAACTAAGTAAATAAAAGACAAGAAACCTAACAAAAGAGCACCTGAGGGTAAAAGAGGGTGAGAAAACGTGGTAGAAGGAAAAACTCAAATAACACTTAACAAAACACCAGGAAATAAGCTAGAATGTTACTGTAAGCTGAATAAGTAAATGAAATAACTAAAATTCAAAACCCAAACACCTAAGGAACCTAACATTTCTCAGCCAACTTTTCTTTACCTCTTGGTAACCTTGTTAGGCTTCCATATCCATTAAAACTTTTGTTTTAACCCTCCTGGGCCTTTTTTCCCAAGAGCATACCCTTTGTTCTCAGCATAAAAAAAATTAACCTGAAGAGAACATAAATGATAGAAAGGTTGTCATGTGGCCTGACCATAACTGAAGCTTAGAACACTTTAAATTTTCAAAAGAACATTTTTTTTATAATACATTTAGTAACATCAATGATGTTTTGGGTCAATTTTGACCTGTATATATTTACTTCAAGAAGTCAAAAAAAAAACTCTTTTAAATAGTCATGTATGAGTTTAGCTTTCTGACCCACATCCAGAACACCACTTGGGAGACCAGTTGTGAAATAATAAAACAGTTTATTGAAAAAATGAATGTAAGTTGATCACTGGAACCAGAACACTGGACAGGAATGGAGATGAGGAGAAGAGCTGTGGAACGGGAAGATCACAGATGAGTAGTTTCCCTTGATTATTGAGGATTGTTTGATAGTAGTCAGGATTGGCTTACTGTCCGCGGGTGTTGATGACGGGAGGAGAAGCTAGAAGTCCGGGACGTCTGTGAGATCTTCCTAGGAAGTTCCGGGAGGTGATAAGGGAACCTGAGAGTCAGGACTGATTTCTGAGGGCGGACAGGCAGAGCTCGACGCTGGAGCGAGGACACTGGTGAGCCAGGAGCCAGAGGACTGTCAGACATGGAAGGAGAACCAGAGCTTATGGAGAAAACTGGAGAACGGTAGTGATGGGACAAATAAACCGAGGCTCCGAAGCGTGTCTCGAGCAAAAGTGGGCGTGCCAAATGGGGCCTCGATTCGAAGCGTGCGTCAGAACGGGGAAATCACGTGACCGAGGCCTCGGTTTGTGAGGGTGACGTCATTGGTTCGTTCAGCGTGTCGCTTCCTCAGAAGTGCTTTGGATTTCAAGGTGCACTGTGGTGTTGTCGGTATTTTTAGTGACTTATTGAGCTAGTCAGTCAGTCAGTCAGTTAGTTGAACATCTTACTTGTAGCCTTCTGAGGTGAGCTCTAGGCTATATTTTCTTTTACACTTGGGAGTTGGTTAAAAGTCTGTGTGTTTGTTTGTTTGTATGTATGCGTTTACTGTAAATGATGAGCTCCTGTTTGGTGTGGGCACTTTATTCTGAAGTCACACAATCTAAGTTTATACACCAACAATCCAACTCCCTTTTACAGATGGAGCCTGCAAGAAAAAGGAAGACATCCACCTCCCGCATGTTGATCGCTCATAATAAAGTGTTAAAGTGTGAATAAATTAAAGGATACACCATACCCTGGGCCTTTAGCGCCATATCAAAGCAAAAAAATACCAAAGCAACAATTTTCGAACATTGTGATGTGCTTGTTTGGGGTCATGTTTTTAGCAGATGTTTGGTTATTACAGAGATGTGGTTTTCATTCAGTTCTGTTTGGCATTCTGTCTCCTTTAGCGGAAGTAGATTTCCTTTAAAATAGGAGTGCTCCATTGACTTTGCAGCAGTGATATTTCTACCATACAATAGCAACCGGAAATAGAATGTTTTCATTGACGGTGACTTGTAGCTACGTTTTGCAACGCTTCTGAAAAACCTTGTTTTCTGATTTGAAATGTCTACAAGGCAACAAGAATCGGAGAAGCAATAGCCTGCTAGCGTACTTGCCCCTCAATAATCTAGTAACAAAAACAGCCTTGGTATTTCATATTAATATTATTTATTTCATAATAAAGGTGAAGTGCTTGGTGTGTGATAAGGAGCTGACATACAGCAACAATACATCCAGCACGCTTCGCCAATATAGCGCATCACATGGCCATGCCGACGAGAGAGAGAGAGAGAGAGAGAGAGAGAGAGAGAGAGAGAGAGAGAGAGAGAGAGAGAGAGAGAGAGAGAGAGAGAGAGAGAGAGAGAGAGAGAGAGAGAGACCAACTTAAATTCAAATAAAAGTATCAAACAAATGCATGCTTTTACTCATTTGTATTTAAAAACAAGTGTATTTTCATTGCCTGTAATACATTCAATCATACAGCAGATGGCGGTATTTTGAACCATTTAAGTGAGGCCTCGAAAAGTGAACCATTTAGTGATGCGAGGTGTTAGAAAGCCTCGTTGATCACGGGGCTTCATTTTTCCCATCGCTAGAGAATGGATCACAGGTAGAAGAGTGGAAAAACAGCGTGGTCACCGAGGAACCTTGGAAGGAGCACAGGAAGGATTTAATGAGGTAAAACAGAAGGAATACTTAGGAGACACAGAAGGCAAGAGGTTACCACGGAGATGCAACACTATGGCAAAGAGCCTCTGACAGCCAGCTTTCTATATTCACCAGCTGATGAGCCTCAATGAGTTGCAGCTGCGATCAGCTGCCAGGCACATGTCCGCCCTCAAGCCTGATGGACAGGTCCTCAACTCTAGCAGGACTCCTGGTGGAGAATCACCGGAAGGAAACACAGACAGACAGGAAAAACACCACCGACTCCTAACGTAAATAAAACTTTGATGCAAATACCAATGAAAAGCAGAATTAGGAGTAATAATAAAATAATAATATGCAGATTTGCAAGTGAAACAAACCATTGAAGCAAATCCAACCAACAGAGATCAAGTACTAGTTCCATCGCCGTGTGCAAGAACATGAACTTGTGTGCATGTGTATTTTTAGGGGAGAAGAAACACCTTGATTGTGTTGTTTACAGAAATATTTTTTCAGGTCAGAACAACTTGTGTCTGACCAAGGCTGCAGCGGCTGGGTCTCTGGGTACCCATTCCCTTTGCTCAACGTGCACCTTGACAATTGACCTTCCTGGTTCCTCAAGAAACATTTTCCACTTGGTTTTTTTTGGGCTGAGTTTCCACCCTTGGCAAAAGTGGGTCCACAACACAAGCGACACATTGAGGATGTTGTAAAATACAACCATTGGCGTTCTCCTGGTCATATGCTGCAAAGTGTTTGTTGTACTCATGTTCATTTTCAAGGATGACACTTGTGGACTCACCGGTGTAAATCTGTAGATTTCATGCAGGAGGTGCTTAGCTCCAACAGGTGTTGCCACTTTTGGATGTAAAGGTGTCAGCAGTACGGTGTACATTTTAGGACATCCTCAGACATCAGACCGTATGCACAGTAGTGCCACCTGCAGGAGACTTTTTTCTGACAGCGCTTTTTCTAAGAGGTTTTTTTAGACCTTTTTTTCTGATGCCGTTTATTCTGACGCCGTTTTTCCTGAGACCTTTTATTCTGATGCCTTTCTGTCAGAGGTATGACAACTTTTTGAATGAAAAGCAGAACTTTTTTCTATGGTCTGACGTCTAAAGCTCAGACTGATCAGATGTGTCTGTTTCTTCTCATTAAAAACTGACATCATCGTCCTCATCAGCAACCTGCTCATCTGTATCCCTGTGCTGCTGTGTGTCCTCTGATTCATCATCAGCAAAGACATGATCCAGAGCTTGGCTTGGCTTCCATTAAATCTTCTCATTGTTGCAAAGGGTAAACAGCAGATGTGCACTTTGCCAAGAATCCACAGGTCATAATTTCCACCAGAGCATTTTATAGCTTGATAAAACTGTTACTTTAAATTTCATTTTGTTTAAATATACGTTTCTGACAAAGTCAAAAAGTCTAAATGCAATAAACTAATTTATGTAGCTCTTTTCTGCATTTTAAACCTTTCAAACAGGTCGGTGCTGAGCCTAACTCCAGGGCAGTGTTTCTCAAACTATGGGGCGAGCCCCACTAGTGGGGTGCAGAGGTATTGCAGGTGAGGCGTGACATCAATGGGATTGAAATAGTTCCCCCCCCCCTAGATTCTGTCGTTGTGAATGTTTCACTGCACTGTAAATTAAATCAACCAGCCCCCCCCCCCCCCCCTCACAAAATTAAACCGGGACCTGGAACATCGGGCTGGGAGTTTGACGTTGGAATATATCGCAGCGGAACAAAACGAGCTGAAGTAGCCGCATTATCAGAGATTCCATCTACAAAATGTACAAATATCAAAAAAGATCAGGGAACGTTTTAGAGTCAGAGAAGTCAGACGGTCAACCACGGAGGAAATACAGGGATGAGTATCTTGCTCTTTATTTATTTATTTATTTATTTTGTACTTTTGAAAGCTTTGTAAATTTGATAAAACTACAACTTTTATTTTCTCCAACTGTGAGCTGAAGTTCTACATGTAGCAACTACTGACAGCATATATTTCTGAGCCGGTTTTATACCAGTGCGCAACCCCTTTTTCCAACTAATTTATACCCTTAAAAACTTGTAGACTAACTCGGCTATTTAAATAAATAAAACACTTTACAAATCAGGCGTGGTCACCATTCTGTTGGGGGCGATAAAAGCAGACGGGGGGCTTGTGTATGCTCCTTTGTCCAAAGTGGGGAATGATAAAAAAAGTTTGAGAAACACTGCACTAGGGGAAGGTTAAACCGTTGCCACATTCTTCCAACAGCTTGTTTAAATCTGCATCAATTATAAATTACCATTGTCTGCATCTACATGAGGTTAATGAGGTTCTTGATTGATTGCAATTATTTTGAAGTTGCTTCACAGGCGCTGAGATGTCCAACTTTCAAAAGTCTCTCAACTCAGCTGGAACAAAAGCTCCTTTTTTACGCCCGCTGACAGTTTCAGATGTCTAACAATGAGGAACCGAGCTGCACAAAATAAGTGAGTGGAAAAGCCAACAGGTCATGAACGAAGGCTCAAAAGCTTTAGCAACAGAGACAAAAAAAATCTGATGATTTCACTGACAATGAAAATTCATTCCTACATACTTATTGTTCTGTGTTTTGATTTTTATATTTTCATTCCAGCCTAAATTCAAATATATCGGATACATCAATATTTCTATCAACTGTTCAGTACGAGTGGATTTAAAGGTCAGAAATGCTCAGTCAGATAGCATAAATCTAACTTCAAGTAAAAAACGTTTTTCTCCCCTTCCAACTGAGGCCAAAATTGAGCATCTTATGCTTTCATTCTAGCTTTTGACACTAAAATGTAGTCTCTTACGATGTTATATGCAGAAAAACACAGCAATCCTTTCAGGAAATATCATGGGACCTCTCCGTTTCTCCTCACTCTGATGTCCTTGTGTGTCTGCTGTTCTTCTCCCTCTGAGCCTTTCTGGCTAACCATCTCCGGCTGAAAGGAACTACTCAGTAACCCCTACAGACAAGGGTGTTCATCAGCCATAAGAACATCTTTAAAAATGTTTTTCTCTGTGTGTTGTTTTGAAGATTGAGAAATCACAGTGGGGGGTGCAACACTTTCTGGGAATCTTGTCAGGTTTTCTGTTGACACTTTTTCCTATCCATGTCCAACCACAGCGTGTTTAACTGTCTTTAATCATGTTCAGCAGCTACAATTCTGGAAGCGGCTAAATGCTTACTTTCACCAAGTCAAAAATTGAACTGATTGGTCGTTAGGCATGGACCGGTGTGAGATTTTCGGAGAAGCTTAGACAGAAATACCACAGTTTCACAGTAACTGTAATATTTAAAATGAAATGTAAACCATAACATTTTTACATACAATTATACATAATATAATGATTATTACAGATATAATCATGTTATCAAAACATGACACACTTAGGGCTTTGGGTGGGGGAGATTTTGCTGTCAGCCTCTTTCTTGCCCACCCCAGACAGAACCCCAATTTTAATGCACTTTAGACGCTCATGTCTGCATCTGCAAACATTTCAGATGAGGGCTGAATGTGATTCTCTCTTGCTCCGACCCTGGCACATGTGCTAGTTCAGTGGGGACTGAATCGTCTGACGGTCTGTGTCACGACACAATGGGAGGGTCAGGCACCGGCAGGAGGATGTCCCGCGTAGTGGGATGTTGCCGCTGTGGTTCCTACCTCCCAGGGGCTAGCTCTCCAGGTGGGGTTGTAACGTGCCCTCTCTACCTTGGTCCGTGGGCTAAACTCGCTCGCATACACCCACTTAACACAAAGGCAATTGTTTCTGCACCTGATTCAACACTGCACCCAGGCCCGACATCATTGGGCGCCCGCCCTTTCAGATATCGGCCTGCCCAAGACAGATTACAACGCCTGTGTAAATGAAGTTGCAACCGTGCAATATATTGACCCAATACAACCAGTAGAGAGTGCTGTAGGCTATTTATTGGGACTTGTAAAGAAGATAATTTAAAACAGTTGTATGCTAAAATGAACATTAGAGGTTGGTTTAATAAAAACAAGAAAAAGCTAGCACAAGCAGGGACGATGCTAATGCATCACCAGTCTTGGAGAGGCAAGTGAAACCTTGAGTGACATTCTGGTCCCCACTCCATACCAGTCAGTGGCAGAAATGCACCAATTTGTTTTTTACCAGCCACCAATAAACATCACAAAGAAGAGGAGTCTAGCAGTTTTCTAGTCATACTGATCACTCAAAGCACTTTACACTGGAGCCACATTTATCCATTTGCACACACAAATGAGCACACATTCATACACTGATACAGAGCTCAGTTGCCCAGGGGCACATTGACATGTGACAGGAGGAAGCTGGAATTGAACCTATGACCCTCCAATTGCAAGACAACTACTATACCTACTAAGCCACAGTCACCCCAGTTTTAGGCTTATATGAGCATTCTGAGGGTAGTTGTGAGGAAAACTTTGTGAGAGCACACGCAAGGAAGAAACTACCAAGCTGCAAATCAAGTTGGAGTTTGGATGTAAGACTTGTTGTGGACTAACTATTTTATTCGCACTCACAAAAGTGCACACATTTATACACCGATATGCAGATCGGTAGGCAACTTGGGGTTAACTGCCTTGCCCAGGAGCACATCGAAATGTGACAGGAGGAAAGCTGGAATCGAACCTACAAACCTACTATTCTACCAATCAAGTTAAGTGAACTAAAAGAATTAAATAAACTTCTATATGTCAACATTTACTTTTAAATAACTGAATATCCTCATTTTTGCTGTTGGTTCTTCTTGCAGGAAGAACGTATATTTTACAAAAATAAAACTACAAATCTATATTCAGGGGACATGCAATGGAGCCTCATCCTGGTGAACAACCAGAAGATTATTGCTTTCTAAAAGTAGCTTTGAATTCTCTCACTACTTCCAACTCTCCATTCGGGTAGTGCCTCCACAACATTCTCGATCAACACAAGGTTTTCCTCCTAGGGAGACCTGGCTTGACGACCACCAAAAGATATGATGCCGCAGGTCTGATGAGCATATGATAAATGTAACGTTTCTGCTCACAGTTTGCAAAAATTGTTTACATGAACAGACAATCTGATTTTTACCAATGTTTTTATTTATTTACTCAGAAATGTAACTGAGTAAAATTCAATGTCTCACAAGCAAATAAAAATACTCAGCAAGCTCAATTGTTATTGTCCTGTATATATTTCCCAAACATCTAAGACTATTTTCTTATAGGACTGTTTAACACAAAAAGTAAAACAGGGACATCTAAATGGAACAATATGTGGACAACACTGCCACCTTCTGGACAACTTTAGGCTTTCTATTTGAGAGAATTTCTGCTGGTTATCCTTTATGGACGTATTCTCAAAGTTAACAGTGTGTAAATTAACAGTACACATTTTTAGGCCCCTTTGCATTATTTTTTAAATGTTTTTTACTTCACTACATGGTTTTCCTCACTTATGTACATGACAGTTTAGTTCAATTACTTACTGCCTGCATGTAGTTAGTCAATTCTATCTTGTTTTAATATATTATTTATATATTAAGAGGCCATTTATGTATCTTAAGCGTTTTCCAAATGCCATTTGAGGGTTAAAGTATAAAAAAAACGACTTTTTTGGTGAAGCAGTTTCAAAAGAAAAAAAAACTATATATATCAGACCTGCGGCATATATATTTGCTTTGTTTAATTTATTTTCATTTGCAATGATATTCACAAGGAATATATTGACCAGGAGAGGGCAGCATTGTTCACCTTCTGGATCAGTCTAGCATGTAGATGCGGATCCTTTGGGAAACTGTCCTCCTTCTCAGCTGCTGCTGGACCTCCTGTCAACTTAACATGGAGACATTTAACCAGAAGGCAAGTTCAGGGCTTCCACACTTTACCCCTGTTACTAGGGAGCTTTTACAACATTGATAGATGAGTGAATAAAGATGGTTCTCCCTGGCTCTGCCTCTGTCATGCCTCATCCTGAGCTATCTCTGTAGTCATGCTGCTACAGCCCTGGACAAACTGACCACTTTTCTTCTACTGCTACTTATTTGTTCTTCTTCTACTGTCCGGTTTGCATTATTTGCTGTTATTTCAACTGTTTTATATTTTCTCAGTGTTTTTCCTCTCCATAGAAGCTACACCTGGTCTGGCGTTTTGCTCAGCGGTGATGCCTGGTTGGTGGGGGGCATCGGCTGGAATGATGCTCCCAGTAACTGTGTTATCATAGAAAATACTCTTACATCAGTTCTTCTGTTCTTTCTGTGTCTCTGCTCCGTCTTCTCGAACCCCCAGTCGGTCGTGGCAGACGGCCGCTCGTACTGAGCCAGGTTCTGGTTCTGGTTCTGCTGGAGGTTTCTTCCTGTTAAAAGGGGAGTTTTTCCTCTCCACTGTCGCTACATGCTTGCTCAGTATGAGGCATTGCTGTAAAGTCAACGACACAACGCAGGCGAATGTCTAATGTTGCTACATGCTCATCAGGTCAATGACTCAATGCAATCTGCTGAGTTTTCTTAGACAGAAAACTTTTTTTAATTAATTTGAATAATAAACTGAACTCGATACACATTTTTATGGCTAGAATGAATGGGAATTAATGTATGATTCTATTGAAATGACTTGTCTTGTACAGTGCCTTGAGATGGCTTGTGTTGTGAATTGGGCTATTTAAATAAACTGAACTGAATTGAATAAAGGTTGTGACAATTGCAGGCTTCACAGTAACCAAGAAAATTAATAGAGAGTTTTAATCAGTTTCATTTATTGGAGTAAATATTACACTTGATCAATTTAAAAATAATAATAAGTTCAACTATTCAGTTAAATAGGTTAAAGAAAATGTGTTTAAAGACCTGACTTGGATTTTAGTTGCACACCCGCCAGAACTCGTTGGAAACGTACCTCCATGATTCAGGTGAGTTGACAGAGAGACGCGTCTAAAAGTCTCGAGCTCCCGATAAGTTTTTATTTCCTGGGATCGAGCCTCCACACACCCGCAATGCACACAAATATCAAACACACACACACACACTTTAATGGACGGCCTCTTTAGAGGAATGTAAACATCTGGATCCTCTTCAGCCACATATTAACTGTGCATCCATTTGTTTTAATGCATGCCTTTTCATGCAATCATGAATATGATGTAAACTCGTCCATACTGTGCATGCTTGTTGTTTTTACCCCCACTTGTTCTCGGTAGTTTGTTATTCCTACAGATGTCTCCAGTCGTCCGCCCATGAACCCTGGTTTTAGTTTGTTGCTTTTATAAGGACCCCTTTAACCTGTTTGCTTGTTCCTTTTTAATCCCCTATTTTGAACCTTGTCGGCTTTTAAGTAACTGGAATCTTCACTTTGTTTTTGCCCCCCTGTGATTAGAAACTTCATCCTGTTTGTTGTTTTAAAATGACGCGCCGCAGCAGCATCATTAAAGCTCAGAGGAAAGTTGTAAACAAACACTGGTATTATACAAGATTCAAAACTGCAAGTCATTAACAGCTCGATTTGTTGCTGTAAACACAGTTTTCACAGTCACAGCTTTATTTAAACTCAGGGCCAATAAATGGGCCAAAAGCTTTTATTATAAGTACCCCAAGTATAGTAAAAGTGTTCATATAAACAGCTGTTGAATGAGAAGTATTAACTGCACAGGAGCTGAATCCTTCATCTCCCCTCGTCTTGGACATTTCTCATGTCCAATAAATTTGTGTTAACTTCAGAGTATGGAAGATCAGGGATTTCCAATGCATCACCTTTATATTTTACAGCTCTTGTCATTCAAACGGCGAGACAAATAAATCTTGCTCCTCATCATTTTAGATGCAGTGTGAGGAGGGATTTGTCATTTAGGAGGTTTGGGGGATTTCTTGTAAAACGTTCAGTGTTCTGTTACCTAAAGTGATTAAACAAACCTATCTGTGAATTGACAACAATCCTGAGACATAACAGTTAATACATCAGCCAGTAGAATAATGTCCATTCTCATAGTCACTAAGGGCGTATTCAGACCTGCACTGTTTGGTCCACTTTAAACGGACCAGGGTTCATTACGAACGCTGGTCCGGACCTTTTATGCAGGTGTGAATACACACAAACGAATCCTGGTGCGGATCAGAGAACCGGGCCGAGACCCACTTTTTTTAGGTGGTCTCGTTCCGCTTCCAAACGGACTCTGGTGCGGTTCGCTTCAGGTGTGAATACAAACCAGTGTCGATCCGAACCAACTCCAGGATACGTGTGCCTTTCTGGACTTAACAAGCCACCGTAGCAAGGTAGGTTCATACCTGATCCTTCGTCTTCTGTTTAGCCACGGTGCTGCGAGCATGTTGTGGGTCAGGCCACGCAGAGCACATCGTCTCCTTCGGGTTACTGCAGGTATTCCCCGACGCCTTTCCAAAATTTAAAACAGAGCTTCGCGAAACCTGCGTTGAATGAGCTGCTCTTGACACTCAATGTGATTTTGCAGCTCCAATAACAGCAGAAATATGCAGAGCAGTGTAGGGCTTCCATGTTTTCCTCCATTTCCGGGTCTGAATACACCCCAAGTAGTAAATGTAAAACCTGTTTGGAATAAAGAATAAGTGTTCTCCCTAAACTGTCCAAGCTTTTCTTTTTTCTTAATTGATATGAACAGAAATCACACTTAAGGACAATTTATGTGCCCCAGTTGTGAATCTGCTGCACTTTTAAACCCGTATTTTAGCAAAGACTTAAATTTAGGGGAATTCTGTTCTTTTGGAATCTGAGAGCTTGTAACAAGAGGAGTTGGAGGGGCAGCAAGGCTGTGCATGACATACAACTATTAAATAAACATCTGATATCTCTGGGCCTTTTTCCACCGAGCTGGTTCCAGTGCTAGTTTGGTACCAGACCCTGACTTGGCACCGTTTTTTTTTTTGTTTTTCCACCACCAAAGCACCCGTTGCTTCTGGTCCCAAACTGGTGCTTAACCAAGCATTTTCAGTCGAATACAATGGACGTAACCATGAACATGTTATGTAGACCTCTTTGCAAATCCAGCAAAGTGGGGAAGGACAACAGCAGTATTTGTTAAAGCACCATGAACTCCTCGATTGTTAAAATCTCCCTCTCTGTTCGCGTGCTTCCTGTTTTTTTTCCCATGTGGTTGCGTTGCACTGATGGCACTGGAAAAGCAAACGACTGAGCACTGGCTCTGGCACCAGCACCGAACTAGTAGCGCCGGTTCTTTTTTGATGGATTGGCCAGTCAATATGTGGAATTTCAACTCCGAGGAATGGTGGCATTTTCTGTCATGTTTTCTTTCCTTTAACTCAAAGAAGAGTTGGTGCTCAGAAGGCACAACAATCGGTGCTTTGTTATCATCGCCTTTATATTATGAGTGTTAGGAATCTGCTTCCATAAATACATCTGAAACTATCTCTCCTGAGGTGATGTACGTTCATCAAACATGACTAAAATAGCTGTAAAGCAAGAAGTTGAACCTACTTTGGGGAAACCCCCCCCCAGAAAAATCAAGCTCAAAGACAATGAGTTGCTAAATCTATGCCGGTGTTAATTTTGCTCATACGTTGATTGTATAAAGCAGATTTATCTCGACTTTCACCTTCAGCTCTAGCAGCCCCAGGGCAGTAGCAGTACCTGGCATGTCAGGTTCATGTAAAATACTGTGTTGCAGATTTTACACATGCACTAGACCTTTATCGAACCTTGTGATGGAAAAATAAGACTTGAGTTATGCGTGGTCGGGCTGAGCCCCAGCACAGCTTTACATCTAACAGCGCCCCTGACCCTGTCTTAAAGGAACTTCTTTGTGCTGTAATTGGATTCATACGACACATGGTTACCATCTGATGGGATCTTTTCAAAGCAGCTTACACCGTAAATTATATTCTGGAAGAGAAGGGTAAAAGCATTTATGTCCCGACACTGTGGTGAAAAACATAGAGTTTTGGATTACAGGAACTCGCTGCACCGCGTGAAACCCATCAGACCCAAATGCTTGTTGCAAACTGCTTCACAAACATGCATAGCTCAGTTCTTTTATAGAACAAAATTAAATATGGCAAGAAGACCATCCAGTCCTAGAGGTACACTTCAAATGGATTGTTTGCAGTCTAGCCAGTTTAAATAAAGGTACACCTGTTTGTATGTTATCTTCAAAACTAATTCCATAGGTTACCAGCTTGGAGGGGTTTTGCTGTGAATCTTGAAGAGGCGGCACAGATTGTAAAGGCAGGATATGTTTCTGTGTTGCTCCAGTAGGCTTTCTGATCTTCAGGTGTGGTTTTGGTGCGGGGGTAGATGGTTTAGAGTTGGAAGACCAGCTGAGAGCTCCTGTGGATAACGGTAAGTATCCCAGGGAAGTAGGAAGTGGCAACGGATCTAGAATCTAGGTACAGGGCAGGTAGGCATAAAGTAATTTGACCAAACTTAGCCTGTAAGCAAAGAGGCGGTATTATGCTACCTATTGAGAATTTTCCAAGTACTGTTGTAATCTAACATTGATGAGAAGATCAACTGCAGGTGAAAAAAACAGGTCCTAGAACAGCAGGCAGCAGCAGAGGAAGCACTGCAGACAGCCACCCAGAGATTTTGCCATTAACTCTTAACATCTTCATGCCTATAAGGAAAAGTGCTTTAGCATACTTGTTATTAGATTTAAATGTGTCTGTTTTCAGTCCTGGGACATCAAATGCTTTAGTTTTCCAAAGCCGATACATTTCCTAGGCCTCTTTTCCCACATTTCAGGCAAACTGAAAATGAAATTAAGTCATCATGGAGACCTGTTTTTGTGGTATGCATGAGCACTGTCTTTTAATTATTTTTTCCTTTTCTTTTTACGACAGCTGGAGAGTGTTTTGAGTTCATGCGAGAGGATTGTCTTTTCACTTTTGTTCTTTCTTGCCGTTTATTGTTTACATGCAGAAAACAAATGTCTTTGGTTATGGCATCAAAACGTCTTGGTTAGAATAAAACAAAGCCTGGTCTGGCCTTAAAAATGGGCACATTTGCAATCTATTAAGAAGCCATATCTGGGTTATTAAAGTAGCCTACCAAGTTTCTGAAAAAAAATTTGAATAACTATATATGATGTTATCTGAGTAATAGGAGATTTTAGGCCTTATTTGAAAGTATTTTCAACAGTGTTGCCACTTAGGTTAGGGGTACCCCAAGGCTGTATCTCAGGCCCATTTTTGACTAGTTATTTATCCTCTTGCTCAAGTGGGTTTATTCATTAATTTTTGTACATCTAAAGTAGATTATTCATTTATCAAATCAATTTTTTTCACTTTGAGGCTTTTTTGACACTGCCACATACACATTGAGAGAAATGGCTACCAATAAGGCAAGGCAAGTTTTTATATATTACAGTTGCCAATCCCCAGTGCTTTACACAAAATCAAAACAGAAGCGTTAAAATGTTAACACTACTTTGAAAAACCTTGAAAACACAGTGTACCACATCAGCACAGGAGTTCCACAAGGATCCACATATGCACTAATCTTATTGATCTCTATATTATTCATCTATGTAATCTGACAAAATATTTATTCTGATGTTAAAATGCTATTTTATTTTGATGACGATGCAATAAACACACATCCCAAAAGAAGGCAACAGGCTGCTATTTGCAGCTTTGTGCCGTTGTGTTTATGACATTCTTTAGAGCAGAAAATAGAATCTTTTCCTGTCCCACTGAGGGAAAATTCAGCTGTAACAGAAGCAAAGTGAGAGGCAAACAAAGCATAGAGAATATTAAATGCAAGTACCTTAGTGTAGTCTTCAACACCACGCTCACACTTTTTAAACATGTTTAAAGCATAATATTACGTTTAACCTGCAAATTTCTGCCACTGATATTCTGTCACCCAACAAACAACCTGGTCACAAACCACAGCAAGCATATTAAAATTAAAGTCTCTCATCAGAAAAGACCCTCATAGCTTTGGATAGGAAGCTTTTCTATTCCCATTGTTGCAGCATTACTGGTAAATATGATACTTTACAAGCTAGGTTCCACCATTAAATGTTTTTATTAACAGAAAAGACAACACTATACAAACCAGAATAGACTGAATCACAAAATTTAGTCAGATGGTTGTATCTGCAATAGAAACACACTATTTGAAAAATTACATCTTGTCATGTTTGGTATATAAAAAAAAGGACCCAAAGGCAGTTAAAAAAAACAAAAAACTTAAATGATTTAATTGAAAACAAAAAGGAGAATAAACTTACAGCACTGGGAGAACCAAAAATGCAGAGATGAGGAGGAAACAGGAACTGGGCAGGAAACAGGAACCAGACAGGGAAAGAATGACAACGGACCAGCGAGTAGTGACTGAATGAGAGAAGAATTTATACTGGGGAGGAAATGAGGAAGTGAGAGGAGACCAATGACCAATTAGGGAAATCAGATGCAGGTGAGAGGGAGAGAGCAGGCGGAAATAATCAGCTGGGAAGAGAGGTAGAATGGTAGGGAGACAGAAAACTCTAAAGAAACTAGAAACTAAAGATAAAATGTCTGGAAGGGAATCTAACTGGAAAACAGAAGGAAGCAATAAATAGTAAACTATCTAGAGGGAATAAACTAAGGAAACAAATGAGGATACAAACAATGGGCGACGAAGGAGCAGGAACCTTGTGGCGTGGTGGGCGATGAATGGAGCAGGAACCTTGTGGCGTGGTAGGCGATGAATGGAGCAGGAACCTTGTGGCGTGGTGGCCGGCTGCGGAGCAGAACCTTGTGGCGTGGTGGCCGGCTGCGGAGCAGAACCTTGTGGCGTGGTGGCCGGCTGCGGAGCAGAACCTTGTGGTGTGGGAAATGACGTCGACTAAGGGGACCTTGGTAGGACGCTGGGAACCCTCGAGAGGATGGAGTGGAGAACTCTCGGGGAGGAGTAGAGGACCCACGACGTGGCGTAGAGGACCGACGACGAGGCGTAGAGGACAAACGGCGAGGCGCTGAAGACCCACGGCGAGGCGCTGACCCCGAGGTTACGTCCCTCTGGAGACCCTTGGCAGAGTCAGGAGCTAGAGGTGTGTCCTCCGGAACACCCCCTGCAGAATCAGAAGCCAGAGGCGTGTCTTCTGGAACACCCCCTGCGGAGTCAGAAGCCAGAGGCGTGTTCTCCAGAACACCCTCTGGAGAGACAGGAACAAGAGGCGTGTCCTCCGGAACACCCCCTGCATAATCAGGGACCAGAGGTGTGTCCACAAAGACACCCTCGGCAGAGTCAGGAACCAGAGGCGTGTTCTCTGGAACACCCCCTGCCGAGTCAGGGACCAGAGGCGTGTCCTCTGGAACACCCCTTGCGGAGTCGGAAGCCAGAGGCGTGTTCTCCAGAACACCCCCTGCGCAATCAGGAACCAGAGGCGTGTTCTCTGGAACACCCCCTGCCGAGTCAGGGACCAGAGGCGTGTCCTCTGGAACACCCCTTGCGGAGTCGGAAGCCAGAGGCGTGTTCTCCAGAACACCCCCTGCGCAATCAGGAACCAGAGGCGTGTTCTCTGGAACACCCCCTGCCGAGTCAGGGACCAGAGGCGTGTCCTCTGGAACACCCCTTGCGCAATCAGGAACCAGAGGCGTGTTCTCTGGAACACCCCCTGTGGAGACAGGGACCAGAGGTGTGTCCACAAAGACACCCTCGGCAGAGTCAGGAACCAGGGGCGTGTTAACCCGGACACCCCCTGTGGAAACAGGAGTCAGAGGCGTGTCCTCCGGAACACCTTCTGCGGAGACAGGAACCAGGGACATGTTAACCCGGACACCCCCTGTGGAAGCAGGAGTGGGCTGGAACCCACTGGAGGAGTTAACGGATTGCTGCGGCTGGCACCCGCAGGGAACGACTGCTGGCTGGGATGACTGTGGCTGCTGGGAAACTGGTGGACACTCAGTAAAGCAAAAATAGTCAGTTCTATCCCTCCAAAAAAACTCAAAAAGTTCATCCTCTTTGACCTGCGGTGGACTAGATACTAGAGTCGTTGGTGGTGGTGAGGCTTCCATGGTAGAAAACAGATTTCTTTTTATTGCAGCGATGGTTACGGCGTGGCTTGATGGGTGGGGAAGGTTCTGAAACCGTGGATGGAGATGAGCCATCACCAGAATTGTACTGTGAGTCAAAAAGGTAATGAGGGATATGGATAACTGAGGGAACGAAAGAAGTTGAGGTGGACGGTGGTTGATCTTGGACAGATCAGAGGTGGCTTGGTGTCGGTGGAACTCTGCTTCATCAAGCATTTCCTCCAAACCAAGTCTCTTTAAATGGGAGCTCACCTTTAACAAATGGGAAATGCTCTGTTCAGCCACCTGCAGTCTGGTCCTGGGATCGGGTGTGCCAGCCATGGTGTCATCAAAAAGTTTGACAGTAATATGTAGTCTGTTCCAGTCTTTATCAGTGAGGTCAGCTGCTGGGTCCTGCAACGGGCGCTGGCCCGTTCTGTCATGTTTGGTATATAAAAAGGACCCAAAGGCAGCAAAAATAAAACTTTAATGATTTAATTGAAACCAAAAAGCAAGGAGAATACACTTACAGCACTGGGAGAACCAAAAATGCAGAGATAAGGAGGAAACAGGAAATGAGGAGGAAACAGAAACTCGGCAGGAACCAGGAACTGGGCAGGAAACAGGAACCAGACAGGGAAAGAATGACAACGGACCAGCGAGTAGTGACTGAATGAGAGAAGGATTTATACTGGGGAGGAAATGAGGAAGTGAGAGGAGACCAACGACCAATTAGGGAAATCAGATGCAGGTGAGAGGGAGAGAGCAGGCGGAAATAATCAGCTGGGAAGAGAGGTAGAATGGTAGGGAGACAGAAAACTCTAAAGAAACCAGTCTGGAAGGGAATCTAATTGGAAAACAGAAGGAAGAAATAAATAGTAAACTATCTAGAGGGAATAAACTAAGGAAACAAATGAGGATACAAACAAAAAAGGTGAAAACATCTAAGAGCAAGAAGATACAGAAACAAGGAAGTGCCAGAATAAACCAATAAAGACAAGGGATGACCTAACATGTTTAAACTAGATAAGGAAAAGAACTAAGTTAAACACAAACAGGAGGGACAAAACAAGAGAGCAGCTTGGGGTACAGAGGGGAAGGAAATGCAGTCGGAGGAAAACAAACAAAATCCACAGAACCTGACACATCTGCATGGAAGGGATTGTGGCCGCTACACAACCTATGAAAACTCAACTGAACAGTGGTTCAAGACATGCATAAAAATCGGTTTTCTTCTTACCCTGGATAATAGACTCACCTTTGTGTGAGTTAAATATATCTGTGTGTGTTATGTTTACATCACCTGTCTTAGGACTGCAGATAAAATATTGTGATAATTTGGCAGTTAAAATATCTGCTTGTTTCATGCCAATTTTATAAAATATATAATTAACAGCAAGTGTTAAATTCGATTTACCATTAAAATGTTAGTGATCATAATCCTTGCATTCTTAAATATGTCAATAATTTCTGCCTGAGCGGTTCACCGTGAAATCCTGCAGCTGCCTGTGAACAATTTGGCGGAGGAATAAAATCTGCCCGCTGCCGATCTCCTGCTGCTGAAATGATCACATCGACTTAGTTTCTTTCGACCTCAGAACAGCAGGCGAGCATCTTTGTTCCTCTCCGGCTCTGCTCGTGTAACCTATATGTGGAGAATCTTGCGTGATGCTCCGTTATTTCCCACTGAGATGATGGGCTCGAGCTTGTCTGGTTTGACAGTAGAGGAATCCGGGCAGGGAGACTCAATGGGAGCTCTGGTCAAATTAAAGTTAAATCATGGTTTATTTAAAAATCGACTCAGTTTATTTCTCTTACTGTTTCACAGTTTAAATGTATTCATTTTAGGCCATTTTCTACTTTTTTGTACAGTACGTGCAAAATGGCATATTTTATTGTATGTGGATGCTTTAGTTTATATCTCTTTAAATAAATCAGACTTATATCAAGCTTCTAGTTAAAGCCGGATTTTGTCACTTGAAAAAAACCTAACAGTTCTTTTCTCTTTGGAGCCAACACATTTCCTGCTTTTATTACTTGCAGACTGAACTACTGTAAAACGCTTCTTTCTGCGCTCCCTAATAAAGTTGTAACGCTACAATTTCTCTAAAATTCGGCCGTGTGATTGCTAACAAACACCAGAAAGAGAGGAGCATATCACACCGATTTTAAAGTCTCTACAGCGGCTCCTTATTGCCTTGAGGATTGTTTGATTTTAGTGTATTTATGAAGCGCATCTAATCCAACAGAACTGTTTCTATCTCATGGACCCTTCAGAAACCTCTGGAGGGTCTAATAAAATGGGTTATCAGCAATCCCTGAAATGCTAACCGTCAGGAAGTAATAACTGTCTTTCAAGAAGGGGTTTGTATACTTGTTTGGGGTGCAAATACTATTATTATATGTCAGGAGGCCAAGACAGAGTAACAGTGTGTCTGGAAGCATATCTGACACTAAAGGTCAGTCTGATAAAGCCTGTGAAGAACAGTTTAACACACACACAGATTATAGGTAAATTGCTGCCATGCGAAAAGTCGAATGAAAATACAACAAAGAAATAAAAAATTAAAAAAACATCATAAAAGCTCAGGAATATACATAACATCTAATAGAGCCTAATGTAATGTTTACATGATAATGCTGATGTTTGTAGATGTTAGGAGAATAAGTTTAATGAGAAGGATCAAATCTCTGCAAATAAATTCCTGCAGATGCATTTCTGAACAAAATTATGACCACAGGGCTCGATACAAAAAAACAAAAAAACTGGTTATAGGCAGGTCAGCAAAATAGAAACTGTTAGAGAGCAATAAATAAAGGCAAATATTGTACTGAAGAAGTATATTTAGAATATTGCACAATTTATGAAGAGGTAGAGGGTATTTTTCTGTTCAAAAATAGAAAGATAAGCCGTATAAAAATAGCAAATTATACGGGTGTAAACTGTAAAAATAATTAAATAAACTGTAAAAGTAGCCAAATAAACGGTGTAGAAATAGCAGAAAACAGCATAACATACTCCATCATTGGTGGAAACATACAGGAATATGCACATAAATATCTGTGGATTGAGGCACATATTTCCTATGGAGTGTTTCCTGTTTAACAGTCGGATGTAGGCAGGGTAAAGTCAGACTGTCCTGCACTGTGCTGCAGTATCTTCTGCTTGAGGGCCGGAGAGAAAACAGCCTGCGGCCTGGATGCGTTCTGTCATCTGTGACCCCGTTTACCCTTGAAAGGCCAGGTCTTCCAGCGATGGCACAAAGAACCCGACGATCAGGAAACACAAATGTGCTTTTTTTGGCAATGGAGGGTCCAAGTCAAGTTGCCAAGTCAAGCTGATGTGGATGACACTTTTTTTTCTGAATTCAAAAGACCAGTTCTTTGTGTTTTTCCACATTTAGAATGAGGTTGTTGTTGTTGTTGCACCAGTTCACAAAAAGATTCACCTCCTCCCTGCAGTCCTCGTCATCAAATAGTAACATCTAAACATGAGGCAGAGATGTTCATGGCTTTAGATCAGGCTGAACGCAAACACACATCCCTGCAGTAGTCTGCTCAAAGAGAGATACTGTCCAAGTGTGACTCACCTTTTCCAAGTCTTTCCCCCTCCCTGTAACTCTACATTTAGACCGAAAAATGATTTGTTTATCAAGTTTACAAAACTGCTGACAGAATAACAGCCAAAGGATAATGATTCCCAGGACAGACGTTTAATATTTAATGTTTCTCCTTATTAAATTACTTCCATTAAAGCTATTTTAGTTTCTGTTTTTGCAATGCATTTGTGTGAAGGAATAATCTCGATACTTGTTTTCACTTTCTGAATACAGCAGTTTGGAAGCAGCTGATTAACTATATTAATTAAAACATTTGACAGAGAAGCAGCTTTATTAGCTAACCTATCACTGCTTTCTGTTTTGTTTCTTTGGTTTCTGTGGAGTTTGGGGAGTTTGGGGAAAAAAAGTCTGAAAGGCCCGACTTTAATTCCGTGATCTCGTACCTTTTTAAGAGTGTCATGCATTTTAAAGAAAGATAAAGGAAGCACGGCTTAAGTTTTACATCCATGACCATATCTTCGGGGAAGAAAAAGCCTTAAAGATTATATGTAATGGAATTTAAGCCCAGATTGGAGTTTATTTCTGCATCAGCTGGTGGGCTCTAACTCTTTAGAGACCATTATAATAAACTGGGCATCTATTATTCTCAACCACTTTACTTTGGCCTTTTATGTTTGTACATTAGGGCAGAAAACAAGCTGCTGACTCTTCTCTTCTCCAACGAGTATCTGTTTCAAATGTTCGTGCAATTAAACTATAAAGTCCACTAAATCTCAAGAGAAAGAAAAAACTGAATCAAAGCTGGTTTTCAACTTCTTTTTATCTTAAATTATGTAAAAAGGGACTGACAACCTGTCCAGGCTGTACCCCCAATGGATGGATTGATGGATTATCGAAAAATAGTATGTTTGTGTTTTTATTATTTGTTCTTTAAAGGGGTCCACTGTATCCTAACATCTGAGCTCTGTTCAATCCACCATTTGAAGATGGAAGGAGCATAGAGCGACTAAAAACCTAACAAGACTTGGCCGTCCAGCTAAACTGACTGAAATAAAAACAAATGTGCATATGACTTTTTTTTATTTTATTTTTTTTACTTTGATCATGATTAAACAAAGAACATTTTATCCTGAATTCCTTCTTTTCATTTCCTTACAATAATTTGATTTTATTATCTTCTATAACATAAAAAAGTTGACAGTTTAAAACTGACTGGAGATTTGTTTGGATTAAAAAAATTAAGAATTAGTACAATCAGAAATAGCCGGAGTAGAAAATATTACCATATGAAAACAGTCAGTGATAATGTTCGTAAATGTTTAAATACTTAGCTCATATTTGAGAATAAAACATGCTTAAAAAATCACTTTAGAGTTGTTTTGATATTTCGAAAGTCTATTCTCCCAGCTGTGCTTAAATGCAGCATGGGCAGCTGTTGGGAATACCCCTTCTCATCAACGGGGATTCCTCTGACTTGCATTTTATCCAAAATAAGGATTTTGGGCTGATTGGATGCTACTGCTTCACTAGTATCAGTGATGTTTACATTCAGCTTGACATTGTTTCAGGTGAGTCATTCAGTTCAGTGCAGAGCGCGTTTATGGACCTTTTTGCTGTTGAAAGATGCGTTCGCTGACAAAGTTCTGGGTCGGTCCATCTTTCTTTCTCTACTTTAGCTGCATGACAAACCATTAATGTTCCCGAATAGCTGGGAGCCCTTTCTGTTTTGGTGTCACTTTTTAAAGTTGCGCTGCTGGAAACGTTCTGCGCTCTGAGTTCTGCACATTAACATTCTGCCTGTGTTCAGGTAGAAAACAGCTGGATTCGTTTGTTACCGAACCGACAGCACCGTACTATCTATCTATCTATCTATCTATCTATCTATCTATCTATCTATCTATCTATCTATCTATCTATCTATCTATCTATCTATCTATCTATCTATCTATCTATCTATCTATCTATCTCCACTCAAAGGTCACAGAGGTCAAAGTTTCCTATGTTTACAGAAGCACCTAAAAATGAAACCCTTCTTTTCCGTGTGTTCAAACATCTGTAACTCAGTTCCAGAAACATCAGGCAAAGAGAGATGCCCACTCCTTGATGGTGAGTTTCGGGGGGGGGGGGGGCATGAGCCATGATAGAGGTTTATCTTTCAAAGGAGCCCACAATGAAGCTTTTACTCCATATGGTTCTTGAAGACCTGCCAATTCACTTTGGGTGTGCCACGTTTGGACATTTTAGTGTAATTTCACCCATAATTGCAAGGAATCCTTTAAAGTCTTATAAAAAGAGGGTCAGTTTGAGTCTTATTCACCTAAGTTTACTTCCTGAAGTCAGTGGCGAGGCAAAGCGGAGGTGCTCCAGCTACATATGTTGGCTTTTATCACTCCTGCATGCCTCTCGTATCCACAGAAAACGACCTTAGTGTTCAAACCTCTTTTACAGCACCTGAAATGAAGAATCAGAGAATTGGAACCAGATAGACTGTACAGTACTCCAAGGTGCTTTTCTGACTTTAAAGATACAACAAGAACAAAAATAACAGGAGAACGTTTGATTTTAAGTACTTCAAATAAACTCTGACAGCATCTACAGTATCCTTGATCTATAAAAACCACTTTGAATGCTGAAAGCTGCTCTTTCTTTGAGCCTGCATGCATGAACCAAGGATATTTTTCTGATTTAATCATCTTTTTTGGGGGGGGAAATGGTCAAAAGTTGAGGTGTCAAACATACGATGTACAGATAACGTCTGTGTTGCCATGGTGTGCCACTAAACAGACTGCAACTCTCCCACACACGCATGCACGCCCCCCAGCATCTGGTGCACATTTACCCCGTGGTCAAGGCCGCGTGGAGCCCCACAGCTGCTGCTGCAGCTTTCCCCATCTTTTCATCCTTTTCCAGCCTCCTTCTCTATGAAGTAGAAATGTCACGTTCACCAACGAATTGAGTCTTTTGAACGGCTCTTCACTGTGAACGATGAGACCCGAGTCCTTTCGTTTTATTAACTAGGAGAGGGGGTCGTCGAGGAGGAGGGTGTACTCGTTTCCCTTCACGGCGAAACAAAACAAGCCATGGAGAGACGATGGAGTGGGAGTGGGGCAGTAACCCCTCCTCACCAGAGAGAGGCAGCAATGCACCATGTGGCCTGCAGTCTGCCTGAAATTTAACAGAAGAAGAAGACTGCCGCTTTTATGTTTTTTAGCAATGTTTTCAAAGAGCAATGGTTTAGTTATAAAATTAACACTGATGCTAAAGGTGTTTAATTGGTGACTCATGCAGTGTAGGAGGATGTGGCAGCAGCCAGCGAGAGAGTAATGAGGCGGAGAGGAGGAGTCGGCAATTAAACACCTTTAAAATAAAATCCTTCGCTCATATCAGTGATAATTTAATGATTAAAACATTCTTATTTCAAAATATTGCACACAAAAAAATCATTAAAGAGACAGTCTTTTGAATGGCTCTTTGAGGTGAACGGCTCCCTTTACAAAGAGCCATGAAGCAATGGGACACTCTCTCTCTAATGGATAGTTTTATCAAGAGATTCTGCAACAACCGGCCCTTTTTAGGACTTTCAAGATCTGGATTTGGCCCCGAAAACGAAAGGAGTTTAACCCCCCCTGGTTTACAAGATGTCAAAGTGCAAGTTAAGCTTCACAGACGAACAGAGCTGCCAAAGCTGGGATATGTGTGACAAAAGTGGCAAAGATCCAGTAGGTCCTCCTGACACAAAAAAAACCCCATAATAATGCTGTGCAAAATGAGAGTTCATCTATAAATTGACTGAGGAGGATGTAGAGGAAAACTAAAGACTGGAGGAGGCACTTTTCACTGTATTTTTGAGACTGCTGTTTTTAGTATTACATTGAAAAGAAAATACTTGTTTTCTCATATTGTTTCAGACTTTTGTTTAACTTTTGTCCAGTATGAGTTAAAAAGTGAACTATTCTTGTTACTGGTAAATTTTCTAATTCGGAAGAGTAATTGTTTCCATTATAAATTAATTTCCAGAGATTTGAAAGTCATTTTTGTACTTGTGAAAGCCCATCTGAAGCTCATTAATTCTAACCACCTGGAGATGTCACACTTTGAATATGTTAAAATCAAAAGTCTTGGCATGGTGCTGAAAGGATTTCAGGACTGGGACAAGTGTCCTCCTCTTTGGAAGTCAAAATATGGTCACCCCGGCTTCAGACCTCAATACTAACAGACTTTGAACCACAGTGGAGAAGATAAGACATGCCTTCATCCTCTGCTGGTCTGTGCTTACCGACCTATCCGAGTTGGGAACATCACAGGAGCCTATGTAGAGATCATAAAGAATGTTTTTGAAGATACTTATTGAAGTAATTTCCTCTGCAGTATGTTGTGGATAAATATTTGTCACGATCCTTAGGTGTTTGTGTTTTGAGTTTTGGTTATTTAATTTCCTTTTTCAGTTTACCTTATCATTTTAGTGCCAGGATCTTGAGGTGTTTGTATGTTGTTTTTCCTTCCACTACGTTTTCTCCTCATTTCTTGTTTTACCCTCAGGTGTTTGTACTTTGAGTTTCTCGTGTTATTACTCATTTGTCTATTTAGGTCTTACTGTATCTCAGTTAGCCTTTTTTATATGAGTCAGGTTCTGTAGTCACTTCTACTTTTATTTTATTATGTTGCTCTTATATTAGTTAGTTCTTCATCTCATCTGTTAGCTCTCCTTTATTTTCTCATTAGGATTGCTGTTTTCTGATCTAAGTTTTTTCTAAAGTTTACTAGTGTTTCTTTCTGTTCTGTTTCACTCGTCTCTGTCTTGTTATTCATTAGTGCTTTTCAGTTTATCTTGGAGCTAGTTCTTACTTTTCTCAGTTCGAATTATTTGCTGTTCTCTTCAGTTTATTGCCTTTGTTTTCTTTCTGCTTCCTCCTTGCCATTCTGCCTGCCCAGCTGCATTTCATTCTCAATCTCTCTGCTCTTACTCCCACCTGCATCTGCTTTCACTAATTAGTCAGGTCATTTTCCTCACTCCCTCCTCAGTATTTAAGCAGTTCTTTTACAGTCACAACTTGTTGGAATCTCTGTCTTTTTCCCCAGTTATGTCCCATGCCTTGCTGTGGAGTTTTATTTTACCAAATTCATTAAATTCTGCACTTCAAGAGTATCCGCGTTTGGTCCTAACTACACCGCATCATGACAAAATAACCTTGTGCTACTTTAACTGGATCCTTTTTTTTTAATGCTTTGTACTTTATGGCATATTTTAATGAGAGAGGCCATCTTAATCATGCTCCAAAGTGTATGTCAGGTTGTGCCATGTTTCCAGCTTTGAGCAAATTGGTGATGAGAGGCTCAATCAATAACTCTGAACAGAGGCGGTACAATTTAAACAAAGACATCAACTCAACATTTCTATATTTTCCTGTGTAAACCTGGTCTCTGCAGTTTAAATTACATCAAGTTTTATAGTATTCTTCAATTCAGGAAGATTAATCCATAATTAATACATAAACTGTTTTCACACCTATGTCAAAATTTTTGAAGAATTACATCAATTATTTCCTGTTTTATCCTGTAAAACTCAACTGAAAAGGGTGGGACATTCAAAACCTATTCTAATACTTTGTGGAAAAATCTTTTGGTTTATTTTTTAATGAATCAGATTAACCCCAAGTAAAGTTTAGATGTTAAAAGGATTTTTCTGCAATTTGCACTAACATCAAAGCAGGTTTTTCTACAATTCTGATGAAAAGGCACGACAGAAACTAATCAGAGAAGCTGCATGAAGCTTACAGAAACACTGAGGGAGCTATGGGAATGTCCAAAAAGCACGCATTGTGTTATGCGTGTGATAATCTCTCCATAAGTGAAAGAAGAAGGATTGCAGGATAGAAGCCTTTCCTTCTGCAGAAAACATCCAGGTCTGGATGGACTGATGAATCCAAACTTTGACATTTGGAGCAAAATTCTAAGATGTATTTTTGCGAATGCTGCAGATCACAAAGATCAAACCATGCCCATAATGGAGCACGATGGTGGCAGCATCATGATCTGGAGTAGCTCTTCTTCGGATGGAACAGTTCACGTTTTTGTGGATGTAAAATAAATCATAACTACTGTTGGCATGCTCATATTAGCCTAGGCAAGGGAATTTTCATTTGTGTAGCACACTTTCAACAAGGTAATTCAAGGTGATTTACATGATTAAGGGGTAAAATAAAAATAGCAGTAAAACCCATTGACATAAACACTCAAATTATTTAAATTATTTAGAATCACCAATGGAACGAAACCGGAGTACCTGCAGAAGACACAGGGAAACACAGAAAACTCAGATTCCACCTGGGATTTGAATCCAGTACCTCACTGCGGTGAACGAAAAGCTGCACATATACAGGAATATCGTTATCCTCCATAAAATAACATCAAAGAACACCCAAGGTAAAACCCAAAGGTGGACATACTGTACCTCAAACCTGCACCACAGCTCTATATCTGATCAAAGATAAACACGGTCCCACAGCCGTGGAAACAAACTCTGCCTGACCTTCTGTGTGAATTCCTCTGCACTAGCTGGTTTCATTTATCTCTCCAGTGTGGGGAGAAATGGTTATGATCATAGCAAGGTCTGTTTCCTCTTTTTAGCATATATGTCAGTCACATTAAAGAAGCTCAACACATAAAGCAAGAAAGACCCCTGAGCTTTGAACATATTTATGTTTTATTTTACAGAACTTTTCAGATGGAGATACATACAGGTTAATCTTTACCACAGACATCTGTACTTAATGTCATTACATCATGTTTTTAGACCCTTTAAACCCTCTCAAGGGTCAAATCAACTTAAAACTTGGATGAGACTCGGATCAAGTCTAAAGAAGGCATGGCTGTGAAATGCAAGAGACGGAATGCTTCGTCTCGACTGGGGGCGGCGGGGGGTTGGGTCAGTCTCCGCCTTATAATTGGTGCTTCATCTGCTGCAAGGTCTCAAAATCCAGTCTGATGTCCCGCAGCGTTTAGGTATGTGTCTGCTTTCACTCACCTGGAACAAATAATTCGATCAGAAAACGTTGTAGAACTTGATTGCGCATGCTGAGGATGTATTTGAACTATTTGACTGAGTAGTTTGAAGGTTGCAGGACAATGACCCCTACAGGAACAAGTCCAGTCTGTTGCTGTAAAGAAGGAGGTGGACCAGAAGGCAAAAGTGTTGATTTATTACATCTACATTCCCACGCCTACTTGTAGTCTAGGGTAGGCACCTTTAGATTTTATTTGATACCAGCACTTTATCCATACCGGTACCTGAACGATACTTTTTTTCAGGCCTTATATTTTTAGCCCTAATTTTAAGAGAAAAGTACTTAAATGTGTTTTTTGTTTATTAAACTAAGTAAAACCACAGCAAACCTTCAGTGCAAACCGTGAACTTTAATTTGAAAACATTTTTCTTTTTAGAGCAAGAATGAGACAAAATGTTAATGTCTGTATGAAAAATAAAAAGGTCTAGCGGTTAAAACACTGACAAAAATAAACGTAAGTCCGACACGAATGTTTAATGCCAAACTTGTTACCATCTATTTGCACTAGTTTATATCCAGCTGGTGCCTTTTATGCATGAAATACGCAAAAAAGTTGCATATTTATATATATAAAAAAAAATAAAAATAAAAAAGTTGCATATTTAAAGCTAGAGACGTAAGATAGCAAACTGATAGGTTCATACAGCCGACAGAAACATAAACGAATCAGAAAAGCTTTCAATTTCGGTTATTTCTTTTTTGGAACTAGAACTTGAACTGGACCATGTTAAACTTCTATAGTTAAAGTTCTATAGCTAACAGGACTAGTTTCAACTGTTTCACAAGGTCAAATTTTGTTACTTTTTTATTAAGTTGCCTTGAAAAAGAACAGTTAAATAGTTACATTTTGAATGTAACTGGTTTTGTTTGTTATTCAGAGTATTACTTTTTGTTTCAGTTTGAACGAATGTCTTTTATTGTCTTCAATATTTATTCAAATGTATATATTTATTTCATTTAGCATGTTTTCATTGTTCAATACAGTTTTTTCGATTCAATTTGACCTCTAGGTAGGATTGACCTTTTATTGCAAAACAAAAGTAAACACTATGAAGATAAAGTGCAAACTATTATCTGTTCTTTGTGCAAGAAATATTAAACATCTGCTCTAAATAACCTGAAATAAAAACTGTTTAGATGCAGTGGAGGAGGATTCGGACCTACTGTTCTTTTCTTTGCAGTCGAAGTCCATCCTTCGTTTCGCAAATTGTTGTCATAAATGACGAGGTGCTTTATTAAATTGCTGGTATTTCCATATTTAGCAACACACATCACAGATTACATTTTGCTCTGTTGCCGTATACTTTCACAAAATGCAGCCAAACCTTTCATGTTTTTGCCATTTTCTTTGTCAGGGAACACGTGTTATGCTAGCCAAGAAAGTGGAGAAGTGTTGTTGCAAACAAGAGCAGCATCCCCCAATCACTTGACACACAGTAGCAGAAGGAACGGAGCTGTGCGGCTCATTAACAGCAACATTTTAATGGGAAAGTATTGAAATTTGGGGGCAGGGGGGTCTGTATCGGTACCTATTGAATGTTTTCAGTAGATACTAAAGAGGTACCAAGTTTCAACCCTACTTGCAATCCATGAGATGTAGACCATAATGAAATCCCAGACATAAGCAGCATTTAAGAGATTACTCTGTGGAGTACAGACTTCCTCTCAAGTTCTCATTACCTGAAATTTACAGACCCGTCTTTCTTTTCAGGACCAGCTATCCATCCTGGCTTTTAAGGACCTCCAGGCTTTGCTCCATGAATTTTCTTGGTGTAGAAACAAGGTACAGGTATATGAGCAAATATGAGCAAACCTGATCATAATCTGATTTTTTCCTACAATCTCCGTCAAGACTAAAAGCTTAATGCAAGGTGGTATTTACTTGATTTGTTATGATCAGAGGTGGGTAGAGTACACAAAAAATTGTACTCAAGTAAGAGTAGCAATACTTCAACATATTTCTACTCAAGTAGAAGTTAAAAGTAGCCGTGCAAGAAATTACTCAAGTATGATTACTTAAGTAATACGTAAAAAGGCAACTCAAGTGAGTAACTGATTAGAACATCAGATCAGTTCTATCGGCACTGTTTTTTTTGAAAATGATGTAATCAGATAGACAAAAATATAAATGTGTGTTAATTACGTGCTATTTGTGGTATTTTAAAGAGTAGAATGAAAAAAATTAATACTTATAAATATAATTACAGCATAACATTTAATTTAAAATTCGTCATCAAATCTTTCAATATAAAATTTATAAAACTAAAACTTACAACAGTCAATGTATATACTGCAATGATCTGTAATGGATTATGGTTTGGTGTTCATTATTGATGTTGCACTGTTACTTCCCCTTTCAGTGAGAAGGTGTTTTGGGGGGCACCAAAGAAAATGTTTGGGGTGGGGTGGGGTATTTTCAGGAGGGAGCGCTTGATTTGTTAATAATGGACTGAGAGTGTGTCTATGGGGAGATATTCCATGTAAGCTGCCCTAATGTTGCTCTACCTCAATAAAACAGCGTTAGGGAGCTAAACGCTTTTGTATATATTTTATTACGTGGCTACGTTAACAAATTTGAGCATATTTTAAGGAGACAGACTAATATGCCGTGTCTTTTCAGCTCTTCCACGGTCGGTAGGTGGCGAGGATGAGGAGGCTGAGGAAGATGAGGTTGCCCCCAGCACCAGTGCTGCCGGTGCCCGTGGTGCATCCAGCAGTGGTCGGGTTCTGACTGAAGCTGTGATGCAGACACAGAGAGACACCATCAGCGCCATCAATTCTGTGACAAACGAGGAAATAAAGAGTGTGCTGTGCAACATAGTGACAGCCATTGGTACCTTAAATGATACAATAAAAAATTTTAATAAATGAACCTTGTCGTTGTTATCTCAAACGCCGCATTACATCCTGGCGGATCCTTGCTCCCTGGGTGAAGGCTTCCTGTCGAGGAGGAGGCGGCTGTGGGTCGGGGTTCTCATGCTGGGGAGGGGGTAGGCCAGGAGGGAGGGGAATTCCAATTCTCAGTGCCATGTTATGAAGAATTCCACATGCCCTCACGATCTTGCAGACCTTTGTAGGGTGGTATAATAGTCTGCCACCCGAGGCATCCAATGACCGCCACCTACATTTTAACAGGCCTATGGCACGCTCCACGACTGAGCGCGCACGCGTGTGACAGGAGTTGTAGCGCATTTCCTCTGCTGTCTGTGGGTCTGGGAACGGGGTCAGAAGCCAGCTCCTGAGAGGGTAGCCACTATCACCTGCAAGTGATAACACGTTTAATTCAGGCGTCAACAACCAGCATTTCTAATGACTGTGAGGACTTATCGAGCAGCCAGCCTGTTCCCTACACTGCTGTGTGTCAAGATAAAGGAGTCGTGTGTTGACCCAGGCCATTGTGCCACCATATTAGTGATCATCATGTGTGAATCACATATGATTTGCACATTAATACTGTGTACAGGTTTCCGATTGACGAAAACAAATTCATCCTCGGACGGGGCCCTTATAGCAATATGGGTGCAGTCAATTGCGCCGATTATGTTTGGGAAACCGGACATTGCTGCAAATTACTTTACTTTATCTACCCAGCCCCTGGAGTTACTGTACTGGACCGGATCTCTTCTTGGATTACTTTTTTATGGACTTATCAACATGGCTTTTTGCACAGTTGAGGATTTAGAAAAACTGCTCCACAGAATTGAGGGCATTGAAACAAAGCTACGTCGTCTGGAAATTAATTTAGATCTCCACGATGATTATGGAAACGACACAACTTTACCGTTGAATACACACACGGAGGAACAGCCTATCAGCCCGGTGTTACATCGGTCTAACCGTGTCACAGAGACTCCCTACAGACGCCTGGGTGGCAGAACTCCACACTCTAATAAAGACTGGCCAGCTTTAAAACGCATGGAATCATCAACCCCAGCCTGTTCCCCGAGGAAGAAAAAACAAAAGAAACTCCGGCACAGAGAAAGCTCTGAACCCAGACCTGCCGCTTCTGCTAAAAGTAAACAAAAGAGGTTTCAGCCAAAAACAAGAGATATTTCTCCACCTGGAATCTCGCTGAAAAACAGATTCGCAGCCTTGAGTTCCCCGAAAGATGACGCAGCCCCTAGGACCAGTCAAAGCCACCAGAAGAAACCCAGACGCATCAAACGGACACATAACAAAGTAAGAGCCCCCCCAGCAAAGATTGTTATCATACAAGACGGATCAATTAATGGAATTGAGGCTTTTTGTAGCAAGAACACCAGAATTTATAGCTGCTACAAAAATACAGTGAGAAAAATATATTAAAAAAAAAAAAAATCTTGGACCAACATCCTGCTTTGGAAAAGCTCGTCATTCACGCTGGATCAGCAGATATCGCGATGAGACAATCAGAGATTCTGAACAGAGACTTTTTTAATCTCCTACAGAGACTTGATGGACTTAACGTAAACATCCTCATCAGCGGACCAGTCCCTGAAGGGAATGATGAAAGATTTAGCAGACTCCGCATGCTCCATAAATGGTTGAAGAAACAATCAGCTGAGAAGTCGTTCACATTTATTAATAATTTCAAAGTATTTGGAAGTACTAATCATCTGTTCAAAGCAGGCCGTTATCTTACCAAGGCCGGAGTAAGGCTGTTAGCAGCAAACATTTTTTCTTATCAAAATCAGAAAGCAAAACACTTGCTCCCAAAAGCTGACCTTGAGGCGCCTATGGATATCAGAGAACAAAAACACCAAGTCATGATGACACCACAGGACCGAACAGATAAACAACCATCAGAGATTAAGTCTTCATCTTCCTATGACTCAGCCACATCAAATGAGTCTCCATTTAGAAACTTTACAGAAAGACTGAACGAGCAAATCAAATTTGGGACACAATTAACACCTAACTTAGACTACACCAAACGCCGGGCACTAGTGTCAATAAGCCTGGGAGCTTCCCCCCACTGATTATTACAGATATTTGAGGGAACCGGGCAACAAATCCACCCCTACCGTCTCCTTAACTCTAACTTCTTTAATGATTTCAATGACCTTCTTTCTGTAATATGTGTCGACTATGACCAACTAATCATTGTGGGGGATTTTAACATCCATACCGACAACCCCCAAGACAAACAAGCAAAAACATTAGATGTTACTCTCCACAACTGCGGCCTGATCCAGCATGTCAAACAACCAACACACAATAAAGGACACACTCTGGACTTAATTATCAGCAAAGGCTTAAATATTTCCAACATCTCTGTAACTAATATTGCGTTATCTGACCATTTCTGTATTTTCTTTGAAAGTACCATCTCTGCTAAATTATCCAGCCACAGTAAGCCCACTATAAAAAAGCGTTTTCTAGGGGACAGTTCAGTAGAAACCTTTAAACGTATTTATCCTTCCACCACATCCCCCTCATCTCCCAACTCAAACTCAGTAAATAAGCTGGCAGATAATTTCCTTGCGAAAATCTCAGACATCATGGATTCCATTGCTCCAACTAAAGTGAAAGTAGTCTCAGGTAGAAAGAAGTCTCCGTGGGCAAGTAATCCACTGGTACGTAGTGAAAAGAGAGAGTGTCGACGAGCCGAGAGAAAATGGCGGAAAACTCGACTCCAGGTTCACTGTGAGATCTACAAAGAGAGACTGAATAGATATCAGCTAACTATGAAAGAAGCTAGGGAATCGTTCTTTTCTGAAATCATCAACAGAAACATTAATAATGCACGGACCCTATTTGCAACAGTGGAAAGACTAACTAATCCTTTAGTAACAGTAGCCCCTGAACTAAACTCTACCAGGGCCTGCAATGAATTTGCCAGCTTTTTCACTGAAAAGATTCTAACAATTAGACGGTCAATCTGTACCTCAATATCGAACCCACAACCAGTGCCATCCCCAATCAACAACAATGTAGAGAAAACGTCTGAATTCCACGAATTAAACCAGAACAGCCTTGAAAAAAATCATTATCCAATTAAGCTCCTCCTCCTGCTGTCTTGATATCCTACCCACAGCTTTTCTAAAGAAAGTTCTTCTTGTTATTGGGTCTGATCTTGTTCAAATAGTGAACTCATCCCTGTTATCAGGTGTCTTCCCTCAGGCTTTAAAAACAGCAGTTATTAAACCACTGCTAAAGAAGAAAAATCTGGACAACACATTAATGCAGAACTACAGGCCGATCTCTAATCTTCCATTCATCAGTAAGATTATTGAAAAAGCCGTGTTTCAGCAGTTGAATAGCTTCATAACAATGACAAACCGTTTTGATGTTTTTCAGTCTGGTTTCCGTGCTCACCACAGCACCGAGACTGTCCTCGTCAAAGTATTTAATGACATCCGCATAAATACAGACTGTGGAAGAACCACAGTGCTGGTTCTGTTGGACCTCAGTGCAGCATTTGACACTGTTGATCATGATATTTTATTGGAACGACTGGAGAGCTGGGTCAGACTCTCTGGTACACTACTTGGCTGGTTCGAATCTTACCTAAAGAACAGGGACTTCTATGTTTCAATAGGAAACTTTTCATCAGAACGAACAGAAATCACATGTGGGGTGCCCCAGGGCTCCATCCTGGGGCCCCTCTTATTTAATATCTACATGCTCCCACTAGGCAAGATTATAGCAACCAATAACATTAGCTACCATAACTACGCGGATGACACTCAGCTCTACATTACAATGTCACCAGGTGACTCTGAACCCATTCAACCCCTAAATCAATGCATTGACCAAATAAATGGATGGATGTGCCATAACTTTCTCCAGCTGAATAGAAACAAAACTGAAGTGATTATTCTTGGACCCAAGGAGGAACGATCAAGAGTCAGCACAGAGCTTAAATTAATACAGCTAGAAACTACTGATCAGGCTTGAAACCTAGGTGTAGTAATGGACTCAGACCTAAACCTCCAGGGTCACATAAAGGTCAATAACAAGGTCAGCGTTCTATCACCTGAAGAACATCTCTAGGATTAAACGACTGATGTTGCAACACGACCTAGAAAAACTCATCCATGCGTTTATCTTTAGTCGGATTGATTACTGCAACAGCATCTTCACAGGTCTGCCTAAAAAGTCAATCAAACAGCTGCAGCTGATCCAGAACGCTGCTGCTGGTGTTCCTCACTAGAACCAGGAAAGTAGAGCACATCTCCCCAGTTCTAAAGTCCTTACACTGGCTCCCTGTAGCTCAGAGAATAGACTTCTAAATTCTCCTACTAGTTTATAAATCATTACATGGCTTAGCACCACTCAGGTCCTCCAACTCTAGCCTACTAAACATCCCTAGACTCAGAACTAAACATGGAGAAGCAGCTTTCAGTTTCTATGCTCCCCTTATCTGGAACAGACTTCCTGACGAGTTCAGAGCTGCTGAAACTCTGAACTGCTTTAAATCAAGACTAAAAACCCATCTGTTTAGAATTGCCTTCGAGTAAATGCTTGATGTCATATGTATGAAATGTGTTCATGCTCTCTTGCTTTTTTTAAAATCTTTCTCTTGCTTTATTGTGTATCATGTGTAATGTGTGTTTCTTTTACTTTTAATTTCCATAGTTTTTTTTGTTTTTTAAATCACCAAATCATGTAAAGCACCTTGAATTGCTGTTGAAAGTGTGCTATACAAATACAATTGCCTCGCCTTGCCTTGCAAATTGCATCTTAATTTCGGCCTGCTCCCCCACAGTAAATGGAAACGTGATGTATCGCCTGCTCATTTTAATGATCCCATCCAAGACTGCAGGCATTATTGTGCTCAGGGACGGCTGTGATATCCCAGACCTAGTAAATAAATATAACATATTCGAGGGCATTATTTACAAAAAGGGACTTTGGGCAGAATGTCACTCAGACACATACCTGTCGGCTAATTCCCGCTGGTAACAACCAGTTGCAAGAAACCCCAGAGTGGTGATCACCTGCAGCTAGACTGGAATGGCACGATTCCGCCTGGATGGTCTCTCCAAAACCGGGCCCAATTCAGCACAGAGATCCAAGAGTACAGCTCTAGGGAATCTGAATCTGCTTATTAGCCAGTCATCATCATGGGCAAGGAGGTCCGCATGATCCCTGAACACGCGTTCTCTCCTAATCCTTCCATTTGCAAAATCTTCTTGCAACGCCAGTGCATCCATCTCAAATATTACTCTTCAAAGTAGTTGGGGTATTTCTATTGGCAGCAATAAGACTGATTGCACAATGAACGTGCCAATCAATGATATATGGTACAGATGATTCAATTTATTAATTGGCATACAGTCCCGGCCCTTTTATCTCAATTTAAGGTTTTGAGATAAATTGTATGTATTTATTTTAATATTGGAAAATGCTTATGATAACATGAATCCATAATTAATGTTTGGTATGAGGTGAAATGATATGTGTGAGAGGAGTAATATGCAGTCTGGCTGCAGTTCACCACCTCACCAACTGCGTCGTCGATTCCCCCCATCTCCAAAATGTCCGTATGAACGGGTTAGAGTTGGCGTACAGATGCGCACATTTTCCCTTCAAGTCTGTTTTTCATAAATCAGAACTTTTGCTTTGAAAGTGGCGTACGCCAGTTTCAGGCCCTGTTTTGTGCGTACGCAACGTTTATAAATGAGACCCCAGAGCTTTGGGCAGACTCGCCCGTTTCTCCGCAGCAATTAGAAAATTACGAATTTGCATAGGAAAGCAGGTCAAAGACGGCAAAGACTGCTTGGTATGGTACATTTGACTCCCCAAACTGCCTAAATGGAAATGCGGGAAAACGTGGTTTTGAATTCTAAGACCCTTTTAACATAAACTGTAAGTTTGTGTTGTTGTCTGGTACATTTATTTTTGGTTAAAAAATGTTTGTTTTGATCATGAGGTTACTCAAAGTGGGTAGAGAATCCAGAAATTTTACTCAAGTAAGAGTAGCGATGCTTCATAATAATATTACTCAAGTAAAAGTAAAAAGTACGGTGCACTAAAACTACAACTACAAACTAAAAGTAATTGTTTTCCCCCCAAAAAAAACTACTCAAGTAAATGTAAGTAGATACTACCACCTCTGGCTATGATCTTAAAAGTAGCAGTGCAATCCATAGCGCTGATTTTGTCATTAAGGAGGAAGATGACCAAAATGTTACATGCAGGATGTAAAAATAAAAATATTTGTATGATCTCTATACATGACCCTTGCACAGACTGAGGCATGGGATTCAAATATCTTTGGATGAAAGCTGGTGAAATAACTCTACGATGGAAAAAATGCTTTACACTCCAATTCCGACAGCCAAATCAGCCACTAACTGTGTATCTGTGGGGTTAAGCATGTGCTAACAATGTGTTTAGTGGCAGTCTGTCAACAGATGGTTAGGTCTTTGTCTGAAAGCCAAATAAGGATTTGTCAGTCAATAAAGAAGCAGCAGCGTTTGGCATTTTCATTAACTTCTTCAGTTGCTGGGGCTTTTGAGGACTCAAGAAGAAAATTATGAATTGCTCCAGAATTATGACAGATTGGGCTGTGGGGATGCAGCTAACTAATTTCTTTAAAGTAAACCAACCATCGAGAAAATAAACATATTTTCATATTTCTTTGACTTTTAAATGTCCTATTTTTTTTCTACAGATCACTGGCCTAAAAGAAAAGCTGTTCTGTATTCAGCTTTTCTTTTTTTGTTAAAAAAAGTATGTCTGTACTTAGCTTTTAAAAACAGGAACTCTGTCCATTAAAGGATCTCTGTAGTCAAGACCAAAATTTTATTTTACTACATTTTTGTCTGTATTTTGAAGCATGCGTGCAGAACCTTTTATGGTGCTTCACCTAATTGCTTTTTGGACTCTAATACCCTGAGCTGTGCATACTTTACTGACTTGTTTATATCGTTTTTGAAATCTCTCCTCAATAAAACATATTTTTCCTATTATCAAATGACAATGCAGTCCTTTTTTAATGGACAGCAGTGCCTACCAACAGCAAACACATGGTCGTGAAACCTGTTGAGGATGCATTTGTTTTGAATCAATCATTTTAATGACAGTCAGGGAATTACAGATTTGTACCATCCGTCTCTGACTTTGTTTTTACACTTTTAGGAGGCGACCTCTAATGCAACCCCTGATTCTCATGAAAGAGTGTAAAGGTTTTTATCACATTTCTTTTACCTTACATGGTAAAGCTTGACTGACTGATGGCTAAAAACTGAATAGAGAGAGTGCCAAACTGGCTGAGGTGAGAAAACATGGCCAGCCGGAGCAGCCTGGTAGATGGCTTAACAAACAAAGATGATGGAATAGCTGTTGGCAGACTGCTGGTTGGACCTAGCTTTAACCCACAGGTTGGGTTGTTGCCGCCAGTAAATATTTGAATCAAGTTAAATTTGAGAAAAGAAAAAAAGCATCCAGGTGAGATCTACAGTTGATACAGTTAAGGAATATTAAAAAGCTTTAGTACTTCTAACCAAACTAAGATTGTTTTTTTCGTGAACCACTATCTGGCTTTTGCCATAGTTTTAGCCAGGGCTATTCAACTTCAATTGCAGGTGGGCCAAATATAAAAACCACAGAAGGCTCGTGGGCCAAAGTCAATCATTTTTTTAAAAAGCAATTTTAAGAAACATTTCCAACCATAAGTTCAAAGAACAAACCCTTCCATTTGAACCACTTTGCTGTCACATTAATGGCAACATTGCACATATACCCAACAGTTTTTAAGGTGGGCAACGTAAATAAATAACTGTAGGTCCATTCGCCATGAAATTGGCAATTTTGATTCTTTATAGTTTGGAAAGAGACATTGTTAAGCTTATCAGCTTTTCTTATGCAAGGTTTTCCGCTGTGTTCTTCAGTCAGAAAAGCAGTTTTACCGCTATTGCACACAGGTGAAACCACTTGTTCAGCCAATCAGCGTTTATGTCCATGCGGAGTTACCCACTCCCTTCTGCGTTGCCATAGTTACCTATAGATCGTTTATAAATTGGCGGACTACTACTACTGGCTTATGAAGTTCAGTCTCAAACCAATTCTGATATAGGCTTGATACTTACGCATTGTATTCATACAAGTCAAATTGAGCTTCTGGGGACCTCTAGTTGAATAGGCCTGGTTAAAGCTGTTATTCTGAGACTAAATGTGAAGGTGAGTGTTTTGATCTGGTGGTCCTCTATTGTGTAGGCTGTAAATTCCTCCCCCTTCCCCCATGACGCAGTGAGTGCTTGAATAGCTCCGCTTTGCCCCCCCACAGGAGTGGTGCCAGAGTAGCACCAGTTTCTGGCTCTCGGAGCTGGTGCTCGCGGGAATTGAAAACGAAAACACCGGAGCTTAGTCAGCACGGGACTCACGGGAGCTCCAGCTCCGCCTCAGTGGAAAAGGGCTATATAAGGTCCATCGGTCTTCAGAAGATTAGATAATATGCCAGAGAAGGTCCTAAATAGGATAGCTAAACAAAGACACACACACACACTCGGATGTAAAGTTACTACAGCGGTTGCAGCAGCAGCAGTTTCCTGTTTGGTGGCTAAATTATGCAGTGCAATGTGCGGTTTTATTTTTCAAAATGTAATTCAAATTAGATTTCATTTTTACCATTTTGAAAAATATTACTGTAGTTTGTCTTTCCTTGCTGCCGGAAACTTTTTTGTTTTACCCATGTCGCTCCTGACGCCAAAGCATTATTATTAATTACATCTTCCTTTATTGACTATCTTTGTAAGCACTAATAGTGCTGCTGCACCTGCAGCTGATTACTACCTCTGGCTGCTGTACTTGATTCTGGAAGGTTTGGAAATATTCCTTTTTCGTGTCAACTATTTGCCACCTTACTTGCCAGGTGGAGATATACTCAATGTTCATTGACCTGGACCTGCACTGACTCATGTTGCTACTTTGTCTGTATATATTTTTGTCATATATTAATGCTTTATTGTTTTGTTAATTTTTTATTTTCTTTTATATTTGCAACAAGGGAGTTGCACTACAATTTTCTTGTACCCTGTACAAGGACAATAAAAGGCTATTCTATTCTATTCTATATTCATAAGAAGAAGAGGAATTTTCTCATCCAAGACCCAACCGAATTAAAGAAACTTTCAAGCTCCTGGGCCGAATTTCAAAACCAGCCCACCGCTGCTTGTAATTCCAATGGTGTATGCCAATTAATAATACAATCACAACTGCAGACGTAGTAAACTTGTCAGAACACACAGGAAGCAAATAATGTGCAACTCACCGTTCAAAGCAACATATGAATCACAGGACAGAGCCTTCTTGAAAAAAAGCAGTGTTTTTTCACATCCACAAGTGTCCAGTTAATGTCCTCCTCTAAAACAGCTAGTCCACAACAAGTCTTACGTCCAAATTCCAATATAATCTGCCGCTCAAATCCTTGATAATTCCCTTCCTTGTGTGTATTTCTCACAAAGTTTTCATCAGAACTACCTTAGCCTGCTCATATTAGCCTAAAAATAACATAGCATACTACTTCTTTGTGTTTATTGGCAGCTAGCAAGCAACACATTGTAAGGCGTGTGGGCCAGAATTTCACTCAAGGTTGCACTTGTTGGTTGTCATACACCAATACAATGCATGGTTGCAACTTAATTTACACAGTATTGTAATCTGTCTTGGGCAGGCCCAATACTTGAATTCTACACTGAACAGAGATTGATTAAAACGCTCCTTTTTTTTTTTTAAAGTCACAGGCACTCGGACCAAGCATGAAACGAGCCCCATACAAACTAGTCAAACCTGAACTGGAATGTTCTACACTAGTTGTGTCCGTCTGAAAGATTTCCTTGGAGGGTGAATGGGCTCAGACTTAAACATGAGATGAGGAGCACCATCATTTGACGGCGCTTGGAGTAGAGTCACTTCTCCAATCTTTGAAAACGAGTCAGCTGAGCTGGTTAAACATCTGATCAGGAGATCTCCAGGATTATTTCTTTCATGTCCAACAAGGAGAAGACCCAGATGCAGAATTTGCTACAGGGACAATGTTTCCAATGTTGCCAGGGATAATCTTTGGATCCCCCACGACAAGCTGGAGAGGGATGTCTGGGTTTCCATTTTGAACTCTTACCATAATGACCTGATCTGGAAGTAGATAATAGATGAATGGATAATTCCTGATTTGCCCTCATCTTTTACTAATGTATCTACCAATCTGTTGCCTGCAACACTAATATGTGTTGCTCTTAACTCAGCTTCAGTTCCACACTTTAAATCCCATGGCCAAACAAATCTCTCCTGCTGTTCCTCCTGTTGGTTCTTGTCCCACTCAGCCCTGTAGAACCTCACTCCAAACATTAACCGTTTGGAGAAGCCAAGTGGAGATGGCGAGGAAAATGTCTGTCTGAACTGCTACAAACAATGACAATCTATATTCAGGGTAGAAAAAATCTGTTTCATTGGTTTCTTTTATTGCTGCCCTATTCTGTTGCTGTTCGTTTGATTACCAGGGTTACCCTTCGTTTATTATTGATGTCACTCTTGTCTTTACTTACCTGCCCTTTCTCTGTACGTCTCTTTGACGTTTAGTTTTCTCACTGGTAAATTACCGTCTGAGACCTTATCTCCGTCCATGCGCTCTTTTTGCTTTGCTTTTGATGGATACTGTTTTGATGGACTAACGTGGATTAGCAGCTGCAGCAGCACACCCGTTTTTTTTTGGCCACAAATTTGACCACAAGCCACAGTTTACTGTTTAACTCTTAAAGAGGCTGAGGCCAAAAACATCTTCGTGAAATTACAACCAGATTCGAGCCGAAGGTTAAATGTGTACAGAGAGAAAGAAATTAAACACTTTTATCTCATGAATCATCCCTGAACAACAGTAAACATCTTTATAGATTTTATTCTCCACATAAAAGCGCTTTCTCTCTTCATTTGTCACATGAATCATTTGACATTTAGCTGCATAACAGTGGCCTTAAAACAGAAATTCTTCAGAGATTACGCTACCTGGGAAAATTTGACAAAGTAATTTTATCTGATTCACAGAAATATTTTACAGGTGGCAATAAAATAACCTAATCAGTGTCTACTTTTATAAGATTAATTAATTATTCAATAAAACCGCATCCCTGGCCTTATAAGAAATCATAGATGGTAAAAACAAACTGAACGCTGAGCTGAGAGAAGGAATCTAGAAACCAAACACATAGCAGTGAGTCAAACTCAAAGCCACAAACATTTTCATGCGATGCATATGTTTTTGTCATAGTTCAGACTCACATTTTAAAAGCACATTTTGTTTTGTAAACCTAGCAACCACTTAGTTTTGGAAAAGAAAACAACAATTTACAGAAAACTGAAGTTGAAAGGAAAAACAAGCTATTGTAATAGCTACTGGCAGCAGGGCCGGCCCATCGCATAGGCAGTATGGGCAAATGCTAAGGGTGCTGTATGCCCTGGGGGCGCCAGAGCCGCTTTAGGAACTTTCTGCTTTAATTGTACTTCATTGTCACTGCAACAAAAGGAATAATAATGGTATTTTCATGGCAATGACTTTCTCTTATAAGTTCTTAATATAATGCGACCAGGGAGGACTTGAAGGGATCACACATAGACTTAGCTCATGGTGCATAACAAAACATGAGGTGCCACAAAGCAGGATGGGAAACCACCTCCACCAATCAGACTTCTTTTACCCGCCATTTGGTTTTTGTTTTTATTGCGTCAAAAAAAGTTACTATGTCAAAGCCTCCCAAATTATCTGGTGCCCAGGGGAGGAAAAAAAGAAAAGAAGAGGGGGAAAAAGGCGACAAAGTGTGATGTTACTGTAAAGATGATCAATAATGTATAATCTATAAACACCCAGCGCTATCTGCTAGTTCTAACCAAAATATTAACAGTCAATGGTTCTAACAGATATGCCTAGCGCTGTTATTATGGAAAATAGTAATACAAGTACCTTCCTTGGACAAATGTCTAAATATTAGATCTAATCAGCAGGTGTATCAATGTTAATTTAATCGGCATCATTATCTCACGTTTTCCCAGCTTGTAATAATCAATCAAAATACCATTAATAAGCATAATAATAATTCCATAGTTGTAACGCCAGCTGTTAACTGTGTTACAGCTCATATTGTCTATAACGTGTGTTTATCATTTTAAACTTTACACCTGTGTTAAAGTGCACATCATTAATGTTAGAGCATAATTTAGCATTCCCACATGCAATATTATACTGCAGTTTACTGATTCTTTTCAAATCAAATCAAACTTTATTTATAAAGCGCTTTTCATACAAGAAGTTGCATCACAAAGTGCTTTACAGATTAAAATGACCCCACATAAAACCACATTCCCTTCCCTCCCCCACAGATTTAAAAGCATGGTCACAGTTATACCCCCCTCCCCCCAACCAATCTCCCAAGCACACACACAGTTAAAAGCAAAAGTAAAAAAGGACATTGGGCCGAGTGTAGATGAACCATGCAAGGAAACGCCATCAGAGGAGCCATCTGCCCCGGCAGCGGTAGACTAAAAGCAGCAGCCGAGGCACCGACACCGGGCGCCCAGTGGAGGCAAGGCCCAAGACCCCCACCTCCACCCAAGCTCCACCTGGAGAGCACCCAGGCAGCCACTGCCGACCACCGCTCCCGGGGCAGAGGGCTCCTACAGAGGAAACACTGGAACGGGGATTAAGATAAATTAAAGTGTAAAAATAAACAGTAAATTAATGTGCCAAGATTAAATAGTAAAACATTGATAAAAAGATAATCATATAATATGCAGAGCAATTAAACAAACAGTAACAAATAATAATCAGTTAAAAGCTAAGCTAAAAAGGTGAGTCTTGAGCCTGCTCTTAAAAACATGAACGTTCTCTGCAGCCCTGAGGTTCTCTGGCAGCCTGTTCCAGAGGTGAGGGCCATAAAACTGGAAAGACGCCTCGCCATGCATGTGTGTCCTGACCTTTGGGGTGACAAGGAGACGACTGCCAGAGGAGCGCAGAGACCGCGAAGGTTTATATGGTAAAAGCAGTTCAGAGAGATAAGAAGGCCCAAGACCATTAAGACACTTAAAAACCATTAAAAATAACCTTAAAAACCGATCCTAAAAGGTACAGGGAGCCAATGCAATGATTTTAATACTGCTGAATTTTGTAGTAGTTGTAAACCTGATATACTCTTTTGTGGAAGACCAGAAAGCAGGGCCTTACAATAATCAATTCTACTGGAGATAAAAGCATGCATCAGTGTCTCTGTGTCGGCCCGAGAGAGAATGGGGCGGACTCTGGCAATGTTCTTTAGTTGATAAAAACCTATTTTAGTAATATTTTTTATGTGAGGAATAAAAGTCAGCTCAGAGTCAAAAATCACGCCCAGGTTCTTCACTTGTAAAGAGGGATTAAAAAACAGTGATTGTAGTTTTGGTAAAAGTTTCTCTCTCTGAGCCTCAGGACCGATGACTAAAACTTCAGTTTTGTCCTGGTTGAGCTGGAGAAAGTTTTCTGCCATCCAGGATTTGATGTCTAAAATGCAGTTAAAAAGTGCATCCATTGGCCGTGTGTCATCAGGAGACATGGAGATGTACAGCTGTGTATCATCAGCATAACTGTTTAAGTTAACTCCATGTCTTCTGATGACGCTGCCAAGAGGGAGCATATACAGGTTAAAAAGCACTGGGCCTAAAATCGAACCCTGGGGCACACCGCAGGTATCTAAACTTACCATAAAAGTCCTGTCTGTGAGATAGGATGTAAACCATTTGTGAACAGCACCAGAGAGGCCAATCTGTTTTGAACTGGTTAAAAGAATAGTGTGGTCTACTGTATCAAAGGCAGCGCTTAGATCCAGTAGAACCAACACTGTCACCTTCTTTGCATCATAGTTTAATCTAAAGTCATTTAAAATCTTCAAAAGGGCCGTCTCTGTGCTGTGGTTCACCCTAAAACCAGACTGAAATTTCTCCAGGACATTCATTAAGTTGAATTAAAACATTTTTTTCTAATATTTTGCTTAAAAAAAGGTAAGTTAGATACCGGTCTAAAATTGTTAAAATCATTTAAATCTAAATTGCTCTTCTTCAGCAGGGGCCTCACCACCGCCCCTTTAAAGGCAGCAGGAAAGACCCCCATCTGAAGGGAGCAATTAATCATGGTTAAAATCTCATCTCTAAAAGATCCGTAAAATTGCTTAAAAAAGGAAGTGGGAATCGGGTCCAAAACACATGTGGTGGTCCTCACTGAGGAGAAAACTTTATCAAGAGTCCCAGCTTCTACCAGGACAAAACTGTCCAGCGTTTCCTCTGGTAAAGACACACACTCAGATTTGTCTAATACCATGTTACTCTGAGAAGATAAAATATTACATCTGATTGTGTCTACCTTCCCTCTGCAGTGGTCTGCAAACTCCTCACAGAGAGTGTTTGAGGGGGTTTTAGGAAATGCAGTAGTAGCTCTGTTAAAAAGTTTATCAATGGTGGAAAAAAGGATTTTGGAATTGTTTTTATGTTCCGAGATGATTTTGGAGAAGTATGAATTTCTTGAATTTCTTACTGCATTGTTGTATAATTTGAGAAGATCTGTGTATATTTGATGGTTTATTGTGGTTTTACTTTTCCTCCATTTTCTCTCTACCGCCCTACAATTTCTCTTTATTTTTCTGAGGTTTTAATTTTTCCACGGCGTTGCAGCTTTAGATTTTAAACTTTTAACTTGTAGTGGAGCAAGCCGGTCAAGAGTGGACTGAAGCCTTCTATTAAAATCATTGACAATAAAAATCACAGGGGGCAGGTAAAACAATAGGAGGATCCTTTAAAAAATAAAAACCAGAAAACCTGCAGCCACTTCAGGGGTTAGATGGCGCTTCCTGACAGTTCTCACAGAGGTCTCCTGCTGGATATAACTGCTGATGTTAAAAAACACACAGTAGTGGTCAGAGACTGCCAAGTCAACAACAGAGGACACACGGGTGGACAGGCCATGCGTGATGACCAAGTCCAGGGTGTGTCCTTTGTTGTGAGTCGGCTGCATGACATGTTGGCTAAAATCCGTATAAGTCAGAATGTTTAAAAAATCTGTTGATAAAGGGTCTAAAAGGTTATCCATATGTAGATTAAAATCACCAGCTAAAATGATCCTTTCAAAGGAGTTGTGCAAAATTGATAAAAACTGAAGATTCTTGAATAAAAAGTGCACTCTTTTTAGGAGGTCTATAAATTGTGACACGTAAAAAAATCTGAGGAGTGCTAAAAACAGTTGCATTATATTCAAAAGTAAAATAGTTATCAAATAAAACAGGTTTGGCAGAAAGTGTTGATGAACTTATAAAAGCAGTTCCGCCTCCCCTTTTGCTACTCCTCGTAGAATAAGTGAAGTTAAAATTAGGTGGGGAGGCCTCTGTAAGAACAACAGGGGCATCTGCACTCAGCCAAGTTTCTGTTAAAAATAAACAATGAAGATTGTGGTCTAAAATCAGATCCTTTATTATAAAAGTTTTGTTCAGCAGAGAGCGAACATTAAAAAGTGCCATATTAATGGTGATTGGAGATGGAGTGACTGTATGATTTACTGAAAGTGGGGCTTTTGGTAACTTTTTAAGATTATTTGGGTTGCATTTGTTCGGTTTATGATTTTTAGTCTGCTCTCTGCTGATAAGAACAGGTATGAATGAGGTAGAACAAGGTCCAAGTCCAGTATGTGAGTTACTGTTAAAATCAGGGGTGAGTTCATAGGAGCAGGGACCATTTGCACATCAGGATGTGGCGGAGGAATCAGAGAGGGCAGGGGCAGCTGTGGTCAGTGTAGTTGACAGGGGGGGGGCGTGGACATGCCAGGCTCAATGCCAGTGTACGAGTGCCTTGTCTATTTAGATGGAGCCCATCTGGTCCAAACAGGTGCTTCCTGCCCAAAAAATGTTAAAATTGTCTATAAAACCAATATTGTGAACGGCGGTGACAGAGGAGAGCCAAGTATTAAGGGATAAAAGTGTGCTAAAATGGCCAATTCCTCTCCCGACAATGGGAGTGGGGCCAGAAATAAAAACAGAGACAGGTGTGTTTTCTAGAAGATTAAAAAGATGAATAAAATCACGCTTCAGGAGCTCAGACTGCTGTTTATAAATGTCATTGGTGCCAGCGTGAATCACAACTTTACTCACAGATTTGTGATGATCAATGAGCTGCAGGATCTGTTCAGTAATGTCCATGACAGTAGCTCCAGGGAAACACAGTGTGAGGGCTCCTCTCATCCTCACGTTTCTGATTATGGATACCCCGATGATGAGTGTGGTGGGCGGCAGATCTGCAGGTGGATGTTTGCGCTGGGCAGAGGATCGTTCACCATCCAGGACTTGCTGTATGCCAGGTGGAGAAGCTTCCCCAGGACTGCAGCGATGTTTAATCGGCGCCGAGGGCTCGTTCCGTGGGTTTGGAGTGAAGTGGAGCACTCCTCGGCGAGTTCTGGCTGCAGCCCAAGGTTTGGCGCGACGTGGAGGGCTGCGGGAGTCCGGGAGTCTGCGGGAGTTTCATTCTGCTAATTAGAATTTCATTGTAATGACAATAAAATTAAAATTATTACTAACATGAATTACTAATATAATTTGTATCTGAAAAAATACATTGCATATTATACACTATAGTCTACATCACGTATTTATCTCTAGGTTTCTCATTTATATATTTTCATTTTATTGTATTTTTTGAAATCATGTGTTTATTATTAGACTGGTGTCACATACTCCCTTCTGTCTTCAGATGCGCTGCTGAGGTTTCTCAGTCCCACCCTTGCAAATCCCTCTGTTGCCTCCACCTCAGCAGCATCAAGCACTCCTCCTGTCGCCTCCACCTCAGTAGCACAACCTAGCAGGTATCCAGCAGCATCAAGCGGACCTTCTGTTGTTCCAATAGACCCAGCTGACTGGCTTTGAATGTGCAATTGTTTTATCTAAATAAAAGAATGTCTAAAACAAAGCTATTAAGTTTCTTGTGAGTCTATGTACTCTAGCAGTGCAAGTACTGTACTGCGATGCAAGGGGGGCGCCAATTAAAATCTTGCCTAGGGCACCAAATTGGTTAGGGTTAGCCTGACTGGGAGATTTATTTCTATTTCAAACCAAACTAACAACAATTGCCATTTTTGAAAAATATATTAGTTTTTTTTAATTTAATAGATAAAGTCTAGATTTAACAGTTAGCTTTTACAGTTCGAACTATGACTGACTCCATCAACAGTGTCTGCTGTGATGTTCGTAAATATGGCCGAGTCAAGATTTTTATTCTGAAAATCGTTGTGAGGCGATGTGCTGTACCGAGTCTAAAGTAGAGGTCAACCAATATTGGTTTTTCCACTGCGATAAGGTTTTTTTTTTTTTATCCAGATGGCTAATTGCCGATATTTTTGTCCAATACTGTGTATTTTAGGGTCTTTGCCTTTTTTTAACCTGTGATCAAAATGTTGCCCGAACAGCCAGCGGAATGATGTGTTTCAACACATTTTTACTCAAGTAAAAGCCTAATGTGATGTCTCCAAGTCTATTCGCGTTATTTATCGAACCTCTAGCCCAAATGATCAGGCAGGAGGATGAAATTAAAGGGGTGGAAATAGCAAGGGAGGAACATAAGATGACATATTGTTCTTTTTAAAACAACCCAATAAAAGTTTCCCAAAACTCATTGGGCAACTGGAAAATTATGGAAAATATTCAGGTCACAAAATAAATGGTACAAAAACACAGATCTTGTCAATAAACTACTCTCCGGCGCAAGAGATAAAGACTAAATATAAACTCAATTGGAATGCCAAATCAATAAAGTACTTGGGAGTAAATGTTACAAAAGGGATAGACAAGCTATACGATGCAAACTACACTAAAATAAATCAAGAAATTCAGAGGGACTTGGAGAGAGGAATTGGAGAGGGACTTGGGTCTGCCATCTTTTTAGACTTCAGCTCAAAGATAGAAGTAATTAAGATAAATGTTCTACCGAGTCTCTTATACCTATTTCAGTCTCTGCCAGTAAAAATCCCACCAAAGCAGATTGGACAGGTGGATATCGAGGTTTATATGGGGAAGAAAGAAACCTAGGACCAGGTACAAAACTCTGCAGCTTCCTAAAGACAACGGAGGACTGGCCCTGCCAAACCTCGAGGAATATTTCTATGCCGCACAAATCAGACCCTTGATATATTGGTGTAACAATGACTTTTTATTAAAAATGGAAAAGTATAGAAATAGAGCAGGTGGGTCGTTTAAGTACAAAACTTGATAGCATATAAAGACCTAATGGGAAAAATAGGCAACCAATTGAATGTCATAACCAAAAATACAATTAAAATATGGAACACTGTTGTCGAATAGTATAAACTGGAGAAGGAGATAAAGAATTTGAGTTGGTTTGCATTTGACAATAGGTTTATACCTGGGATAAATGATAAAGGTTTCAAACAATGGGCAAGAAAAGGGATCAAAGCAATATGCACAATGGTTGAACGGGGTAAGCTGCAGAGTTTTGAAAAGCTGAGGGATAGATTTGGATTGGATGAACATGAACGGTACCGCTACCTGCAAATAAATTATTAATATGAGAAAGAGATAAAAACTGAGACTGATAATGTGGTTGTAGAGGTATTTCAGAGAGCCTATGAAGGGAAAAAATTTAGTGATCTCAGTCCTTTACAAAAGTTTGATGCAGAAAGTCTTCCTCCCTTTATATCAAAGAAAAATAGGAAAAGGAACTAAAAGAACAAATAACAGAGGAAGAGTGGCTCAATATTTGTAAAACACAGTTGCACGTCCACTAGCTCCAGGAGCTGGAGAGAATTTAACTGGAAGAACTTGGTCAGATTTTTTATAACCCCAAAGATCAAGAAAGGGGTGGTGTCTGTTCAACAGCCATGCTGGAGAGCGTGTGGCCACATGGATGCTGACCATACACATATATTCTGGTCCTGCCAAAAGCTAAGGGAATACTGGGACAGGATATCGAGGAGTTTACAAAGAATAATAGGATATGAGATACCTAAAACATGTAAGATACTCCACTTGGGAAATTTAACGCAAGATATAATACAAAAAGAGGATGAGTATCTTTTTAAAGTATTGCTGTCAGCCAGCAAAAAAACAATTACCAGAATGTGGTACAAAGTGGATCCCCCAAATTGGGAGCAGTGGATGTGCACTGTGGAAGAGATTATTGTGATGGAGAAAATCACACATAAACTGAGATTCGAAGAGACACAATTTGAGGACAAATGTGAAAAATGGACTGTCTACAGAAGACGAGAAGAGGACACCAACACTCCCACTGAATAATAAGGAGATTGATATGAGGGCAAGTGTACAACTATGTATGCATGATGAGCCCTTACACTGTAATTGTTGAAAGAAAAATTAAAAAAAGTTTAATAAAAAAAAAAAAAAAGCATAATGTAGCCGTCCAAGAAATTACTCAAGAGTAAAACAGTTATACGTAAGAAGGCTACTCAAGTAGTAACCGATCAGAACATCAGATCAGTTCTTTTGGCGCTGATTAATTAAGTCAGTGCCAATAGAACTTGGTTACCATTTAAATGGACGGAATTTATTTAACATGTTTATGTCCGTCTTTACACTGGAGCGACATTTACCCATTTCCACTCACATTTATACACCAATATATAGATTAGTGGGTAAATTGGTCATTAAGTGCCTTGCCCAGGGGCACATCAACATGTAACAGGAGGAAGCTGGAGTTGAACCTACAACCTTCCAATTACAAGACAACCACTCTGCCCACTGAGCCACAGTCTTCTGCAAATTAAAATTTTCAACATAAAACTTAAAACTCACAATAGCTCATGTATAGATGTGACATTATATAGTGTTTACTATGTATTCAATTGACCACCAAATGGCTCAACAGCTAGAAAATGACATTAGAACAACAAAGCTTGTGTAGAAACAAGAGGTCTCATTTTAACATAAAATGTAGGTCTGTGTCCTTGTCTGATGCATTTTTGGTTAAAACACGCTTGTTTTGATTCCGTGAAGTTACTCGCAGTTGGTAGAGCAATGGTCCCCATTCTTTTTTTCGCCACGGACCGGATTAATATCAGACAATATTCACACGGACCGGCGGATAAATGCAACAAAATAAAAAGGAACGACCAGCATAAAAAACTGGGTTATTTTTTAATATAATAATGAATGTAAATCCATTGTGTGCTCATAACTTTATTAGGTATTGTCCATATCATCGCACCAACAACATAACGTGAGTAACATCTTCTCTGGTGGCTATGGTAATGTTTAAAGATGCCTTTAAAATAAAATTCACCTCAAAAACAAATATAAAGTGCATAAAAATACAACTCACCACCAAGCTGAATCAGTGGGAGCCCAGTGGCTGTTTCTCTGTAAAGAGATGGGGCAGTTTTAAAGGTTTAATTGCCTCATTAGAAAGCCGGTTGCCACATATTAACCAGAACGGGGGCTTGGTGCATTGAAATCACCTGTGCGATAAATCCATATTTCAAGTATGACTCCTGGTATTGTCTGTTAAATGTTGCTGTCTTTTTCTTGGAAGTTATAGGCTCTTCTGTCTATTCACTGGACCTTTTTCTTTTCGCAAAGAAACTTTTCAAAGATTTCTGTTTTGCTAGCTTGTGGGGGGTTTTTTTTGCGGTGATGTATCACATGACCGAGGCTAGCATCTTGATATGACAGAGTGAGTTATAGCCGGATAGAACAAAAAGAATCAGGTAATTTTTCAAAATAAAACATCGCTTAGACTGTAATAAATAAAAAGGAAGTACTGTAAGTTATTTATTCTTTCTTTGCAGTCCACAGCCCGGAAGTTGGGGTTCTCTTAGGTAGAGTATCTGGACATTTTCTTCAAGTAAGAGTGGCGATACTTCATAACAATACTGGTAACTTACCTGCATTTTTTCATTCAGAGGACCACAAAGCGCTTTACACTACATTCAGTCATTCACCCATTCACACATTCACACACTGATGGTGGTGAGCTACACTGTAGCCACAGCGGCCCTGGGGCAAGCTGACAGAAGCAAGGCTTCCGTACACACAGGCGCCCCTGGGCCCTCTGACCATCAACAGCAGGGAAGGACTGAGACGGACAGAGCTGGGGTTCAAACCGGCAACCCACCGGTTAGGGAACGAGCTCCCAACCACCTGGTCACCGCTATTTCTCAGATAAATGTACTGTATGGTGCAGAAAAACTACTCCTAAAAGTAAACAAACAAACAAAAAATACACAAGTAAATGTAACTAGTTGCTAACCATTATTAATATGTTAAACATGTTATTAATATTATTAAACAATTTAATTTAAATTTAATGAGTATGGGTTTGTCCACATGGTCCAAGGCAGTCGAGATTAGATTTTCAACCCGTGTTGGCAATGAAACATTGGTAAATATATCTAAGAAACATAAAATAAATAAATGAATAACTACATGTTATTTTAAAGGATTTATTCTCAATATTAATTTTAAAAGACCAGACAAAATAACAAATATTAGGGAAAATTTTAATATAAGGAAAAACAATAAAAACCCTCAAAATTAATCATAACAATAATGATACTAACAATAAGAAAGTATAATGTATTAGTATTTAAACAGCAATATTAGATATTGCATGTAATTATTTTAAAATAAAAAATAATTTTATATGTAGTTTAAGTTCTCGTTTTGATACTGTGAAAATATATGTTTGCTTCAGCAACATAAAACCTGATATAAACCCAAGTTACTTATTTAATCAAATTGGTTTTTGATGCTTTTTCACATCTGATAAGACGGCGGCTGATTTATCTTACCGTTACTGTAAAGGTCCTGGTCCAAAACAGAGGTTCATGATAAGTCAGAGAGGTTGATTTGTTTTCTGTGCTTACCTGACTCCTCAGCCTAATAAGCACAAGTCTTTTGCAAAAACTCAGCAGGCTTGAATTAAATCGTAAACTCTCTTCTCTGCTGCTCTCCAGCTGATTTTCTTTCAGGGTGGTCAAGTTAAGTTTACTGTGTGCACACATTTAATGGGATCGTCACAGAAAGCAGACTCGCTGAGTACAAGCATGAAAAACAAACGTGGGATCGAACATCAGTAGGTAGAGTCAGGAGGAAGGGGGCGAGAGATCAGCCTGGAAATATGGAACCACTTAAGGCCCCACAGTGACACACCCTGGAAAGGGTTAAAGATGACGATGGGATAAGTGGAGCTCGTTTTTCCCAAATTTGACTGGTAGTTAAATGTTGAGTTTTCCCTCCTCTGGAAGCAGATGAGGCTTTCTGCTCTCCTCACCTCCAGCCTTTCCCCCTTGCTCCTCTTGTTTACGAGCGGCTGTCTCCTCATATCAGCCCTGAATCACCTCTGAGAAACAGGACTGAGCAGAAGACAGTCCTCGCTGCTTCAGACCTGCAAGATTATCTCCTCAACTTCACCTCCATCCATCCCATTCCTTCAACTTTTTCAGAAACATTAACCTACCCCCTCACACCGCCTCCCCCACCCCTTCTGCCTCGTCCTTCTTTGTGCCTCACCGTGGAGCTAAATTTCCCCACCTGCCACCCCTGGAATCCCTGCAGATGTCCGGAGCCTGGCGCTGAAGCGGGCGCTTGCCAGCAGCCCAGATGCATTTGCGACTCTTTGCCATTGTGATGTCCTTGTTTTGTGAGGTGATCAGGATGGGGTCCGGCGTCATGCAGAAGCAAAGCGGTGAGTAAAAACCAGTGAGCACCAGCAAACTGATCCATTTTACACAGATAGCCAAACTGGCTTTCAGATAAATTAATTGGCATAAAGGTTTTTTAAAACGACTGCAGCCAGACAGGTATGCTGTGACCCTCGCGCTCAACAGCGCCTTGCATTTCCTCAAGAATTTGGTAATAATGGAGGAGAATCCAGTCTTAATCACGCAATCTTTTTACCTTTGCCTCAAATCAGCCGACCAGAATCAAAAGTTTGAATGATTATTTTTAGGTTCTGCATGCAACTTTACCTCAATAATAACACAGTTATATCCATGATGCCAAGCAAAGTATTGTAACATTTATGTTGGACTAATTTCTAGTTGAAGACTTTTAAAAGTAAAAGCTGAAAGGGTCAAAGGTAACCCTTAAGATCCGTCTCTTTACAAGCGACAGATTTACGTCCGTTTATTTTCCCCTTCTCCATCAGCTGCGCCTTATACTTTTTTACTTTTTATCGTCTTCTCAAGTCGTCCATCTGGACTTCGTTCCTTTTTTGCCTCTTAAAACAAAAAGTGAGCAACAGAAGCAGGAGCAGCAGGAGTTTTGTGTTTCAGTGTGAAAGCTGCAGTGCAGAGGTCAGAAGTAGCTGAGCCCAACATTCTGTCCATTAGGGCTGGTTCTCTGTCTCTATGGTTACTGTAGGTAATTGCGAGCATCTGTGGTCGTTTTTGAAAGAGTCAGGGGTGGAAACACGGAGGAAAATAATTGAAATTGAAGATAAAGTGTTACCAGTAGGCTGTTTTAACTTACACTCAAGGGTACACATGACAAAACTCCAAAGATTTGGATTTTTAGAGCAGCTACTCTGAAAATTACCTTCTCCAAACAATTTTTTTTCAGAATAATTTATCCTTTTGGTGGACAGACATCGCTGCTGTCTCTTTCATCCAAATATATATATATATATATATATACACACACACACATATATATATACATACACATATACACACATACATCTACATACACACACACACACATACACACATACATCTACATACACACACACACATATACACACATACATCTACATACACACACACACATATACACACATACATCTACATACACACACACACATATACACACATACATCTACATACACACACACACACATACACACACACACACATACACACATACATCTACATACACACACACACACATATATACATACATATAATATATATATATATATATATATATATATATATATATATATATATATATATATATATATATATATATATATATATATATATATATTTATATATATGTGTGTGTGTGTGTGTGTGTGTGTGTGTGTGTGTGTATGTAGATGTATGTGTGTATATGTGTGTGCGTGTATGTAGATATATATATATGTGTATATATATATCATTTAGTAAAAGATATAATTTAAAAGCATCACTTCCCTGACTGGGAAATCAGAACCCAAATTAGCAATCAGTTAATATCCTTTATGGAGGGAGGTTTGTGGATTTGTTATGAAATAATTTCATTTTTATGAAATTTTTTTATCTTTAGTGTAAAAATTGTGTTCTTCCATTTGCTTTTCAATTTGCTGTTGATACAAATACTAAATCCATGCTAAGAAATTGTGTTTCTGGAGCATACTTAAAATTTTTTAACAATCCAGATGTCATTCTGGTAATTTTGCATTGTATTTTCTTTCACGATCAACTGCAGCAACAGGGTCGTTTTCTTACTTTTTTCGGCTCTATTTGCCCGCTTCATTCTGGCTCCACCATCTTTTAAACGTTTAGCAGTGTTATTGTTAGCCACATTAGCCTCCAAAATCTTTACAACTAAACTGAGGCGTAAAAGGGGAAGGGTGCAATGTCTTGTTCCGTTGCTTCACTATTTGCTAAGAGTGCAATGGTACACAAAAATCACAGTTTGGGTTGTAAAGTCACGGTTTGATACGATTTTGGTACGCTTTAATCAAGATAAATAAATACAAATTATTTTTTTTACTTTGATCAGCATTAAACAAACTTTTTTCCTTAATTCCTTCCTTTTAATTCTTGAAATTAATTTGATTTTGGAATGTACTGTAACTTTAAAAAGTTGAAAGAAACGACTGGAGATTTGATTGGATCATTTTTAAATCAATAAAATAGTACAAGCAGACATAGCCAGAGTAGAAAAGAATAGAACGGTAAAATCGCCTGTATTGCTTGTATAGCACTTTTTTCCACAAAGCGCTTTACACTACATTCAGTCATTCACCCAATCACGCACACATTCACACACTGATGGGGTTGAGCTACAACATTGTAGCCACAGCTGCCCTGGGGCACGCTGACAGAGGCGAAGCTGCCGGACACAGGCGCCACCGGGCCCTAGGCTCTGACCACCACCAGCGGGCAAGGCAGGTGAAGTGTCTTGCCCGTGAAGCTAATATCTAAACAGAAATTAACCTATGTCATTCGGGAGGTTTCATACTCCACTGCTGCAGATTGTTAGCTTTTAGTGTTAGCGCAGCTAGCATGTGACATTCTTTGGCAATTTTGTTTTTCCCTGACTGTCTGTTCCACAGGAAAGTATCTCCAAACAGCGCTGTTATGTTAATATGATGGAGTATTAGGGCCTTTGTAGATTTAAAAGAAAATTGTCCACAGAGGAGTAGATTTGCGGGGAAAAAAAACTCAGACATTTTTAGATTAATTTCACATATTTTCAAGGAAAAACTCTAAAATTCTCTGATGTAGAAAAATCGTAAATTTGTCAGAAAAAAATAAGAAAATTCCATGATTCAAGGCATTTTTTTATATTTAAATTAAAATATATGTGAGATTGTAAAATCAGAAATTTTCTAGAAAGAAACTCTTGAATTTATTAGAAAAAAATCTCTGAAGTTTGTTGACACCCGCCTGATGCTGCGAGGAGGTAGCTGCAACATGGCTGCATCAAGTAGGTATTATTAGGCACCATGGAAGTTTGTAACTTTAGTTACTGAAGCATAATAACACCTACTTGATGCAGCCATGTTGCAGCGTCCTCCTTACAGTCTCAGGCGGATCCAGGTCGAGGCGTTCACGGCCTTCTTCTGCACCCGGGGGAAGTCATTCTGATCCAGGAAAAGAGCCGAATGAGCCATGTACGCTTTGGAAAATATCCAGATGCGCATCTCATCAACTTACGACTTAAATCTTCTAGGACTTCTGGCCTTTTCTATATAACTGATTCTCGACAAACTTTATAATTTTTTCTCACAAATTTACAACTTTTTACATCTGAAAATTTCAAAAAAAAATCTTAAACATATTAAAAATGAATTTTCGATTTTCATCTGGGGTTTGTTTTAGGGGTTCTTTTGCCTTCAATGGGCCTAATACTCCGTCGTACGTTAGCCTTGTCGGCTAAAACAGATTTGCATATGTTTTTTTGTGTATGTACTCGCCTAGTTAACAGAGGTGCGATGGAGTATTAGGGCCACTGTAGATTACAGAATAAAAAATGGTCACGAAAGAGTAAATACATCCCAAAAATTCTCAGATTGCTAGATTAATATCGCATATGAAAAAAAAACGATGACGAAAAGTCGTTAATTTGCTTAAACAGATTACAGTTTTCCATTATTAAAGGCATACATTTTCAGTATTTAACCAAAGATATTTACTGACATTGTAAAGTCAAAAATGTGTAAAAAAAAAAAAAAAAAAAAAAAAAACTCAGAAGTTCACTAACATTATTAAGTCAGACATTTGCAACAAAAAAATGGCAGACGTTCTCAAAGATTGAGGTGGAAAATGAAGGGGATGCCCATCTGAGTACAAGTGTTGAATCCTGTTTGCTTTCCTGTATCAGAACGACATCAACGGGTGCAGACGTGCCATGAACGCCAGGAATGGGATCCAGAATACACAGCTGCAACATGGCCGCATCGAGTCTGCACCTGGGAGAGGTCATTCTGATACAGTAAAAGAGCTCGGGTTTACGACTTATACTTTGGAAAATCTCCAGATGTGCATCTCCTACATTTACCACATAAACCTTAGATGACTTCTGTTACTTTTTGTCTTCAATATCCTACTTTATAATCTTAGCAAATGTATTACATTCTTGTCAGAAAATTTCCTAGTTTTAATATCTTAAATTTATGCATTAATCACAGAGAGTTGTAATTATTTTCTGGCAAATTAATTACTTTTACACATCAGAGAATGTGTTATTTTGTATACGTTATATTTTTTCTTGTAAATATGTTAAATTATTCTCAAAATTTCAGAGTTTTTTGGCAGAAATGTCCTCCTCTGTGGGATTTTTTTCTTGTTTTTTGCACTGGTGTGGAGCTTTAAACTTTTAGCAGCAGCTGGTTGTTTTGGACAGGTCAGGCTGCAGGGAGGGGCTGCGTGTCAGCTGCTGCTGCCAGAAGAAACGCGACAATTTGACAAATGTAAAAGGGTCCGTTTCTATCAATTTTGACATGAATGAGTATGTTTGAAAAAAATTATTTTTACTATCCATTATATCAAAATAAAACAAATTTAAAAATGAACTTTTCAAGAAATTTGATGTAAACGTTTAATTTGTTCTGCAGGAAGAAATAATGAACTGTTTGGCCATAAAACCTTTGAATATAATAAGGAGGATCAGAAAAAAATTATTTAGATGAATTACTAAAACAAACTATGTTAATACTTTTAATTTTGGAAAGAAAAGAATAAGAAATCAATTTTTTTTAAAAACTATATTATGCAAGATTGAATATGTTGTTTGCATTTCATTTGATATTCAGGGCTTGTGCGGGAATATTCATATTTATTAGGGATTTAACGGTACAGGTATTCGTACTGAAAATATCCGGTACAGCATGTCGGCTCGGCACGCATTTGTCCCTAATAAATACAGCTCTGTTTTATACATTAACACATGCACAACGTTTAGGTTTGGAACTAAATGCAACGACCTGCAGAGCAACTTTAAAAAGTGAGACCAAAACAAAACAGAAACAACTCCCAGCTATCATTAAACTCTGCTATATGGGAACATTGATGGTTTATCATGCAGCTACAGTAGGGAAAAAAATGGGGCCGAACCAGAACTCTCTGTCAGCATACAGATCTTTCAACAGCATTAAGGTACAGAAGGTGAATGTAAACATCACTGATACTGGAGGAAAGAAGCTACTGTCCAATTCCAGCTACCTGTAACACTGAAAAAAAACAAAAAACACTCCAGTCAGTTCTATACTTAAATCAAAATTACAAGCTGCCAGCTTTCATCTAGAATAATCCTTAAAATTTGTATTTCAAATCTTTATCTGAAGTTGGAAAGAGGGTGCTAAAAAATAGTTTTCAGTAACAGCACATTCTTAACCCGACTGTTATTAATTGCCAGCAGTTGCAGAAAGGCTGTTAAATACGCACACTGAGTATTATTTTAACACGGCAACCCAGACGGCACATTTTTCTTGTTAATATACACACCCTGGTGCATTGTGGGAATTCTGTTGCCGCTGCACTAACGACTCCTGATTGATGTTACAGACAGACTGACCTGAAAGTAAATTAACCCTCTTAGCAGTGCAACAGAGGAGGGCAAACCCCTCAAAACTCTCATTAAATAACCCGTCTGCAGTCTCCAAAATATTTGGTGGCAACGCTGCAGCGACTTCAGTTTTAGTTGGAAATTCCTTCTTAAATGCGGGCCTGTTTTCCTGAAACCCAGACAGAGCTCGTTACACATGGAGCTTGTTAAAAAAAAAAAAAATGAGAGCAATCCCATGCAAGGTCAGGGGTCAGGGTTTTATGCTACCTAAACCTGCAGCTCCTCTGAAAGTCCTTTAAGTCTGCAGATCCAGAGCACATGTGTGTAGAATGGCTCTTCAGACGCCCGGCTGAGACCTCAGCCGTTGTTCTGGGGAAAATCTGCTCCGAATCCTGAACCCCCTCGACAACATCCGTCATCTTTTTGAGCCCAGGTTATTTAAACATGATCCAAAAACATGGTGATTAAACATTGCTTTTTACAGTGGTATGTCCTAAAGTAATTACTACTTTCCTTATTCACAGTTTCTGATTTATTTTGCTTCTCTTATTGCTTCGTTTATTTTATGCCTTGTCCACACGTAGCCCAGTATCTCACAAAACAAAGATATTTTTCTACGATTTGGCCTGTCGTCCACATGAAAACGCAGATTTACGGCTCCGAAAACGAATATTTCTATTTCCGCTCTTGAGAGTACAGCCGATTAGCGCCAGGGGAAAATAAACAGCCCTCCTGGATTAGCTGCTTTGCGAACGCCAGCCAGTAGTGACTCAAGCAGGATTGTGGCTCGGTATTTCAGCTTTCTAAGCTACTTAATCTTTCGAATATCTTAAGATATGCGCTACAAAAAACTAAAAAAGAATCAGCGAAAAGGGCTCATTTTCCGTGAATTATTTGGAGTCTTATTCTCCAGAAAAAACCACAAATATTGAACTGCGACTGTACCTTCATATAGCTAACTCCTCCACTTGCTGTCTCGATATCTTACCCACAGTTTTTCTTAAGGTTTTTCCCATCATTGGGCCTGATCTGATAGAATAAAGTTTTATATCCAGTTGCGTTGTTGCAAACATTCAATAAAAAAAATATATAGCTTCTGATTCATTCTCTTAATCAATAAAACACCAAGGATCACTTTTACGGCTCACCAAAATGTAGGTCTTGAACAGTTTATTTGTTGTATTCTGTTTCTTTCTCCTTAAAATTGTTCATTCTTTTCAAAATCGTTCAGTACACCCACCTGGAATCTTTTCAGGCTAAGAGAATGTTGCAGAATATGAGTTTAAAAAACAGACAAAGACTTTAAGAAACAGTTGGTGAAGGACTATATGAAGAAATGGGTCAAGACTTTTGAATAATGCTGTAACTGCAGACCGCTTGGTCCTGGTTTGACTTATTCTAATGACTTTTTAAATGCAAAATGTCTCTGATTTTGCACCCTGATTCCGGAGAAGAAAAAACTGTTCTAATGCCGGTCCCTTAGTGCCCATGTTTAGCATGTAGGCCAACATCGGTGTCTAATGTCGGGCTTCAAAGCTGATATCCTGCAACCTTAAGGCGCATCCCTTCTTCAACACCTCTGAATCCAATGAATGGCTTGTTACATGGCCTCTGCAGAGCTGAGTGAACGACTGCTGAGGATGGAATTCAGCCACTTCAGGTGTTGGAAAAGGGCTGCATCTAAATATTGCGGGATAGTAGCTCTCAAGGATTGGACAGGGGCACCTCTAATTTAGAAGCTTCCTCTTTCAAAACACCTGAAATAAGTGTGTAGTTATTGTTTATTTCATTTTTACAAGCTTACTACACAGTATGGAGAAGCATTTTCTGTATCTAAAGGTCTGCAGGTTTGCACACCTTCCTTCCTTCCTTCCTTCCTTCTATTCCGTAGCTTATGCAGGTCATATGCAGAAATATCTGCCATGGTTATTTTACGTTTACATTTTTTAAATCAGTTTAAAAAAGTCTGAGAACTCTGGAAAGATGAATCTGGAGAAGTTGTCGAATTTCATATAAAAAAATGTATGCAAACCAAAACTTTATTCATTGCGCTAACACACATTTCTCAAATAAATCAGTCACTTCTGATCTTGTTTCCAAGTTGTGCAGAAACCTTTTAATTACCTCCTTGGTGCAGGGAAACGTCTGAACCTGCAGGGCGGCGTTGAAAACGGGTGCGTTCACTTTCTTACCCGTCTGCTCTGGAATGATTCAGAGATCTGTGTTGGATGTGCCAACAACTGGTTTATAAGGTGTAAAGAATTACACAAGTTGATAAGATTTCTCTCCCAAAATACACACTAACCCAGAATAATTATTTACTTTTTACTAAATATGCATCCTTTCACTCCATAAAACCCCCCCAAAATCTATAAAACATCTTATAGAAAGAAAAATGGGCTTGTTTCCTCTGATTTTGGTATATGCATAATATTCTTTATAATATATTTGCTCCACTAACTCGGTTCTTACTTTTTAAAATGTATTCCTTTAACCTCAGTTTTTTTTTTTTATGTTTTCATGCAGCACAGTGGAATAAAATTAATGAGGAAGGATGAGTGGATTGATAGAGAGAAGTCCCACCTGACCAGGTTGTGGCGATCCCCTTCTCAAAGCTCCACCATGGCCAGTTAAATCAGGAATTCTCAGGACCCGCTGTGCTGCATGTTTTAGATGTTCCCCTTCTGTAGCACAACTGATTTTAATGAAATGGTGATTAACAGGCTTCTGCAGAACTTGATATCATGCTGAGGAGGTGATGCAATCTTTTCAATTAGTCGTGTTGCAGCAGAGATGCATCTAAGGCATGCAGGACCGTGTGTCCAAAGGACCAGGTAACAGTTGAGGCACAGAAGGAGGGGTAGTGAAAATGACTGACTTTTAACTCCTGGGGAGGTGATCAGTGACATGACAACCAGGAGGGACTAATCAGGAGCATGCAGAGCAGCTGTGTGTAGAGGGAAAATGACTAATTAACAGCAAACACAGAGGGATCTAAGAGGAAACAAGGATCTAACTATAAACTAAAGTAACAACCTAAACAAAAGCATAAAGAACAGAAGAAAGATGTAGGAATCACAAAGTTAAGCGTAGACTAAGGTGGAAGACTGAGGGACAAAATAACAAAAAATAACGATTGACTATGTTCCAAAAATGAAGAGAGTAAGAGAATACTAAAGCGGGGGAGACACAACACGATTTTCTGCCAGCTTTTTAGGGCCGTCGGCTCCAAAACCTGTTAGTGTGGGAGGAGAACTGACCCGACCTGAACAAATGGGTTGGAATTCTTTAGATGGAATATAGAAGCTTGGATGATATTTTTAATGACTAATTTAGAACTTTTTCAGCTATAAACACAAGCATTTTTATTTCATTAATTTCAACAGATCGGAAACTAAGCCAAACTTCTGAGGTACACATTTAGTCCTACTGTAATGGGTTCATTTCTACTTTACTATAGTAAAATATGGCATGTTTAATTTGTTGCTGGGCAGGTAAAAAACATAATTTACAAGTTTTTTGGAATAATTGAAAAAGAATTTCGACCTCTGAGTTGTTTTAACTTCGACATTACTGCTTTAAATGATTTCCACGAGATTTTGATGCTCCGAGTCGGCTTCAGTGGTTTTGACCAATCCTGTACTCTCCGATCAGTTGTTCTACGTTTGATCCTGAATCTTTCAGTACTATATATATAAAATATTATATGGTGAGGTGAAGATGAAGAAGTATTCTCCAGCTGAACTATATCAAGTGTAAAATGCAACATTCACCTACTTTCATTATGATCTTTTGTTATATACCAACACAAATGAGTTCGTAATGATGTGTTGAAAGGAAATGTATTTTTCCAAGTAAGACCTGAAAAGTGTGGCATGCATTTTTTTTTTTTTTTTTGTCCTCCTAAGTAGGTGCTTTGTAGGATCATTTTCAGCTAAAATTAATTTCAGGGTATGTCTTTGTAAATGCAACATTGTAAAGCAGCTCAAGCTCAGTCAGACTGGATGGAGCGTGTTAGTGGACATCCGCCACCCGGCTCACCGGCGAGCATCTGGTGGTCGAGGCTACAGAAAGCCCGCTCCACGTGGGCCCCGCTGTAGGGAACCACATTTGGATCAGGTGCTATGCAAGCAAGGTGGCAGGTGTGGACGGGGGAAGTGGGGTGTATCATCTATGGTGAATTCAATGCCCATGTGGGCAGCGGTGGAGCTACCTGGAGGGGTGACATCTCCGCAACAGAGCCGGCTCCAGAGGAATTTAACCTAGGGGAGGGTCTTTTTTACGTCCCGTTGGCGGTACGTTACATACGTCCAGGTCAAATCTGCCTTTTTTGTGACACCCTTTCCATGTACATATTTTACATCAATGGAAAGCTAAGATTCTTAAGATTCCAGTGATTAATGCCAACCAATGATACAATCATAACTGTAGACACAGTGAATGCTTTTGTCAAACCCCTCGGAAACCAAGGGAATGTGCAACTCAACACCGTTCAAAGCCACATATTGACAGAACAGAGCCATCTCAAACAAAAACTTTGTCGTTTTACATCCACAAGAGTCCAATTAATGTCCTCCAATAAAACAGCTAGTCCACAACCAGTCTTACATCCAAAATCCAACATAATCTGCTACTGAAAAACATGGTAATTTCCTTCCTTGTGTGTATTTCTCACAAAGATTTAATCATAACTACCGTTAGCATGCTCATATTAGCCTAAAAATAACACAGCATCTTCTTCTTCTTTGTGATGTTTGTTGGCGTTTGGCAAACAACAAATTGGTGCATTACCATCACCTCCTGGTATGGAGTGTGGACCAGAATGCCACTCAAGGTTGAACTTGCCTCTCTAAGACTGGTGAGGTATTAGCATCGTCCCTGCTTGTGCTAGCTTTGCTCTTGCTTTCATTAGGCCAAGCTCTAATGTCCATTTTGGCATTCAGCTGTATCTTTTTTACTGCCTCTAAAAGTTGCTTTAAACAGATCGGTGCATCTATGGGGGCTCAATATGAAAGCAAAGCCTGTTTGGAGACTTTAGAGGTTCACATATATAGTTATTGGTCTGCTAAATTCCTTTAAATGGAAATTTGTGCTATTTTAATTTTTTTGCTCCAAAACCTCACCTTTTTAAAATATTGTCGTGTTACTGTTAGATCTATTTATTCTTTCATTTATTGATTTACTGAGTGAATTAGAGGAGCAGAGGGAAGTGAATCCGCAGTGTCTACATGTGAAAGCCTTTCAGCCAACAGCATCTACAGTTTAGTATTTCAGGCAGCTCTGTTGAGGATTTCCATGGAGCCCAGATGGTATCTCTGCATCTCAAGGATTTATGGAGTCTTCCTCCCCCCCGCCTCCTTTCTTTCTTGCCCTCATCTTATTTTTATTTTAATATCTCCTGTGCCTAATCCGGATCTGTCTTAATGTGCTTCCTGCTGTCTCCTGCAGCTCACAGAGAGACGTCAGAAGACTGTCAGAGCTGTCTGGAGTGTTCGCGGGACAACGGCTGCGAACGTTGCCCAGAACGACTCTTCCTGTTTCTCCAGAGGAAAGGGATGTCTCATCATGGAACCTGTCTCCATGCGTGTCCTGCAGGACACTTTGGACAGAGAGGGAGGGAAGTGAACCGCTGCATGAGTATGTATAAATCTGTCTTATGAAAAAAGACCAAAGATAGGACCTGAAACAAATAATGAAAGACTAGCTGTATATAAAAGGTTATGTGCAAAAGTTTTAAAGTACTCCGCACTTTATTTGTTTCCTTTCAATCCTGACTTCCTTGTAATGAAGTAGCCTTGATCAGTAGTGCTCGAAGCTTTCTGAAGGTCTTCAAGGTATTCACCTGTTTTAGTTCCAGACATCCTTAAGCATGATACCATAATTTACAAGGAGCACTTAAAATTAAGAAAGTAGAAAACGTGTCAAGCATTAAAAAGGACAAATGTTACAAACAACCATGCATATACACAATCACTCATAAGAGCAACTTAGAAAGACCAATGAGCCTAACTTTGTACTATGGGAGGAAGCTAGTACTCGCTCAGATTATAATAAGTAATAAGATTAGTTACCATGACTATGCTACTCAGCTCTACATTAAAATGTCACCAGGTGACTATGAAGCCATTCAAGCATAAGCAGATGCAGAGAACATATCAGTGCATGGAGGTGCCATAACTTTCCCCAGCTGATTAAAAACAAAATTGAAGTAATTATTTTGGGACCTAAAGAGAAACGATCAAGAGTTGGCACATAGCTTAAGTTATTATAGCTAGAAAATACTCAACAGGCCTGAAATCTAAGTGTAGTGATGGACTCAGACCTGAACCTTCAGAAAAAAATAAAGACAAATACAAAGTCAGCCTTTTTTCACCTGGACAACATTTCCTGGATTATAGAACTGATGTCCCAAAAAGATCTAGAGAAACTCATCCATGCGTTTACCTTTAGTCGGATTGATTATTGCAACAGCGTCTTCACAGGTTTGACTAAAAAGTCAATCAGACAGCTGCAGCTGATCCAGAACGCTGCTGCTCGTGTTCCTCACTAGAACCAGGAAAGTAGAGCACATCACCCCAGTTCTAAAGTCCTTTCACTGGCTCCCTGTAGCTCAGAGAATAGACTTCTAAATACTTTTACAAGTCTTTAAATATTTGACTGGCTTAGCACCAAAATACATTAAAGATCTGTTGTCGTAGTATTATCCTTCCAGACTACTCAGGTCTTCTGGTTCGAGTCTACTCAGCATAGAATCAGAACCAAACATGGAGAAACATCTTTCAGTTTCTATGCTCCTCTTATTTGAAACAAATTTCCAGCAAAGCTGCTGAAACACTGAGTTCATTTAAACCAAGGCTAAAACCCATCTGTTTAGAGCTGCTTTTGGGTAACTGATTAATAATGGCTGGAATGTCATAATGTATGTTCGTATGTTTTATGTTTCTGATGTTGCACGTTGGTGTAGATTCTCAGTCATCCAGGACATGATGTTCTTGAGAGTTTAAATGAAGGCAAGTGGACGTTTCTTGTTGTCTTGAATCACTCAAGAGGCTTCTTCAGTTCTGAAAACTGAATTGGGAGTATCAGATTTACAAGCTTATGGTTATGGCTATCGTTATACCTAAGAAGGCTATCAGGGCAGCGTAAGCTTCTAAGCACTAAGCAATCTTGGTGATGCAAGAGTCGTTAACGTTGAAACAACCCCGGTTATGTAACTATGCGCTGTTTTGGACACATGTGTCAATGTGTGCGTTTTGGTGAAACTTCTTGGGTAGGCAAATCAAGGCTGCTTTGTATGTGTTTGAAAGAGGGAATCTCAAACCACCTCCTCTGTTCAAGGTTGGTTTCATATGTTTCACAAAGATTGCTTCTTTCACTCCTTTCTCTAACCGTAATCTAAAATGTGTACATTATTGTCTTTTGAAGACAATAATAATGTAACCCTAACCCAGAACTGAAGAAGCGTCTTGGATGAGAGACGAAACATATTCAAGACAACAAGAAAAGTCCAGTTGCCTTCATTTAAACTCAAGAATTTCTGATGTGTTTTGTTTTTATTTATTTTTTTGTTTTATTGCTTCTTTTTTCTCTTAATCACCCAAAACACCTTGAATTGCCTTGTTGCTGAAAGTGTGCTGTATTTGTCTTGCCTTGCCTATTACTTCACTGTCTTTGCGCCTGTGAAACCTGCAAGCCTTTTTTTGCTCAGCATGAGATGCCCCCCTAATATACCTAAAGTAAAAGAGCATGCATTCAATCAGACTTACTTGCTATTTGGTTTCAGCTTGACTCCAGTGTTACTTTTGGACCTTCAGGTTGAAAACCCTGCTTTCATTTCATAGTCACCTTCTAGGAAAAGCTCAAGACTGACTTGTTTGTGATGTTTATCTGATGCTCTTCTTTTTCCCAGAATGCCGCTCGTTGGACTGCGAACATTGTTTCAGTCGGGACTTCTGCACCAAGTGTAAGCCTGGCTTCAAGCTGCACAAAGGCAAATGTTTGATCCACTGCCCAGAGGGAACCTTTGCTCACCAGACAGACTGCCTTGGTAAGTAAAAAACTGCAATATTTGGAGATATTTACAGATAGCTGATGTATTACCTTTATTAAGCAACAGGAATTCCAAGCCAGGTTAATTTCCTCTAAATAAATATCAAGATTCAGATCTTGTTGCCTCAGGAAGAAGAACAATAACTAAATGTGTTCCTTTTGGATCCAGTTTGCGAAGAGAATATTTACAACTACTCATGTCGTCTAATAGTTATATAAATATGGTTGAATCTAGAAAAACAAATCAGTGCTCAGTGAAAAAGAAAAATCTATGGAACAATGACCTTTAGACAGAAAAGAGGTTTGGTTATAATGCACAGCGCAAAGTTGAAACAAAATTAAATACATCATATCTGCACAAGCACCTCATGTTCTTTGTCAAGCACGGTGGTGGAGGAGTGATGATCTGCTTAGATTTTTGCCCTCTGTGGTCATAATTGGTAACTACAACTGAGCTATCACAAATATAAAGTAGGCAGTATTAAGATCAAAACATCTTGGTGAAAAAAATTAAATGAAAGCATTAACATTTTATTGTTTATTTACACAATCCATAACAGACATTTTCTTGTCTTTACAATCACGATTTTGATTCTATTTTCACAACAGTTACTGATATTCAATAAAAGACTGACATTTAAAAATAAAATAAAAAAAAGAGTAAACCTTTAAATTAAGTGTGTACGTTCATTTTTGCTGTTAAAACATACCATCTGAGCAGTTAAAAATACAGAACTAGTAAGATTAACACCAACATCCGGTTTGGTTTTCAAGATAAAAGCACGTAAACTGTGGTTTTAGGTTTTTAACCTCTGAACAGTCACAAATCTGGACCCAACAGTTTCGCATTACACATAACGGATTTTTTAAAACTTGTTTTAAAGCGCTAATGCTCTTATTAGAAAAAAAAATTATATATTTAATCATATATAAAGTTGCAACTTCTAATTTAGATATATTAATAACAGTTGCCATAAATAGCTGTTTAAATAACAATAATTAGATATTGAATAAAGCATTGTCTTAAAATGTTTAAATCAATGTGTGCATTTATTTTCAATGTGAATTGCTACCACTTTCTGGGGGTGGAAGGTAACTACAACTGAACAATTGCAGGTATAAAGTTATGCAAGGCAAATTTATTTCTATAGCAACAACAAGGCAATTCTAGGTGCTTTATATCATGAGGGGATAAAGTAAAATAGAAGCAGCTATAAAAGCATAAAACACAACATTATAGACACATAACATATGACACATTAAAACATATGACATTTCAGCTCTTATTAATCACTTACTTAAAGGCAGCTCTAAACAGATGGGTTTTTTGGCCTTGATTTAAAGGAACTCAGTGATTCAGCAGTTTTGCAGTCGTCTGGAAGTTTGTTCCAAAGAAGAGCATAGAAACTTAAAACTACTTGTAACACTTGGAAAGCGCTAATAAATTTAGTTTAAATGAAATGTGGCTAGTATCATTTGACTTTATCAGAACTTAGGAACAACTACTGGAGCTGGTTGTCAACAATTAAAGAATACACAAGTTGGAATAGTTTGCAGGTACCATGTATTGAAAATTATAAATGAAATAAATAAACAGACACAAAATAACAGTTTCCATTGCTGCAGCACTGATAATTAAATGGGTTAAAGTTCTGATGAAAACACTCTCAGTGTTCGGTCTAATCCCCTGAATAGTTAAAGACTCCTCAGCAGGACTTGAAGACCAATGAAATGATTGTCCAAGATGTAATCTGAGTGTCCATGAAAGTTATCCAAGCGCTTCGGTTGTCCAAAGGTACTGGAAAAAGGAGGTGTGTGAATCCATGCATTGAGTGAGGGGTTTGGGGAGTGGACAGAACGTTGTCTGAGACAACTTCCTACCAGACCAGTAGGAAGATGAAGGTGAAGATCTTCTGGCCCCTGGCCAATCGTTAGCTCGCCATCTTTAAACCCTCAAAGGGTCACCTGGCCTGCATTAAACAAACAGGACTAGTAAGACATCTTTTTGCAATTAAGCTGTCCTTTTTTCTGTGTGCACAATTCATTCCTAGATACATGGTATTTAATTAAATGTGCATTAGCTGTACATCCAAATCCAAACCATAGCATTTTATGATATGAGTAAAGCTTTATCTAAACCAATTAACTGCTATAAAAATACTACATAGCTTGAACAAAGTGGCTATCCCACAAACATAGCAAACAATACATACATTAGTTTTGAGTTCATTTGTGGTATTTAAAAACAAGATCATGCTCAATTGTTTGAAACAGCATTAATCAAACAGTGTATAGCATTACTACCATGCTGGCAACTAGCTAGTGGCATGCTAGCTAGCAGCAGGCTAGTTCCTAATATGACAGAAACAAACATCTTAAAACTCACCAATTCCAGTTTCTGTATGGTATATGATGACCCTACAAGGCGCCAGCTCACGGTTGTCAGTGTCTAAGTCAGGTAATATCATGATAAGTAAAAGAAAATGCATTTAAGTTAAGAAAAGCTTTTGTTTTTATATACTGACCTGCAACAGCTCTGTCACCTGGCTTTTCCATAAATAACAGAATGTACTGTAATACAACTGGAGAGTAGTAGGAGAAAAGGAAGTAGCAGAGTGAAGAAAATTGGTAAGTCTGTCCTCCAGCAGTCTAAGCCTATAGCAGCATAACTACAGAGATAGCTCAGGATGACCTAAGCCACTCTAACTATAAGCTTTATCAAAAAGGAAAGTTTTAAGCCTGGCCTTAAAAGTAAACAGAGTGTCTGCCTCACGGACTAAAGCTGGGAGCTGGTTCCACAGGAGAGGAGCCTGAGAACTAAAAGATCTGCCTCCCATTCTACTTTTAGAAATCCTAGGAACTACAAGTAAACCTGAAGTCTGAGAGCGAAGGGCTCTGTTAGGAACACATGAAACAATTAGATCTCTGATGTATGATGGAGCTTGATAATTAAGGGCTTTATATGTAAGAAGAAGAATATTACATTCTATTCTGGATTTAACAGGGAGACAATGAAGGGAAGCTAAAACAGGAGAATGTGATCTCTCTTTTTAATATTCATCAGAACTCTTGCTGCCGCATTTTGGATCAACTGAAGGCTTTTAATGGCATTTTGTGGACTACCTGATAGTAAAGAATTACAGTAGTCCAGCCTTGAGGTAACAAATGCATGGACTAGTTTCTCAGCATCACTCCTGGACAGGATGTTTCTAATTTTAGCAATATTCCAGAGGTGAAAGAAAGAAATCCTAGAAACCTGTTTAATATGGGATTTAAATGTCAAGTCTTGGTCAAAAATAACGCTGAGGTTCTTTACGTTATTACTGGGGGCCAATTTAATGCCATCCAGATGAAGTGATTGACTAATCGGTTTCTGTTTTAGAACTTCTGGTCCAAAGACAGCAACTTCTGTCTTATCAGAATTTAAAAGCAAAAAGTTTAGGGTCATCCATGTTTTTATGTCTTCCAGACATTCCTGTAATCTACCTAACTGACTGGGTTCATCAGGATTTATGGATAAATATAGTTGTGTATCATCGGCATAGCTGTGGAAATTTATCCCATGCTGTCTAATGATTCTACCAATTGGGAGCATATATATGGTGAAAAGAATTGGTCCAAGCACAGAACCCTGTGGAACTCCACAAGTAACCCTTGAGAGTGAAGAAGATTGATCATTTAGATGAACAAACTGGAATCTATCAGACAAATATGATTTAAACCAGCCTAGTGCTGTTCCTTTGATCCCTGCAAGATGTTCAAGCCTTTCTAAGAGAATATTATGATCGACTGTGTCAAAAGCAGCACTGAGATCTAACAACACCAGAACAGACACCAGTCCATTATCTGAGGCCATGAGAATATCATTAGTAACCTTCACCAGTGCTGTTTCAGTGCTATGATTAGCTCTGAAACCTGACTGAAACTCTTCAAACAGCTCGTTACTGTTTAGATCCTCACAGACTTGATTAGCAACAATTTTCTCAAGGATTTTGGATAAGAAAGGAAGGTTAGATATAGGTCTGTAATTCACCAAGTCATCTTGATCAAGGGAAGGTTTCTTGAGTAAAGGTTTAATTACAGCTATTTTAAATTCTTGTGGTACGTATCCGATTACTAAGGATAGATTCAACATATCCAAAATGGGGCCAGGAACCAAATGGAACACTTCTTTAAATAATTTGGTTGGGATTGGGTCCAACATACAAGTTGAAGGTTTAGATGAGGCTAATATTTTTGATAATTCCGAAAGCTTGACTGAATCAAAACAGCCTAAGCACAACTGAGGTTCTACAGTTCTTTCCGATACTGCCTCATTTACTGAAGAAGAAGTAATCATGTTTGGGAGGATGCCAATTATTATTATTTTTATTAAAATTAATTTTATTTATGAAGAATTCCCTAAAATCATCACTGCTAAGAGCTGGGGGAATAGTTGGCTCAACAGAGCTAAGACTGTACTACTGTACTTTATTCGCCTCTATTAATGATGAAAAATATGCTGTTCTAGCTTGTCAAAGGGTCTTTTTATACATTAGTAAACTGTTATTCCAGGTAAAACAGGAATCCTCTAGGTGTGTAGAGCACCATTTTCTCTCCAACTTTCTAGTATTCTGCTTTAAAGTATGCAACTCTGCGTTAAACCAAGGAGTCAGCCTCCTATGGCTAGCCACTTTCTTTTTTAAGGGGGCTACACTATCTAATGCCAAACGCAATGAGGAAGTAACGCTGTGAACCAGAGCATCAATTTCTGAAGGGTTAGAGATAGAATTGCTGCCATCCACTGTGTTACTCTGAGACACTGAGGAAAGTAAGAATGGAACAGATTCTTTAAAAATTGTTACAGCATTGTCTGATAAAGCTCTACTATAATGAAATTTCCTTTCAGATTTAAGATGGTCAGCTAAAGTAAATTCAAAAGTTATCAAGAAGTGGTCAGACAGGTTGTGTGGGTGGACTGTTATTTCCTCACACTCAATACCGTATGTCAGTACAAGGTCCAAAGTGTGTTTGCCCGAGTGGGTTGATCCCTGTACTTTTTGAGTAAAGCCAATTGAGTCTAAAATAGCACTAAAGGCTGCATTTAGGCTATCACTTTTAGTATCCACATGAATATTGAAGTCTCCCACTATAATGACCCTATCAGTATTTAATACTAAATCAGATAAAAAATTTGAGATCTGATCCAAGAATTGAGAGTAAGGGCCTGGTGGACGGTACAAAACCACAAACAAAAATGGTTTGCAACTTGGATGAGGAAAATTAAGGGTTAGATGTTCAAAAGAACTGGAGCTATCAATTGGTCTGGGACTAATTAGTAAATCAGAACGGAAAATGGTTGCAACTCCTCCCCCTCGCCCAGTATTTCTAGGAATGTGAAAATTGAAATGACCGGAAGGAGTTGACTCATTTATACTGACATAATCCTCCTGCTGCAACCAGGTTTCTGTGAGACAAAGGAAATCAATGTGATTATCACAAATCAAGTCATTTACTAACAAAGTCTTTGAGGAGAGAGATCTTATGCTTAATAAACCACATTTAATAGATTTATTTTTCTGTTCAGTCAAAGTTGTATTTATTTTTATGAGATTTCCATAATTTGCTTTTGTTGGTTTAACTTTTAATCCATTTAATTTTGGCCGTGGGCAAGACACTGTTTCTATAGCGTAATGGGTGGGTAACAGTACAGAAGCAGCAGAGAGGTGGGTTAAACTATGACCCTGCTTCCTGGTCTGGACCCTGGGTTGTTAGTGTTTTGGAGGACTAATAAATTCGGCCATATTCCTAGAAAGAAGAGCTGCTCCATCCAAAGTAGGATGGATGCCATCTCTCCGGAGGCAGGGGACCAGAAAAGATTACCGAGTCTGACATTGTTTTGGCAAACTTACACACCGAAGCAACACTCATTTTAGTGACCTCCGATTGGCGTAACCGGGTGTCATTACCGCCAGCGTGAATAACAATCTTACTGTATTTACGCTTATCTTTAGCCAGCAGTTTCAGGTAGGATTTGATGTCGACCGTTCTGGCCCCTGGCAAACATTTGACTATGGTCAATGGTGTCTCTAATGCCACGTTTCTGACTATGGAGCTGCCAATTACCAGGGTCGGCTTCTCAGTGGGTGTGTCGCTGAGCGGGGAAAATCTGTTAGACACGCGGACCGGTTGGTGGTGGCCCGGGGGCTGGGTCCTAGAACTATGCTTCCTACGTACAGTCACCCAGCCGGCCTGAGGTCCCGGCTGCGCGGGCTCTACCAGAGGACAGCTAGGGGGTTCTATCCTTGTTGGCTTTTTTAACAGCGCGGAGGCGTGCTTCTAATTCTGATACCCTCGCCTCCAAAGCTACAAAAATATTACATTTATTACAGTTACCATCATCACTGAAGGAGGCAGGGAAGTAACTAAACATCTGACAGAGAGACCAAGAGAGAAGAGAAGAGTTAGAGACAGGAGAAAGAAGAGTAGCCATAGCCGCAATGAAGCTAAGCTAACTGAGCTAGCGAGACCTTACCACCCCAAGAAAAACTGTGTTAAGCGCAAGGAGTTCCCAAAACGTAAACTACACCACCACAAAATGTGTGTTAAAATAACTTAGAAAGCCCTCAGCACAGAGAAAATACGATCAATTCAACAGAGTCTGAACACCAAACACCTTACAGGGAGCACAACAGTGACAACAGGAAATGACCTGGATGCAAAGTGGAGAGGAGTCCAGCCACCGTCTGGGGTTTTCATGAGTTTAGATCTGTTGTGACTTTTCAGCAGGGAGAAGGAGGGATGGCGGCTTCCTCAGCAGGAGGGAGAAAAGGAGCGGCGAGGCACAACTGTTCCGTGAATGGATTGGAGGAGGATTATAATATTTGTGAGGGAGAGTATGATAGAGAAGAGTGGGAGGATGAGGAACAGGGGAGTCAGGAGTGGAAGACAGTGGAGAAAAAACAAGGACAAAATAGGAAGGATAGAAATAACTCTGAGGATTCCAATGAGGAAAGGAAAGAATGTATTAAATATGTGGTTCGGTTTGGGAAGAAGTCAGGGGAAATTAGTCGGGTCAATCCTCTCAAGTTGACAAAGATATAAAAGGAGATAATAGCGAACATTGAGTTTGCTAAAGTCTTGCAGGATTGGAACTTGATGATAGGATGTGTAAACACAGAACAAGCTAAGAAGGTGGTCAATTTGAAAGAAATTAATGGGGTAAGGGTGGTGAGTGTGAGTAAGGTGGGGGGTGGGGTGGGAATCATAAAGAGTCGAAAAGGTGTAATCTCAAAAGTATCGGCAAATATGAGTATTGAAGAAATTAAAAACTATTTGAAAGGGGGGAGGATTCTCAGTGCTTACCGGATCAAGACATGGGTGGAAGGAGTAAGGAAAGATTCAGAAACAGTAGTGATAGAGTTTGAGGGGGAGGTACTGCCAGGGAGGGTAATGATAGGGTATATGTGCTATTTTGTCAGGGAGTTTGTTCCAAGACCGGTTAGGTGCTTCAAATGTCAAAAGTATGGACATGTAGCAGGAATCTGTAATCAGAAACAAAGATGTGCAAGGTGTGGAGGGAGTCATGAGTATGGAAAGTGTGGGGTGGGAGTTCAACCAAAATGTTGTAATTGTGGGGGGAATCATAGTGCCAGGCTTAGGGGATGTGAGGTTCTTCAGCAACAGGTGGAGATTCAAAAGAAGAGAATGGAATAAAAAGTGAGCTATGCAGAAGCAGCCAGGCAGGTGAAGGTAGGAGGAGCAGAGGGGGGTCAGAGTAGGCCAGTGGTTAAAGACAGCGGGATCACGAAGGAACAGTTTGATAAAGAAAAGAAAAGGATGGTCACATTTGTTGCAGGAGTAATCAATAGTACAGCTGGAGTTGAGTCCAAGACGCAGAAAATTCAGATTATAGTTAAAGCAGCTGTCCATCACTTATGGCTGGTTGGGTTGGTATGGGAGGAGGTTAGAGATGAGTTGCAGGCGTCGCAGGAATCATGTGGATCATGATAATAATTTTACAGCGGAATGGAAGGTCACTTATTGCAAATGGGCAGGAATTTAAATATTATGTGGATAGATTAGAATACAAGCCAGAGGTCATATGTATTCAGGAAACATGGTTAAAGCCAAGCCTAGATTTTGTGATTAGGGTATATGTTAGTGAGAGACAGGATAGACAGGATGGGAGTGGGGGAGGGTGTGCAACTTTTATTAAAGAAGGTATACCGTATAGAGTGATAAGGAGAAAGGAGGAGCAGGAGGAGATAGTAATTGGGGTGTGGAAAGGGAAGAAGGAATTAGTAATCATTAATTTTTACAATCCTTGTAGGAAGTTAAATCTAGGAGAGCTGGTGGGAATTCAGGGGCAGGAGGAGGAAGTAGTATGGTGTGGGGATTTTAATGCTCATAGCACGTCATGGGGAGGGGAGAAGTTAGATAGGAATGGGGAAGTGGTAGAGGCATTGATAGAAGAAAAGGAACTGGTGTGTATAAATGACGGGAGGGGAACGAGGTTTGACACTCGAAATGGGAAGGTTTCCAGCCTGGATCTCACGCTGGTGTCGAGTAGGTTGGCAGGGAAAAGTAGGTGGGAGGTGTTGGAGGAATCGTTGATAGGAAGTGATCATTGTCCGATCCCGACTACGATTCAAATAAGGGAGGAAAGAGGAGTAGGGCAGGGAGAGGGAAGGTGGGTGTTAAGGAAGGTGGATTGGGAGAAGTTTAGGAGGCTGGGAGAGGAGGGAGGAGTGGAAATGGAGTTGGAACAAGATGTTGATGTATTGAATGATAGATTTTGTAGTAAGATATTAAGAATAGCAAAGGCGACAATTCCCAAAAGTAAGAGCTCTATGAATAGAGTGGCAGTTCCTTGGTGGACAGAAGAATGTTCAGAGGTGGTGAAGGAAAGAAATAAGGCATTTAAGGTTGTGAAGAGAACACATAATTTTGAAAATTTGGTGGCATATCAGAGGGCACAAGCTGTGGTAAGGAGGACGGTGAGACAGGCTAAGAGGGCGAGTTGGAGGGAGTTTTGTGATAGGAATGGGAGAGCAACACCGGTAGGCAGTGTTTGGAGTATGATTAAAAGGATGGGAGGGCATAGACGAGAGTGGGGGTATCTTGTTTTGGAAGATGGGGGGGGGGGGGGGGGGCGATAACAAACTCAGGAGGAATTGAGAGGTAGAGATAATACTTTCAAACAGTTTAAATATATTTTGGAAGATGTAGGGAATATGGAGGGTCACCTGATAAATAGTTTTTTTACAATGGGAGAGTTGGAAAGAGCGATTAAAGGGTCAGGGAATAGTACTCCAGGGAAAGATGAAATATGTTATATAATGTTAAGAAATTTGGGGAGCAGAGCATTGAAGGAATTGTTGTGCCTTTATATTAAGGTGTGGGAGAAGGGGAGGGTCCCGGAGGTGTGGAAGGAAGCAATTATTGTCCCCATTAGGAAGCCAGGAAAGGATCCAGCAAAGCCAGGAAATTATAGACCTATTGCATTAACATCGGTATTGTGCAAGGTTATGGAGAAAATGGTCAATGAGAGATTGTCATATGTAGAAAAGAATGGGATAATAAATAGGTTTCAAAATGGTTTTAGAAGAGGAAGAGGAACTATGGATTTGATTGTGAGTTTGGAGAATGAAGTTAGGAAAGCTCAAAGAAATAAAGAATCAGTGGTGGCAGTGTTTTTTGATGTGGAAAAAGCGTATGACATGATGTGGAAGGAGGGGTTTTTGATTAAATTAAGAAGAATGGGGTTGGGAGGCAGAATATTTTATTGGATTAAAAGTTTCTTGGTGAGTAGAAGTATTCAGGTAAGAGTGGGGAAGGTAGTTTCAAGTTGTTTTAAATTGAGAATGGGACTCCGCAGGGAAGCATCATTAGTCCTTTAGTTTTTTCGATAATGATTAATGATCTTTTCGAGGAGGTTCAGAGGGATTTAGGAAGATCTATATTTGCGGATGATGGAGCATTGTGGAAGAGGGGGAGGAACTCAGGGTATGTTAAGGGAAGGATGCAGGAAGCTATCAAGGAGGTGGAGAAGTGGGGGTTGGAGTGGGGATTTAGGTTTTCAGTAGATAAAACAAAAATGGTGGTCTTCTCCAAGAGATTAAAGATACCGGATATGAGACTATTAATGTATGATAGGAGGATTGAAATGGTAAGTGAATTTAAATTCTTGGGGGTGGTGATGGATTCAAAGTTAAAGTGGGGTAAACATATAGATAAAGTGGCGGAGAAGTGTCAGAGAGTAATTAATATAATGAGATGTCTTAGTGGGGTGAAATGGGGGGCTAGTCAGAAGGCGTTGAAGACATTCTATGTGACAATGATTAGGACAGTAATAGATTATGGATGTATAGTGTATGGAACAGCAGCGGAGTCACAGTTAAAGAGATTAGATAGAATACAAAGTCAAGCATTAAGAGTAAGTTGTGGAGCAGTTAAATCAACCCCATTTCCGGCATTACAGGTTTTGGCTGGAGAAATGCCATTGGATCAGAGGAGGAAACAGTTAAGTGTTGATTATTGGATAAATTTAAAAATGGAACAGAATTTGCACCCAAATAAGGAGTTAGTGAGTTGGGAAGGGGAAGAGGTAGTCAGAAGCTTTGGGTCAGTCAGTTGGAGGTATACACAGGAGATGAGGGTAGGGGGGTTAGAAGTAGGTAGTATAGAGGGGGTTTTGGGAAGTCCGCCTTGGGGTACAGGGGTCATAAACAGAAACTGGCATTTATTGGAGATTAAAAATAAACTAAAAGGGAAGGTAAATTGGGAGATGGAGTTTTTAGGTTATGTTAAGGAGGAGTATGGGCAGTTTATAAGGGTGTACACAGATGGGTCTAAAGAACCAGTAAGTGGGGAAACTGGATTTGCGTTTGTGGTCCCGAAATATAGATATAATGAGAGTTATAGTACAGATGGATTATTGTCAGTATACACAGTGGAAATGATGGCGGTGTTATATGCATTGGAGTGGGTGGGGAGGAATAGACAAAGGAAATTAATTTGTTCTGACTCAATGTCGGCATTGCAAAGCTTGGAGAGCGTGAATACAAGTCGTCTAGACATTATGGATAGGATTAGGAGTCAGTATTCAATAATAGTACAACAAGGGAGGTCAGTAGTTTTTATGTGGGTACCAGGGCATGTGGGTATAAAAGGAAATGAAGAAGCTGATAAGAAAGCAAAGGAGGCAAGGAGAAGGGAAAGTGTTGAGGTGAAAGTGAAGTTGGGGAAGAAGGAGGGGAAGGCATTGGTGTGGGCTAGGGTAATGGAAGAGTGGCAGAGGAGGTGGAGAGAAGAAAAGAGAGGGAGATTTCTATTTGGGATGGTGGAAAATGTTAATACTAGAAGGTTATATGTGGGGAAATGTAGGAAGGAAGAGACGGTGGTAAATAGGGTTCTGTTGGGACACATATTTAAAAAGCATGCTTAGGTTGATGGGGAGGCACTCTACGGGTTTATGTGGGAATTGTCAGGTGGAGGAGGATGTTAATCACGTCATTTTTAGTTGTCCTATATATAGGGAACAAAGGTTATGGGTGATAGAGAGATTGGGGAGGGAAAGAGGAGAGTTAAATATGAAGACTTTGTATAATAATATGGGGTTTCTTTGGAAATTTCTTAAGGATACAGGGCTTGAAGATAGAATGTAAACTCTGATCCACACTCCGGAACAGTAGGGGCGGTAATGCACCTTTAAGTTGGTTGCCAGCCGCCATAAAACACCAAGAAGAAGAAGAAGAAGAAAAAGATGGAATTTACCAAAACCTGGCAAAAACACTCTGGGCTACATCCTTCTCCATGCTTGGTTCTAGTTCTAGGGATGATTAGTATACTAGAGTTAGAAGACCTGAGTGGTCTGGGGGGGTTGGTATAGTGGCAACTAGTCTTAAACATATTTTGGTGCTAAGCCATTCAATGATTAATAAACTAGCAAAAGTATTTTAAAGTCTATTCTCTGAGCTACAGGGAGCCAGTGTAAGGACTTTAGAACTGGGGTGATGTGCTCTACTTTCCTGGTTCTAGTGAGGAACACGAGCAGCAGCATTCTGGATCAGCTGCAGCTGTCTGATTGACTTTTTAAGCAGACCTGTGAAGAAGCTGTTGCAGTAATCAATCTGACTAAAGATAAACGCATGGATGAGTTTTTCGACGTCTCGATGCAACATCAGTCCTTTCATCCTAAAAATGTTCTTCAGATGATAGAAGGCTGACCTTGTTATTGCCTTTATGTGATCCTGGAGGTTCAGGTCCATTACTACACCTAAATTTTGGGCCTGATCAGTAGTTTCTTGCTCTATAAACTGAAGCTGTGTGCTGACTCTTAACCTTTCCTCTTTAGCTCCGAAGATAATTACTTCAGTTTCGTAATGTAAAGCTAAGTGTAATCTACATAGTTATGGTAGCTAATCTTATTGGTTATAATAATCTGGTCTAGTGGGAGCATGTAGATATTAAATAGGAGGGTCCCCAGGATCGAGCATTGGGGCACCCCACATGTGATTGCTGTCTGTTTTAATGAAGAATGGCCAATTGACACAAAGAAGTTCCTGTTTTTTAGGTGAGACTCAAACCATCCAAGTACTGTACCAGAGAGTCCGACCCAGCTCTCCAGTCGTTCTAATAATATATCATGATCAACAGTGTCAAATGCTGCACTGAGGTCCAACAGAACCAGCACTGTGGTTCTACCACAGTCTATATTTATGCGGATGTCGTTGAATACTTTAACGACGGCAGTCTCGGTGCTGTGGTGAGCACAGAAAACCAGACTGAAAAACATCAGAACGGTTGTCATTGTTAGGAAGCTATTAAACTGTTGAAACAGCTTTATGAATAATCTTACTGATGAATGGAAGATTAGAAATTGGCCTGAAGTTCTGCATTACAGTGTTCTTCAGTAGTGGTTTAGTAAGTGCTCTTTTTAAAGCCTGACACCTGGCAGGAGGGATGAGTTCACTATTTTAATCAGATCAGGCCCAATGACAGGAAAAACCATCTCAGCCTGGATTTTTCTAGAGAACAAGACTCCAAATTATTCGAGGAAAATGAGCCGATTTGCTGATTATTTTTAGTTGAGCATACATACTATATATATATATATATACATATATATATATATACACATACACACATATATATATACACATACATACATATATATATACACATACATATATATATATATATACACATACATACATACATATATATACACATACATACATACATATATATACACATACATACATATATATACACATACATACATATATATATATATATATATATATATATATATATATATATATATATATATATAGACAATCTTATATATATATATATATATATATATATATATATATATATATATATATATATATATATATATATATATATATATATATATATATATATATATAAGATATTCGAAAGATTAAACAGTTTGGGAAGCTGGAATACCTAGCCACAATGCTGCTTGACTCACTATTGGGTGGCGTTTGCAAAGCAGCCGTTTATTTTCCCCTGGGGCTAATTGGCTGTAGTCTCAAGAGCAGAAATAAGGAAGACCGTAAACATTAGCTTCTGCGGTAGTGCTTAGACAGTTATCACTGAGCGTATTAACGGATATTAAGATATATATGGCGTGGGAACTATTAAAATAGGCTGTTATACTGTTTTTGGAGGAAGTCTCAATTATTTGTGGATTTTAACTATTTGTGGGCAGCTTTGGTCCCTTGCTATTTTCAAAATAAAACCATGTCATCATAAATGTACTTTTTTAAACTCTCCAAATTAACTTGTTAGGGCTTAAAATTTTCACATAATCTATAACTGATCTTTTCATATCTTAAAACCACCTTTCTGATACATTTACTTTGCACAGTTTAAGCTGTTAGCACCTAAATAAAATATTTTGACGAAAAAAAAGACATTTTAATACGACTTCATTCCATACTGTAAATACTAACTGAAAAGTAGGGATGTCCCGATCCAATGGGATTTTAAAATTTTTGTAATCAGGTGGAAAAGATCGAATACAACCTTACAAAACAAGCATGACATTTTAAATTCATCCAGAATGACCGAGGGTTGGTTTTTATTTTAACAAGTTCCACTACATCAATATTCACTGTTTCATGGATGACAACAACCAAGCAACGTCACACAATTTACAGCAAGCGGGAAATTCAGACAACATAATAGTGAGCTGCTAACTAGTAGGCTAATGCAGGGCAAATGTATTGCCTCAGGAGAGCGAAAAGGTCTGCAGTTTTGGACGAATTTTAAAGTGGCCAGCAAATGCAGTGCAACAGCTACTTGTAATGTGTGCAAATTGGACATTTCTCATGGTGGAAAAGACAGAGCTGCATTCAACACTACGAATTTAATACGCCACCTTGAAAACAAACACCAATACTTCGAGTTCACTGTGACACTGAGCCAGCTAAGACTAAAAGGTGCCTTAGGAAAGCGAAAAGACCAAAAAGATCTTAGCAAAGATAACTGATTTTTATTGCATTAGATGATGGTTGCAAATGTCGGATTTCACCGTCTCCTGCAGCATCTGGAGCCACGGTATTAGTTGCCTTCTCCTCACTGCTTTACTGACGCAGCTCTGCCGCGTATTCATAACAAGCTACGTAACCACCCGCTAGTCCTTTCATCAAAGGTGTCTGCTTTTGGGTTTACCACAGACATATAGAGTTTGTCTGTTTGTCCGACGTCATTGCCAAGCTTTACTGCACAATGGGTTGTCTCAAGTTTTAATTTACGTGCGACCTTGCATGCGAAACCCTTTTGCAGATCTCACATGGCAGAGCGTCACATTCACAAAAAAAACAAAACAGAAAAACTTACTCCCCTTTTTTTCCTTTTTTTAATGCATTGCGGAAGTATCGGATCAGTAATCGACACTCGAAATCAAATTACTCGGACTCAGCTTTGGCTATAGTACTCCGCTTGATATATATGTGTAAGAAATCTTTATTAGTAATTACAGTTTTTTTTTTTTTGGGGGGGGGGGGGTTCTATACTTTCATCGTTTGTTTTAAGTTATAGAGCATAATAAAATCAAATTAATTTTCAGGAATTGAAAGAAGGAATTTAGTCACATGAACATTTGTATTTATTTTTCTCGATTAAAGTGTAGCAAAACCGTACCAAACCGTTATATTTATGTAACGTTATACCCCTAAATACACGTCAAAGAACAGTATAAAGCAGAAAAAGTACCAGGTATTAGTCTGTAAACGTATGCCATATGTTCTAATGGAGGTAACTAATCTATATTACTAACATAAAAAAAACCCATGAGGTCTGCATCTTGTTGCTGTTTCAGGTTACAGTGGGTTCTGAAAAGGTGGACCTGACCTGAGCCATCTATAAAAACTAACTCCTCTCCAACAGAGACGTCAGTGAAACCTAAAGCTGATGGCGTAATTAACAGCAGATCTGTGCTGCTAACTCCTTTATTGTGCCTCTCCATCAGTGTGGCTACATCGCAGCGGGATGCTTTTTTCCTAAGAACCCCTAAAGTATTCAACGGTGTGTGTTTTTATTTCATCTTGAATCCAGCTGATCTTGATCTGTTTGTGTTGACTTCACCTCCAGGTTTTTATGTTGATCATATCAGATTCTAATGGCTCATAATGCCATTCAGTGACAGCCTAATGGGATCTCTTTATGTGCTTTTAATTTTGTTTTCAAAGTCTCCTAACATCACCTGGACACACTCTTTTTGTCTTTTATCTGGCTTTATATCTAAGATAAATCCTTCTGGATGGAGGGAAGGCTCTCAACAGAACACATGATACACATTAGAAATCTTCAGAGAAGCTTTAGGATTTATCTCCATGTCCCTCCCTCCCTTCTAAGTAAGTGTGATATATTATTGAACTCGGTCATCATTTGATGCTTTTCGTTTCTCCTCCGCCATCCACCTGCAACATCTGCAGCTACTGTTCTTTTTTTGGCAGAGAAGAAACATCTGGTATTAATAGCACTGTTAGGGTTTTGTGTCTGACTGTTGGTACACACCTTAAGAAACTCCCGCTAAGTCTGTCCTTTCAAATCTGATGACAGCGATGATGATCACAAAGCTACGCCGGCACCATTTGGCTGAAGCTGCAGAGTTTTTCCATCACAGACTGCGTGACATCACTCCTGAGTAACCTGATCAGCTGGCATTCATCTACCTTAGATAATTGCAGTGTTGCTGCCAGAAAACCAGGGAAAACCATTACTCCAATTCATCACTGCTGAGCTAAAGTTGTAGCTTATTGATTTATTTTTGCTGTCACATTCGCTCTCTGTAATCTGTAACCGCCTTTCTGTGTTTGTTTTTTATTTATATGAAACTTTTATCAACTGGTGGACTTAAATCTATTATAGAAATATGTCAGATTTAGCCAAGTGCAGCCCAGTTCAAGAATGATAGAAATTTGGCTCTCCAGTAAACATGCTTGGTGCAGATGGAGACTTTTTCAAATGTATTAAGATTTTTTTTCATAAAAATTGTCTTAAAATGGAAGGTTTTATTCAGCACACTTTTTGCTTTCACTTTAATTTAAAACTAAATAGGACCAAAAACATTCAGTGAAATACTTGACACTCCCTCTAAAAAACAATTATAACCTATTTTAATATTTCAAATACCAAATATATCTCAATATGCATTAATACACACAGTTGAAAATGTCTGTGCATTACTACAGAAGCAAACATCTACAATCAGGCCAATGGGCCGGCCTATACAGGTGCCCATGAACAGTGGCTTGCAAAAGTATTCGCCCCCCTTGAACTTTTCCACATTTTGTCACATTACAGCCACAAACATGAATCAATTTTATTGGAATTCCGTGTGAAAGACCAATACAAAGTGGTGTACACGTGAGAAGTGGAACGAAAATCATACATGATTCCAAACATTTTTGACAAATAAATAACTGAAAAGTGGGGTGTGCGTAAGTATTCAGCCCCCTTTGGTCTGAGTGCAGTCAGTTGCCCATAGACATTGTCTGATGAGTGCTAATGACTAAATAGAGTGCATGTGTGTGTAATCTAATGTCAGTACAAATACAGCTGCCCTGTGACGGCCTCAGAGGTTGTCTAAGAGAATGTTGGGAGCAACAACACCATGAAGTCCAAAGAACACACCAGACAGGTCAGGGATAAAGTTACTGAGAAATTTAAAGCAGGCTTAGGCTACAAAAAGATTTCCCAAGCCTTGAACATCCCACGGAGCGCTGTTCAAGCGATCATTCAGAAATGGAAGGAGTATGGCACAACTGTAAACCTACCAAGACAAGGCCGTCCACCTAAACTCACAGGCCGAACAAGGAGTGCGCTGATCAGAAATGCAGCCAAGAGGCCCATGGTGACTCTGGAGAAGCTGCAGAGATCTACAGCTCAGGTGGGGGAATCTGTCCATAGGACAACTATTAATCGTGCACTGCACAAAGTTGGCCTTTATGGAAGAGTGGCAAGAAGAAAGCCATTGTTAAAAGAAAACCATAAGAAGTCCCGTTTGCAGTTTGCCACAAGCCATGTGGGGGACACAGCAAACATGTGGAAGAAGGTGCCATGGTCAGATGAGACCAAAATGCAAAACGCCATGTGTGGCAGAAAACTAACACTGCACATCACTCTGAACCATTATCAAATATGGTGGTGGCAGCATCATGCTCCGGGGTGCTTCTCTTCAGCAGGGACAGGGAAGCTGGTCAGAGTTGATGGGAAGATGGATGGAGCCAAATACAGGGCAATCTTGGAAGAAAACCTCTTGGAGTCTGCAAAACACTTGAGACTGGGGCGGAGGTTCACCTTCCAGCAGGACAACGACCCTAAACATAAAGCCAGGGCAACAATGGAATGGTTTAAAACAAAACATATCCATGTGTTAGAATGGCCCAGTCAAAGTCCAGATCTAAATCCAATCGGGAATCTGTGGCAAGATCTGAAAACCGCTGTTCACAAACGCTGTCCATCTAATCTGACTGAGCTGGAGCTGTTTTGCAAAGAAGAATGGGCAAGAATTTCAGTCTCTAGATGTGCAAAGCTGGTAGAGACATACCCTAAAAGACTGGCAGCTGGAATTGAAGCAGACGGTGGTTCTATAAAGTATTGACTCAGGGGGCTGAATAATTACGCACACCCCACTTTTCAGTTATTTATTTGTAAAAACTGTTTGGAATCATTTATGATTTTTCGTTCCACTTCTCACATGTACACCACTTTGTATTGGTCTTTCACCTGGAATTCCAATAAAATTGATTAATGTTTGTGGCTGTAATGTGACAAAATGTGGAAAAGTTCAAGGGGGCCGAATACTTTTCCAAGCCACTGTAGGTACCAGATCTGCTTGGGGGCCTCCGCTTGGCTATGACGTCTTATTACATGATTTGCTGGATGCTAGCACGTTGACGTAGTGTGCAGGGAATTTTTTGAAGAACATTATTGAACAAATATAAAGTATACAACACACGAACAAATGACGTATACAGATACAAACAGCCAGGGGTGTTTTATAAATACTGTACACGCAAAAATTTACATTTATGAATTGTTTTGGGAGCCTTTTTCTTGATAGTCTGATATTCATTTTATGTATTGTTAAACATTAATCATCTTTTTTGGGTATTCTGAAAAAAAAAACAGAATAAAATGTTTTTCCATCATGAGGGAAAATCCATCAAAATACGATAAATAACAACCTGCTGAACTCTTTCCAAAGCCTATGTGTGAAAAACAAAATATCACATTTTCTTGATGGTCCCCACAGGAGCTGTTATTAACATTTATGTCTCTTTTAAATTTCACCATATAGTGCTTAGCAGGATTAGAAATTGGGGCGTGATGTAGTTTGTCCGAGTGGTGTGGCATTATCGGCAAGCGCAGGACCCCCTACCAGATCTGGTACCTACAACAGGCCCAAGACAGATTATAACCCCGGTGTAAATTATGTTGCAATCATGCAACGTATTGACCAAAGACAACTAAAGACAAGCTAGCACAAGCATGGACGATGCTAATACATCACCAGTTTTAAAGAGGCAAGTGCAACCTTGAGTGACAGTCTGGTCCTTACTCCATGTCAGTAGGTGGCAGTAATGCACCAATTTGTTGTTTGCTAGGCGGCAATAAACATCACGAAGAAGAAGAAGGGGTCTGTTATATTGTGTTTTGGCTAAAATGATAGATCATGTTGCATTTTGGACTTAAAACTTGTTTTGGACTAGCTATCTTAGTAGAAGACATTAATTGGACCCTTGTGGACATAAAACGACCGTTTTTATTTGAGATGGCTCTGTTCTGTCAATGATCTATGGCGTTGAACGGTGAGTTGCACATCATTTTGCTTTCTGTTTGGTTTGACAAAAGCGTTTCCTGCGTCTCCAGTTAGGATTGTATCCTTGATGGCCATACAACACTGGCTTTCAAATTACGTATAATATTTTTATGTACATAGAAAGGGTCTAACAATAAAAGGCACCTTTGACACAGAAGTGAGTAACATACCGCCAATAAGGCCACCCCAGAATTAGCCACTGCCCCCCCAACTACCAAAAAGTTCTGCTTTTATAGTTGAAAACATTGTTGTTGATCATTAGAGACACCTGCCATCCATCCATCCAAATCTTTTTACAATCTGGTAAGCAACTACTTTTTATGACCTGATACGTGATGCTTCAAAAATCAAAATGGGTGTGCTTACTTTTTACTATAATTTAAGTACATAGATCGTTTTTTAGACATCTGAAACTTACTAAATTGACAAGAAGCCAAACCGCTTCTATCACTGCAATATTCTCCACAAGTATAAATTGCTAGGCTTTGAAAGCTTTAGCGATTTAAGTTTTTTTGAAACTAACCTATAAATGTCTCAATAACCTTGCACCTAAGCCCCTCAGTTCATTTGTACAGAGACAAAACAGTAACAGAGTAACCAGAGATTCCATCAATAACAACTGTACAGTTCCTCACCGTAAGACTGCATTTGATCTTGGCTGAAATCGAAACAGGAATGTTCCCATTTGTAAATAGCACTGAGTTTTTGTATGTAAATGATTTATACGTGTGTGTGTGTATAGGTACGTTTGTAGGATGAAATGGAACATTTTATTATTGTGTATAAAGGCTCAACCAGGGACTGGAGTTGAAAATTAGCATTTGCTATAAACTCTTTTTTGCATCGCGTCAGTTTCAAGGTTGCTTTGTACTATGTTGAATTGCAATGTCCCTGTCAAATAAATAAATAATAAAATAATAATAATAATAATAATAATAATAATAATAATAATAAATTAAATTTGGATGCAATTATAATGTAGCCTTTTCGTTCTGGATGCTGTTACTTGGTCTCCGCTTTTCCCAGGCATTTATCTCTTTTTCTCCATTTTTAAAAAAATCTCTTCGTTTTTTTGCATCACTTGTTTCGTCTAGAGGACTGTCCCCTGGCTCCACTGGGAGAGTGGAGCGAGTGGAGCGCCTGCGTCCGTGACAGCGCCACCTGTGGTTTCAGATGGGGAAAGCAGACCAGGGTCCGGGAGAGCAGCCAGAGCGGGAGAGCGACAGAAGAAAAAGGAGCATCGGTCTGTCCACCCCAAAGTGAAACACAGAGGTGCAGGATGAAGAAAAAATGTCCCACAGGTGAGAGAGAAAGAGCCCACAGTGGACAGATCACAGAGCTCTTAGCAGCTGCGTTAAATGAGCAAAACCTGCAACTTTGTTTTTTTTTGTTTGGTGAACTGCCAACATCTTTGAAGTAGTTTTGACTTGACACAGTCGTGCGATTAATAATGCCAAGTCGGAAGGATTGGACCTTTTAAAAACATTCCAGAACTTTATATTATAGATCTCATCTCTCTGCATCTGAGGAAACGCAGCGGAAAAGAAAGAAAATACTCCCAGTTATTCTGTGGTTGTTTGTGCACATCCCATCTAACCTTTAAAAGGTCGCGCTCGGTCATCTGGTATTATAAAACCAAAGTTATAAAGTTTGGTAACTTTATTATCGAGTGACTGATATGTATACCAGCCACGCAAACACACAACGTAACAGCAGCTTCCTCCCTATTAAAGGGGTTGCGTCCAGCTGGTCTTTGTTACTGCTGCATTGTGAACATCACAGGCAAATATAAAGATAATAAAAAGTGCTGAAGAATCCAATAACCTCTGTAGTTTCAAAGCCAGCGTTACAAAATTCCCCCCAAAAAAACTCTTCAAGCTAACTCCTCTTCATAATAAACAGCTTTTCACCAGAAAACTGCAGTGAGCTTCTGTTAGAGATGATCAGAGCAAATTAATGACTGAAAATAAATCTTTATTCCCGGATTTTTGAGCTTTTCTGTCATTTAGCTCCTGCTTTAGCAACCCCATAATTCCTGCCTGGTCTTTGTCACCTCTACAGTTGTCAGTTTGAGTGATTCCGACATAGCCTACCAATAACATCTTAAATCAAGCATAAATCTTGGTGTACAGTGCACCAAGATTTCCAGGTTACAACCACAAATTTTAATACATTTCATCACGATTTTTTAACTTTGAAACCAACCAAACCAAGATAAAAACAATAATTCTGAAGAACATGGATTTAAAAGTAGTTTTACAAATAAACATCTGAAAGGTTTTCTGTCTCATCTGATGTCGGCCTGATTTATGCCGATGCCCCTAAATCAAGTCCGATGCAACCAATTAAGGATGATGTTCATAGTTACGAATGTTTTTATTTTGTCTTTTCTTTTCCACCTATAAAGTAAATCCATCCAAGGCCTGTCCCGCATCTTGATTCTGGTGTAAAATCCTTTTGCATTTAATGTGTGATGTTACTAATACTCTGCCTCAGAGGAACCGTGGGCTGCACATCCATCTGTCTACATTCAGTCTAACAGGATTACGCTCCTTCTAGACCACTGCATTCCTCTCTGGAACGTCATCTGGAACCACCATCTGTCCAGACTGTTCTCATTTGTGGTTCCATGATGATAGAACAGCCTACAAAATGCTAGCAGGGCAAGGGATTCCCTCGTTCCCTCTGAGAAAAAAAAAAAAAAACCCTCACCAAAAACGTGCTTACTTTGCACCTTGCTACCCGTTCTACTACATTAAGGATTAAATGCACCGAGGTTCCTTTCAGGTCCGACGCCTGCTTGCTGTTTCTCTCTCATTATTGGCTTTGATCTGGTTGGTTCTCTGTGGTGGAGTGCAAATACTTTGAAAGCCTTTTGTTGTGTAAATGCTGTCAAAACCAGTTTAAACTGTAAGAAAGGAGAAAACAACAAGATGTGTACTCAGTGTCTTCAGCAGAAATAGAAATATTGAAGTGACAGGGCCTGGCGTTGGATTTGACTCTGGATTTAACTAATAATGAACTTCAGACCGATTAAGGTTGAACTTGGCAACTGGTTTTGCCTTTCCCATCAAACCAAGTTGTTCCCTTACAAGAAACTGTGCAACACAAAGCAGAGGATGGGACGGCAGTACGTTCTTTCTTCAAAGCTGACAATAATTCTCTCAAAAGTTCAGACATCTCCTTGTGTTCACCGCGCCAGCATGCATTCCTGAATGTTTCAAATTCACCCACGATATAAGGCGTGTCATTCGAAGTAATTATCATCATCATCACCGTCATATTGTACGTCCTGTGGCATTAGCAGGGGGAGGATATCTGATCCAGGAGAGTATGGTTCTGGGATTGGGCCCCTTGGGGCTAATAGTACACATCTGGGATAAAAGAGTCCTGTGGCATTTCCGTGACATTCCCGTTATCCCAGATTACACAGCTTTAGTCTTAATTCTCCGTCTCCTCCTGTTTTATCGTCTTCAGATGAATAAGAGCGATATCGATGGCCTCCTTTTGACTGTCTGTGATGCTAGAACGGACTAAAAATAGGAACCCTCTCCTGCTTTCCTCAAAATTCCCAGCAACCTGAACAATTGTGCTGTTGGGTATAAATTATGTATGAACTTTTAAAGATCAGCGAATATAGCATATCAGTTAAATCCTACTTAAAGTATTTATTTATTTAGTTTTGTTACACAACAAATATCACTAGACTCTTCACATAACAAACAGCTTGATGTCCAATTGGAAAGAATTCTACTGGGTCCAAATTAACATTGAATAAACTCTAAATTATTCGCTTGTATAGTCAGATTAAGATCTTTGCAGCAGTTCTTTGTCTTTAACAAGCATTTGACAACGGTGGAAAGAAAAATAAGAAGAAAACCTCAAGTAGAACCAGGCCAGCTGGCCTTTTTTACTTTGTTTCTGCTTTTGATCATTTATGCAACCCTCAGACTCAGGGATGAGGAATGTTAAGAAAAATGCATTTCATGTAAAGGATGCAAAGCCACAGTTCCACGCTATTGGCTGGTGTTTGCAAAGCAGCCAATCCAGGAGCACCATGCATTTTCCATGGCGCTGATTAGCCATAGCCCCCCGAGAGCAGAAATAACGAAACCCGAGAATTTTAGCTTCTATGGTTCTCAAGTTAAGTCAGGTCAAGTTTATCTTTAGAGAACTTTTCAGCAACAAGACGATTCAAAGTGCTTCACATGATAAAAAGCATATAAACATTAAACACATGCATTACAGTGGCAAAATAAAGAGACTAAAAGGATGCAATCCAGACCAGAATTAACAATGTTCCAGGGATTATTAATCAAAGGCATCTCTAAACAGATGGTTTTTAGCCTTGATTAAAAAAAACTCAGTGTTTCAGCAGCTTTGCAGTCATCTGGAAGTTTTTTCCAGATAAGGGGAGCATAGAAACTGAAAGCTGCTTCTCCATGTCTGGTTCTGACTCTAGGGATGATTAGTAGACTCGAGTTGAAGGACCTGAGTGGTCTGGGGGGGTTGGTACCATGACAACAGATCATCAACATACTTTGGTGCTAAGCCATTCAATGATTTATAAACTAGTAAAATTATTTAGAAGTCTATTCTCTGAGCTACAGGGAGCCAGTGTAAGGACTGTAGAACTGGGGTGATGTGCTCTACTTTCCTGGTTCTAGTGAGGAACACGAGCAGCAGCGTTCTGGATCAGCTGCAGCTGTCTGATTGACTTTTTAGGCAGACCTGTGAAGACACTGTTGCTGTAATCAATCCAACTAAAGATAAACACATGGAGGAGTTTTTCTAGGTCCTGTTGCCACATCAGTCCTTTAATCCTAGAGATGTTCTTCAGGTGATAGAAGGCTGAACTTGTTATTGCCTTTATGTGACCCTGGAGGTTCAGGTCTGAGTCCATAACTACACCTAGATTTCAGGCCTGATCAGGAAGGTTGATACAACAGATCTTTGGTGCTAAGCCATTCAATGATTTATAAACTAGTAAAAGTATTTTGAAGTCTATTCTCTGAGCTACAGGGAGCCAGTGTAAGGACTTTCCTATTTCTAGCAAGGACTCGAGCCCAGATCCAAATCCTGGATAAGAGGAAGACAATGGATGGAACGATGGGAGACGGAAAAATCTGAAGGCCGTCCACCATTTTGACTAATTACAACTCACATCCCTGACCGCTTGATGCAGACGCGCTGACATTTTCAACTTTACGCATGAGGTAGAATCAAAAATAAAAAAATATTTCCAGGAGAGCATCATCTCAGATCTGGAGACAATACTCAGGGCATCTCACAATCCAGGAGCTGACAGCACATTAAAGAGTCGCGTCTGTGATTGGTGCGGCTGGTCACAGATTCACTCCAATGAGCCCGGTTTCGTGCCAACCATGTGCAGAAGCGGTGGTCGCTGCTGGATTTCCTGACGTTTACATGATGGCTTGCGGGTCAGGAAACGACTAGTTCAGAGAGTCTTTTTGACTTCTGGGTAAAAATGTATTATGATGGGATTTATTTGGCACTGTGAGTCAAATAAAACCGAGCATGACCGCTCATAGGGGCTGAAGCCATCTGGACCAGGGATGCACAACTCCAGTCCTACAGAGCTACTATCCTGCAGATGCATCCCCACTCCAAACACCAAACCTGAACCAGATTCACTCATCAGCATCATTCATTTCTGCAGAGGCCTGGTAACGAGCTCCTTATTTGATTCAGCTGTGTTTGAGAAAGGATCCATGTTGCAGGATAGTTGCCTGTAAAGCTAGAGAACCCAATGGGCCTAATAAAGTAACGGCCCAGTTTGGAGGTTCATATATTTGAATGTAGGCGAAGGGTTAACCGTCAGAAATGGATTTACTTTAAATTGTTGCCGAATTATTGTCCCTGAGTTGTGTTTTGTCCATTGTTTACCGTTTCCCATCTCCAAAGAATAAAAAAACCTAAAATTTCTAAGGCTTACACTAAATGAACCAAAGCTCTCTTTGCCTTTATTCTGTGCTTCGCTCTAATACACTGTATTAGTTGGCCTGAGGAGAAAATCAAGATCAAGTCTTATACTAAATATGTTGCATATAGTGAAAATGCCAAAAAGCCTCTTGTTTGTAAAACCTCTTTGTAGTTACAGACACATGTTTAGTGTTAGGATGACAGCTTATTAAGTTGTATTTATGTGGATGATGATCTCCCATAGTGAAACAGATTTATTCGGGCTGCATCTCAAGAAGGCAGAGCAACCGTGTGGCTCCCATTTAGGTCAATACATTTCCCCCGCTGCAGAACTGAAAGACACTCACGGAGGTTCGTTATGGGAAACACTTGTTGCTCTAATAACTATGGCTGAGCTCTCCAGAAAGTCAATTTTCATTGTTATTGTATTTGTGCTCCAATGTTTTCTCTGTTTTCTCTCCCATGTGAAGGAGAAGTGAACCAACATGCGAGCTGTAATACCAAACCGATGTCTCTGGTGGCTCGTTGCCTAGTCGTTACTTTTGTTCTCTGGCTGATCAAAAACACAACACAGAATAATTTGTACTTGTGACTCTTCTTGGACGGTGCATACAGGACAGCAGGGGCTTTACCTCAGTGGTTTTATGTATTTACGTATTGACAAATCACATGCATCCATAATCCAGGTCCTAGGCTACCAAAAGGCCAACTGTAGACTGGAATCAGACCCAAACAGAGTCCAACCCAGACCCGGATCTGGTTCTAGAGGGTTCAGTACCCTGCGTGTTTTAAATGTTTCCAAATTCACAAACACCTAGTTTAAATGATTGACTCATACCAGGTGAGGAGTTAATGCAACCCGTTTTATGTGTTGGAGGCAGGAAAAAAACACCAAAAACATGCAGGACACTTACACGACCTACACGTTTTCGTGCATTTATGTTGAAATAATATGAGTAATGTAATGTTTTCAGGGTTTGTGACAGTTGTGGTTTTATATTTACATGACAAGACCGCAGGACTTCAGTGGGTTCAGACAGAAAGAATCCAGTAAGAAGTTAGTGACACAAAAGCCTGACAAAAAAAAAGGAAATCTTCACGATTGTCTGTAAAAAAAGAGAGATTAGACAGGGAAGGTAGAGGTTTTCTTTTTGATTTTGGCATACAGCTCATGAAAACCCAAAATTCCTATCTAAAAAATTAGCATATTTCATCCGACCATTAAAAGAAAAGTGTTTTTAATATAAAAAAAGTCAACCTTCAAATAATTATGTTCAGTTATGCACTCAATACTTGGTCGGGAATCCTTTTGCAGAAATGACTGCTTCAATGCGGCGTGGCATGGAGGCAATCAGCCTGTGGCACTGCTGAGGTGTTATGGAGGCCCAGGATGCTTCGATAGCGGCCTGAAGCTCATCCAGAGTGTTGGGTCTTGCATCTCTCAACTTGCTCTTCACAATATCCCACAGATTCTCTATGGGGTTCAGGTCAGGAGAGTTGGCAGGCCAATTGAGCACAGTAATACCATGGTCAGTAAACCATTTACCAGTGGTTTTGGCACTGTGAGCAGGTGCCAGGTCGTGCTGAAAAATGAAATCTTCATCTCCATAAAGCTTTTCAGCAGATGGAAGCATGAAGTGCTCCAAAATCTCCTGATAGCTAGCTGCATTGACCCTGCCCTTGATAAAACACAGTGGACCAACACCAGCAGCTGACATGGTACCCCAGACCATCACTGACTGTGGGGACTTGACACTGGACTTCAGGCATTTTGGCATTTCCTTCTCCCCAGTCTTCCTCCAGACTCTGGCACCTTGATTTCCCAATGACATGCAAAATTTGCTTTCATCCGAAAAAAGTACTTTGGACCACTGAGCAACAGTCCAGTGCTGCTTCTCTGTAGCCCAGGTCAGGCGCTTCTGCCGCTGTTTCTGGTTCAAAAGTGGCTTGACCTGGGGTATGCGGCACCTGTAGCCCATTTCCTGCATACGCCTGTGCACGGTGGCTCTGGATGTTTCTACTCCAGACTCAGTCCATTGCTTCCGCAGGTCCCCCAAGGTCTGGAACCGGTCCTTCTCCACAATCTTCCTCAGGGTCCGGTCACCTCTTCTCGCTGTGCAGCGTTTTCTGCCACACTTTTTCCTTCCCACAGACTTCCCACTGAGGTGCCTTGATACAGCACTCTGGGAACAGCCTATTCGTTCAGAAATTTTTTTCTGTGTCTTACCCTCTTGTTTGAGGGTGTCAATGATGGCCTTCTGGGCAGCAGTCAGGTCGGCAGTCTTACCCATGATTGCGGTTTTGAGTAATGAACCAGGCTGGGAGTTTTTAAAAGCCTCAGGAATCTTTTGCAGGTGTTTAGAGTTAATTAGTTGATTCAGATGATTAGGTTAATAGCTCGTTTAGAGAACCTTTTCATGATATGCTAATTTTTTTGAGATAGGAATTTTGGGTTTTCATGAGCTGTATGCCAAAATCATCAGTTTTAAAACAATAAAAGACCTAAAATATTTCAGTTGGTGTGCAATGAATCTAAAATATATGAAAGTTTAATTTTTATCATTACATTATGGAAAAAAATTAACTTTATCACAATATGCTAATTTTTTTAGAAGGACCTGTAATTTTCTTTAAACAGTTGTTGTAGATGCTGTTGGCTTTGGGCAGGAAGGATCTCCTGTAGCGGTCTGTATTGCAGTGGCGAATGAAGCCTCTCACTGAAGACACTGTTGTTATATAACTTTGAAACACAGACGAAGTCAGTCTCACTTGGTTCCTAAATGCACATTTGGCTGATAAACTAAGAGCACAGAGTTCACAGGGCGCTTTGTTGACTACTATTCTGGCCCTTGGCTTAAACCATTTGCCTTTGATTCAGATAAAACACATGAACCAAGTGGTGTTTACAGAGTGGCAGCCTAGCAGCACCTTCATCACCAAGAAGATTGCTTCAAGCTGCTCAATGGATGGATGGATGGATGGATGGATGGATGGATGGATGGATCTACTGAGAAAAAAAATGTATTTGGCCCATGACAGTCCATGTTCCCTGTTTTGGGATTGAATTTGACGCCCCTGATCTACATGCACCTCCTAGCTGAGATTATAGAGCATTACAACATCTCTTACTATTGTTAGGTCAGTTTTTACTGGAAAAAACAGTAAAGACAAAGTTATAAAATTCAAAAAGTTATTAAATGTAGAAATTCAACACATTTTACATCAATGGGTCTTTGGTTGGACTCATTTTGCTGCAGAAGAGCTCTGTCTTAGCAGTATACACTGTTATAAATGCAATATGGAACAATTTAACTGGCTAGTTGCCGACGTTGTCTCCAACCCCCTTGCCAGCTCTCTGGTTTCGTTCCACTTTCTTGGATTTTTCCTTTGTTTGGACTGTTCCTGGACAGATCTCGGAAATGGAAAAGTTAGCACTCCCCGCTGATCCTGTCCCTAGTCCAGCTCCATAAACCGGTCTTATCGGCTTACATTCATACATTACATACTGGAGAAACTGAACCGGAACAAGGCTGCAGGTCCAGATGGTGTCAGCCCCAGAGTCCTGAAGGCCTGTGCAGAGCAGCTCTGTGGGATTCTGCAGCACATCTTCAACCTTAGCCTAACTCAGGAGAAGGTTCCAGTGTTGTGGAAGACATCCTGCCTTGTTCCAGTACCAAAGAGAACTCACCCATCAGTCATCAATGACTATAGACCTGTTGCCCTGACATCCCACATCATGAAGGTCCTGGAGAGACTCCTGTTGGCACCCCTGAGTAAGCAAACAAGAACGTATCAGGACCCGCTGCAGTTTGCTTGTCGCTGTGGAGTTGGAGTTGAAGATGCCATCATCCACCTACTTCAACCAACCCACTGTCATCTGGACAAAGCAGGCAGCACTGTGAGGATCATGTTCTTTGATTTCTCCAGTGCATTTAACACAATTCAGCCTGATTTGGTTTGTCAGAAACTCCTGAAGACACAGGTGGAGCCCTCAACAATCGCCTGGATGAATGACTACCTGACCAACAGACCACAATTTGTGAGACTGAAGAATTGTGTGTCAAACCAGGTGGTCAGCAGCACAGGAGCGCCACAGGGGACCGTACTCTCACCATTCCTTTTCACTCTGTACACCTCAGACTTCCAGTACAAATCAGAGACCTGTCATCTGCAGAAATACTCAGATGACTCTGCAATTGTCGGGTTTATCAGAAATGGACAAGAAGCTGAATACAGAGAGCTGGTGGACCGCTTTGTGACATGGTGTGGAAACAATACGTGAGTAATGAACCAGGCTGGGAGTTTTTAAAAGCCTCAGGAATCTTTTGCAGGTGTTTGGAGTTAATTAGATGATTCAGATGATTAGGTTAATAGCTCGTTTAGAGAACCTTTTCATGATATGCTAATTTTTTTAGATAGGAATTTTGGGTTTTCATGAGCTGTATGCCAAAATCATCAGTTTTAAAAAAATAAAAGACCTAAAATATTTCAGTTGGTGTGCAATGAATCTAAAATATCTGAAAGTTAAATTTTTTGGGTATACATGTATATGAAATGACAATAAATAAAATAATATTTTCAGAGTCACATTAAGTGTATTTCAAAACCAGTAAAACTACCTTCTTTGTTGTATGTTTTGTTGTATTTTCAACCAACTGGATTATTGCAATGTCATCTTTTACAGGTATTATCAACAAATCAGTAAAGTGGCTGCATCTCCTCAATATATGCACACACACACACACACATATACATATATATATATATATATATATATATATTTTCTGTAATTCTGTTTCCACATATAAACTAGGGGTGTCAAATTATCGTGTTAATTGCGAGTAATTACAGGCGTATTTAAAGCTACATTGTGTATTTTTTTGAGTTAATTCTTAGCAAAAACTCCTTTGTTCTTTCAAAAATATGTACTCATTCATGTGTAATTACTTCCACCTACTAATGAAAGTATTCTGGTATGTGTAGAATCTGCTATTTAGAATACATACGAGCGAGTCGCTCGAATGGCTGAATCCATGTTGAGCCTCCATCTTTGAAATACATTCGCCAACGAGGGACATTGCTGGAAATTCTAGCTCCGCCTTTCGCGCTTTGGCTACACTCAGTTGCACCGTGACGAATCCCAGAGGGAGATTGTCTACTCGCGACGCGGCAGACGTCTGACTATATAACTAAATGCAACGTAGTTTTCTAAAGTAACCTCATCACTGGAAGGAACACTGGACGAAGTCGTAGTACTGGAAGCCATGTTAACCTTGGCATGAAACGGCCACCGTAGAAGTTAAAACGCGCTCGGAATGGGGAGGTGGGGCCAGAACGTAATATTCAGGTGGTTGTTTCAACGCTAGATGGGAGAAGTTCTTACACAATGTAGCTTTAACACGCTGTTTTTTAATCGCGTTAATCACATTTTTTATCTTTAATTTGTTTCTGCATGCGAGTTGCCTTTACATCAAATCCGTTTTTAGGCTTCTTGTGCTTGAGTTGGGGGTTAACCACACACCCTGAAGTGGACATCGATTGGCTGTCATTAGGCCTGCTTATCATGAGCTGATGCTTCCGTTTTAGTGGAGCGGGGCAACGGGAGTGAGGAGGAGGAGTGGTGAGTTGCAGACAGTGTTGCCAACTTTGTGACTATATGTAGAGGTCTGTGGAGACTAGAGGTAGAGGTATCTAACGACTCTTTCTGGGGTTATTGGAGACTGTTGGGTGAAGCACGTATCCTTGTTACTCCCACCGAGCAGTGGAGGTGTCAAGGACTGCTCTACGTCTCAGAGCGCTCACAGCGTCTCCGCCAGCCCGCCCAAGTCCATCTGGACTCACTCAGAGCAGATATTTACCCCACTGAATGCAGAATGCTAACGAATCGCGCATGCTCGAAGCCGGAGCGGCAGGCAGCCTGGCAGCACTGGGACCAGTCTCAACAACAGAGAAATGTAAATGCCTGGGACTGCATCTGTTCAAATCTGTTAAAAACAGTAAATAACTTCATAAAGCCACTTTTTTGTTTTATACTTGTTCTGCCACAATAATATGATGAATTGAAATTAATATAACTCAAGATGAGGGCTTTTCTGAGTAATTAATAGGTGTGATTAAAAAAGAGATTAATTAATTACAGATCATAAGTAATTCATCTCAAAGGTTTTTTTATTTCTTGACAGCACTAATATAAACGTAACCTTGCAGACAGTTCTCAAACACTGAATCCTACTGATTTACTTGTTTCTGCAAAATGGCGAGGCTGTCGTGTGCACATATTTCCCACAGAATATATCGCGATCACTTTGATGTGCCGTGTGCAAGCGGCCGTATCTTTCTCAAATCTTCAGGGGAAACAGTTCGGATCAATACCATGTGGAGGACAACATGCTCATTGTACTTGTGCCAGAACCCCACACTCTCTTCTTTTCAGTCCCATGTTGGCTTCTACAACCTCAAACACTACTGTCCTAGTGACTGTGAAAGCCAACAACCCTCCCTCTGTGATTTGACGGCTTCCATCCCATCTGGGACCCTCTTGGAGATTCCCAGGGTTTCGTGTTAAAATACCAGACCTTTCCTCTAACCTGCAGTTTTGACCGACATCCTGGTAAATCCTAAACAATAAATTAACACTAAACAAACACAGAAAATCAACTTTCCTTTTAAAAGTTACATTTCTCAGCGAATAAATGCTTTAAATAATAAACGACATTATCTTTAGGGTTGTATTTATGTGGGGTTTAGAAATGCATGATCCATTGATTCAGAAGAAGCTGAACATGTTGGTTCACAATCTTGAACTTTCCATGTGTTTGTAACAAAGGGTCAAAAGTGAATAGCATTTTAGGAGGGGAAAATTGTCATTCTCAGCCTCCCAGGGAAACTTATTGCCAGAATATAAGAGAGGAGAGCCTGTGGTAGTCAAACGCGAGATTCAGAAGGAACAATGTGGTTTTCATTCTGGCCGTGGAACATCAGACCCGTTCTTTATCTTAATAAGAACATTCAAGAGATTTTGGGTTTCTTCCAGCAAAAAACTTCATATGTTTTATTGAACTGGATATCTTTGGGTTTTTGGGCCCCCTACTAAGGGAGATTTTGTCCCTGCACAGCCACAGTTAAGAGTTTCGTAACACAGTACGCTGAAGTAGCATTTCCAGATTTCTTTGGGGTTTTTTGTTTTTTGGTTTAATGTTTCTGGTTCTCAAAACATTTGTATGTCTATATCAGACATGGACAGGGGCGGACTGGCCATCGGGAGCGCCGGGACGTTTCCCGGTGGCCTGGCCGCCGAACCGGGCCCGACGGTTAGGCGGTGCTCGACTCTTAAATAAACAATCCGCCGTGCGGCTCATTGGGGCATCTGCCCCGTTGACGCTCACACAGACGCAGCAGGTTGGGCACAAACTCAACCCTCCATCTTCTCTTTTTGTGAGGATGTCTGTCAAAGCACTGCAGACACGCCTCCCCCCTAAATGAGCAGATTAATAAGACAAATGTTTGATATCAAATCAAACCAAACCACAGGGCTGCGTTAGTTTAGTATTTTACACAAGTGAGTGAACATTGCAACCTTTCCTTTCTTCCTTGTTTTTACTCTGTGTGACTATTGTTCAGTGTTACAGAGAATAAGCATCTGCAGTGCACTGCCTGTGTACTTCTCACTTGTGGTATGATACTATGGTTGACACCGTAGTCAAATGTATAACTTGTCTCTTACCTGTTGGTTTAAAAATAGGATTAGTCTCAAGTTTAGGTGGATGATGGTGTGACCTATTTTATTTCATCTGCTGCTATAGATGAAATATAGAAGTAGTTAGGGGTGTCAAATTATTGCGTTAATTGTGATTAATTAATGAAGGCCATATGTTTTTTTAATCGCGTTAATCTTATTTTTTGAATCTTTAATTAGACTGTTTCTGCATGTGAGTTGCCTTTAAATAAAATCCGTTTTTATGCTTTGGGGTTTTTGTGGCTGAGTTGTTAAGGGTTAACCACACCCATCGATTGGCTGTCACTCGGCCTGTTTATCGTCTCCCGTCTCAGAACGTCCACAACAGACAGGAAGGCAGTTTGCATGCTGCAGCTCCACCCACCCCCAGGTCCATCTGGACTCAGAGCAGATATTTACCCCACTTAGTCCAGAAAGCTAACGAAGCGCGCATGCTTGAAGGTGAAGTTGCAGGCAGGCAGCACTGGGACTAGTCTCAAAAACAGATAAATGTAAATGGCTGAGACTGCATCTGTCAAAAACAATAAATGACTTCATAAAGCCACTTTTTTGTTAAATATCTGTTATGCCACAATAATGTAATGAATTTAAATGAAAATACCTCAAGATGAGAGCTATTCTCAGCAATTATTAGGTGTGATTAAAAAAGAGATTAATTAGATTAATTACAGATCATTATTAATTAATCTAAAAAAAACATTAGTAGTAGATGAAATAGAATTTCAGTTTATTCTATTTGAATACAGGCTATTGCAGCAGAACAGAAATATTTATTATATCAAGATAAAGAAACAGAAAAGCTGTGTGGGCGCATGTGTAGCTTTTGTTTAATTGTTTTACACTCTTACATCAGTAGGCACCAACTCTTGGCGTTATGCGTTAATTGGGGGGTCACGGCCTGGGATGGTATCAAATTCCCCGCCTGAATTATTGTCCCAGTCCGACCCTGGACATGGATAAAATTGAAAGAGAAAATAGAGTTGGAGAATGGAGACTCACCTATTCACAGATTTTTTACGCAGAGCATATCTAAAATATTTGAAAGAAAATGCAGCTTGGGAAGCGGAAATACTTGAGGCCCAATGCTACTGGATATGGTATTGGCTGCCATTTGCAAAACAGCCAACCCAGGAGCGGCATGAAAAAGGGACAGTGGAGCGATAAAAGTCATTTTCTGATCCGTTTGAAATGTGCCATGGATTTAACATATGATGTCCGTGAATTTTAAGGACACATTTTTATGCCGAGAAAGCGCTAATTTTCGACAGGTGGCAAAAGTTACTTTAGATTTAGTGTGAAAAAACATAGTCGAGTACAACTGCTCCTCTCAAATTACGTCACCGAAACACACAAGGAGAAGAAAAAAAAATGCCAGTGAGTTTAGTGAGCTCCGCATTCTTCTTCCAGGACAAAGGAAGGAGTATTAAACGTGGAGAAAAACTCTATAAATCTGGCCATGTGGAAAATGGCAGCTATATGCTGAGGGAGGAATAGTCGGTGGAGTTTGAGCCAGCATGCAGGATGAGATCTACAAGGTCTCTCTGGGTATTTCAAGTGCTAGCTAATGTTAGCTGACATCATATATGCGACTTCTGATTTGTTTTAATTTTATTTCCAAAGTTTTACTTGCAAATAAATCACACGATAAACCCACATCATTAGTTATCATCTAAAATGAGGTAGAGGTACAACATATGTGTGATTAGGGGCCAAAGGCAAAGCGGACCAGAAAATCACTTTTATCGCTCCATTGACTTTCATTCTCTTTTTTTTCGGTCAGGACAACCATGGGCCGAGCAAAAGGGGAGGAGACTTAGGCTTCCTTTTGGCTCCACCCCCAAAGGCGGAGAAGCGTGTCATGTTTTTGATGCTTGACCCAGAAGCAGACACAGAGAGTAAGAGTAAATTAAGAGTTTTAATGAAAATAATAATGAAACTTACTTACTGAGAGGAGGTAATTTGAATCTGGAACGGACTGGGAAAACCACACAGGAGACAGGGAGCGAGACAGAGGAGGAATCCAGCGGGGTATGAGAGACAGAGGACTGATTAAATACTGAGGGAAGAGTGAGAAATGAACTCAAGGAAAACTTAATCAAAGTAATCAGATGCGGGTAGGAGTGAGAGAGCTGTTGGAGGTAATTAGCAGCTGGGAAAGAGGCAGAATAGCAGAGTAGTAGGTTGGAAACATAACAGAATAAGACTCAACTAAAGAATAAACCTAAAATGCAAAAGTAGGAGGAAAAAACAGAGGAGTAACTAAAGGATTAAATCGAACGAAATAACAAGAGAAACTTAAGGTTTAAAACCCTTAGAGTAAGACAGGAAAGAAGGAAGAAACGGAGAAAAGATATAAACAGTAAGCAGAACTCAAATCACAGAACCACGATCCTAATGTGAGAAATAAAGCATAACAGAAGAAACACAGAATAATGAACTGAAAATACTGGGAACTGAATGAAGATCAAAACCCAACACAATAAAACTAAAAACACAAACAACTTAGGATCATGACAAAACGGACAGTGAATGTTAGAGGTTTTATATTAAGGTCTACTTGGTGTTTGAACTATCAAAATAGGCAGTTATAACCGTCTTTGTAGGGCGACCCAGGTATTAGCGGATTTCGACTATTCTCTTGCTACTGTGGTCCCTTAAGCGCGGATCACACTGCGCATGTTTCAGCCGTCGCAAAGGACTGCTTCATGTCACACTGTGCGAGCTCTAGAGCGGTGGCGCATTGTACGGCCCAAGATTTCAGCGAGTCAAACTGCACAACGTCTCGCTCTAGCAGGACACGCCTACGTGATGAGAGTACGTCGCCGAAAAGCATACATCACTAAAAGCCGACAGATACCCAAGAAGCCGACGATAAACGCTATATACACCGTCTTTGCTGCCAACGCTGAATAAATTCGCCTTCTTTGTTACTCCACATGTTCTTCTGTGTAGCCTCCATCATTGCTAATGTTGATACTCCTACTGTCGCACTGTACTCTCGCCACTAGCTTTTTGCATCACTCCCTGGGTGTATTTTCATTGGTTGATTGCAGGCCAGAGTTGTCGATTTATTTTCTGACACTGTTTGAAGACTGTCCGAGGCTGGATTTGTTCATTTGAGAGCTCAATAAGCAGTCGGAGGGCCCGTCACACTGGATGGCTCACAGACCTGTGAATCACACGCACCGTTGTTCACCACGACTCTATTTACGAAGAAAGATTTGTCTACGACGGCCGAAAAACGCACAGTGTGAACTGGTCTTAACGCCCACGAATACCGGGGCTCCACTGGTCAAAGAAATCACTTCAACAGAATCTGTCTGACAACATGGAGTTGGCCAAAGGATCTCAAAAAGCAACATTTTACGCGGAAGAAATTCAGGAACAGATTAAACAAAGTCACTGCTATACATCAGTCTGGAAAGGGACAGAAAGCCATTTATAAGGAGTCTACGAAGTAAGCAAAAAGATCTCAAAAACCAACACATAATGCCCCTATCTAAAGAAGTTCAAACACAAATGAGAAACAAAGTCATCGACATCTACAAGTGTGTATTTCTAAGGGATTGGGACTCCACTGAACCACGATAAAACCAACCAGAGACTCCATAGTGGCCATCCTACCAAAATTACTCCAAGAGTGCATCTAGAATTCATCATGGAGGTCACAAAATAACCCAGAACAACATGTAAGGCAATGCAGGCCTCACTTGCCTCAGTTAAGCTCAACGTTCATGACTCAACCGTACGAAAGCGAGACTGGGTAGACATCTTTATACAGTAGGATGCTTTCAACACCAAACACCAAAACCACCATTTGAGACATCTCTATTATCCCCAAGACTTTTAGAAAATGTCTTTGTGCACAGAAGTTTAACTGTTTGGAAAGCGTGCTTCGTGTCACGTCTGGTTTAAAATTAAGGTGACTGACAGGAAGATTAGAGACTTCATTGTCTGAGGTCATGGTCCTTATCCAGGAAAGGTTGGATTGTCACCTTCGAGTTGGAAATACGGTACAACTCCAAGTGAATGAGTTTAAATACCGTGGGATCTTGGTCATGAGCTCGTGTATAATAGCACAGTTGTGAATAAATGCACACCTAAACCAAATGGTTGTCCATAACTTCAACAGAACCTGTAAATCCATCCTTGGTTCGGTGGTAATGGTTCAGTCTGGGTCATATTTCCAAGGCCCGTTTGCTGTAACTGGGACCAGATGTACAGTGTGTACCATAATACAGCCGCTTCAAACAGCTAGGCCTGAAATAATCTTGAGTTAATTCAAACCTGTAGAACAGAACTGACAGTCTGCAAAATATCTGAGCCCTAAAAGGAGTAAATGTATCCCAACTGTTTAGGATAAAAGATGCTTTTGCAAACCTTCTTTCATATATATATATATATATACTTTTTTGAGTTTTGCCCTGTATTGCAAATGTTACTTTTGTTTGTTACTTTGACATTTCAGACCAGATTAGGGCGCTGAGAGCTACCTTACATCCAGACAAATCCCCTTTGATTGTAAGGGAGTTATTGGAAGATTAAAGGCTCATTGATGCAGAGACTTTAGAGGGAAGAAGTCAGTGTCCCTCTCATTCAGAAACACATGGATTGGGGGTTGAAATTACAGTGTTACCCAACACAAACAACATGCATTATGTTCACGGCACAGACAGAACCTCTGGCACAGCTAAATCCCAGACAACGGGTGCTGATTACAAAACAAGTTGTTCTTTTTGGCCTCACTTTCACTACATGAACATCTTTAATGTATTTTAGACGCACATCCAAGTAAAGAAAGCAAGTTTTCTTCTTCTTTCTTTTAGAGACGCCCTTAAACGTTGTGGGCAGAGATGAGAAAAACCTTTTTCAGCAAATTCCAAACATTTTCGCTTGGATTGAGGTTTTCTGCGTGACCGATTCAGTTCAGTTGGAATCTTTTCATTTTAATTTACTTTTATAACATTTTCATTAACTCATGAAGAACTTGGACATTTTGTTATAGGCCACAGCTGCTCACTGATTTTGATCAGAATGAAGCTTAAGTTTGTAGTTAACCCTTAAAGAGCCATATCTGTTGATTTGTGTTGCTTCAGCTCTTGTTTTGTTAGAACTTATGCAAGTATTACAAGATATGTCAAGATTGAACATACATGTAACTCTGCACAGATGTGGAATCAGAACATGTTTTTTTTTTCCAGCATTTTACACTTGCATCCAAATAGTTTTCCACTCCACATTTATGTTGACATCTGTGGTGTTCTCATCTCCCCGAACATTTCTCATCAAGCCCCGAAAGTTTTTAACCCCAGAAGGAATAAGTTTACACCAACTTAGCCACCCTATGACAATAACGTAGAAGGCAGTTTTGTAATTTCCTGACTTCGGTGAATGCAACACAGGCACGGCGGTATGACCCGATCAGAGAGGAGTGGCACGCAGTGGCGGAGGTGTGTGGTGGCCATGTCCACCAATGGTGAATCCTGGCCACCCTATTGGCCACCCCAAGGCCAAGCATCGCATCACGATCGTCACTATTTTTTTCTAATCCAATGCGGAACCTTTCCTTCACAGCAAATGTGCTAATCGGTCACTTTTGCTGCGCACACATCCTGTCTTTGGATGAATGTCAAGGTCTCAGATTTACTGTAGCCAACGGTTCAGACACTGTGGAGCCGCTTGCTGGGCAGAGAGCAATTATAGAGCTGATATTTAGTGTTTTCCCCCTTATTCCTCTTATATTTATCATTACGTTTAGCAGGAAATAGCATGAGCTAGCTAGAATCTATAGCCATGAACAGGCCATTCAGATATTGGGCCGCCCAGGACAGATTGCAATGCCGGCGTAATTTTAACCATGCAATGTACTGATTCTGGTCTACACTCCATACCCGTCAGTGGCGGTAATGCACCAATTTGTTGTTTGCAGGCCATTTATAAATACAAAGAAGAAGACATGCACTTTGTTGTTGTTAGGCTAACTTGCATCCAAACGGAAGCTCTGATTAGACTTTGTGAGAAATACACCCAAGGAAGGGAATTATCAAGGTTTTGAGAGGCAGATGATGTTGGATTACGGACATAAGACTTGTTGTGAACCAACTATTTTAAAGGAGGACAATAACTGGACCGTTGTGGATGTAAAAAGAGCATTTTTTGTTCGAAATGGTTCTGTCCTGGGATTTGAGATGTGGCTTCGAATGGTAAGTTGTAATTTGTATTTGCTTTCTGAGCGGTTTGACAAAAGCGTGTACTACAGTAATGATTGTATCATTGATTGGCATACATCATTTGAATCACAAGCAGGGATAGGATGGTGTTGAAATTCAGCCCGGGAGCTTGGAAGTTTCTTTACTTCGGGTGGGTCGCAGATAAGAATTTGTAATTTTTCTTCCATGAATATCTCAAACTTTCTGGGAACCACTATATTTGGAAGCACTGTGAGGTTAGGCCCTTTCAAAGCAGAAGACAGCTACTAACGTCTAGTAGCAGCTAGCAAACAATATCAAAATAGTAGTCAGCAGAATCCACCGCAGCAGCGAGAGGTACTGATCACTCGCAGCTGTAGCACCAGAAGCACTTACAAATATCTTCTATATAGGAAGATGCCTCACTTACTTACATAAACAGAAAATAATCTCAGCTTTCAAATGATGTATAATATGATGTATAATAGGTATATGTACATAGAAAGGGGTGTCAAATAAAGGCAGATATTGACCCGGAAGTATGTAACACACTGCCAGCGGGACGTAAAAACACAAAGGGGTTAAATAAAAACTGGGCCCACCCCAAAATGAGCCACGCCCCCCCAGCAAAATTGCCTTGCCGCCGGGGTCTGGGCATGAACACAGGGCTAAAAATGATTACTTGTACAAACTCTGTGACCATCACAATCTTATGACCACAGGGGACCCACTGCTTGGCTTACAGTCCCCAGAGACTTAAATCAAGTTCTGTGATCATTTGATGTTGTCGTTCCAGAGATCACCGTTCACTCCGTCCAACCAAAATTTTCTGATGACTGTTTTCAGAAAATGTGATCATACTGGAGACTAGATCGTATAATTCATAAATAAACTGACTCTTAAGAGTATAAAAACTAGCTATAATTTGAACACTGACATGTGAATTCCCCCTTAAACGCTGAGGGTTATGGTAGTGCTGCTTGTAAAGTTACTGTCAAAAATTACCAGCAGTAATTTGTTATTAATTTAGTTTGTAAACTGAATATGTTGCTCTCTCATATTTAGTTATAAATTGTGACATATAGAAGTTAATGAATAACATGGTGAAAGTATGACTTAAAAAAAATAAAAAAAAAATTCCTCTTATGGCAGGCTAAATAACTCAAACTGATCGTTGCATCAATTAAGTGCAAAGTGAAAGATATACAGAAGAACATTTAACATTTAAGTAAAATAAAAAGGGAATTCAAAAAATACCACCCTAAAAAGGATCACAGATCTATTCAGGTCGCCCCAATGAAAATATCCTGGCTCCGCCCCTGACTGTACGAGAAATCCTCCTTGTTTTATTGGCTGACAGAACGGTGTTTAATCTAAACTCTGGTATTTAGAGCGGTCCCGACAGAAAATGGACATCAGATGATTTTTTTGAGTGAAATAAGGACAATTCTTCTGTCGTGGTGGCTGGCAATGGGCGGCAAGACTCTGGGACAACACATAAAACAGGTGAACAAACAAGTAATTTAAATCTTGTATGTCTTCCAAATTATATGAACATCAGGCAGATCATTTGTGACAGCGGTGTTTGCAAAAACACGTCGGACAAGTTAAAATTGTCCGGCAAAAACCTTGAAATCATGTCCTTCTCCTCTAACCTTGCAAATATTTTGCCATTTCAAAACAAAAATCTTTAAAAACAGGTGTTTTGTCCGTCTGCGTTCACACATTGATCTGTGTCTCACAGCGCCATGTCGCCCCGGAGCCAAACAAATGCACCTGCTCATTGCAAGCTCGCTCCCTCCCCATAACTGGCAGCTTGCTTTTCCCCACATCTGCACCACAATGCGCTCAGCTGTTTGCATCGCGGTGAAACACTGAGACAGAGCAGCTTCATGAACTTCAACTACGGGGAGATTTTTCAGCAGCAGAACAAAAAAAAACAAACGTGAGAAAATCAGAAAGAAAGAAAGACTCCTGAGAGTTTGAAATAATAGTGGTATTTATTGAGTGTAAGACCCACTGTGTTTAACCCTGAAGTGAGTTTAATTCATTAAGTCATATTCAACATGATTATAGGTAATAATGCTAGAAAAAAATTGTTTATTTAAGCTCAAAAATACTTAGGACTGTTGAGCAGGAGTGTATCTAGGAAGAGGTCTAAATGGGGGCCAGTGATGATCTTGGGGTGTCATAATAAAAGCATGGCTGGGGGTCAAAGATTGATGTAAACATAAATGCATAAATAATTCCAACTAATTAAAGCTACTTCTCTGTCTAAATTTATCATTCATTAAAATATTATATACACAAGAAGTGATGATGTAGGTATCTTAATAAATTCAGAACAGAAAGAGCTGCTGCAGAAAACAGGGCTGGATTAAAATCACTGATTAATTAATGATTAATGTAATATTTTGACTGATTTATCGATCAAATAATTATTTACCCCAGCTCTAGAACATCTGCATTTAAAGAGAATTGTATGAACTAAATTTAAGAAGCAAAAATCTAAGGACCAACATGTTAAGTAAGAAACCTATATATATACAAAAATAAAAACTTTTTCATTATGTTTGCATTCTATATTTGTCATATACACAAATATTTGCATGCAGGCATAAAATCCAAATATCCAGATATAAGAAATTCAATAAATATGAACATTTTGAGTAGTATCTCTTATATTTCATAATTAAAACTATATAATTGAGCCAATTCCCCTCTATAAATGACACTTAAATGCTAATAATGTTAGCAGATAACCTGGACAGGACAGAGAATGAGGAGAAGAGAGCAGTGGACACAGAACTGACTGTTGTGCTTGTTAAGGAAAAAATAAATAAAAGAATTGTTAAAATTCTTGTTACATTTTTAATTGATTTTATCATCCTGTCTTAATATCAATACTGATTTTACATTGTCACGTTTAAGTTTGAAAAAAAATAATATTTTGAAATACATACTGCAGTATTAGGCTTTAAACAAGGTGCCACGATGCTCAAGAAAGCTTTAATAAAAAGCCTTTTTTACTGCGTAGGTTCCCACATTTCTCTATGAGGGTGTGGGCTCAGCCGCCAATGTTCCCAGGTCCAGAAAACGCCCCTGTTCTTCCCACAAGTCTTCTTCAGGATTACGTATCAAAGAGGGAGTTTTTGTCTGGTGAACAACTTCTGTGTTTTCGTTCCATATATTTTGGGTCATTATCCTTGCAACAAACCCATTTGCTTTTTTTTTTTAAGCAGAAAGCATCAATTTTTTTAATCAAGTCTCCAAGTATTTTGTGCCGTTCTTGAAACCCAGAATTCCCAGAAACCCAAGATTCCCAGGGTCTTTGGAATAGAAATTGGCCCACAGTATCACAGAATCTCCACCATACTCAGTGTTTGTGAAAAACCACCGGACATTACCAATTTATTTTAATACTGTCAGTCAAAAAATTTAATATAGCTGGACATTTTGACCCACTTGCTTCTCCTCTAGCTTAGCAAATATACTGCCATTAAAAGAAAAAAAGTCTTAAACACAAGCCAAATTTTACATAGGAGATGGTCACTGATTGGCCTGCTGATGTAATGCATTCTTTCCGTTAAGTATTTAGCTATCTCAAACGTGGACTGAGCATAATTTCTCAATATTTTTCAATTGCTTTCCTTTTTATATAAAGCACATTCTACATGTTTAACTTGAGCAACTAATGTCTACAGACATACTTCCTATGTCTGTAGACATTGGTGGATGCTGTGGGAGGAGAGATGACTGCTCTTTCTGATGGTTCATGGTAATTCCTAATAAATTTATGTCAATTTTCTGATTGATACTGATAAATTCTGGCAGTTTATGACGTTTTTATGAGCGGAGCCTTATTATTGCATCATTACTTAAGCTCAGCCGCAAAAGTTTCTAACACAAAGAAATATTTGGATTTATAAAACCTTGAGTAACCACAGCTCCACGCAATTCCCACTTAATAAATCACACCCTTCCTAGAAATGTGCACAGGTGATTTTGGATCATATCCCCCCCCCCTACACACCCGCATTCTGCCATAAATGGCCAATGCAAAGTACCTAATAAATATAATGCATATACAAAAGCCGGTTATTCCGTGGCTTTTCACAGGTATTCATGACAACCGAGAGATCCAGAAAACGCAGTTTCACAGAGACTGAAAACGAGGTGCTTGCGGGTGAGGTAGAGGCACAGGAAAAACAACATTTTATTTGGGCATCACAGTTGTAGCATCGCAAATAAATGCAAGGCCTTGAAGCTTCACAGCATTGTTGCAGCGTTGAAGAGATCTGTGGCGGACATACAGTAAAAAAAAAAAAAAAGAAGTGGTCCGATCTGAAGGTGGAGGCAAAGAGAGAGGTGGCATGCCACCGCCGGAGTATGCACCAGTGTCACTGCAGTATTTATGTCTAGTAAGTAACCACACAAGTAACGCACAATTGATGCACCAATAAGTGCAATTGCTGTATAATCTTAAGACAACGGCATGAACATACTGTGGCATAATTCTTAAATGCAACTTATTTTCATTCAGATTCTCATTGTTATTCTCAGTTCGGAGACGTAGGTGGGGGCTGACTGTTGGTGTGTGTGTGTGTGTGTGTGTGTGTGTGTGTGCGCGCGCACTATGGTCTACAAGTCTGAAAAAGTACAATTTCCATGTCATTTTTATTTCTATGAATCACAAAGTTTTTGTAGAAAGTGACTTACGCAACTTTCAGACACTTTTTTGTGCGTAAGCAAGCTTTATAAATAAGGCAGTATGGTTGGAGGTTTTAAAGTCCTGGTTCGGTACATTTTTGGGACACTTTGATCAAGAAATAAAAATACAAATGTGATTTTGACTTTTTTTTAATACCTTCATCAGCATTAAACATAGAACCTCTCTTTCTGAATTCCGTCCTTTCAATTCCTGAAATAAATTTGATTTTGTTATGTTCTGTAAATTAAAAAGGTTCTAAGTATAGAAGTGATTTTTAACTGGATTTTCTTTTCTAAATGAAGAACAGACATAACCAGAGTAGAAAAAAAATCTAACCACTTGAAAACAGACAGTGTTAAAATTCAGCATATTCTCCCATCTGTACTTGAATGCACCATGGGCAGCTTTTAGGAAAAACCCTTCTCATCAACAGGGATTCCACCGACTCAAAATAAGGAGTTTGGGCTGATTGGATGCTACTGATAGCCATAAAAGACATTCGCTGGTTTTTCTCCAGTATCAGTGATGTTTACATTCAGCTTGCACATAAAAATTCTGCGTGTGTTCAGGTGGAAGACAGCTTTATTCGTTCGGTACACATGCATTCCGAACTGACAGGGCCATATCGAAAAATACGAATACATGTGCCATTACACCCCTAATACTCACTAATGAACACAAATTTGTAGCACTTGAGTACTTTGTCCAACATATTTTAAAATATCCTACCTTCCATGCTTACCAGTTCGATAAAATATATATATATTTTCCCAAACCCTGCGTAAATGCTTTTCCACATATTTATCATTTTGTTTCACTCCAGAAAGCTCAATTTTAGTCTAATGTGACCCAAGCATGTGGTTCCAGTTGAGGTCCCAGTCGAGTTTAGCAAACTCCACATGTTTAAATTTATGATGCCAGGATAGAAAAGGCTTTTCTTGGCATGCCGTATAAACAACCAGTTATTTTATATATAGAGACTAATGCTTGCTGTGGATCCTCGGTGACCCCAAGATGCTGCAGTTCACCAAGCTTTGGAGTTCATTTTACCTCCCCTACCATCTTAAAGTATAATTTGCATTTATTCTATTTATGTCCCTAAAAATATATTCATATTTAAAGGTTGGATTTTTAAACATTTTCTTGCAAGGTCAGATTGTATAACTCCAAGAAAAGGTACATTTATTTTAAAGTTTTTTTTATATACATAATATCAAAATGCCGATAAATAAATATCATGGAAACATTTTTGTTCTCTCTTTCAAGAGCGAAAAAGGTTAACAGTCTATGTAACTACGCTTACTTTCAGTTTTAACGAGATGGTCCTTTTTTTCTTAAGAGAAATCTATGAGTTTCCGCAATATCTATGTCAATGTTTGCAGGTTATTAATTAAAAAAATGTGACGTTTTTTGTCTTGGAGCCACCACACCATACATCTCAGCAGATCTCTCTGCCATCCTGGAAACCTCGTCGTCTCCCTGTGGGACACATTAATTATCTCATGGCACAAACGGGGCTAATCGTGGCCCGGCTGTTGTTATTCGATAATGCATGGCCTGCAGCTCATTCTGCACTTCAAACTTAGATCCTTGTGTGAAGGTTTAGGTTCTATGTCGGAGCTGGCAGCTGGAAATTAACTCTGTGGTGGGGGGTTCTTTTGAACGGACAAAGATGGGGACTCTCATAAACATAGCGTGGTGAAAAAAACGCCTCTAGTGTGCTTGTTTTAAGATTCATAACCAAGTAAACAGAAAAAAAAAAGACAGACCTGGATCCAAATGTGCACATATGAGTGATCATGCAGTCTCCACTAGGAGCCCCAGCGGTCGGGTCCTCTGTTACCGGTTCCTGCGTGCGCCCGCTTGGCTCCACACCGTTTAAAGCTTCACGCTGATTTATCACCCGTTATGCCCATGTACAGTGCTTTTCTTTCTCCCGCCGCAACATGTGTTTCTGACTATAGCGCTGTTTTCCAGGGGGAGTCGAACGGATTGAGAGGATAAGACCAGCATTTTTGGAAAATCCTCGTACTTCTTGTCCTTGTTTACTAAGTTCTGGTCCTTTTGGACTCTTGCTTGGATATTATCTGGATTTAAAAAGGTCAGCTTGGGTTACCCACTCTAACCGCTGAAGGCATCTGTGCTCACTGACTGCAAACTTTTTTGACTGATTTAGTTATCATGCAAAGATTAAAGGTTTGAGATATATATATATATATATATATATATATATATATATATATATATATATATATATATATATATATATATATATATATATATATATATACACACACACTGGCCACTTTATTAGGCTTGTCCAACTGCTCTTTAACGCAAATTTCTAATCAGCCAATCACATGGCGGTAACTCTTTTAGGTATGTAGACATGGTCAAGACGATCTGCTGCAGTTCAAAGCGAGCATCAGAACGGGGAAGAAAGGTGATTTAAGTGACTTTGAACGTGGCATGGTTGTTGATGCCAGAGGTCAGAGGAGAACGGCCAGACTGGTTCGAGCTGATAGAAAGGCAACAGTAACTCAAATAACCACTTGTTACAACCAAGGTATGCAGAAGAGCATCTCTGAACGCACAACACGTCGAACCTTGAGGCAGATGGGCTACAGCAGCAGAAGACCACACTGGGTGCCACTCTTGTCAGCTAAGAACAGGAAACTGAGGCTACAGTTCACACAGACTCACCAAAATTTGACAATAGAAGATTGGAAAAATGTTGCCTGGTCTGATGAGTCTCGATTTCTGCTGCGACATTCGGATGGTGGGTCAGAATTTGTATCAACGGTTCAGACTGGTGGTGGTGTAATGGTGTGGAGGACATTATCTTGGCACACTTTGGGCCCCTTAGTACCAATTGAGCATCGTTGCAACGCCGCAGCCTACCTGAGTATTGTTGGTGACCATGTCCATCCCTTTATGACCACAGTGTACCCATCTTCTGATGGCTACTTCCAGCAGGATAATGCGCCATGTCATAAAGCTCCAATCATCTCAGACTGGTTTCTTGAACATGACAATGAGTTCACTGAACTCAAACGACCTCCACAGTCACCAGATCTCAATCCAATAGATTCACCTTTGGGACGTGGTGGAACGGGAGATTCTCATCATGGATGTGCAGCCGACAAATCTGCAGCAACGTGTGATGCTATCGTGTCAATATGAATCCATATCTCTGAAGAATGTTTCCAGTACCTTGTTGAATCTATGCCACGAAGGATTAAGGCAGTTCTGAGGGCAAAAGGAGGTCCAACCCGGCCACCGGGAGCGTCGGGACATTTCCCGGTGGCCTGGTCGCCGAAGTGGGCCACATCAGGTCGGGTTGTGCTTGATTCTTAAATAAACAATCCTTTCTGTGTCTCATTATAGGGCATCTGCCCCACTGAACATTGGTGTAACAGACGCGGGGTACATGTCCCCCGCACTTTTTTTCTTCTTCAGCCCTTTAATCCGTTAACATGCCTTAGCGTATTTTTCTGAGCCGTCTTTAAACGCACCTTGATTCGCAGACAGGTTCTGCTGAGCAGAGCGGCATGTTCAGCAACAGATCCAGACACAGAACAAGGCAAAAACTTTTGACAGTTTTTTCCAAACAAGTTTGTAAATGGAGTTATGCTGTTCCATTCAGATAATGTTAGCTAAATAATGACTAGTGAATACATGTCAATATATGTTAAGCTATTTAACAATACTAATGTTGCCTATTTTAGATCCCTTGCTAGTTAGTTCATGCTAGGAATAAAACCCAATCGTCTTTCATTTCTGGAAGACGATTCAAGACAGGATAAGGGAGGGTCAGCACAGGTGAAAAGAGAATATAAGTAACTTAGGGGGAAAAAATCAACGGCACAAAAGGGACTTTTCACTGCTACTCATTCTAATTCTATTTTTAAAAATGTTGCTTTCCACATTTTCATATCTTTATTGCCACAACAGAAAAATCTGTGTCAAGGAAGAGACTTAGAAGAGATACCAGACAGGAATCAGGACAGGGTTAGAACTGATATTTCAGAATTACTCACATTCCTACTCCAAAATATATTTCATCTGTATTTTAATGTATTGTTACCCAGGATAGATGTCAATCAGTTAAATGGTGCAGTCTGCACATTCACCAGTGTAGTAGTAGATGAGATAGATTTTCAGTTTATGCAGCAGAACATAAATATTTATTTTTTTAGGGGAAAGAAACAGAAAAAAGCTGTGTTTGTGTTTGTTTCATCATTTTACAGTCTCACATCAGTAACCGCCCAGCCTAACTCACTCCTGCCGTTTTGCGTTAATTGGGTGCTAGTGGCCTGAATTATTGTCTCAGTCCGCCCCGGGTTCGAAGCCACATATCACTGAGCCATCTCGAACAAAAACGGTCTTTTTACAACCACAAGGCTCAAATTAATATCCTCCAGTAAAATAGTACGTGTACAACAAGTCTTACCACCAAAATCCAACACAATCTGCCGCTGAAAATCTTTGTCATTTCCTTCCAACAATGTTTTCATCGTAGCTTCCGTTAGTATGCTCATATTAGCATAAACATTTTTCAGGGCGATTTCAGGAACCAACCGGGTAAAACCCTTGGGTTATGTACTCAGAAATGGCCCAGTAGAGCTGCTGGGATGGACTTGTGGTTAAGTCGTGTTGATTGGTTGTAACTCAGAGGGAAATGAAATCAGCAGACGTTGCAAAAAAAATAAAAATAACAGCATTGTGAAATTGGGAGGATTGCTGGGGAATGAGTTTATAACAACATAGCAAACAGAGACGCAGCAACCATCCCTGCATCGTCTAGCTCTTGTTATCCTCTGCTGCTCTGGGCACCTTTTGGTGCCGATCGGTGACGTTGCTCACCGAAGAAACGGTTGTGATATGCTGACGTGTCAGCAAATTCCTTAAAAGGCTGATTTTGTATGAGGACGCGGTAGATGAGAGGACTGAACCAGCGGATTTACCCTGTCAGCTTTCCCCTCCCAGAAATGTCCCGGAATTTGTCTAGCGGAAACGCATCTATAGAAGACCGATTGGTAGATAAAGAACTTCAGATTTATGCTCAAAAAAGGAGTGGAAAGAATTAAATATACCATTGGAAAAAGGTTTGAAATTAAAATAAAGCTTCCTCCTCCTTCTTTTTCCTGCATTAACAAGATTTATCAAATACCAATTCTGCAGAGTAGCAAGGTTTATGACCAGAGAAGCAAAGGTCTGCAGATGAATCAGAGAATGTCCACTAACTCCGAACCCACAGAAACATTCAACTTGTTTAAAATGTCAGGTTTGCAGCCCAAAAAAACAAAACTTTGTGGATGCATAAAAAACCAGAACGATGCTACAGGAAGATGGCGGCAGGTATTTTAAGTCCAGCTATGTCTCTGTGTGTGAAAGATAAATACCGGGCTTGTTAAGCCTGCAAGAAGAGCTTGAAACCAAACAGAATATCCTATTCGTAATGTACTGTAAATGTAAACCCTGACAAAAAAAAAACAACATACAGAGGCTTTGCAGGAGAGCTTGTCTTCGTTTCTCATCAGTGTTCCGTATAAACACAAACCATTGTCCCAGCAACTCTAACGAGGGACAGATTAGGACCACAAAGACATTGGCGAGAGACGAGACGTTGGACACACGGAGATGAGAAAGAGAACCGGGTGAATTTGAGAGGAAAAGACACTAAGGGACGTAAAAACTCCATCTTAGGTAATCGTAATGAAGAGCAGACAATCGATTCGGGTGTCTGGGGGCATGGATGTAAACACTGATGCGATCTGGTAGAAATAAACTCCTTATCATCACCACCATCATCATCGTCAACCTGTGACTGTTTGGCTTTAAGTGAGACGTCGCCGAGGATCTGTAGAGCTGAACGAGCAGGTCGGACATTTTCTGCTTCCTTTGCATTCATCATCTACTAGGAGCGGCTTACATTGGGGGGGAGGGAAATACGGCAACAACAAAAAAATACCCTCACATTGTTTTAAATGTAAACATTTGTGCTTTAGAGCCGTGATTTTTGCAACAGATAGTGATTTAAATCCGATTTTTTTTTTTTTACTGCAGCCAAAAGAGGCGAAGAAGCAACTTTCAAGGTCCAAACCACCTTCTCCATCTAAGCCTCATCACACCTGAGATACATGCATTCACTGTGAGTTATGATGCATGGGGAAAAACACTCATGCGGCGTGATCTGGAGTCCCTGGGCTGTAAGAAAAAAATCCAAAACTAAACGACTCATTGTGAGCTGTGAAAAAAAAAAAAAAAAAAAAAAAAATCGATTCATTGTGAGCTGTAGAAAAAAATAATCGACTCATTGTGAGCTGTAGAAAAAAAATTATCGACTCATTGTGAGCTGTAGAAAAAAAGAAAAAACTAATCGACTCATTGTGAGCTGTAGAAAAAAATAATCGACTCATTGTGAGCTGTAGAAAAAAAATAATCGACTCATTGTGAGCTGTAGAAAAAAAGAAAAAAAAATCGACTCATTGTGAGCTGTAGAAAAAAAGAAAAAACTAATCGACTCATTGTGAGCTGTAGAAAAATAATCGACTCATTGTGACCTGTAGAAAAAAAGAAAAAACTAATCGACTCATTGTGAGCTGTAGAAAAAAAGAAAAAACTAATCGACTCATTGTGAGCTGTAGAAAAATAATCGACTCATTGCGAGCTGTAGAAAAAAAGAAAAAACTAATCGACTCATTGTGAGCTGTAGAAAAATAATCGACTCATTGCGAGCTGTAGAAAAAAAGAAAAAACTAATCGACTCATTGTGAGCTGTAGAAAAATAATCGACTCATTGCGAGCTGTAGAAAAAAAGAAAAAACTAATCGACTCATTGTGAGCTGTAGAAAAATAATCGACTCATTGTGAGCTGTAGAAAAAAAATAATCGACTCATTGTGAGCTGTAGAAAAAAAGAAAAAAAAATCGACTCATTGTGAGCTGTAGAAAAAAAGAAAAAACTAATCGACTCATTGTGAGCTGTAGAAAAAAAATTAGACTCATTGTGAGCTGTAGAAAAAAAGAAAAAACTAATCGACTCATTGTGAGCTGTAGAAAAAAATAATCGACTCATTGTGAGCTGTAGAAAAAAAGAAAAAAAAAATCGACTCATTGTGAGCTGTAGAAAAAAAGAAAAAAAAATCGACTCATTGTGAGCTGTAGAAAAAAATAATCGACTCATTGTGAGCTGTAGAAAAAAAATAATCGACTCATTGTGAGCTGTAGAAAAAAAGAAAAAACTAATCGACTCATTGTGAGCTGTAGAAAAATAATCGACTCATTGCGAGCTGTAGAAAAAAAATTATCGACTCATTGTGACCTGTAGAAAAAAAGAAAAAACTAATCGACTCATTGTGAGCTGTAGAAAAAAAGAAAAAACTAATCGACTCATTGTGAGCTGTAGAAAAATAATCGACTCATTGCGAGCTGTAGAAAAAAAGAAAAAACTAATCGACTCATTGTGAGCTGTAGAAAAATAATCGACTCATTGCGAGCTGTAGAAAAAAAGAAAAAACTAATCGACTCATTGTGAGCTGTAGAAAAATAATCGACTCATTGCGAGCTGTAGAAAAAAAGAAAAAACTAATCGACTCATTGTGAGCTGTAGAAAAATAATCGACTCATTGCGAGCTGTAGAAAAAAAGAAAAAACTAATCGACTCATTGTGAGCTATAGAAAAAAAAATCGACTCATTGTGACCTGTAGAAAAAAAAAAAATCGACTCATTGTGACCTGTAGAAAAATAATCGACTCATTGTGAGCTGTAGAAAAAAAAATCGACTCATTGTGACCTGTAGAAAAATAATCGACTCATTGTGAGCTGTAGAAAAAAAGAAAAAACTAATCGACTCATTGTGAGCTGTAGAAAAAAACAAAAACAAACGACTCATTGTGAGCTGTAGAAAAAAAAAAAAAACAATCGACTCATTGTGAGCTGTAGAAAAAAATAATCGACTCATTGTGATCTGTAGAAAAAAAAAATCGACTCATTCCGAGCTGTAGAAAAAAACAAAAACAAACGACTCATTGTGAGCTGTAGAAAAAAAACAAAAAACTAATCGACTCATTGTGAGCTGTAGAAAAAAAGAAAAAACTAATCGACTCATTGTGAGCTGTAGAAAAAAACAAAAATAAACGACTCATTGTGAGCTGTAGAAAAAAAAACAAACAAACAAACGAATCGACTCATTGTGAGCTGTAGAAACAAAAACAAAAAAAAACAAACGAATCGACTCATTGTGAGCTGTAGAAACAAAAACAAAAAAAACCAAACGAATCGACTCATTGTTCCTCCTGGAGCCCTTGGAGGTTGATGCAGAGCGTTGAAACGCTGCCTCTGTAAAGGTGCAGCCAAAAATTCTCCCAGCAAAGCTTTGATAGATCACCGAGAATGCTTTGCGGACACTCATACTGGAGTGATGTATGAGCTCCCAAAGAAAATCCTCGACCACAATCTGAGGTCACATCAGCAGATTTTTTTTTTAAAAACCTGCGACCCAAGCCGAGACCCGCACACTGACACAATCACAGTACGAAACCGTGATGATCCTGCAGTGTGTCTGTGTGGAGGAATCTTCTCCGGGAGCGCCGCTGATCTCTGCCATCAGTCGGCAGAGCTGCAGTTTTACCTGCTCACGTTGTGAATAAATCTTTCCGTGCTATTTGACCCGCCGTTCTATTCTGCATGCGGGTTCAAAGGTTTTCCATTCGAGGCAATATATTTTTGAAAGTGATTCATGTTTAGCTGGAAAGATACTTTATTACAATGAATAATTTCCATTGAATTTAGCCTGGAATGTTATTACTTACCGCCACCATTTATTTGATCCGCAGATAGCGGTGCAAAAAAAAAAAAGTCTCTGCTTTTAGAGGTATTCTCTATTCTTGAATCAGAATCCAGCTTTTAGCAATGATTCATGGGCAACAATCTTCAGTCAGAGGCTTCTTCAGATTCTTTGCGAGACTGACTGCTACTGGAGATCCTTCCTGCCCACACCATCACCATCCACAATGACTCTTTGAAGATACTTTGATTACATGAGTTATGACAACATTTAATTTCCCTTTGGAATAGATAACATACTTCAATTTAATGTTACACTTTTCTGACCTTACCGGAGGGTCAGACACTGACTGGTCACAGCTGCTCCATAGAAGCCCACCGTAGCAGAAACAACTCTGACGCTGATAAACAGGACAAACACAGTTTACCTGAGGTGAAATAATGACAGTATTTGTGATTTATCACACTTTTCATGTCTCGTTTTTTCTCCCTTTGCCGTTTATCTTCTTCTTACCTGTCAGAAAGAAGATGGAATAAAAAAGGAGGGCTTGGAAGAAAGAGGGAGAGAAAACGACTGCGACTCCTTGCCAGCATCTCACCCAACGCAACAACAGACACCAGCAGAGGGCTCTGAAGCCGATCCAGCTTAACAGCAGAAGCAGATGTTGGTCGGCCGTTTTGTTTTCCCAAAATACAAGGATGGAGAAAAAAAGAAAAAAAAAACCCACCTGTATGGACTGTTGTGTTTTTTTTCCAGTTTATTCCCATGTGTGAATAAACGATCCTGTGTGTGTTTTACAAAAACAAAATCAAATTAAGAGTCACTTTCTACTCAAGCTGTATGGAAGGCCCTTTGTGAAGCTACACAGTTTCAAGAACAGCAATAATTTAGGTGCATGTTATTAATTCATTTATAAATGTCACGGTTTCAAGCTAAATATTTGGCTAGCAAGCTAAACTGGCTAGCTAAACATATAGCTTCGAAATAAATATTTAGCTCAGAGCTAAATAAGCTAAGCTAATATGCAAATTCACTTGATTAAGTGGAAGTGGACTATCAAAATAAAAGCAGGGTCCCGCGAACCACCATATAAACTCCTGTAGCTGTAAATCCAACGGTTAACGTCTGACAGCTCATCCTACATTTTAAACTGAATTGTTTAACATGTCTGGAGGAAAATAAACATTTATTATAGAGGTTTCCCAAGAGCCAGCTTTTATTTTGGTAGTGCACTTCAGTTTATCGGCAAGTAAATTTACATATTAGCTAAATATTTGGCTCAAAGCTAATCATTTGGCTAGTGAGTTAATCTTGCTGTTACTGTGACATTTATAAATTAATAAATAACATGGACACTAATATGACTTTGAAAAGTAAACCCCCATTTAAAACATTTTTTATTTTGGACTGTTTAACGTTAAAAAGGGCACCCCATAAAGCTGCACGTATATAAAATTATATTTACTGAGCTTTTTAGTTCAATTTTGGTTTATTCACTCCAATTAATCTAAAGTCCTCGTGCCCAATTTTATTCCAAACATGACCAAACTCTTTAAAATAAGCTCTACTGTGGCTACTATCATTAAAAAATGAGATTTATATGGGTGTGTGATAGAAATGTTAGATAAAAGCATTAAAATGAAATATTGTCCACCTGATTTGGAGAAAATGTGGTCAGGTTGCGGCTAATGTCAGGCCTAGTCAAGGTCCAGACCTCAACCTTACTTAAGATACCAAAAGCATCTGAAAATGAAAAAGTGGAAAAATGTTGCTACCCCAAAGTTTGAGCCTTTTATTTATCCAGAGCTTAAGCCAGAGTTGAGAATAGATTTGACCTGAGAAATGATGCGTTCGAGTGTTGTTGGAAAACTGGAACGCGGATCTGGGAATGACGTTGCGACAGAGATTACTGAGCACTCGCTGGAAGTCAAAAGACGGCAGGATTCACTGATGATGGTGATCCGTGATCAGGCCGACTACTGCTGTCATTAAAGATCTAATTACAAGCCGACTGGAGTGCAGCAGCCATGTTAGATTTTTAAGCCAGGGTTGGTGAGGATCCTCCTGATCTTCCAAACTGGAAACATGACTTTTCAAGATGTTTTGGTCCAATTTATAAATTCTGAATATATTGGAAAAAGAATGGGCAAAAGTGCAAATAGTCCTTTCTTTTTATTGAATTTGTGACGATTCCTAATTTCTATGTGTTTAAAATTGACAAAAACTCAGATTTATAACAAAATATTTCCTGTTGCACTAATTTCTACAAGTCCATCAGTAAACTAGTAAAATGTCTGCAGTACTCTAGCAGTCGTTTTTTGTTTTTGGTTTAATTTCTCTAAGTTTGGCCAAAACTGAAGGAAAGTGAGACTATTGCTGCATCTCATTACTTTTTCAAAACAGCTGACGCTGCAAATTTAGTCAGAACTTTCTCGCAGTTTATTCGTTTGTCGGTTAAAAAGAAAGAATTTCTGCACACTTCGCATCAAAATCTCACATAATAAGCACGTGTAGCGGAGAACTGTTGTGTAATATAATTGAGCTGTATACAAGAAATGATGTATTATTTTAGATCCAGGTTGATCTTTCTGATATTGCACAAGCAAAGATTTTCCAATATCTCTTCTTTTTTCATCCATTTCTTTCCAGTGACGAAATGTGAAAATATTCCACAACATGGATGTATTAATCTGTAAATGTGTGTTTTGATATCTATTGGGTTCAAATGTGCAAAAACCATAACCATTACGAAGAAACTGGCAACCCTTTGCAGCTGCAGCCAGTTTGATTAGTTTCATAAATACTGTACATTTGACCCTTTAAGTGACCTTTTCTTCTCATGAATTGTTTTCTGATCACACCAAGAGTTAATCTGACAGATTAAAACAAGCTGCTAATGTTTTAAACTCCTGCTACATTGTCATTTCTTCGTATTCACTTCATTGTACAACCAAGAAGCTGCACGGTGACATAGATGGTAGCGCCGCTGCCTGGCTTCAGATCCAACCCTGGGGTCTTTGCATGTTCTTCCTGTGCATACGTGGCTTCCTCTCATGGTCCGAAAACATGAAACTTTGATTAATTGGTCCCTCTAAATTCCCCGAGGGTGTGTGCATGTATCGCCCTGTCCAGGGTGTACTCAGCCTCTCGCCCAATGACTGCTGGAATGAGGCAATGGAGAAGTTGTGATTAATCTATGATCAGCTCAACCTATAAACAGGTTTCTAGGATTTCTTTCTTTCACCTCCGGAATATTGCTAAAATTAGAAACATCCTGTCCAGGAGTGATGCTGAGAAACTAGTCCATGCATTTGTTACCTCAAGGCTGGACTACTGTAATTCTTTACCATCAGGTAGTCCACAAAATGCCATTAAAAGCCTTCAGTTGATCCAAAATGCGGCAGCAAGAGTTCTGATGAATATTAAAAAGAGAGATCACATTTCTCCTGTTTTAGCTTCCCTTCATTGGCTCCCTGTTAAATCCAGAATAGAATTTAAGATCCTCCTTCTTACATATAAAGCCCATAATAATCAAGCTCCATCATACATCAGAGATCTAATTGTTCCATATGTTCCTAACAGAGCCCTTCGCTCTCAGACTGCAGGTTTACTTGTAGTTCCTAGGATCTCTAAAAGTAGAATGGGAGGCAGATCTTTTAGTTATCAGGCTCCTCTCCTGTGGAACCAGCTCCCAGCTTTAGTCCGTGAGGCAGACACTCTGTTTACTTTTAAGGCCAGGCTTAAAACTTTCCTTTTTGATAAAGCTTATAGTTAGAGTGGCTTAGGTCATCCTGAGCTATCTCTGTAGTTATGCTGCTATAGGCTTAGACTGCTGGAGGACAGACTTACCACTTTTCTTCACTCTGCTACTTCCTTTTCTTCTACTTCTCTCCAGTTGTATTACAGTACATTCTGTTATTTCGACTGTTAACTTTGTTTTCTCTCAGTGTTTTTCTCTCCATAGAAGATATACCTGGTCTGGTATCCTGCTTGGCTGCAATGCCCTGTTGGACGGGGGGCATCGACTGGGATGATCCTCCCAGTAACTGAACATCCACTGTGTCCTGTTATCAACTTTTTACTTTCTGTAACATAGAAAGTTCTCTTATATCAGTTATTTTGTTCTGTCTCTCCGTCTTCTCGAACCCCCAGTCGTTCGTGGCAGATGGCCGCTCCTACTGAGCCTGGTTCTGGTTCTGTTGGAGGTTTCTTCCTGTTAAAGGGGAGTTTTTCCTCTCCACTGTCGCTACATGCTTGCTCAGTATGAGGGATTGCTGTGAAGTCAGCAACGACTCAGGCGACCGTCTATTGTCGCTACATGTTGATCCAGGAGGAGCGAACGCTTCAAGTCAACAACTCGATACAATCTGCTGGGATTCCTTAAACAGAAAACTTTTAAACTGATTGGAATGTTTTTACGATTGAATCAAAATGGCTTTTCTTGTAAAAAGTGCCTTGAGATGGCATCTGTTCTTAACTGGCGCTGCATAAATAAACTGAATTGATTTGGCCCCGTTCCAGCTGCTGGACTTTCTCCGCTCCCCTCACTGTCGTCCGCAGGGCGCCGACGTCCCACGATGAGATCTTAAAAATCCACAGCGCAAGTCATGTTTACTTCACTATTACATGATTTCAAGGGGTATGACTTTTACAATTCCGTATCGGGGTGGAATTAGGAATAAATTGGCTATTTTTACATACGGAAAGACTCCAGGACTTCAATCATTAAACATGATCCGTTTTAACATAAGTTGGAGTTTTGTGCTTCTTCCTTTCATGAGATGAGAGTTGCAGAAAACCCGGCTGCAGATTAAATGTTCTGAGAGAAAAAAAAAATCACCAAACCTGAAATTTGAATGATCTACACAATACAAAGAGAACTTGAAAGTCATCTTTTATTGCACAATAAAAGATCACACATACCATGTTTTGACTTATCAGATTGGTCCACATGGGAATATAGAGCGCTATAGATAAAAAACAAAAAAGTAACCAAAAAGATAAAAACACCATCCAGGTGATTTATTTTCTTTTAGTTATGATGGATTTGCAGCGTCAGGTTCAGACGCTTTCATTACCTTTTCCGATGCTAACACTGCTGGATTCAGACACATACTGGCTGAACGGGATGAAATTCCCACTAAACGTCACAAAAACCTGCATTATTTGACACTATTCATCCCACTGAATGAATTTTGGAGGTTTTATGGTCGAGCTGAATGTCAGGCCTTAAGGTAGACCTCTGTAAAAACCAAACAGGCACAATATATCCATATAGCTCATTCCAGACTTTTGCTCAATGATTAATTTCAAATGCAAAACAAATCCGAATCTGTGTTGTCATTGTGGCGCAATAAAAACCCCCAACCTGACCTCAGATTTTCATTAGAATAATTAAACTTAAACAAAATGAGAGGAATATTCAAAGGTAAAGTGGACTTTATTTATTTTCTTTGCTGTTTCTCAATGTGAGGTTTCCCAGAATTCATCCCTATTTTGTTTTAAGCCGAAACACGAGTGAAACAGAAGAAGGGGTCAGATATCCAAGCCGTGTTCCTCGCTTGAAGCTGCCAACGTTTAAAACACAAATCTGCACCTGCCTGCTCATTAATTAGCTTTTTAAAATTAATATATTTTATTTGAAGTTGCTGATTCTGGGTCTAGAGCATCTTTGCAACTGCATATTTGAGGAAATAATTTCCTGCCATCTTGGGGCCTAAATGTCCGTGCATAACGATCCCCAACTGGGCAACTGCAAGTCTTGGAAAAACAAAGAATAAACGCTGCATGTTTCTAATGTATTTATGTTTAAAATCAGATCGTCAGCGGGGGGAAGGCAACAGAGAGACACGGGTCAGTTTCATTTCCATGTGAACCAAAATGCTTCTGTATTTCAGGGACGTTCCAGAGTAACAAAAACAGCCATCAAATCAGTCGTGAGACAACAATGTAAAGACAATTACTGTACAATAAATACATCATCTCTGTTTAGAGTTTTACACGTTGAGGTGACTTCCATGAAAAAATAAAATAAAAAACACTGTTAAAAGAAAAGCGAGTCCGTTTCAAGTCTTCACGCGAGAACAGGCGACCGGAAGTGATGTGCAGCCGGAGCTTCATCCTTGTTTTAAAACAAAAAACAAAAAAACACGCTTGGATAGAAAACAGAAGAAAACACAAGGCGCCGTACAGTGAAGGAATGCTGAGAGGTCAACTCGGATATCTCTCCACCTGCCGCTCTCGTCTGGAACATCTTACTACTGCGTGAAAGAGAAACTTGACACGTTTTTAACCGTCAGAGATCCAGCGACCCGTCTGTGCTTCTGCCTCCGTCCTTTCCGTTACACGTTTCAGGTCAAAAACTCGTTCCGTTTTCACTAGATCTGAATTTAACCCAAAGCGTGACTTTTAACCGTAAATGTTGTTCTGCGGGTTAGCTCCGAGCAGTCAGTGTCGTACCTGCAGTGAACATGTGATCCCAGCTTAAAGAACTAGCTAGTTCTGAACATTTACAACTACATCAATCAAACTGCAGACACTTTTCATTGATTCATCGGTTGTTTTGCAAAATAAAGTCTTTAAAAATATATAGATCATGATGTCATCCAGGTGGATCTCAGTACATTAGAATACTGATGACTCTTCCCCCCCCCCCGGTAGAAAGTATCTAAAAATATTCTAAACAAAATGCAGCTTGGGAAGCTGAAATGCCTAAACACAAAACTACTTGACGCGCTAATAGCTGCCGTTAGCAAAGCAGCCAATCCAAGAGCACCATTTATTTTCCTTTCCTTTTCTGGTCGGCTGTACCTCCAAGAGCGGAGTTAAGGAAGACTGTAAATAATAGCTTCTCCGCTAGCGCTGAAACGGTTACTACAATGAGCGTATTAATGCGTATTGAGGTATATTTGGTGTTTAAACTACTATAATAGTTAGTTATAAATGATTTTAAAGGGGTTTTCAATTATTTGCGGGCGGCAGTCGTACTTAATCTCTTTGAATACCGACGTCTACTGTATGCCTTCTGATGAGGATTAAAATTACTTTTTGAAAATAACCTTTTTCATTAAGCCCACATTTCTATATTACGTTTTTGTTTTCTGGTCTGATGTGATATTCTAATCTTAAAAGCTGTGTTTTCATTGGCTGTAAGCGAAAATCACCATAACTCACAACAACAAGAAGGGGTTGAAACCATCAGTTCGGTGTAATTATTCTGTAAAATGTTTCGCTGAGTGAATTGAGTTATTGACATAAAGGAACATTTCAATAACTTTTTTAGCATGTTTACATTTGCCTATTCCTCTCGGGTTTGCTCACATAAACGGCGTCATATTCTTAGTAAAGCTACGCCTAATAAAGGAAAAAAAAGGTCAGAAATGTAAATAATTCCTAAAGATTATATTTTAATTTATCAGGTCTCTTCAATCCTGTAAATGAAACATCCGTGTTGCTCTGTTGGCTACAGTTTCCTTACAGATGAACAGAGTAAACTGAAACTTCCCACACGGGGGGAACAGAACCAGGATACAGTTTGGCGTAACTTATACGTTTGTTATCATTACGAAATGAACATTCAGTTTATACTGTTTTAATGTGAGGGGGAGGCATACACTATGGAGAACAGTTTGGATTGACCCAATGCAGCTGAATATTCTCTTGAAGCCATAACTTCTAGATGACAAGCTAACGGTATAAATACGTCAAAAATCGGAGTGAACATTGCATGACTTCTACGAGTTTTGTATGTTTAGAGAGTGACTAATCTCTAGGGGTGTAACGGTAAATGTTTTCAGTACACTTTAATCAAGATAAATAAATATGAATGTCCTTTTTTTTTTTTTACTTCGATCAGCAATAAACAAAGAACCTTTTTCTTGAATTCCTTCCTTTCAGTTCCTGAAATTTATTTGATTTTATGTTCTATAGCTCAAAAAAAGTTGAAAGTATCGAACTGACAGGAGATTTGATTGAATTTTTTTAATTAATAAAATAGTACAAGCAGACATAGCCAGAGTAGAAAACAACATAAGCACTTGTCAGTGTTAATGTTTCTGAAATGTTTAAATACTTTTAGCCGATTTGTGTTTTTATCCAAAATAAAGGAGTTTGGGGCTGATTGGATGCTACTGGTAGCCATGTTGGACGTGAGCTTGGTTTTCCTCTAGCATCAGTGATGTTTACATTCAAGCTTGACATTGTTTCAGGTGGGTCATTCATTTCAGTGCAGAGCGTGTTATGAACCTTATAGCTGTGGAAAGATGCGTTCGCTGACAAAGTTCTGGGTCCTCATTTATCAAACGTTCGTAGAAACTGTCCTATATTCTATCCTACGAATGAAATGTAGAATATTTTTTAATCAAATTCCCGATTTATCAAATATGCGGTGGCCAGTCGTATGTATGTTCCTCCGCAATCGATTGCTGATAAATCTCTCATGCGAGTACCTAGGTGCTCGTTCAGTCATTTGTATCCAGAAACGCCCTCATATGAACCACGACCTCTGAAAACATGCATTAAATTATTGCGTTCTTCGCTCAAATAATACCCAGTACCAGTACACATGGAGACAGCGACAACCTGCTGCACCGATAAGCAGGACCATCCATTCAGTGTTGCAGTTCCCCTGTTCTACCACTAGATGCTGTGTGTACGCATGGTCAGAGCCGTTCTTATATTTAGGAACATTTCTACGCACAAGTACAAGATGGCAAATACCACACAATGCGTAAAATTGTTCCTACGCATGAAATACGTACAGATCTGTGCGTAACCACGGTTGATAAATGAGGGCCCAGGTTCGGTCCATCTTTCAGTTTTCTACTGTAGCTGCATGAGAAATGATTAATGTTCCCAAAAAGCAGACTTTAGTGATAGCTGGGAGTCCTTTCTGTTTTGTTATGGTGTCAGTTTTTTAAGTTCAAAGACAGCTGGATTCATTCGGTACACGTGCGTACTGAACCGACAGGACTGTGCCAAAAAATCTAAATATGAATACATGTACCGTTACACCGCTACTAGTCTCTCAGATAAACAGTTTCTACGTTCTGCCATTAACAGGCTAAGTTAATTCCACAGAATAAACAAAAAAACTAAAAACCTGACCTGTTTCCTTCTCTCCTGGAAGAAAAACACACACTTTATTTTAAAAAAAAGAACCGAAATGAGAAAACAGCTCCTGGCAAACGCAGCACATACATTTATGCTAGGTGAGCTTAGCGACCCGAACGATATTTTGGTTGACAACATGATGACATGTGAAATTCGCAAAGCGAAATGAAACGATCCGTTTTTACTTCGAGTTGTTTTTGACTCAATGAATAGATCCGTCTGTCTGCTGTCTACTGTGGGTAAGATACTGACTGCTCAGACCTACGCCACACCGTCCCACTTAAGAAAAAAAAAAAAACTGAAGACGAAAACAAGCAATCTGCTCCTCGACTGAGACACCCTCCCTGTTACATATCAAGATGGCCGCATCAACATTGAAACAGTAGCAAATGTGCAAGTGATGCCCACACGAGGGAACGTGTTTAAACTAACTTTAGAGGCACTGATACACGAATGTTTGTGCTTTGAGGGACGACTGATTGACCTTTTTAGGAGTTAACGAAGTGAATTAAAAACTGTGGTACCTTCCGTTTATGTTGGCTCTCCATCCCCAAGGCTGTGTGCTCCAACACAGGAGACGAACACAAAAATACCACCTTAACAGGGAGATGGAACAGACAATTTATGAAAAAAAGATACCAGCTAAAAATAAGGCATTTTACTTTGAAAGAATACACTGAAACTGAGAGGATAAAGAATATTTGGTAAAAGGTTTGGCAAAAGAAATGAAAAATATAATAAATCATACGGAGCCACAAACTTGTGACAAGGCAACGACTATGGATTTCGTTTCTCTTGTGACTGGACAGGACGAAAACACAGTGAAACGTGTGCGCATGCATGCACACATCCCCGTCTTATTCCCCCCCCCCCGATGTCCCACGCGCTCACACGCCGTAACAGAAAGAAAAATACAGTTTCACACAAAAGACGCTGTGAAAAAAACAAAACAAAAAGGAAATTAGAATCATGTTTTCATGGATGAAAACCAAAGAAGAAGAGCATGATTCCTACGGAACTCGACGTTTCCACCCCGTCGCGAAAATCGGGAGTAAAACCAACGCACCCTGCAAGCCTTTTAATAATGTACAGTACGGTCTGTTTGACTTGAGGAAAGAAATACATGGAGCACTTAAAAAAAGACAGCAATGTACAGCGATAGATTTACAGATGAAATATTACATGTGTGAACTGCAATCTGAGGAAACGAGGCGATCAGTAATTTTTTTTTTCTCTCCTCCTTTTCATCTCAACTTGAAACTTCAGATCAGGATTTGAGTCATTTTGCACTTTTCCCAATGATTTCAGGAGCAAAAAAAAAATAAAATCACCCTCTTCCCACTCACAGGATGCATCTACAGCGGGGCAAGAAAGTATTTGGCTGCCACCAATTGTCCAAGTTGTCCCACTTACAAAGATGAGAGAGATCTGTATGTTTTATCACCGTTACACTTCTACTGGGAGAGAGAGAATGTAAAAAAAAAAAAATCTAGGAAATCACATTGTATGATTTTTAAAAGAAGTTATTTGTATGATGGTGCAGAAAATAAGTATTTAGCACCTACAAACAAGCAAGAATTCAGGCCCTCACAGACCTGTTACTTCGTCTTTAAGAAGCTCTTCTATCCTTCAACTTGTTACCTGTATTAATGGCGCCTGTTTGAACTCCTTATCTGTTTAAAAGACACCTGTCCACACCTTCACCTTCATACAGTCAGACTCCAACCTCCACCGTGTCCAACACCAGAGAGCTGTCCAAGGACACCAGGGACAAGATTGTACACCTGCACAAGACTGGGATGAGCCAGTCTACAATAGGCAAGCAGCTTGGTGAGAAGAGATTAACTGTTGGAGCAATTATAAGAAAAGTAAATGAATACAAGATCACTGACAATCTCCCTCAACCTGGGGCTCCATGCTAGATCTCACCTGGTGGGGTACACATGATCTATAGAACGGTGAGGAAACAGCCCAGAACTAAATGGGGGGAGCTGGGACCACAGTTAACAAAAGGTTACCTAGTAACACACACGTCATGGATTTTTATCCTGCAGCGCTCAAAGGGTCCCCCTGCTTAAGCCAGCACATGTCCAGGCCCGTCTAAAGTTCGCCAGAGAGCATTTGGATGATCCAGAGGAGGATTGGGAGAATGCCATGTGGTCAGATGAGACCAAAATATAAATCTTTGGTATAAACGCCACTCGCCGTGTTTGGAGGGGGAAGAATGCTGGGTTGGATCCCAAGACCACCATACCCACTGTGAAGCATGGAGGTGGAAGCATTATGCTTTGGGGCTGCTTTTCTGCAAAGGGGACAGGACGACTGATCTGTACTAAGGAAATGATGAATGGGGCCATGTATTGGGAGATTTTGGACAAAAACCTTTGATCAGTGAGAGCATTGAAGATGAAACGTGGCTGGATCTTCCAGCATGATAATGATCCCAAACACATCGCCTAGGCAACAAAGGAGTGGCTTCATAAAAATCATTTCAAGGTCCTGGAGTGGCCTAGCCAGTCTCCAGACAGAATCTGTGGAGGGAGTTGAAAATCTGTGTTGCCCAGCAACTGCCCCAAAACATCCCAGCTCTAGAGAAGATCTGCATGGAGGAATGGGCCAAAATACCAGCTACAGTGTGTGAGAACCTGGTGGAGACCTACAGGTAACCTTTGACCTCTGTCATTGCCAACCAAGGTTACATTACTAAGTATTAAGGGAACTTTGTTATTGGCCAAATACTTATTTTCTGCACCATTATACAAATACATTCTTTAAAAAAAAATCATACATGGTTAGATGTTTTTTCACATTCTTTGTCTCACACTTGAAGTACTCCTATGATAAAAATTACAGACCTCTCATCTTATTAAGTTGGAAACTTGCACTATTGGCGGCTGCCAAATACATTTTTTGTCCCACTGTATATCTGCCTCCTGCTGCCCCCTGGTGGCCGGACTGAACTCCTGATAGGACTGGACCACTTTAAAAAGAGGGGAGGAATCTCCCAAAGTGACACTGTGGCTGACTTTAAGAACTACATGATCCGTAACAAATCCCATGATTGTTCTTTGCTTTTGGTGAAGAACTCGTTTGAATTTAGCTCAGCTTTTTGTGCTGCAGCAGCGGAACATTAAAAACGATCAAATTAAAATAAAAAAGAGATCATCCTAGCCAACGTCGTCGAATTTAAGGTACAGCCCTTTAGTGTCTTGTTACGATTATATATATATATATATATATATATATATATATATATATATATATATATATATATATATATATATATATATATATATATTTGGTGGCTGTAAATTGGAAAGAAAAATCGGTTCACTTGCTTTGGCTGCACTTTTAAATGCACTAAAACTATTTTTTTAGTTACAAATTTAGATTTAGGAATACAGGAACTTCAGAAGAAATTCCCTTGCCCCCTTTTTCTTTCTTTTTTTCTTCCCCCGTCGTTCTAATCCGGGTGGTAATTTATTTCAGATCAACTCAGATGGCAGTTTTTTTTTGTTTTTGAAGTATTGCACAAGTTTGAAAGGAATGAGAGGAGTGTTTGGGGATCGCTCCTCCTCCGATCACTCCCTCGGCGATTCCTCCCGTTTTTCAGTTTCGACGGGGAGGAACATGGAGGTTGTTGTTTTTTTAAACTCTACTCAGGTTTTCTTTTCGTTTACAGTGGAGTGCAGAGGGTGGGGCGGGGTTTCCTGGTATATAAACATGACCGAGTTGAATATAATCATCATCATAATAAAAGTCTTTACATGGACGTCGACTTACAGACTCGGCACAAACTTTACACTGCTGCTCAGCGGAGGAGATGTGGGAGGAGACGGAAGGAGGCGTTTTTTTCCCCCCCGTCCTCTACGCCGCCTCACTGTCCCGTCTGTCCACCTCGTCTCCCGTCTCCTCCGACCCGTCCTCCTTCTCCTCGGCTTTTTCTTTGTGGTCGTTGGAGTCCGGTTCGTTGCGTTCCGAAGGCCCGTCATCCTCCCGGTTCTCCTCGCTCGGAGCTGAGGTAGACGGGATGCGTGAGGAGGCGGTAGGGTGGGAGCCACCGTCGCCTCTAACTGTACTTTCTCTCTCCTCCGCGTCTCCCGCCTTCCCTTTCTCTCTCTCGTCGTCCTCCCGCGCCCTTTTCCTTCTCCTCTTGGGGCTCCCCGGCGAGCCGTCGGCCCCGCCGCCCGGAGCCACGGCAGGCAGCGTCATGATGCCGCCGTGAGGGAGGAACATGTGCGGGTACAGCAGGCCGTGGGACATGCCGGGGATCAGGAAGGGGTTAAAGGTGTGATGGACTCTGCTGGTGGAGGTGATGACGGCTGCTGCTTCCCCCTCCGCCTGCCGCTTGGCCCCCTCTGTCGCCGCCTTCTCCTTGTCGCCGCCCGCCACGGAGGGGGAGGTCCCCTCCCGATCCCCAGCGGTCGTGGAGGACGGGCTGGCTCCCTCGGACGCCGCGGTCGTCGTGGTGACAATCGTGGCGGACGCCGAAGCGGAGGCCGTGGAAGAGGGTGAGGCGGAGCCGGGGTGAGGCAGGGCGTGCGCCATCATCGTGCCGACGCTGAACAGGGCGTGCTGAGGGATGGCGGCGCCGTGAGGGTGCGGGATGCCGTGCAGCATCATGGGTAACATGCTCAGGCCGTTCTTGGCATCCTCCGCCGACGAGCCGGTGCCTCCCGCAGACATGGCCGCAGGGAACCCGTGCGGGAATCCTGCCGCCATGATCCCAGAGATGGGTATCCCGGGAATGGCGCCGCGAAGGTTCTGCAGGGTCACTATGGAGTCCATGCTGCCGATCAGACCGCCGTTCATGTAGAGCGGGGGGCCGAGGCCGGCGGAGGAGGAGTCCGAAACAGAGAGGAGGGGCTTCGGCATCTCGCTGCGAGGCCGACGTCCACGGCGACGCGAACCCGGATCCCTGTTGACCGGTTCCGTCAGGATACGCGAGAACTTTCCCTCGGGAAGGAAACCCTGGAGAGCGGCACAAAGAGCGGCGTTACAGTTACTGACGGCTGGAAGCAGGGGTGAAAGTAAGCCGGTACGGTCCGGTACTGCGTACCGTTAAAAGATTCTGTGTTGGTACGCAGTACCAGGAAGATGGGAGAGCGGCTGCCTGTCTTAAAAGTCCTCATTCAGAACCAGGCTATTTAAAAATCCATTTTAACTCATGCCGAATTGTTTCTGAATTGTTATTTTGTTTTTTAACCATACAGAACAGCTCAGAAAAGAAACTTCTTATGAGCTAATGCCGGTGTCGTGCCGAGGTGGTTATCCCCGTCAGAAACTGTATCCCCCCCTGCGTCTGGAGCGCGCACGTAGAAGGAAGCGCTGTTTCCACTTGACTCCGCCACAATCACAACCAACAACACGTTGAACTAGCGATGTTTTCTCTTTGAAAAAGGGAAAACCAAGTGTCTGTTTTCGGGTTACCACAGAAATAAATAGCCTAGATGTATTTTTCTAACGTGGACGTGGTGTCGCACGGTCGGCTTAAGAAAACGGTCACATCTGTGTAAACTCGATTCATATAAAAATTACACTTAATATAAATTGTTCTCGGGAAGTAAATGACTTTCACAATATCCTATAAAAAGACTTTTTTCTTTCATTGTTTTACGTCGCCCAAAGTTCTGTCTGCTAGAAACAAAAATCCACCTTCCTGAGTTCAACACTGAGAAACGCAGTTTATTTTAGTGTTGTAATAAATAACTATAACAAAGTAAAAGATGTGCCAAATATGTGAACAGATTCACAACATTAGGAAATTGCTGCGGCTGAAAAGAGAAATGGCTTGTAGAACATCATTTATATTCTCAAACATTAATAGAAAATGTTTTAGTGATGTAAAAAAAAGCCTTCCAACCTGTTTCTGCTGACTATTTCTCTTTGGTGGGTGAAGAGAAATAATTCAGGGTGGAAGTCCTCCTTGTCAAAATGACAAGGTTTAAATTTTATCAGGGATTATAATTATGTCCACCAGAATGTGTATCCCCTTGGTAACTTTTTTATTCCTTGGCCAACCCTTTTCAAATCCACATAATTAAATGGTCATAATCCAAGGTAAAAATATATTAAACCACTTGAAGATGGGATACTCACAGCCCTTTTTAAGGGGGGATACAAATTATTTCAGGCCAGATAATTCTGTCCACCAGAATCTGTATCCCCCAGGTAACTTTTTTAATCCTTGGTCAAACTTCTTCAAATCCACAGAATTAAATGGTCATAATCTAAGGTCAATATCTACCAAACTATCATTTTATCATTTTACAATATCGTCAATTGTTTTTCATTCTTGTCAACTAACCCCTGACCCTAGGCCTACAGGTAGCCTACAGTAAAATATTGAAATGTTTTTGTTTGGGTTTTGACTATTTGCTATTTTAAAATGCATTAAGTGAAAGAGAAAAGAAGGTTTTGGTAATAGTACCGGCAAGAATTTAAAACTACTTTCACCCCTGGCTGGAAGTAAGGTCAGTGAGTGAAAATGGAAGCCGTTCATGAGACTCACAGAGTGTTTGACCACCTCCGCCCAGTCTGGAGCCACAAAGTACTCCGAGTTGGCATCCAGCCACCTGGACAGCTCCTTTATAGCCGGTGCCATGGCGCCACCAAGCTGCAGGAGAACAAATCCAGACAAGAGAGGTTAACGATGCAGAAATGAAACTGAAAAACTGATGATTGCTGTTTCCTAACTTTAGTTACAGTTTGTAGTGGGCGAAAAAATATACATTCAGCCAGCTGTAAAGGTTTTAACTATACCGGGCTACTGCGACTGCGCATGTTGATGATGTCATCAAGGTACGCCTAATTTGTACCAGGTACACAAGGAGGACAATGACGAGTGTTCGTATTTACAGATAGATATTGTACGTTTATTGTCTTGTTTTCTATTTAACAGAAAATAAATCTGATGAACTTGAACTGTTTTAAATTCAAATATGTTCAAATCCATTTTTGTGCAATATTTTTTTTTTAAATAAGTAAGCAGGAACGCAGATAGAAATGTTATTTCTCAGTTCAAGCAATTTAAAATTATGTGTTTTAATAACATTTTGCTTGTATTTGTTGTTTTTTTCAAAATACATTCATCTTTATGTTTTGTGTTGCATTGTTTGGAAAAAAAGATTTGTTAGACACCACGAAAATGAATTAAAAGCTTTCGCATTTTAAAAAAATACATTTTGCACAAAAAAAAGTTCTTTAAATGGCATTCTACACTTTTAAGTTGTTCTGCTGCAATGTATCTGGTATCTAGGATTCTTAATCTTTAATTTTACCGTTTCTGCATGCGAGTTCCCTTTAAATAAAACCCCTTTTATGCACCGGGCTTCTTGTGCTTGAGTTGTTCGCGGTTAACCACACCCTGAAGTGGACATCGGTTGGCTGTAAACTCATGAGATGACTGGCTTCCATCGTGGTGGGGAGGGCGAGGAGGAACGGTGAGTTGCCAACAATGTTGCCAACTTTGCTATATTTGGTGAGTTTTTAGACCCCTCCGGCGATTCTCAAATAAAAACAAAAACAAAAACAACTAGCGTCAAATCTAGCAACTTTTTATGGGGTTATTGGAAACTTTTGGGTGAACGATGTAACGCTGTTATTCTTCTCACCGAGCAGCGAGGCGCTCTCCCGTCTCAGAGCTCACAGCAGGCAACCAGTCTGCACCGCACACAGCAGCTCCACCCGGCCGCCCAGGTCCACCGGTATGGCAAGCCATCGGTATCAAAAATAATTTGCATATTACGTGCTGTTTTAACCTGTAATACAGCTGGACTCAGAGAAGATATTTACCCCACTGCGTCCAGAACGCTAATGAATCACGCATGCTCGAAGGAAAAGGTTGCAGGCGCCACTTGGGACTAGTCACAAAAACAGCAAAATGTAAATGGCTGGGACTGCATCTGTTTAAATCTGTTAAATACAATATATGACTTCATAAAGTCAGTTTTTTTAATTACACGTATCAAACTTTCGTTCACCCGCAATAATGTAATGAATTTTAAAGAAAATACCTCAAGATTAAGGCTTTTCTCAGCAATTATTAGGTGAGATTAAAAAAGACATTAATTAATTACAGATCATAATTAATTAATCTCAAAGTTTTTTTAATCTCATGACAGCACTAATAAAAACGTATATACCAATGTAGATATGCACCGAAAAATCTGATAATTGTTCTGAGGACTGTCATCCCATCATAGCTCGTTAGCCAATTAAAACGGGTCTGGAAGCTTTGTGCTAAATACAGTTAGCTTTGCTGTGTACCTTTTTCTGCACAAAGACTATCTAAATTAGTAAAACCTACATCCCCAGGTTTAATTTTTTTTTTTTTTTAGCAAAATTGTTCAACCACGGCAGCACAGCTCTGGATAGTGGGCGCTGAAACTCTTTTTGTGTAAGGATGAAAACAGTAACATTCAAAGCGCGTATATGGTACATATATCCGTAGTAGCAGAGTAAAATGAACGTCTTTTTTATTATTTAAACGGAGTGGTTTTGTTGTTAGTTGGCACTTTGTTTTTACAAAACTGAAACTTGTTGACACAGTTCCTCCATCTTTTATTGTTTTGGTTGCTTTGTTAATTCATATTAGATACTAAAAATGTCTTCTAGTTGCAGCGGTAAATATTATTTAGAAATTAATGTTTATTGATCGTTCAGAGGGTGTGCATGCGTCGTTATTATTACAATAGGCAAGGCCCTTTTATATTTGTGTAGCACACTTTCAACAGTAAGGGAATTCAAGGTGCTTTACATGATTAGGGGATAAAATTAATAAAAGCAGTAAAACAAGAACAAAGCATAGTTGAAAATGGCAAAATTTGTTATCGTGACAGGCCTACTTGTAGATCTGCTTGTCAGAAACTCATCCTGATTAAACTGCTGCCTGATTGAAACGTGTACAACATTTGTGTGTGTGTACGCGTGTGTGTGTGTGTGTGGTTGTGTTAACTACCCTGCGTCCTGTGCCACGGTGAACAACAGGAACCCTCTCCTCCCCCGTCAGGGTGTTGATGTCCAGCTTGGTGGGATCTTTGCAGCGATGCCTCCTCTGTTTGGGACGCTCCACGAAGCCATGGAGGAGACTTGCTCCCGACTGAACAGCGAAGGAAGAAATGGGAAGAGGAGGATGATAAAGAGATAACATGATTAAAAACGTATTTTTATCAGTGTTAACGTCTGATCCAACGTGTTTGTGGTCTGAAGCTCCCTCTGGTGGCGTTTCTCTGTAGGTCCAGGATACGAAAACAGGTAATACTGTAATGCTTAGTAACTGTAAAATTAAGGAAAATTCATGCATCAACCTCCAATCCGTGTTAAATACTACCCAAATTGAACAATGTCGGTTTTTTTCGGTGCACTTTACTAAAAATACTGTTAACAAGGAAGCAGCCACACAGCTACAACTCCCAGGATGCAACATGAGCCAAAAATGCCGATACTGACCTAGTTCATCTGGTTAAGAATGGGAAAACATGGCACCTAACATGCAGAGAACCAGTACAGGGTCAGGCAGAGGCTCCCAACTGCTACTAGAACCTTATTGGTCAAATTAAGCAAATGAGAAAAAAAAAAAAAAAAAATTTGAACTTTTTTAAATATCTTCCTTTTAGTTACAGCACGGAAGTTAACAGAAGAAAAATCAACCAAACAAATGAGTATTTCATAAAAAAGGCTACTTGAGTACTGAGTAACATCTGATTTCATATTTTTAAAATCATGTCCTTAGACAGACAAGTAATATAAAGTTATGGGCAAATTCTTGTATTTCGAAGACTAAAATGAAAAATTAAAACGGATATAAATAGATAATTACAAAATAACACATTTTAGGCAGAAGAAACACTTTTCTATATACCAATAATAATGGTAAAGGTAAAATAAAGGTGAAATAATAAAGGTTACACACACAAACACACATCTATCTATCTATCTATCTATCTATCTATCTATCTATCTATCTATCTATCTATCTATCTATCTATCTATCTATCTATCTATCTGTGTGTGTGTGTGTGTGTGTGTCTGTGTGTGTGTGTGTGTGTGTGTAACCTTTGTTATTTCACCTTTATTTAGAAATTTAGAAAAAGGTCAAGAGTAATTCCAGTGACAATTCATGATGTTTACTGTATATTCACCTGATCTTAAAATGCAACAACAAGCTGAACAGAGAAAATTACATTAGAAAAACAAAGCTTGTATAGAAACAGGTGGTCTTCTTTAATAAACTGCAGGTGTCTGCTGTATTGTTTGTTAAAACATGCTTGTTTTTCATTCAGTGAATTTACTCAGTGGGTAGAGAATCCAGAAATTCTACTCAAGTAAGAGTTCTGATACTTCAAAAAAAATATTACTCTAGTAAAAGTAAAAAGTAGGGTGTAGTAAAACAACATTTAAAATACATTTTATTCAAAAAGTTTCGCAAGTAAGTAAATGTAACTAGTTACTACCCAACTCTGGTTTTATGACAGCATTCAAAAAGGGCTCCTTTCATTATGCAGGAGACATATAATGTTGCAATGTGTTTAACTGGAACCACAACGAAATATGCTACGTGCTATACTATCAACAAGTCGCATCAAAACAAAGAGGAAACGTGCTAACGTTAGCTTAGCAAAATGCTCCTCGTGAAAACATGATCAGGGAGAGCGGGATGCAACTTTGTTGAAGACTAGGGCAGCCACAAACGACTAATTTCATTTCGATTAGTCTAAATGATTATTTTGTTTAAGAAGAAAAAACTATTTGATTTCACGTAGTTTTATTTTCAGTAAATATTACCATTCCATTCACAAAACTGAAAATATTTAAATTGAATAAAATTCTTTTTTTATTTATTAAATTCTTAATTCACTAATTAAGAATTTAACTAATTAATTAAATAGGATTAATTAATTATTTATAAAATTCTTAATTCCCTAAATTCTTATTTCATTTTTAAAATTCTTATAAATTTCTTTAAAAATAAATAAATTGAAACCGTTTCTGTTCTATGCAACAAGATTTGGCTGTGTACTAACAGCCATATGTTGTGTGAGAGCTTTTTTACACAGCGCAATTTCTCTGTATTGCTGTTAAATCCTTCAATAAAGATTTGGAGAGAAAAAAGTAGCAGCACTCCCTCCATATCCAAATACATCTCTGTCTCCGTTTCATTCATTTTGCTGACGGGAAGACAGGGGGCTGCCATCTTTGAAACATGTGAGCGTTTTCCGCTCACATGTTTCAATATTTGCCCTCAGCACACAAGATCACGTAGAGCCGATACAGTGAGATCAACCAGTTTGATATTCACCTCAACGCCTCATGAGGCAGAAAACTTACCAGAAATTAGGCCACACAAGCTAGCTATCTGCTGAGCAAACGACCTTGCAGAGGGTACAAACTACTCGTTTATTTTCGGTTTGCCTAAAATATAACCACACTTTCGATCCTTTTGGTCTAAAACGTTTACCGACTGCCTCCGCACTTTCTTCTTTTTCCGCCATGATTGGTTTTTTTGTGGTTGGGGAGGAAGGCTCAGCGTCAGTGGCACTGGGAGGGCCGTCATCTGACTTGAGTGGAAGTCTGCGACTAAAGCGCACAGTGGTTTGGAAGAAATATGTTGTTTTGGTCCTTTGAAACTTTATGCTCGACGGCAAAAACTGACGTCAACAATATTTCATAACCGACCTCATCGGTTAGGTCGACTACTCACGGCAGCACTACACCCTGCCCCGTTTCCGACTGTTTGCAGAATTTTCACATTTCAACAAAAATAAAACAGAAGTTCTTCCTGTTGATGCCAAATCTACACATTCCAAATCTGCATTCTGTTTTTTCACTGTTTGTATTTTTATAGAAGCTTTGTATACATTTGGCTTTTAGATATTTACAGTTTGTTATAAATAAACCTGGTCTATTTGGATTCAACATGGAGATGTGTCAAGGCTAACTATAGCAATATAAGATGGAGATCCGTTTGGAAAAAACAAACAAAAAAGAATCCCAAAGAAAATAATAAAAACTGTTGTTTTTCAATGTACTGAAACCATTTTGTTACATAATACGTAACAATATAGTATTCTTCATGAGCGAAGTCAAATGGCACAGTTTGGTGTGGAATTTTGAAGACTTCTCGTGAGGTTTCTGTATAAAAACCTCTCTAATATTGTCTTTCCTCCATTTATTAGAATCAATCTTTGTACAGATAATGTTAAAATGTTTAACTATGAATTTACTGAGGTTTGAAGAGGCAGCTGGATTTTTCCAAAGAGTTATTCATCCTAAAAGCACTTGTTTTTTTTAGGCTTAGAATTCAACCCTTCACTATCCACACACACTTACACCTCCAAGATTAAACGTTTGGTGATTTAAAGTCTTCTTTCTTTTGTTTTAGATGAGAATATGTACACACAAAAAAAATGAGAGGAAAATCTTTAGCATCGCTGATCAAATATAGTCTTCATAATTAGGCAGCATTTAGCAGTGCAGGTTACCTCACTATGAATAGTTTTGATCAGAGGAGAGACTAAAAACAGTGAAATCTACAACATGTTAACTTGAAGCAGCAAAGATGGACGTACGTGAGCGAAGGCAGGCAGGTCCATGCTGTAGCCGGGGTTCTGTCTCAACCACTCGATCAGGCCTTTGCTGGCCGCTTCCCTGTCGATGGCCACGATCTCCGGCTGAGGAGGGGTCTGGGTGGGGGTGGGAGTGGAGGAGGGCGTGGGAGGACCTGCGGGACGCTCCGACGGAGACGGGGACGGCGAGGAGGTGGAGGAGGACACGGAGGAGTGGCTGATGGCCTCAACGCGAGCCTGTGGACAGACACACAGATGCAGACGATTAACGATTCTCCTCTAAAATCCGATTCTCTTTGGTTCCCCCCCCTTCCTCCCCAGACTCAGGTTTCTCTCTCTACCTGGTCTGACGCGGAGCCCCGCCTCCTTCCACCCACCTGTGTCTCAGAGAGGTGCAGTCCTCGGCTCTTGGCGAACTCGGAGTACAGAGCCTCCACGTTTCTCCTTCTCCCTCTTCTCCTCCTCAGTGAATCATCTCCCCTCAGGCTTCCGTTGACAATCTGACCTGTGACGGGGTGGATGAGTCCCGCCTGCAGAATCCCGGACATGTCGATTCCCACGGAGCCGGGCAGCGGAGCCGTGATGGGGGGCAGCGGAGGCAGCTTGTGGCCGCTTCCAGAGGCTTCGCTCGTGGTACTAATTTCTCCAGAGGGCTTAGTTAGATCTATCGCCGCTTCCTGCCAACCGTTCAGCATGGCTCCCGCGCAGTGGGAGGGAGGAGCCACCACCGGCGCCTTCTCTTCACTGGAGCTGCTGGTGGCGGCGGCGGCGCTGGGGTGGCTCGTCGATGCAGACTTCCCAGCTAAAATCTTGGCAGCTGCCGCGGCCGCTTCGTAGTCGAAGGACCTGCGACCTCCTGCTCGTTTGAGCTCAGGGAGGAAGGGAGGAGCCACGAGCCTCTCCTGCAAGAGAGGCAAGGAGGTGAGGCGCCAAGCTCCGCGCCCGCAGGCGCCGCCCCGCGGCACGTACTGTCAGGGTGGACAGGGTGGGTGGGACAAGAATGGGAGAGAGATGATGACTTTGGTTAAACATACATATGGACTGAGACACAACGCAGGGGCTGCTGTGGATTCAGACCTGGGTGAGATTTTAATCTGTATCTAATTACATGTGAGAGGTTCAGAAGCTGCATCTCCGCTTCATTGACTCTTATCTGAATGAGCCTCACAGAGAAGTCCAATTTAAGAAAATTGCATTTCAAATTCAAGATAGTAAGAAACCAATTATGTCCAATTAGTGCTAAAAAATAAATATAAAAAATAAAAGAATTAAAAATATATATATAAAATAAATTACAAATATGTAGTAAAAATAATTATAAAAAAGAAAGAAAAAAACAGTCAATTAGAGATAAAAATATAAAAAATAAAAGAATAAATTTAAAAAATATATAAAATAAATTACAAATGTGTAATAAAAATTATAAAAAAGAAACAAATAAACCAGTCAATTAGTGATAAAAATATAAAAAACAAAAGAATTTAAAAATATATAAAATAAATTACAAATATGAAATAAAAATTATTAAAAAAGAAAAAAAAACAGTCAATTAGTGATAAAAGTAAATATAAAAAATACAAGAATAAATTAAAAAAATATAAAAATATTTTCAAATATGTAATAAAAATAATTTTTTTTTAAAAAAGAAAACATTTGGATGATAGATTATTTTGAGGAATTTCTAAAAAACAAATCCTTTATTTACTGAAATTTTTTTAAATAGACTAACTTTGGTCTAAATGGCTTCGGATGCAACTCCTCTTGCCTGGTCAGCACTCAACGTAAAAAAAAAAAGGGGGGGGGATTTAAATCATTTACTGTGATTATCTTCCCAAGACTAATATCCACTTATGAAAAAAAAAGAAGCAGTACACGATACAGAATAAGCAACAAAGCAACAGTGTCGACAAGAGGTGCCCAGTGCTGAAGGAGGTCGCAGAAATAACCAGAGTAACTTGATTTGGACTTATTTCACCTACAGCGCAGCGAGTGTTCAAACGCCGTCAATCTTTCACCTGTTGTCACGCTCCAACAACAAACTTCTAATGTTTTTAGTGGGATTTTGTGTCATAGACAAACAAGCTGCAGTTCATAATTGTTAAGCGGAACAAAAATCTGACATTTTTTATTTAAAAAATATAAATAAAAACCTTTGACTGCAGCTACAGCTACACGTCTTTTGAGTCTACGTCTCGACCAGCTTTGAAAAAAACGAAGAAAAAAAAACGACCGTGCTCAATCAAATTGGATGAAGAGAATCTCTGAGCATCGATTTTAAAGTCTGAACTTTGACTAGGCCATTAGAACACATTAACAGGTTTGATTTAACTGCATCTCTGGCTGCGTGTTCAGGGTGCTTCTCCTGCTGGAAGGTGAACCTCAGGTCATCGTCCAGGACTGTCCTCTATTTAACGCCATCCAGCTTCCCATCGACTCTCACCAACTTCCCTGTCCCTGCTGAAGAAAAGCATCCCACAGCATGATGCTGTCACCACCATGCTTGACGGTAGGATGGTGTCTTCCGTGTTTTACAAGCAGGCCAAAAAGCTGCATTTTGGTCCCATCTGACTAAAGCATTCTACATTGTTTATTTGCCGGCTCTCATACATGCTCCTCCCAAGTAATCTTGAGCTTCTAGGCTACTTGTGAGAATAATTTTCTCCTTGTCCTGCCAGACATTTCTCAGTAGGTTTTGATGTGGACGTTAGAGAAAAAAATAATAATAATTCGAGTCCGGCGTGGCCCCCGGACGTTTTTAGGGGACGGACCGGCGAAAACATGATGGCGGCAGCAAGCTTTTTAGTCGTGCAGCGCGAAATGTACTCAGCAAGCCTTTGGAGTCCTTCAAACCCGGCGAGTAAATTTCCCCGCTGGATTGCTAGCTGCCGCCATCATGCGTCTAAAAATGTCCGGGCCGGCATGCTGGACTTTTATGCTCCTGTCATTTAATTATTACGAAACACGAATGATTTTGAACACCTATGAATCATGCAAGGGAAAGCACTCTTCAAGCTGTTTTAAGAAATCTTATTTATAAAGTAGCGGGTTACACTATTATATAATTATGTTATTTCTACTTTTAATGTTGTGTTGTTGTTGGTTGTATAATGTTGGACTAAGTGTCCGGAATAAAGGCTACTACTATCGATTTGGCACATTTTACATCGCAATTAATCGATTAAATACTGAATCCGCACACCCCTAGTGGACGTGCGATAAATACGATGTAATGTCACACTTTTCAGATTGTTGTAGTAAGAAATGTTGACTTTACTCTCACGTTCTAATTACGCACGAACTTTGTGTTCGTCTATCACAAAAAACAACAACAAAATAGATTAAAGTTAACGCGGTGCGAATACTTTTGCAAAAGGACTGTTTATGGAGTTATAATATTTATTTGCATTAGCTGTGGTAACTTTTTGGAAGTATTTCTTATTATTCTGGATCCTCTGGGTTTGAGTTTTCACTCACAGCAGCATTTTCACAATGAGCATCTCTGGGGGACAAAAAAAACTGGACACAACTTGTGTGAACCATGGTATGACAGACAGATACATGTAGACAGGTGATCGATATGTAAAAAGGGGAAAGATCATGCCAATTCACTGCTGGTTTGCACAGAACCTCTCACCTTGGGTAGTCTTGTGAGAGGTGGAGGGACGGGAAACCCGAGTCCAGGACCGCTCTGCTGGAGCCGAGGCTGGCCCGGGACGCCGCCGGAGACCGTCGTGGGCAGGAAAGCAGCTCGGTGATGGTGGTGCTGGGCTAAGCTGTTGGCCAGACACGAGTTAGCTGCCAAAGAGCCTGGTGAGTCGTACTGCTCGCTTGATGACGGCCATTTCCCCTTCAGGATGGCGTGACAGATGCTGTCCAAGCGGTTGATGATAACTCTGTCCTACAGGAGTGGATCCACAAGGAAAGGTTTAAACTGAGCCAGACAGGAGAAAATACTGTTAGTAGTAGGGATTGTCCAATTTTATCGACTTGCAATTATACGGGTCAATATTGGAGCTAAAATGTGAAATTATTGGTATCGGTTTTATATCCAACTTTCATACCATGCACATGGCGTTCCTACATCCCGCGGCAGGGATGTTGCATATTTCCGGGTCAAATCTGCTGTTTTTTTTCTCGACACCCTCTCTATATACCAATCAAAAATACAATCATAACTAGGGGTGCACCGATCCCACTTTTTCAGTCCCGATACCGATACCTGGGCTTTGTGTATTTGTCGATACCCGATACCGATCCGATAGTATTGTTGAATTAATAATAAACTGTATACCCTCCACCTTACACCTTACTTGAAGAGACTAAAGGTACCAGACTTTACTAACTAAACATAACTAAGACTTCTTTTTTCCTTTTTGACCCCGCTCCTTTTGTTTTTCCTGAGGTGCAGGAATCCAGCGCGGTCCTTAGCATAGTGTTTCTGGATGTGTTTGATTAAAGGGGTAGTGTTGTACTTTGCAGTAATACCACCTCCCCTTGAAACATTTACTTTGCAGAGATTGCAAACACCCGACGAACTAGTTGGAGGGGCAAGGGTGAAATATTTCCACACAGCCGACCCTCTGGCTCGCTCCATGTTGCTTCTAGCATGCGACACACGTGAAGCTGACGCATGATGTAGGTTCTGCTGTGCGAAAAAAAAAAAACCTGGATCGGCCAGTGGATCGGTTCATTTTTCCGATCCCCGATCCAGCTATTTTCTCAGTATCGCGGCCGATATCCGATCCTAATATCGGATCAGTGCATTCCTACTCATGACTCCAGACACAGCAAGCGCTTTTGCAAATCCACTCGGAAAAAAAATTATGTCTGAATCACGATTCGAAGACTCGCACCACTGACAGAACAGAGCCATCTCGAACAGAAACGGTCCACAAGGGTCCAATTAATGTTCCTCCAACAAAATAGTTGGTCCACAACAAGACTTACATCCACGATCCAACAAAATCTGCTTGGTAAATTCCTTCCTTGCAAGCATTTATCGAAAAGTTTTCATCACAGCTTCGATTAGCATGTTCATATTAGCCTAAAAATGACACTGCGCCCTACTGGAAGTCTTAGCTTTTGATTGACATCTTACTTGATCCGATAGATGAAGTGTTACATTCTCTGCTGTGGTAAATCTTCAACAAATTGGCTAATAAGGAAAGTGTGCCTTCGTCAATCTCAAGTGTCTTTCGAACCAATCGCGGCTCAGAATGACGATGATTGACGCATCGAATAGCCAATGGAATGTTGTAAACGGCGATATCGCACATGACAGGGAGGGGCTTTATCACTGGACTTGTAAATGGCGAGCGTAAAAGGACTTATCCAAACACAGATGTTAAGATTATTACGCACCAGTAAGAGATCCTTTCAGCGACGTGGCAAAACACACTTAGAGGAAGCCGTGGAGATTTGTTTGAGTAAAAATAATAAATGTTTTTTAATCAGAGGGGTACAGAGATGTATTCTGCATTCACCCTGGAGAGGCCACATTTTCTGGCACATTTAGGGGAACCCTAGACCATTTGTTAGATAAACATGTGCAAAATACAGTTTTGTCTTGTTTATTACTGTCAAATATGTTGTTTATGAAAGGTAATCCCTCAGGCTTTAGACCCACACTGTGTTTCAGTCCTTCACTCCATTCTAAAGGCACTTTTAAAGCATGTATTTATAGAAAATAAATAGGCGGACATTTAATTTAATCTATTACTTGGTAACAATAGCACTTAGATTGTCACTGTTGTGGGGGAACAGTGAGAATCTCCTTCAGAGGGTTTTCTTTCCAAAGAGACCTCAACCATGCCTTTACTCAAAATATTTCAAGAACAGCTTTAATTTTAATTTGTGTATGCTTTTTAAAAATAAAAAATAAAAAATTTTGGTCAAAAATGGCAGGAATATTGAGGGGTTTTGTCTCCTCTCACTCAAAATGTCAAATTATGACAGAACAGAGCTACAGTTTGAGATATCTTGCTTATTTTAACTCCCAAAATATCCTGTGACTGCTGCATTTCTGAGCCAACCCTGAACGTTAATGTAGACGTCTTTCGGCTGTATCTGTTTATGTAAGAATCCTAATTTTAAAAAGCAGATATCGAGCATTCCTGGTTAGTGGTGAAAACTAAAAATTAGGGAGGATCTGTCTTCGAATGTAAGCAATATCAGAACATCGTGAAGCAGAACAACAACGCGTATCTCACAAAACAAAGATTTTTCTACAGTTACGTTTGTTATAAACACGAAAACGCTGATTTACGGCACCAAAAACAATTATTCCTGAAAACGCCGACCAGATTAGCGTTTTCTCTGTTTTAAGCGTTTGCTTAAATGTTTTAGGCTTTGCAACGTCACTTTTCCGCGACAAAATTGCTCCGACAACATTTGTGCGACCTGCGTTTACGCTCAGAAACAGCATTTATGCCCTCAGAGATGTGTTGGCATCATCGATTGTCCAAGCGCTTTTTGCTTGCTTGTTTTTACAAGCTCAGTTACTGCTCTATGTAGAGGTTAGAACATAGAAAGTTACTGAGTGGATAGGATGTGGGGGAACTACTGCCCCCTACAGGTTTGGCATGTCTATGAATGTGCTTAACGACACACTTATGCGGTCAGGTGTGGATGGAATTTTTGTTTTTTTTAAACAACTTGTTGAGATTTGTAGGTGAGATCTGCTGTGTGTGTACATGGCCTAAGAAGAAGCTTACAAACATATTAAAAAAGGGGATAAATGTACCTTTGGCCACTCAGAGAAGGAGTAAAGAGCTTTCTCTTGCAGCAGCTGAGCGATGGTCGGCTCCCTGCTCTCATGCATAACGTCAGGAATGTCACACATGGAAGCAGGAGTTGCAAACCTTGGACTGCCTGGATATCCTTCCACCACGGCTACTAAGGAGGACAGCAGATACACATGCAGCCATGCTGCCTTCAAAAACACATCATGCCGTCTGTGTAGCTGGGATATACAGGACCACGTTCATACCTGGGGTGCTCGGCCTCTCCTCCTTCACCCGGCCTTTCAGCAGACCCTCCGAGGCGTCCGCCGTCCCTTCGGTCTGCTCGAGCTTCGGGGTCAGGACCGTGCTGTCCGCCTCCAGCGTCTCCCGCTTCATCTCAACCTTGACCTCGGGAAGCCCCGTGAACTCCAGGACCTCCGGCTTGACCTCGGGTTTGACTTCAGAGCCATTCGGGTACGTCGTGAACTCCACGGCGTCAGGCTTACCTTCGGGCTTGACGGCATCCGGAAAGCCGGCATACGGATCCGTCTCGGTCTTAAACCTTCCTGCGTCCGGATAGACGCTGAACCGGAGGCCAACCGGCTTGACATCGGGTTTGAATTTGCCGCCGTCCGAGAAAGCTACAAACTGGAAGGTTTCGGGTTTGACGTCAAAGTTCTCAGACTTCATGGCGAGGCTGAGATCTTCGGGTTTCACGTCGAGCAGCGGAGCTCTCAGAGGAAACTCCAGCTGCTCGGCTTTGGTCTCCGAGCCTTCGGATTTTATGGGGAAGGACAGAAAATGAGAATGCTTGACTTCAGAGCCGTCTGGGCGGACCTCCTCGGCCGCTTCCATTTTCGTCACCTCCAGCTTTACTGGCACCATGAACTGCAGCGGTTTCTTCTCCTCACCGATTGGCTGGACGGAGAATCTCAGATCTGACGACTTTATGTCGACGTCATTTACATTTAAGCCCAAATTAGTTTTAATTTCATTCCGATGGAGAAAATCGTGTCGGTTTTCTCGATCCAGAGAGAAAGACGAAGCTCCACTCCTGCCGTTCGGGTTCTGATCCACCAAGACTTCGGTCTGGGCTCCGACACACTCACCGGTGATTTCTAAGGAAGAACCAGAAGGACTGCTAGGGTTTGCTAATTCTGACTCACACAGCTCTATCAAAGCAGCTTTAGCCTCCTGGGTCACCATCGTCTCTGCTGCTCCGTCACATCCCGGTTCCTCCGCAGCGACGCCCAGAGAGACACAATCCAGCCGGCCTTCTGATACCTCATCAACCTGATCGGCACCTCTTTCCTTCATTTCTAAAAACTCCCCGGTTTCGTTACGAATAAACGCTTCGGCGTCAATAGAGCTGTCCATCGACCGTTCCTCTTCGGTCTGATACAAAATCAACCCGTCAACCTCCTCAGGAGGCTCCTCAATGGACTCGGGACACTCCAGGCTACCCTCCTGTTCCAGCTTCCCCAGAAACGGCTGCACCTCTTGGGACAAATCTTCATTTTCATCTGAGTGCTCAAAGTTCTCCCGAAGGCCCGGAGGCAGTCGCTGAAGGATCTCCTGCCCCGCTGCTGGTGGCTCTCCATCTTCCATCTGAGGCTCGTTAGAGGCTGGATCCAGGACACCCACGCAATGATCTGCACCTTCAAAGAGAAGCATTTAAAACCATGAATAAAATATATAATGCGAACTAATACTGACCTTGACAGGCATTAACAAGGTCAGCCTTCTATCACCTGAAGAACATTTCTAGGATTAAAGGACTGATGTCACAACGGGACCTGGAAAAACTCATCCATGGGTTTATCTTTAGTTGCATTGATTATTGCAACAGTGTCTTTACATGTCTTCCTAAAAAGTCAGACAGGTGCAGCTGATCCACAACCCTGCTGCTCGTGTTCCTCACTAGAACCAGGAAAGTAGAGCACATCACCCCAGTTCTAAAGTCCTTACACTGGCTCCCTGTAGCTCAGAGAATAGACTTCTAAATACTTTTACTAGTTTATAAATCATTGAATGGCCTAGCACCAAAATATGTTGAAGATTTACTGTTACTATAGCAACCTATTTTACCACTTGATCACGTAAAACACCTTGAATCACCTTGTTGTTGAAAGTGTGCTATACAAATAAAATTACCTTGCCTTTTCTATCCTACCATCACAAACGAAGGCATATAAAGTTTGTTTAACTTGCTTTGATCAGATCAAAATAACATTTTTCAGCAATAAACACTCCAAGTGGGAATAAACAGTAGGGGTGTGCCGGTACATGTATTCGTATTTGGGTTTTCGTACCCAGTTTCCACACGGAAGCATTACCGAGTTGCACTTTAGCCAGCAACACTTGCGCCTCTGAAAACAAACAGCTCAACCTCCTGCTAGCAGAAGTTATGACCAGTGCCTTTTTAATTCCCCACTTCCATAGTTAAAGCCCCCCGTTTGGGGAACACTTCGGCTTCCCGGTGTTACAGAACAACGCGTTTTCACATTAACTGGTTACCTACTTCCGTTAGCGTCGGTTGCTATTAGCTACCACAGATGCTACTGAGCAGAAGGACCCCGCTCAGCTGCCCTCGTTGGTGCCATTCTCTAAACGCACCAATAAAGTATAAGCGGACTGAACATCTTACTGTAATTATGTGTAAAAAATGTTTCCTGCAGAAATTAGTGAGTGACGATTGCATTGTTTTGCAGCAGCAGCAACAACTGGTAGCTGAACGGAAGGAGAAGTCCAACAAAAATACTAAAATAAAGCTCCATCTAATATCGTTTTTTGTTTTCACGCATACAAAAAGGTATAAAAGGCCAAATAAAAATAGAACACATGAGACCAAGAGAAACTCCGGAATTAGAAACCGCGGCTCCTCGGTAAAAAGGAACTCTGCAGCGGTGATTAAACCATTAGACTAGCAGAACGCCGTAGCCCCGCCCACCTCACCTGTATAACTCATGCAACATCCTGTCAGCTGGATCAGGTAACAGCTTAACCCCCGATTAACTTGTTACCACTGTTGACACAGAGAGTAGGGCGGTCTGAAATATTCCTTTCATATCCAAGATTGTCTCGACTTTGACAGAAACCCAAAGTATTGATGTTGAAGTTTTCTAAAAATAAAATATTTTAACTGTTATTTATGTAATATTTTACTGTAAACATTTTTATGTTATCCAAGTACAGTTTGATTTTAAATGTAATTACATGAAAACATCTTTTTTTCCACTTTGTTCCCTGATGGGATTTTTGGCGTGGCGTTACACCCCTAATAAATAGCATAAAGCATCTTATCTGATTTGTGAAATACGGCGGAGGATCTGTGATGCTGTGGGCTTGTTTCTCTTCCGGAAACCCCTGGAAAAGCAGGGGGTACCAGAAACGTTTATTTAAATGTAAAGATTAATATATTTGAGGATTGGCGTCCCTGAGGTGGCTACTTTTTGTTCAGGACATTCCTTAATCCCTGAAATCTGGAAGCGAAAGGATTTCCTGAAGTCCGAACTTCCAAAAAAGCAGCTTACCTAAGCTTAAGAATGAAATAAATAACAATATTAACTAGGGGTGTCAAAATTAACGCGTTAACGCAGGTCGATTAATTTGTGTAATTAACGCCATAAAATCTTTTAACGTATTGATGCGTGCACAGAGCGACGCACCCTGTTTATCCCACAACTCAATCCGCGCTGCATTCAGGGTTTGTCGCATAAAACGGCCTTGCAGAGCAGAACTTTTTCCACGGCTCCATGTGGAAGTCTCGCTCGGTTGCAGGCCGTACATTCGGCTCATCGCTCTACGTCACTCCCTGCTCTGCCGTGTGTGACGTCGGCAGACAGAGACGTGACCAGACCATGTCCCGTTGTGTTGTTGGTTTGCACCAATTGCTTTGATAAAAACAACTAAACAAGCAAAGTTCTACAGAACTCCATCGACTCGCAGCTCTTTTGAGGAAAACAGAAAACGTCTTTGTTTGCAAGCGATCAGAAGAAAGCGACTGGAACGAGTAGATGATTAAGAATGCAACAATCTGCAGCGATCACTTCTGCGTCCGGTAAATCTCGTCGGCTGAAAAACAAACACTGCATCTGCAAGAAAAAAACGCAAATACTGACGGGAACCGGAGCTAATTAAAGGGCCGGTGTCACACAATTTTAGCCAAACTGGCTAAAAGAGGAATTGGTTTAAAAGGGCCAAGTGTTTAAATGTGATGGTGGAGTTCAAAACATAAGTTCAATGCATCTCTCCTGCATTTCCTTTAAAAAAAAAAAAAAAAAAAAAAGAGCAACAGCTTCCGGCTTTGTCCTTTATTTACACCACAAATTGTACTTTTTCAAATCATATTTAGGTTGATTTCTGCACGCGTATTTAGTTGATTAGTCGTGATTAAATAACAGGTACCCTGTGATTAATTCGATTTAAACTTTTCATCGTTTTACAGCCCTAATCTTAACATTTCCACCTCAGCATACCTCCCTTCTTGTTATTCTCTTCTTTCTCCGCTTCCTCTTCGTCTTTGTCTTCAAACTCAAACCCGGCGCTTCCCTCCTGGTCGTCCCCGTCCTCCTCGGGACTGATCAAGCTCCCAGAGACGCCGGAGTGCCCGAGATCATCCTGGGGCTCGTGGGTGGTGAGGTCAGGCAGGGATAGGGGTGGAGGAGGGACGTAAGGAAGAGGCGGACTCGCCGACAGGTCCGTTTGATCCGGACTGGCCTCTTCGTTCACCCCAATGTCCTGAACGATTGAATATGGAGGAGTCAGAGTGACTACAGCTTTATTCCGACCATCTTGAACCAATTAGCGAAAAGTGTTAATCTGACGACTCGTGATGTTGAAACCCACCTTAAAGAGCATGTAGCTGGATGACAGCGGCTCGACTGAATCCCCCGTCGAAGGATGAGACGGAGGTGATGAAGGCGGGAGGCCTAAACACTCTTCCAGAGTCCCGCCTTCCTCCCCTCCTCTGTCTCCTGCCTGAGCCTCCTCATCCTCCTCCTCCAGGAAGCCCGTCTCCAAGGCGGAGGGGCCGAGGATGGGATCGGACTCGTTGAACATGTGCTCAGCTGGACTGGTGTGATCCGCGCTGTCCCAGGGAGCCTGCAGGAAAAGCAAGGTCGATGCAGAAAATCCCAGCAAACATCACCCAGACAGATAGGACGGGCCTGACAACTTAAAGATAATTATAAACCTAAACATTACAAGTTTTCTAAAGCAAATTCTCCTTTTTTTCTTGTCCTAACAGCTGAAAACTTTGAGCCGAGTCTGTTGTAACGTCTCTAAACAGGACATAGAAGAAACTTCTGTCATGATCTATTTTTGAACCGTGAGTTTTTGAAACGATAATGACATATTCAACTGTATTTAATTTTTGTTCATTTTAATTAACCTTCAGATAATCCACATCGTGCCATCACACATCAAGGGCTACATGTATTAAATGTAGGGGTGTAACAGTACACAAATATCACGGTTCGGTACGTATTTGGGGTTTTAATATACTTTTTGGTACACTTTAATCATGAAAAATAATATTTCTGATATTAAACAAAGAACCTTTTTTTCCTGATTTTTTTTCCTTTCAACTCCTGAAATTTGTTTGATTTTATTATGTTCTCTATAAAAAAGTTGAAAGTAAAGAACTGACTAGAGATTTGATTTATTTTTTTGTAATATAAACAAAATAGTACAAGCAGACATAGCCAGAGTAGATAACAGCTCAGCTGGTTTTTCTCTAGTATCAGTTAGGTTTACATTCAGCCTGACATTGTTTCAGGTGAGTCATTCAGTTCAGCGCAGATCGTGTTATGGATCTTATTGGTGTAGAAAGATGCGTTTGCTGACAGGTTCTGGTTCGTTCCATCTTTCTTTTTTACTGTAGCTGCATTTGAAACCATTAATGTTCCCAAATAGAGTTTAGATAGCTGGTGGTCCTTTCTGTTTTGGTGTCACTTTTTAAAGTTGCGCTGCGCTCCGAGTTCTGCAAATAAACATTATGCATGTGTTCAGGTAGGATTCAAACTGCTACTATCGTCAGAAAACTGACTCCAAAGACAACAAACAGCCTCAAAGTGGATATCTAGGTTGATATAGCAGCAGTTCAATCAGAAACAATATATTTTATAGGTCAGAAAAATGTTGTAAAACAACAAACTGTAACAAAAGTAAAGAGTTGGCAGAAGCTCTCCGGTGTGTACCTGTAGCTGATCCAGCTCCACCGATGGTGCCATCAGCCCGGTTTCCTCCGACGAGCCCTGCTCACCAACGAGGACGTCGCTCCTCAACTTCGAGTCCAGGTCAGCTCCGCCCACTCCGTACGAGTTGAGCATGCTTTGACCCCCTGCGGCCGAGTTAAACGGGAAGCCGTTCAGGGCGTCTTTGGAGGCCTTCCCCCCGTGCAAAGCGTCAGCAGACATGCCGTCGTGCTGCAGAGCTCCCAGCTCCAGAGTCTCGTCCAGCGGCGCGCAGTCGAGGAAGTCCACCCGCGACCCTGGAACCATACCCAGGCTCGGCGAGCCGGAGTCCTGGCCGTCCAGGGGCGGAGGGTGGAGGTGGGGGTGGGAGGAAGAGGATGAGGATGAGGAAGGCGAGGGCGCAGGGGTGGGTGGAGGCTGCTGGTGGTGCTGATGAAGATGGTTGGAGGCCTGGTGGGGATAATCGGGAGGCTGAGGGGAGTGATGGCCGAGCCCCGACTCGTACAGACAGCAGTGAGGCAGCTGCCCTCCGGGGTGAGGGTGATGATGACTCTGCGGATGAAGGTGAGCTGGGTGCCGCCTGACGTAGTTCCTGTGAGCCTCCAGGAAGCTGAGCTGCGGGTCGTTAAGGATGTAGAAGTCGGTGCGGCTCAGGCCGTGGCGAGCCGCCCCGACCAGCAGATCCCTGTCGTGTTTCCCGCTCTCCCACCAGACGGGGAGGTAGAGGGAGGGACGGCAGAGCTGGAGGCGGGCCGACAGGAGCGGGTGACGGAGAACCTGCAGAGGGAGACGGAGCCGCGTTTATAACCTCGCCGCGTCGGGCGGCGAAACCCGAACGGGGTCACGGCGGAGAACCGACCTGCTCACGGATCTTTCGCAGCAGCTCGATGCGATACAGCGTCCTGGCAGCTCGCTCCTCGGTCAGAGGCTCCACCAGAACGCCGGGATCCACCAACCCTGAGAAAAAAATACGCGTGCAGAAAATCCCGTTAATTGGTTCCGCTTCCCGTTATTCCAGAAAGCGTGAGCGCAACGACAAGGAAAGAAAATCAAGATTCAGGTGGCGGGGATACTGACAGAAATGCCAAATCGTGTTGTTTCAATCAATTATTGTAAAAACAATAAATCCTAAATATTTTCAAACACTTATGAAAAATAATTTTACAAATGTCTAATTCGAATTTTAGCCATAAAGTCAAACTACAAGTTTAAATTTTAAACTTCTGTCACTTATCAGGAAAATGTATTAAATGCTCAGCTTCAGATATTTGTACCTTCTGCTGTAGATAACTGGGAATCTCAAACGTATTTTGGGTTTCGAAGTCACAGTTCAGTATGTTTCGGGCAAATTTTAATCGAGAAAAATAAATACAAATGACCATATGACTTTTTTCTTTTTTTTTTACTTTGATTAAACCAAGAACCTTTTTTCCTGAATTATTTCCTTTCAATTCCTGAAATTAATTAGATTTTATTATGATTTATAACTTAAAAAACTTGAAAGTAAAGAACTGACTGGAGATATGGATTTAAAAAAAAAATTTGAACAGTACAAGCAGACATAGCCAGAGTAGAAAACAATATAACCCTTTGAAAACAGTCAAGTGTTAATGTTTAGAGATGTTTAAATAATAATTTGAGAATAAAACATGCTTAAATCACTTTGGAGTTGTTTTGATATTTTGACAGCCTAGTTTACCAGCGGTACTTGAATGCAGCATGGGCAGCTGTTGGGAAAATCCCTTCTCATCAATGGAGATTTGGCTGACTATCCAAAATAAGGAGTTTATGCTGATTGGATGCTACTGGTAGCCATGTTGGACATCAGCTGGTTTTTCTCTAGTATCAGTGATGTTTACATTCAGCTTACGGTTTCAGGTGAGTCATTCAGCTCAGAGCAGAGCGTGTTCTGGGCCTTATTGATGCTGAAAGATGCGTTCGCTGACAAAGTTCTGGTTCGGTCCATCTTTGTTTTTCTACTGTAGCTGCTTGAGAAACCAAATAGCAGAGTTTAGCGATAGCTGGGAGTCCTTTCTGTTTTGTTTTAGTGTCACTTTTTAAAGTTGTGCTGCGGTCTGAGTTCTGCACATAAACATTCAGCATGTCTTCAAGTAGAAAAGAGCTGCAGTCGTTCGGTACACGTACGTACCAAACCGACAGGGTCGTACCCAAAAATCTGAATCAATGCACCGTTATTCCCCTAGTGCTAGTTAAAAATGAGCAGGTGCATTGCTTTGGTGTGGAGAGCTTTTGACAGCCATTCCTACATTGCAGTAAAAACTCCTAGCCTAATAATCTAGGGCTGCCACAAACGACTGATTTCATTTCGATTAGTCTACCGACTAATCCATTAGTCTAAACGATTATTTTGTTTAAGAAAAAAACTATTTAATTCCAAGTCCTTTTATTTTCAGTAAACATTACCATACAATTCACAAAACTGTTCAATATTTAAATTGAATAAAATTCTTATTTTATTTATTAAATTCTTAATTCACTAATTAAGAATTTAATTAACTAAATAGTATTAATTAATCGTTTATAAAATTCTTAATTCACAAAAAAAAACATTTGTAAAATTCTTATAAATAAATTTCCTTACAAATAAATTTGAAAATGTTTTTGTTCTATGCTACAAGATATTGCTGTGTACTAACAGCCATATGTTGTATGAGAACTTTTAACACAGCGCAATTTCTTTGTATTGCTGTTAAATTCTTCAATAAAGATTTGGAGAAAAAAAGGTAGCAGCATTTCCTCCCTATCCAAATTCATCTTTGTCTCAGTTTCATTCATTGTTCTGACGTGAAGACAGGGGGCTGCCATCTTTGAATCATATTTGCCCTCAGCACACAGCTCACGTAGAGCCGATACAGTGAGATCAACCGGTTTGATTTTCACTTCAACGCCTCATGAGGCAGAAAACTTACCAGAAATTAGTCCACACAGCGAGGTATCTGCTGAGCAAAACCACCTCCAATGACTTTAAGCTCAATAGATCGCCTTGCAGAGGGTACAAACTACTCATTTATTTTCGGTTTGCCTAAAGTATACCCACACTATCGATCCTTTTGGTCTAAAAAGTTTACCGACCGCCTCAGCACTCTCTTCTTTATTTTTTTGTGGCCGGGGAGAAATATGTTGTTTTGGTCCTTTGAAACTTTATGCAATATTTCATATTAGACCTCGTCAGTTAGGTCGACTACTCGCAGCAGCACTATAATAATCACATGAACCAAGCTGTAATAATGGTGTGCTGCTACACTCCTACGACCGAGCTACTTTACTTTATTCTCTACTTCTCAGCCAAGCTGATGTTATAAACCGGTTCTCCTCGGTACCTTCTTCCTTCTTTGGAGGAAGCTTGCAGGCCGTTCTGCACATGTTGACGAAGGAGTTGAAGTATCGCTCCAAGCTGTCGTCTGTCTTCCTCTCCAGTCGGGCCAGAGCTCTGAACTGGGACCAGTCGAAAGCCTTCCTCTCCGGGTCGTACACGACCCCGAATGATGAGACGGTGCGGTAGAAGTCGGCCTGCTCTCGCCGGGTCCACCTTCAACAGAAACCAGAGTGGGACAGATGAATCCCCCCGCCAGCTGCTGCTGCTCCCGCCGTGACGTGAAAATGCTCTGCAGCTCCATCACCTCCTCTGCCACTCCAGAAACAAGGGGTCTGCCTCCGTCGAGACCACCGAGCACCTTCTCAGCTCCTCGCCCAGCTGCCAGGCCAGTGGCCCGCCGGCGGGATGGCCGTGGGCGGGCCCCGCCCCTCCCATCGCCATGCCGACGAGGCCCTCGTGCAGCAGGAAGTCGTGCCTCACCAGGGGCTCCCTGCGCAGCGTGAACCGCTGGTAGGCGGCGATCAGGCGGCGAAAACGAGCAGTCAGGGCGGGGCCGGTGGGCCACAGGGGGCGGGCCTGGACCACGTGGAGCGCCGCCACCCCCGAGCCTGTTCCCGCCGTCGTTGTCGTGGTAACCAGGGGTCCATCTTGGCTGCATAGGTCGGCTGAAGTCTGAGAATCTGTGGAGGAGGAAACAACCTTGGTTCTCCTTTAACTGGCCAATTTACTGGTCTGGCTGAAAAGCAGAAGGCGACGGCGAACATCTCCGACCCACCTGGAGCGTCTTTGTGTTGGAGGTCCGATGCCTCGCCCTGAGCCGTGCTGTCGGGTTTCTCCGACGCGTCGACGCTGGAGCAGGTTTCCTCCCCCTGAGAGTAAAAACAATCAGTCGCCATCACTTGTTCTGCGTGTTTGGCACCTCAGCTCAGATCTTCACGTCACAAGGCAAGGCAATTTTATTTATATAGCACACTTTCAACAACAAGGTAATTCAAGGTGCTTCACATGATTAGGGGATAAAATAAATAAAAAAACACATAAAAAGCATTTAAAGTAAAAACAGCAACAAAGCAAGAAGCATACAAAACAGGGAAGGAAATTTTATTTGAATAGCACACTTTCAACAACAAGGTGATTCAAGGTGCTTTACATGATTAAGAGGTAAAACAAAAATAGTAGTAAAACACAGACAAAGCATATAAAGTTAAAACAACACTAAAGCAAGAAGCATACACAAAACATATGCATGAAAGCATGACTCAAAGGCAGCTCTAAACAGATACAATTTTAGCCGTGATTTAAAAGAACTCAAAGTATGATGAAGATCTACTGTTACTATAGCAACCCCCCCCCCCCAGACCAATCAGGTCCTCTAATTCCAGTCGACTCAACATCCCTAGAATCAGAACCCAACATGGAGAATCAGCTTTCAGTTTCTATGCTCCTATAATCTGGAACAAACTTCCAGACAACTGCAAAGCTGCTGAAACACTAAGTACTCTTAAATCACGGCTAAAATTGTATCTATTTAGAGCTGCCTTTGAGTAATGTTTTAATGTATCATATGTTTTGTGTGTGCTTCTTGCTTTAGTGTTGTTTTTACTTTATATGCTTTGTCTGTGTTTTACTACTATTTTTGTTTTACCTCTTAATCATGTAAAGCACCTTGAATCACCTTGTTGTTGAAAGTGTGCTATTCAAATAAAATTGCCTTCCCTATTTTTACCCATTTCTGCTTGGCAGTTTCATGTAATTTCAAGTGTTCTTAACATTCCCTCTCACCCGCCAAAAATAAGCAATAAAAAGTAAAAGGAAATTAGATTTTCCAAAACAGAACAATCTATTTTAATGAGTCCCATCTGCAGATCTGCTACATTTCTACAGCACTCAGAAGGCAACATATTATCAGAGCGTGTCTATGGAGCAACACAAAGAGCAAAAACACAGGTGATCGCTCTTACCTGTCTGTTCTCGTCTTGATCCGTCTCTCCGTTCGCTTTGTTTTCCGACTTGTCCTTCGCCTCCTCCGTTTTACAGCCGCTGACAACAAAAAACACAAGACGCAACGTTGAGGAACGCAAATGAGTTAAGTAGCATCGACGACGCATAAAGACAACAAAGATATATCATCAGAGAGGATGTTCAGAGGGACTCCACCATCAAACCGCTGCTGTGATCTCTTGGGAGAGAGAGAGAAAAACCCTCTGGAAGTCAGAAACAAAGCAACAAATGTCTGCAGCAAACAGAAATCCTCGGCATCCTAAAGTGGGAATTGAAAGGGAAAACATTCGACCTTGTGTGGCGGTTTTTGGACACATCTCTCCCTACCAGACGGTCCGCAGAGACACCGACAAATTTCACAACAGCTGGTCTTTCCAAACGCTCAGATTACCACAGACTGTGTTGTGGGATCCAAAGAATGAAACCCCATTCATGAAACATCACTGAAAACACAGTGTAGTCCTCCAAGTACATATATTATTCTTACCCTGTTTTTAATACTTTTTCTACCTTTCTGTGTGATCGCCAATGCTTCTATTACCTGTCACTTTGCTGCTGTTACAGCCGAATTTCCCCCTTTGTGGGACATTAAAGGATATTCTATTCTAAGTTTGCTCTTTCTGCTCCAAAGTAGTCGGGAAATCCTGCAGAGTTTCCAGAAGAGATCATGCGCTCAACTGGGAGCACCCGAGTCAGCCACCGTCGTCTTCATCCGGCTCCCATCCGTCCCAGCGGCAGCAGAGAGAGAGAGACCCGGGGTGAACATTGACTTATGAACAGCCGCCATCACTCCAGAAGAAAAGGAGAAGACGTAGAATAAGATTTTTAGGCTAATATGAGCTTCCTAACAGCAGTTGTGACGAAGGTTTTTCAGCGCCAGATTATGCCGGATTGTGGACCTAAGACGTGTGAACTATTTTATTGGAGTAAATTAATTGGACCCTCGTGGACGTGTAAAAAACGCTTTTGTTCGAGATGGCTCTGTTATTAAGGCGTCAAACGGTGAGTTGCTTTCCGAGTGGTTTGACAAAAGCGTTTACTGCGTCGGCAGTTTTGATTGTATCCTTGATTGGCATGCATCATTGAAACCTCAGGAATCTTTGCTTTCCAATGATGTATATTATGTGTATGTACATATAAAATGTGTCGCAATAAAAGGCAGATTTGACTCGGAAGTATGTAACGTATCGCCAACGGGATGTAAAAAACTCTAACGAGTCTGATTAAACCGTGATGTTATGGTACAACTGTGTGCAGTTTCTTTTAGGTCGTGATATCTCACGGTGTATTAGGCAGAAATGTGGGCAGAAAACAAAGGACAGAAGGAGCTTTTTTTCACACCATCATTAAAGTGGACATATCATGCTTTTAAAGGGGCTATATGCAATTTTCTGAAATTTTAACTCGCGACTGACACCTGTGGCCAAAAAACGGAACTGCTCTTCCTTTCTGCTCGCTCTCGCAGCGCGCGCTCGTACGGCGCTCGCTCTCAATCTTCGATCTTTTTCGGGCACTTGTCAGGGGTTAAACTTTTTTAGTCTCATTTGGAGTAACTGTTGGTGTCAGAGTCCTTGGTCTCTTCTGTGTATTCGCACAATCCATTGAACTGCTTGCGAGTGCTGACTAGCGGTGGTGGCAGAGTGATCTGAAACATTTAACATGAACGCGCTTGACGTCACATCCGCAGACAGCGCGGGAAAATCCGACCCGACAGAAAACAGAAAAAATTGGATACAGGCTTAAAGGTGCACCCACTGTGAGCTGACAAGGTGTCAGTATGCTCATCAGGAGATGTTTGACTCATAAATGGTCAAATAAAAAGGCTATCGTTACGTTTACTTTGGGGAAAAAGTTGCATATAGCCTCTTTAAATTCTTCCTTTTTACATCTAAATCATTTAGTTGTGGTCTATATATAGTGGAACTGCAGTTATTAGGTCAAATCTTTTATTATAGTAGTTCTATAGGCTCCTCTTCTTCGCCTGTTCAGAGGTGTCTGAAGAGGATTTGCAGAATGACTCGTTTTGGTGCAGTCCCCTTAAATGTGCAGGACGTGCTGCATACCACGCCCCCCTCCAGGTTGCTGAACCTTCCACTCCACCCCATTCAGCCATTTTTGTAGTTTGAAAGAGAACCAGCAACATAGCACTGCAGAAACTTTTTATTAGTCCTTTCTTTTTTTCTTTTTTTATGTCGGAAGAGTTGTCCATCCAGCCGTACATGTTCGAGCCAGAGTCTGACCCTGGAGCGAGAGGAAAATGAAGACGTTGAAGACTTTCGGCATACCTAAACTACAAAGTCACAGCGAGAAATAAAGATGGCGGATTCGCTCGGGGTTTAGGCGGAAATCCATGACCAAGTTTGGCAGTTCCAGTCCAAGTACTGCGACGTAATAGTTTAAAAAAACGTAATAGATAATAGAGAAAACTGAACGGCTTAAAAAATATGACAAAACTTTTTACAAAAATATCTCCACAACACATGGAGTGACAAATTTATGCTTTTTGCACTCCTAGACACTCTAGATTCACTACAAAAAGCGTTTAAGGGATAAAAAAAAGTGGAATTTTCATGATATGTCCCCTTTAAGTCCTGCTGGGAACAACTACAGGCGGCAAAGAGACCGGAAGCAGGAGGAGGACAAACCATGAGCCAAACACAAACCCAGACAGTTATTCAAGCTCTTCATGTACTGGATTATCAAGAATCAATAATTATGGGTTTAAATCGGCCTTTGCGATTTTTCCACTGCTTTATGAAGGTTTTTTTTTTCTGTCTGCTAAGTCCAACATCTTTAAAACAGTTTTTTTTTTTATTATTAATTAATCCACATTTTCACCTGTCCGTCAGTTCAGCCGCCGCCTCCGATCCTCCCTGTTCGGCAGACAGAGCTGTGACGTCCGGCATCCCAACCCTCTCCAGGAAACACAGGTCTGGATCGGCCCGCATGGCGTTGTATCGCTCGTATCCTGTCAAGGGACACGGACAGGGAGCTTAAACACAGCAGGAAGGGCTACTTTGCTCAGGAGTATAAAAAAATAAAAATAAAGGATTTTAATTAATCTGCACGGTGAATGGGAGGGGTTCTAAATCTCACCGTGTTTGTGGACCCCTATGAGGAGAGACTTGTCAGCTTCAGCATCCCACCACGTCACTGGAATCTCGATGTAGTCGATGTCCGGCAGCGACACCTCCAGTTTACTGTCATTAGACAAATAATCAAGCCGTTACTTATGGAGTTCAGACCCGTCGGAAACCTGGACAAGCACTGTCTGTCTGCTGCGTACCTGGCAGGTACCCCCTCCTGGGCTTGACTGGCAGCCTCACCCAGAACCTCCACCTTCAGGTAGTACAACATCCTCACCCTCAGCAGCACCCTGTGGCATCAAAATATGAATGGTTGAAGAAGGTTTAGCCTTACCTTGACAGCAACACTTTCATGTGGTCAGAGATTAAACCGAAGCTAAATGCTAATGACAAAATCAGGATCTGATCCATTTCCACGTCCTTCAGAAGGCTCAGAGTTGCCTTTCAACATGGCTCCTGCATGTTATACTGTCCTAAATAAATAAACCCTTCCAATTATTATTCAGACATGAAAATCTGACCAGAAATTTGGTTTATGACGCTTCAATCTGCAGAGATGCGGCGCTGTAGCGGTTTATGGAGGTGGAGAGAGAGCTGAAGGAAGCAAGCAAGCATAGGAAGGAAGGATGGAAGGAAAGAATCATTAGATGGATGGAAGCGATGGATGGAAGGAATCATTAGATGGCTGGAAGGAAGGAAGGAAGGAAGGAAGGAAGGAAGGAAGGAAGGAAGGAAAGAATCATTAGATGGATGGAAGCGATGGATGGAAGGAATCATTAGATGGATGGAAGCGATGGATGGAAGGAATCATTAGATGGCTGGAGGAAAGGAAGGAAGGAAGGAAGGAAGGAAGGAAGGAAGGAAGGAAGGAAGGAAGGAAGGAAGGAAGGAAGGAAGGAAGGAAAAAAGGAAGGAAGGATGGAAGGAAAGAATCATTAGATGGATGGAAGTGATGGATGGAAGGAATCATTAGATGGCTGGAGGAAAGGAAGGAAGGAAGGAAGGAGAAAAGGAAGGAAGGAAGGAAGGAATCATTGGATGGAAGGAAGGAAGGAAGGAAGGAAGGAAGGAAGGAAGGAAGGAAGGAAGGAAAGAAAGAAGGAATCATTGGATGGAAGGAAGGAAGGAATCATTGGATGGAAGGAAGGAAGGAAGGAAGGAAGGAGAAAAGGAAGGAAGGAAGGAAGGAGAAAAGGAAGGAAGGAAGGAAGGAGAAAAGGAAGGAAGGAAGGAGAAAAGGAAGGAAGGAAGGAGAAAAGGAAGGAAGGAAGGAATCATTGGATGGAAGGAAGGAAGGAAGGAAGGAAGGAAGGAAGGAAGGAAGGAGGAGAAAAGGAAGGAAGGAAGGAAGGAGAAAAGGAAGGAGAAAAGGAAGGAAGGAAGGAGAAAAGGAAGGAAGGAAGGAATCATTGGATGGATGGAAGGAAGGAAGGAAGGAAGGAAGGAGAAAAGGAAGGAAGGAAGGAAGGAGAAAAGGAAGGAGAAAAGGAAGGAAGGAAGGAGAAAAGAAGGAAGGAAGGAAGGAAGGAAGGAAGGAAGGAGAAAAGGAAGGAAGGAAGGAAGGAAGGAAGGAAGGAAGGAAGGAAGGAAGGAAGGAGAAAAGGAAGGAAGGAGAAAAGGAAGGAAGGAGAAAAGGAAGGAAGGAAGGAAGGAAGGAAGGAAGGAAGGAAGGAAGGAAGGAAGGAAGGAAGGAAGGAAGGAAGGAAGGAAGGAAGGAAGGAAGGAAGGAAGGAAGGAAGGAAGGAGAAAAGGAAGGAAGGAGAAAAGGAAGGAAGGAAGGAAGGAATCATTGGATGGATGGAAGGAAGGAAGGAAGGAAGGAAGGAAGGAAGGAAGGAAGGAAGGAAGGAAGGAAGGAAGGAAGGAAGGAAGGAAGGAAGGAAGGAAGGAATCATTGGAAGGAAGGAATCATTGGAAGGAAGGAATCATTATCATTGGATGGAAGGAGGGAAGGAATCATTGGATGGAAGGAGGGAAGGAATCATTGGATGGAAGGAGGGAAGGAATCATTGGATGGCAGGAAGGAAGGAATCATTGGATGGAAGGAACGAAGGAATCATTGGATGGAAGGAAGGAAGGAATCATTGGATGGAAGGAAGGAAGGAATCATTGGATGGAAGGAAGGAAGGAATCATTGGATGGAAGGAGGGAAGGAAACATTGGATGGAAGGAAGGAAGGAATCATTGGATGGAAGGAAGGAAGGAATCATTGGATGGAAGGAGGGAAGGAATCATTGGATGGAAGGAAGGAAGGAATCATTGGATGGAAGGAGGGAAGGAATCATTGGATGGAAGTAGGGAAGGAATCATTGGATGGAAGGAGGGAAGGTCAATTAACAAATGGTACAATGAAAGCACAATCGACATCCACTTTACATGACCAACATATGGTAATATGTTGGTCATGTAAAGTGGATTAAGAGAAGATTCTGAATTGATTCCACATAAATAAATAGAATGAATTGGAAAGGCAGCATTCAGTAGATCCTACAGTTTCTTTAGAACCATCTAAGACAGCGGGTTTAATCCATCGGAGCTCTTAAACTGACTTGTTGCAGTGCTGTTTGAGGTGTTTCTTGTAGCTCTCGTCCTGCAGCACCACCTCAGGGTTGCAGTGGACCAGCCAGTCGGCGTTTTTAACATCGGGAACGTTCAGCTGATTCTTCAGCTTCTTCCCCTTCCTGCCCCGGGGAACCGGAGCGGACAAACCTGCACACACAAAAACGAGACGCGTCACCCCACCCCACCCCTGCGAGCCGCAGGAAAAACGGCATAAAGCAGAGGGCGGAGGGAAACTAACCGGAGTGGTTGAGCAGCGCCTGGTCTTGTCCGTCTTTAGAGGGGGAGATCAGGTCCCAGATGAAGCTTTTGATCTTGTCGTCGCCTTTGTAGTGTTTCAGGCAGTAAACCAGCAGAGCCCTGACGGATAAAACAGCCAGGCCTTTCTCAGAAAGCTGCACACAATTGAACATCCCGACGGTTTCCGAGCCTCCGCCAGCTTTTCTTACCGACAGATCACTTCCATGTCTCTCTCCGCCAGGTGCCACTTGAACCGACCGTGGTTCAGGATGTCCTTCCACCGACCCCAACTGGAAAGCAAGATTGAAATAAAAAACAAGCTGAAGCAGCTGCCGCATCCCATGTCAACGCCTGCCTCCAGAGGTGGGTAGTAACTAGGGCTGGGCGACATGGCCCCAAAATCTATATGGGGAGTCAAAGTCACGCCCTTCTACTTTCGGCTCAATGGCTCCCCCTACTGCCCAAAAAAATGAATGAGAGTCAATGGAGCGATAAAAGTTATTTTCTGATACCGTTTGAAATGCGCCATGGACTGAACATAAGATGTCCTTGAATTTTGAAGACACATTTTGATGCAGAGAAAACGCTAATTTTCAACCGGCGGCAAAAGTTACTTTAGGTTTTGTGTAAAAACACTTAGCGGACTGCAACTGAAGACAAAGAAGAAGGAGAAAAAATGGCCGCGAGATTAGCCGGCTTCGCCTCCTTCCTCCAGGACGAAGGAAGGAGCGTTAAACGGCAGCTATGCTGGGAGAGAAATAGTTGGGTTGAGTGAAAGCCAGCATGCAGCTCCACAAGCTCTCTCTGTGGGTGTTTCTCAATGCCAAGGAACCTCGCCTTGATGCCTTGGTCCCGCCCCGGTTGCCTAGGAGACACGTCATCAGGGACCGCCAAGGCGTGTTCCAATGTTCATGTGCTACCGAGGCGTCTGTCCTCCGTCTGTCTGCTGTTTAGCTAACTGACCAATGATACATGGGAGGTTCCTTGATGCCTTCCCTCGGTCAAATATTTCCCAGAATACATCGCGGTATTTATAACTTCCAAAGCGGTTATCTATGGATGGTTAGTTGCTTAGTAGTTGCAGCTTCGGTAGCTAGCAGGTACTAACTCGCTTACACATTTACCCAATATATACACAATTACAAAAGTAAAACTCTCGTTATACATCTATATTGAAACTTATACGTATAAAATATAACGATAGGCGGGACGTAAACAGAGCGCGTAAGCAAAAGGCGGGCCCTGAGCAGCCGCGGTCACGTGATGCAAGTCTGGTCCATTTAACCATTTTCTTTGACCAAGGAAGGACAGTGTCCTCATAGGCGAGGCGCCTTGACATTGAGAAACACCCTGTGAGTATATTAAGTGCTAGCTAGTGCTAGCTAGTGCTAGCTCCGTGACGTCATATATGCCACTTCTGATTTGTAGGCATTTTAATTGCGAATTTTTACAATAAAAATAAAAAAAACAAATGTCTAGACAAAGAGTGGAAACGGATCATCTTTAGTTGTCATTTAAATCGAGGTACATCATATGTGTGATTCAGGACGTAAGACAAAGCGGACCAGATAATGACTTTTATCGCTCCATTGACTTCCTTTCTTTTCTTTATTTTTCGGCCAGGGGAACCATGGGCCGACAGGAAGGGGAGGAGACTTATTAGGCTCCCCATTGTAATATAATCTCAAGCATGTGCAGTAGAGATATCTATTGCGATATATTCTTTTCCTTTCATTATATAGGTCAAAATGACAGTTTATGAACATTCTCACTTTCCAGATACATTGCAGCAGAACAACAACTTCCAAAAAGTTTAGAACGCCATTTAAAGAACATTTATTGTGCAAAATGCGTTAAAAAAAATGTCAAATAACAAAAAATGCAACATAAAAATTCTCACAACAAATAAGAATGAAGATATTTTAAATAAACAATAAGCTAAATGTCATTAAAAAACAAATTTCAATTATCTGCTTTCCTAGTTACTCATTATTAGATTTAATATTCAACAAAAATGTTTGGATTAAAAATGCTTCAAGTTCAACAGGTTTCTTTTCCGTTAAATGGAAAAGAACAAATTTTAAAGACGAACACCGAACATCCGTATTTATCCTACTTGATGTATCTTTGATGACATCATCAAAATGCGCAATCGCGGTATGGCAGGTATAGTCAAAATCTCTACCTTCGGCTAGATTTATATCATTTCTACCTTATAAGTTTTACATCGCCCACTACTAGTAGTAACTAATTGCATTTACTCAGTTACTTGAGCAAATTTTTGAAACAAAAAATCAATCTACAACGTACTTTATACTTCTACTTGAGTAACATTTTTATGAAGTATTACTACACTTAAGTACAGTTTCTGACCAACCACAGCGAGTAACTACCAAATAAAGAGCAAGCTTGTTTTAACTAAAGATGCACGAAACTCAACTATAGTTTATGTTAAATTGAGACCTCTTGTTTGTACACGAGCTTTACCATTTTATTGTTTTTATCCATCTCCTGAGACTGTGGGGGGTACCTTAACCTGGTCCGACATATATACATAACCTACTGTAACTATTGGTTTCATTAGTTTTACTTTGAAAATATCGATTTGGAAAAATAGTCCTTCCTTTTGTACTTGTGTATTTTGTATTTATTTTAATCTTTAAAATTTGCACATAACTATATATTTTGTCTCATCATTTTTAAATATGATATCTAAAGTTATGATCTAAAAACAAGTACTCAATACTTGAGTAGCCTTTTAAACAAATACTTTTTTACTCTTACTTGAGTAATTATTTGAATGACTACTTTGTACTTTTACTTGAGTACAATGTTTGGCTACTCTAGCCACGTCTGCATGCCTCTGAGGAAAACACACAGCTCATGTATCAGCTGATTGATTCAAAATGATAAGTCCAAAACCTTCTGCAAAGTTGGACATCATACCCAAAGATCAGAAGATTCTTCTCAACCCTGAAGCACTCTGCGCGAAGGTACCGCCTGCTGCGTTCACCCAGGCGACGGGTCCGGCAGGGCCGCTCCTCCGAGTCGCTGTCCAGCTCAGAGAACTCCATCAGCTCGTCGTCCTCGAAGGAGTTGTAGTGACGGGTCTGTTTCCTCACGCGGGGCGTGTCGATCACCAGGGATTCCTGGATCACAAGGGTGAGAAGACGAGGAATGAAAGGGGAGAAATGCTGAGCCAGTAGGTGACGTTAGTCTCACCTAAATTATAAAAAAAAAAAAACTAATTTTCATTGAGTATTTTATGTTTCCATTTAATCCATTTTCCATGCAGACCTTCTCTGATCTGGAGTCGATTTCCACCTCAGCGATCTTTGCCCATTTCTGCCAGAAGTTGGGATCGTCTAAGGAAATATCCGTTCTGTTCCCGGACGAAACAAAGCTGGCCTGAAGGACAAAGAAAAAAGGAAATAAATACCATCTCATAAACAGATTTTTTTTTTTAAAAGTATTTAAAGTTTTGGACCTTTGCAAACGTGGAGCCCTTCCCTTCAGACTGGATGGTGATGGTCTGAGTTCGCCTCTGAAGGATCTGATCGATGTCCTCCTCGCAGAACTTGGAGCCCTCGTCTTCTTCGTCCATCAGCGCGCCGTACGCTCCTTTTTTCAACAAGTCCTCCACTTCCAGCTTAGAAAGCTGTTGCACCTGCAGCAGCAAAGAACACACACACCGGACAGAATCTAAGGCTGAAACAGCAATCCACTCTGCTTTTTCTTGTTCTCTCTGGCAGATTCTTACCCCATTGAGGCTTCCTTTGCGGTTGATGTCTTGAAGGACGGCTTTGTCCAAGCCCAGCTTCAGACTGGCCTTATCGAACATTTCCCTCTCATACGAGTTTCTGGTGATCAGTCTGTAGACTTTCACCGCTTTGCTCTGGCCAATCCGATGGCAGCGAGCCTGAGCCTGGATCAGAGAGGCAGGAGAAACACAAAGCATGGGTCAAACTGTCAAAAAACCTAAACTTCCATTATTTCCATCATAAAAATATACTTGAATGAAAAATACTATATACTGAAATAAAAGAAAAAAAGAAAACTAAACAGAATTAGATATTTAAGACTAGGTATAAGTCCAGGTTTGAATCAACAGACCCCCGATGCAGAAACGTAAAAAAAAGAAAGAAAAACGCAGCTTATTTACAGGGACCAATAAAAACTAAACTGCTTTAATCCATCCCAGTCTACTTCAATAAATCTGGAGAAATTAGCATTTGATTTCTTGCTAGTTTTGGGAGTTATTCCACTTACTAAGATATTTCCATTTTCAAATGAAAAAATGAGAAAGAAAATGGAGAGACATTTTGGGGACTGTCTCTGTGGCGCCGACCTAAAAGGTAAAAATCTAAACAGGTTCTCCCCAGGATGTGTTGGGTCTGCAGAGATGGTAGCTGCCCTTTTTCCTGACCGTAGACCTGCACAAGTTCTGGTTGGAGGACAGGCCTCTCCAGGGAACTCCGAGCAGAAGCCGCCGTTGGAACGTCTCTACCCGGGCTCCGGACGCTCAGACTCAGCGCTTTCCAACCCACCTGCAGGTCGTTCTGCGGGTTCCAGTCCGAGTCGAAGATAATGCAGGTGTCAGCGGCCGTCAGATTGATTCCAAGTCCTCCCGCCCTGGTGCAGAGCAGGAACACAAAGCGGTCCGAATCGGGCTTACAGAACCGGTCGATGGCCGCCTGCCGCAGGTTCCCTCGCACTCGGCCATCGATGCGTTCGTACGTATAGCTGAGATCGGAAACAAACGGAAACAACGTGCAGATTTTAAACAAATTGCCGCTGTTATATTTCTGTTTTGTACGCTGATAAAACTGTGGAGACATTTAAAGCAAGCAACGCTGCCCCAAGCTTTCAACATCTCCCTGAGCTGACAGTCATCTGAACTTCAAAGCTACCAAGACAACCAACATGGAGAACATTAATTAGAGAAGTAGGCCCATGGCAACTCTGGAGGAGCTACGTGGAGGAAAGCCAAAGCTGCACATCAGATTGGAGAAACCATCAACAGAAAAAAAGCACAGTGGTGACAGCATGATGCTGTGAAGATTTATTTCTTTAAAGGAGCTGTATGTAAGAAAAGTATTTCAATTAATCATAAAATGGCCCTGATATGTCACTAGACATTAAGAAATCATGTTCATTTCAAATACTTATATCACTGACAACAGTAGTACGGCCAGGATATTGTCAATTTAAAAAGTGAAGTTGCAGCCTTCAACTGATGTCATCTTGTGTTTTGGTCTGAAGCTCCGCCCTCCACCTATCTACCAATCATGAGGTCAGTAGTGTTTTGACATCGGGGTTGCCAGCTCTGCTCTAGTTAGTACAGCTGCAGCTACAAAAAGTGTTTCGGATAAAAAAATTTCTAACATTACTACACCTAAAAGATCTCATTATCGTTCAGAAATACGTCGTGACAAAGTCCGACAATACAACAAGGATCAGTAAAGGAGATGCCTTTGCAAGATGGAGACAGCTGAAAACAGAGAAGAATTTGAAGACAGATGCCAACGTTGCTAATTTTCTCCTGGACAGTTAATATTCATCGGACAGTCGAACAAAGTTATGCATGTTGGTCCAAAGTGACGTTACATTACGCGCATATGGAGGAGGAGGGTCATCGAATTGAAAAGGTCTGGAATTGTTTAGGAAATAAAAACGCGAGTCGTCATTGCTAACATTAGGGATGCATTATCAGAGCACGTTTCTCTGTCATTATAATTAAACATAATTAACAGAAAGAAAAAAAAAACTACTGTGTAGGACTCGTCACTTGCCATTGGAAGCTCCTTTTAGCAGCCTACGTTCCTGTTCCTGCAGCCTATCTGGCAACCTCAAGTCATGAGGAGATACATTGCTCTACAGTAATTTGAAAGTGATTGCAGTACCAGTTTTGGCCACAATCTTACATACGCTCCTTAAACAGGGAAAGGGGAGTTCATCAGGTTGAAGGTGTACAGTACATAAAACCTGCTGCGGGCTGCAGAGCAGCGGGTGCTTCGAGTAGTGGCTTAGAGGGCCGAATAAACGCACGCCACACTTGTTAGACTTTTATTTGTATAAAAAAAATTGTGCATAATCATAATCCGTGCACTACTTTGTGTCGGTCTGTCCCTTACAATCCTGAAAAGATTAAGGAACATTAGTGGCTGTGAGCTGATGATACGAGGCCTGTAAACTCTCTCCTCGTCTGATCTGCTCACCGTCTCTGAATGAGGTAGTCCTCCAGGATATCCAGGCAGCGGACCATCTGGGAAAAGATCAACACTTTGTGCCCCCCCGACAGCAGCTTGGGCAGCAGCTTGTCGATCAGGACCAGCTTACCAGCCGCCTGGATCATGGCCTGCAGCTGGAAATGTGGCGAGTCTGGACTGTGGCTTTTCTTGAAGCTGTCCAGAATCTTCTCCTCGGCTCCTGAAAGAAAAAGAAGAAAAAAAAAAAAGGTGGAAGGTTTTCTTCGCCAAGAAATCTTCCTCTGCTCCAGAAACGAGGCTTTTTCCAGTCACCTGTGATCAGGTAGGGGTGGTTGCAGCACTTGCGGAGCTCCATCATGGTGTTAATGAGGTTCGGCATGTTGTGTTGGTTCGCTCCTTTAGAGAGGAAGGAGAAGTTCTTCTCCAGGATGGCCCGATAGTATTTCTTCTGAATGTTTGTCAGCTCCACCTGGACACACAAGCCACAGGGGGGAAAACCTCTTGAGCCACTTCCACTGCAACCGGACGTTATAAATGCAACCAAACTGTACAGATCACGATGCTGATCCATAGAAAAATGGCTCAACAGACTAGTGAGCCGAGGAAAGGAGAGCATAACAACTTTTAGATGCATCCCTGCCCCGACACACCACCTCATCAGTCATTCAGCTCTGCAGAATCCTGGTAACGGGCCAGCCATGTCATTCAGACTGGAGCAGGGATGTAACGTGCAGACGGAGCCATACCTCGATGATGGTTTCTTCTTTGGGCGCTAGATTTTTTTCCACGTCGTCCTTCAGCCTCCTCAGCATCATGGGTTTTAAAATGGACTGAAGCTTCTTCACCTGTGGGAGAGGAGATGAAAACACGAGCGTCGTTGTCCTGCCCCGACGTCCTCACTTTGTCCGACAAAATGGAAACGGCCACACTCACCTGCTCGTCGGTCTTCAGGTCGCCGAACTCCTCCAGGAAGGCGCTCTCCGAGGGAAACTGCTGCGGCTCCAGAAAGTTGAGCAGACTGAACAGTTCCTCGACCGAGTTCTGCAGAGGGGTTCCAGTCAGAAGTACCTTGTGTTCCTGTGAGGAGGAGGAGGAGGTGGACCGGAACAAACTTTAGAGCATCCCTGGCAGTAAAAGAAGGTGGAGATTTTACCGAGCGAACACAGACCAGGTTCATGAGTTTGAGTCCCTCCAGCAGTTTGCAGTTCCTGTTCTTCAGGCGGTGGGCCTCGTCGATCACCACGCAGCGCCACTGCAGCTTCTTCAGCTCCGGGCAGTCGGCCATGATCATCTCGAAGGTGGTGATCAAGCCGTGAAACTTCAGGCCGCCAGAGACCGTGTTACCCTGCAAGGAGACAAGCACTGGGACTTCAGCATTCAAGCTTTCAGCCTTTCAGCTTCCGCTCAAACAAAACGACCAGCGGCCCGAGGCGCTACCTGCGCGTCTCTGTAGAACATCTCATACTGCAGGATCATCTGGCGGCTGATCTGCGAGCCGTGATACACGATGACGTTTATGTGCGTCCACGTGCGAAACTCCCTCTCCCAGTTGGTGATGGTGGACAGGGGGGCGATGATGAGGAAGGGCCCGCGGATGCCCATGTTGAAGATCTCGTACAGAAACGTGATGGACTGGATGGTCTTTCCCAAACCCATTTCATCCGCCAGGATGCAGTTTTTCCTGAAAACAAGCGAAACATGAGAGAGAAGCAACCAAAAATGGGAAACGACTTTTCTGCTACCGGTGTGTCTGGGCGCTCACCTGTTGTACCAGTTGAACATTAACCAGTTCATTCCCTCTAACTGGTATTCTCTGAGCTGGTTTCCGTTGCGATAATCTCTGGAGCGCTCCAACTTCTGCCACTTTTCTGGAGGTGGACGTTCCTGCGAGACAAAAATCGCTTTATTTTCTCTCCTATTCCAGAAGGAGACGGGAATGATTGTCCACCTTCTGCTAAATAACAAAAACCCAGCAGAACTACATCAAATATTCTGATTATTAAGCAATTTGTTTATTAACTTAGTCAAGTCAAGAAACAGCTATTTTATCACACATTTATTTATTTTGTATTAAAAAAAAAATAATTTTTCTCCCCTTCTATTCATTCATTAATGTATCATTGTAGCCTTGCTGTGTAGCACTCTATCTATATGGGGTGATTCAATGGAGGTTTTTATTTATTTATTTATAATCTTTTATGGGTAAATTTAGTGGAAGTTTCTATTTATTTACTTATGCATTTATTTTTTGTTATTTATGTATTCATTTATTGATAATATTTGATGGGTTGGTTGAGTTGATGTTTTTTAATTATTTATAGATTGATAAAATGTTTGATTTCTGTGGCACTGTTTTTAATTATTAATTCATTCAATGCTTATACAGTACTCAATTGTTTTTACTTTGATATCTTTTATTTATGTATCTGTTTATTGTCATTCAGAATTTACTCAATTTTTACTTCCTTTTACATCTATTTTGATTATTGTCTTAGTTTTTGCACATCTTTGTTTTTGTTTTAATTGCATTTTATTTACTTATATTCTACTTATACAGGTCCTTCTCAAAAAAATTTGCATATTGTGATAAAGTTCATTCTTTTCCATAATGTAATGATAAAAATTTAACTTTCATATATTTTAGATTCATTGCACACCAACTAAAATATTTTAGGTCTTTTATTGTTTTAAAACTGATGATTTTGGCATACAGCTCATGAAAACCCAAAATTCCTATCTCAAAAAATTAGCATATCATGAAAAGGTTCTCTAAACGAGCTATTAACCTAATCATCTGAATCAACTAATTAACTCTAAACACCTGCAAAAGATTCCTGAGGCTTTTAAAAACTCCCAGCCTGGTTCATTACTCAAAAACGCAATCATGGGTAAGACTGCCGACCTGACTGCTGCCCAGAAGCCCATCATTGACACCCTCAAGCAAGAGGGTAAGACACAGAAAGAAATTTCTGAACGAATAGGCTGTTCCCAGAGTGCTGTATCAAGGCACCTCAGTGGGAAGTCTGTGGGAAGGAAAAAGTGTGGCAGAAAACGCTGCACAGCGAGAAGAGGTGACCGGACCCTGAGGCAGATTGTGGAGAAGGACCGATTCCAGACCTTGGGGGACCTGCGGAAGCAGTGGACTGAGTCTGGAGTAGAAACATCCAGAGCCACCGTGCACAGGCGTGTGCAGGAAATGGGCTACAAGCCACTTTTGAACCAGAAACAGCGGCAGAAGCGCCTGACCTGGGCTACAGAGAAGCAGCACTGGACTGTTGCTCAGTGGTCCAAAGTACTTTTTTCGGATGAAAGCAAATTTTCCATGTCATTCGGAAATCAAGGTGCCAGAGTCTGGAGGAAGACTGGGGAGAAGGAAAAGCCAAAATGCCTGAAGTCCAGTGTCAAGTACCCACAGTCAGTGATGGTCTGGGGTGCCATGTCAGCTGCTGGTGTTGGTCCACTGTGTTTTATCAAGGGCAGGGTCAATGCAGCTAGCTATCAGGAGATTTTGGAGCACTTCATGCTTCCATCTGCTGAAAAGCTTTATGGAGATGAAGACGACCTGGCACCTGCTCACAGTGCCAAAACCACTGGTAAATGGTTAACTGACCATGGTATTACTGTGCTCAATTGGCGTGCCAACTCTCCTGACCTGAACCCCATAGAGAATCTGTGGGATATTGTGAAGAGGAAGTTGAGAGATGCAAGACCCAACACTCTGGATGAGCTTAAGGCCGATATCGAAGCATCCTGGGCCTCCATAACACCTCAGCAGTGCCACAGGCTGATTGCCTCCATGCCACGCCGCATTGAAGCAGTCATTCTGCAAAAGGATTCCCGACCAAGTATTGAGTGCATAACTGAACATAATTATTTGAAGGTTGACTTTTCTTATATTATAAACACTTTTCTTTTATTGGTCGGATGAAATATGCTAATTTTTTGAGATAGGAATTTTGGGTTTTCATGAGCTGTATGCCAAAATCATCAGTTTTAAAACAATAAAAGACCTGAAATATTTCAGTTGGTGTGCAATGAATCTAAAATATATGAAAGTTTAATTTTTATCATTACATTATGGAAAAGAATGAACTTTATCACAATATGCTAATTTTTTGAGAAGGACCTGTATAGTTATTACAGATTTTTCCTTTATATGCACGAGGCTTTGTTCAACACTTTAATAATTGCGCTCATTGAATAACTGCATTAGATTAGACCTAAAACTGTTAATTCCCCATAAACGATGAGTGAAAGGCTCTGTCGCAACTCTGTGATATACGACGACGCTGGTAAAATAATATAAAAGTGTTTGGGAGGTAATAAGCCTTTTCAGCTGTTCAAGCTACATATTAAGGCTTGGTTTGTGCTGCTAACATAACTTACCTGTGAAGCTCAAACAACCATATCTGGGAAAGACCAGAGTGGAAACATCGTCTGCAGATATGTTCCAACTCACCATGTGTCTGAGGTCTGCCGGGCGCTTCTGGATCTCCTCGAACTCCCTGATCTTCTCCGGGTCCAGGTCTTCCTGCAGCTCCCACGTCGCCTCCTCATACGACAGGCTGCACCACTTCACCAGGTAGTGGGTCACCTCCTGCAGCCGCACACATAAACAGGGGAATGCATCGCCGCGCTGACCGCCTTCAGGGTTTAAACAACGCTTTGTGAGACGTACCTCTCCTGTTTCTGTATCCGTGGTAACGGCCACTTCCAGAACTCTGTCTACCTCCACGTAGTCTGGGTTAAATAAGTCTTCGTCGGGCTGAAGGGAGGAAAACGGAGATCAACGACTAAAGGAAAAAAAATCTGCTCTGTTTGTTTGCCAGCTGGAGAGTCCAAAGCAGAGCTAAACAAATAGAAACTTCTTTTGATCCAAAACACAACAGCAATTAACACAATTTATCAAACTGTACTGTAGCACGCATTCATGCTCTACACATCTATGACATATTTAGCCAGTTGAATGGACTCTGAATGTTTACACCAGGTGAGTTTCCTTAGCGGCCGAAAAGCTGAAGGTAATGAAGAGCAGTGTGGACGTTGTGTAATGGCATTAAGGGTTTTTAATATCTGCAAAGTTTTTCATAAAGCATTCCTAAAATATTCCAACAGAAAATGCAGCTTGGAAAGCTGAAATACCAACGCTACTTGGAGTGCTATTAGCTAGCATTTACAAAGCAGCCAATCAAGGACCGCTGATCCTTTTCATTGGAGCCGATTGGCTGTACCCCCAAGAACAGAAACAAGGAAGACGGTAGAAGTTAGCTTCTGCAGGAGTGCTAAGATGGTTTCCACTGTGGCGATTAATGCATATTAAGTAGGGGTGTAACGGTACATGTATTCATATTTTTTGGTACGGTCCTGTCGGTTTGGTATGCACATGTACCAAACGAATTAGGCTTGTACAGAAAGGACTCCCAGCTATCACTAAACTCGGCTATTTGGGAACATTAATGGTTTCTCACGCAGCTACAGTAGAAAAAGAAAGATGGACAGAACCAGAACTTTGACAGCGAACGCATCTTTCAAAAGCAATAAGGCCCATAACACGCTCTGCACTGAACTGGATTACTCACCTAAAACCATGTCAAGCTAAAGTCCACATGGCTACAAGTAGCATCCAATCAGCCCAAACTCCTTATTTTGTATAAAATGCAAGTGGACAGAATTCCCGTTGATGAGAAGGATTTTCCCAACAGCTGCCCATGCTGCATTCAAGTACAGCTGGGAAACTAGGTTGTCGAAATATCAAAACAACTCAAAAGTGATTTAGGCATGTTTTATTCTCAAATTATTATTTAAACATTTCTAAACATTAACACTGACTGTTTTCAAGGGGTTGTATTTTTTTCCTACTCTGGCTATGTCTGCTTGTACTATTTAATTTATTTAAACAAAGAAATCCAATCAAATCTTCAGTCAATTCTATAAACCTTTTCAAGTTATAGATCATAATAAAATCCAATTAATTTCAGGAATTGAAAGGAAGGAATTCAGGAAAAAAGGTTCTTTTTTTAAATCAAAGTAACAAAATATATAAAATAAAAATAAAAAAGGTTACATGCACATTTGTATTTATTATTCTTGATTAAAGTGTAACGAAAACATACTGAACCGTACCTTTAAAACCCCAAAACCAAACTATGATTTTTGTGGACCGTCACACCCATAACTAGCAGTTTGAAAAGTTTGAGATTCCCAGTTATCTACAGCAGAAGATGAAAATATCTGAAGCTGAGCAATTAATGAATTTTCCTAATAGGAGAATAAAAAATAGTTACAATTTTAAACATTTAGTTTGACTTTGGGATTAAATTCAAATTAGACATTTGTAAAAAATATTTTTCATAAATAATTTTAAAAATTTCGATTGGTTTTCAGAAAAGCAGGAATTGGCTTTTCTTTCTTTATCTCTGTGGCCTGATTTGGGATTTTTACGTTTCGTTGCATTCATCATGCTTTCTAGGAATAACTACCAAACTTGTCCAAAACGGGACCATTAACAGCATGCACATTTGTATTTATTTTTCTTGATCAGTGTACCGAAAACGTACCGAACCATGACTTTTGAGTACCGTTACACTCCAAGTATTAAGGTATATTTGGTGTTATGAACTATTAAAATAGGCAGTTATAAGGTCTCAAGTATTAGTTTATAAGCGCTTTTAGAGTGGAGTCTCAAATATTAATATTTAGTCGAGGCTGACTGTGGTCCTTAACCGCCTTAATCACAACTTTCAGCAACAGTATCAAATTAAAGAGTTACCTCAAATTGTTCTGAAAAGTAAACAAAGACATGATATCCTGAAAAACGATTTATATCCATTAATGGTTGCCATTTTTATCTCTGATAACTGCTACAAAAATGTACATTTAATTAGATTTCTGTTGATCCTTAAGAAATAAACTCTTAGCTCAACTGTTAAAAATGAATAAACAACAACAGTAACACTCAGGTGAAGTCGTCTTCACCTAAAGAAAAGTTAATTTATGAAGCTTAGGGAATATAGGAAAACAGAAAGTGATGTGTCAGTGCTAGAGCATAGATCTGCAATGGATAGAATCCATGTTTCTGTTCAGCAGTTCTTCACCATGTTCTAATCGTTCAAGCTCTATAATCGTCATATGGCCCTGCTAAATTCACGGATTAAAAAAAAAAAGAGAAAAAGCCCAAATAAGAATTTAAAAAAAAGTTTAATTAATATTATTCTTAAACTCAAAACATAAACTATAGTTAAAGTTGACTAGAAAGCGAAGATTATAGGTCAAATAATTACTTTTTATATTAAAATTAAGAAGGTATTTTCTCAGGTAGTACATTCCAGGTGCCAGGACCCTAAAGTCTAAATCAAGACCTCCTCCAGAACCTCCAGAAGACCCGAGAGATCTGAACGGCTCATAAGATTAGAACCAGTCTGATAACCATGGTGAAAAAAACAACAACAGGAGGTTCACCTTTGATGCAGGATGTTTTACCTCAGTGAACAGGTGCTTCATCTGAGCCTGTTTGGTCCGGAAACGTTTGATCTTCTGGTGGATTCTGGGATCCTTCTCCAGTTCTTCTAAAGTGGCCCATTTGCAGTGCAGGTAGGAACTAAAAGGGTTAAAAAGAAAGGATGTAGGGAAACATTTAATTCATGAACTACATAAATTCACCAGTTTTCCAGAGTTTTTGCTTCATTGCGACACAGTAACAAAACCTCATAGCGAATTAAAAGCAGATGTTTCTACAGAGGTCAGGCTGAGTTTTTGTTTTTTTCTCCCATCAGCGTGAAAAAAATCTCCGACTGGAGCAACTTTTTTTTAGGAATTCAGACATTTATCAAGCAGACATTCAGGCGAGGAATAAAGCCTGGAAATCCAAATATTTTATTCCTATTTTTTTTTTCTTACATGTCTAGAATTGGACTGTGTTTAAACCCTGTTTATAGACCACTTTTACTAGACATCCAGCCCTCCTTTAAAAGGTGGAACCATCTTGGGTGCCTCATGATTAGATTATTAAACAATTAATTTTGTTGCACATCTTCATTCCTTCCATGGCTACTTTCTACTTTTGCCTCCATTCAGTTTCCATTAATTGAAGTCTTTTATTTATGCAAAACCACAAACAAAAGTAACACACGTCCAATACATGTTTTATAATCATATCAAGGTCATATTTTTTTTTCATGAAAGCTACAGGAAATCTGTTAGAACTAGAAGTATGATATAGGGTGACCATATTTTTAATTTCCATAAAAGAGGACACTTGGTCCAATCCTGAAGCACTTCAATCATTTTCTGTTTACTGAAAGAAGAATTTAGATTTTAACATATTTAAACTTGTTTCTGCACTATGTGGTTAGAAAGAAAAATTTAATAAACTTCAGATCGGCCCACTTTTTAAGTCATACAGGGCAGAAAACCACACAAAATCTGAAATTATATTCTGAGAAAAATAGGTATTATTTCCTTTTCAAAGTAATAATTAAAAATAAAAAGCAGCATTCTAAGACTCTTAAAACAAAGTATAGACTCCAGTCTTTAGCGGCTCACTGTCAATTTAATAGATAAACTCTGACCTTTCTCAGCCTTTTCATAGTTTTTACGTCAGTGTAGTGTGACAAACGAGATCTTCTCAGACAGAGAAACAAATCCGCCAGCTACGAGCACGGTGCGCTCCGCCACACATTAGCTGCGGCCTGGATGGTGCGAAGGAAATTTTCTTTGGGGTTCTTTTCCGTACAGCTACACCTGAGTCTTGAGAACAGCTACTGCCCTCCGCTGCAGCTCGGGGAGGACGCCCCGGACAGCAGGTGAGAAGCAGATGTGTCCGGGGAAAAGAGGACGTCGCCACCAACATAAAACACGGCAACAAGGACGCTCCTTTCACAACTGAAGTGCAAAACTTTTGCTGTAGTTTGTAAAATTTTCGTGCTGCATGGCTGAAACACTGGCAGCAATTATTATGAAAAATAGTCGATTTTTGAACCACAATTGATTTGGTACATTTCACAACACATTTAATCGATTTAATAGTAAGTCGGCACACCACTGCCATCCATCAATTCTCTAATTTCAATTCATCTAATCCAGGGTCGGGGAACAGCAGGAAAAGCAGCGAGACCCAGGCTTCTCTGGGGGAATCCCAAGGCGTTCCCAGGCCAGCAGAGGAGCGTGTTATGGGTCACGTTTGATTTTCTCCACGCTTTCTTCCTTTTTTTATCCACAATTTAACTGGTTGGACCCACTCTATGTCCTGCTGAGACCTTATACTTAATAGGCCTTTAGAAAAAGGTTGAGTGAGTACTGGATTAAGCTCAACTCTCCCAGAATAAAGACACAGAAGGAAGATTTGGGATTGGTATAGTAGACCAGCCAACCTTCTGGCAGATGTTTGGTTGCAGAGAAAGAATGAATGGGATGATGAGGAACAATTTTTAAATAAAAACATGAAAAAAACAGTGTACATTTTAAGTCAAATACTACAAAAATGTCTTCAATTACAAGCGGAAGGGAAAGGCAGCAGCTTTTGTAACTATAGCTACATTTATTTGCATCATTTAAATCGTAAACGCCAGTCTATGAATGTCAGTTCCTTTAACACGAAGCTACTGAACTGCTGTGTGACTTCTCTGCAAACACCTTCCCAGTAACTTTATGATGCAACAAATAAATTATTCCTTAATAAAGTGGTGGGAAACGTAACGTTCGGGTCCATCCAGTTATGTTTTATTCATCATCCCCGGAGAATACATTACAGAAAACAGAATAACACGACACGCGGCGACAAACAGAGGAGTCTCTGGAGACTCTTAGATCGGCTTCGGGAGCTGAACGGATAGCACCTGCTGGCCGGGAGCGTCCCCGTCCCCCCCCAAAGAAAAATTCCAAAACCACGACAGAGCATTTCTAAAAAAAAAAAAACGCAGTTCGTGGACAAAGTTGACCAATTTCATAAAAACTGTTAAGGAAGCTGTGATGGAGTCGGGGCTCTTTCTGAAGATTTTTGTCCAAGATTAAAGTCAAACCCGAGCAAATTCACATGAGAACTGCTTCAAATCTGGATCAGTTGATGAATTCAGGAGCGACTAATGACTTGCTTTGATTTGGACTTGGTGCAAAAAATATCCCATCACTCAAAACGGAAGCATATTTACAATCCACTTGATATACATGAAAATAGTGGTGGGCCATAAAAAAGGTCTAAGGTAGAAATGATATAAATTTAGCCAAAGGTAGAGATTTTGACTAGACCGGCCTACCGTGATTGCGCATTTTGATGATGTCATCAAGCCGTCATGAAGGAGGAAAAACACCGATGTTCAGTGTTTGTCTTTACACTACATATTGCAAGTTTAAGATTTGCTGTTTTCCATTTAACAAGAAAAAAAACCTGTTGAGCTTGTGAGCATTTTTAACTTAAATATGTGCAGGTTTATTTTTGTGCGATATTAAATTTATAAATAAGTTACCAGGAAAGCGGGCAATTTTTAACAGTTTTTTTAAATAACATTTAGCTTTTAATTTATTATAATTTAAATATCTTTATGTTTTGAGAATTTTTGTGTTGCATTCCTTAAAAAAAAAAAAAAAATTTAAATGCATTTTTCACAATACATGTTCCTTAAATGGCATTCTACACTTTTTCTAAGTTGTTTTTCTGCTGCAATGTATCTGAAAATTGAGAATGTTCACAAAGTCATTTTGACATATATAAAGAAAAGAATATATCGTAATAGATATCGTTACTGCACATTCTTTAGATTACATCGCAATATAGATCTGAGGCCATATCGCCCAGCTCTACATGAACACCACGTTATTTTTGATCTACTAGAATAACAATTTTGAACTGTCCTTTTCTTTGTTTCTGCGTGATTTTATCACACGAATCATTTTATCTTTTTTTAATTTAAAGTAGTTTTGATTCATTTTAACAATTTTTTATTAAATAGTTTGTTAAATACCCCTACAACTGGCTTGAGGAGGAGCGGCAAAAGCAAATGAGGTGGATTAGCAGGGCTCGCTGACAACTGAGTGTGTCATCCAGGACATGTTGCTGTGTAATATTGTCTCTGCCAGCCAGATAATGAGCCGTTAGCATGTCATTATGGGTGACTGAACTGTATTAAAAACAGGGGGTCCCGTTAGCCTGCATCATTAGCATCATTTTTGCTGAAGCCAATATCATTAAGAAAACAAATTTTAAACAGTTGGAGTTTAACCAAACCACTGGCGAGGAACGATCACTGTATGTGATGCACAAAGAGTGAAATAAGGAAAGTTAGAAAAAGTTGAGAAATGGAAACACTGAAAAAGCTTATAAAGACACTCACAAATTTCTGTATTTGACATAAAACTCCTCCATGTCCTCCATTTGGTCCTCTGACGAACTCTGAAGAGACGGATTACATGTGATTTTTAGGAAAATCTAATTAATCGATAATTCATACAGTGCTGTACAAGCAAAAACAAAATAAAAGCATGTAAATGCAATTAAAAACGATAAAGCGAATTACAAATTTGGATGCATTCAGGATTTTAATTTTATTTACCTCTTTCTTCATTTTCCTGACAGCCAGGATTTTCTCGATGATGTTGGCCTCGTCCTCGGGAGGTTCCTGAGATACAGAAATAGATCAGCTGTCAGGATGATTGCCAGTTCACAAAATTTACATTCACACGGCTGCGAGATAACAAGAACGTGAGTCGAAAGAAGGCAGAAAAAAAAACACAAGGAAAACTGCAGTCAAAACACATCCCAGAACCTTATATTGAGAGCTTTTACTGTTGTATGATGCATTTCCAGGACTCCAGGCATTGATTCTGCTCATAAGATCCAAAATTTCATAAAACCGACCTCTTTTTGTGTCTTGTTTCTATTTCACCTTGACTTAATTTAAGTTTTAGCCAAAGTTTTGATGTAATTCTGCTTTCAAAACAACGTTTTTTAATTAATATCTCTCTTTATTTTGAGTATAGATGTATTTTTCATAACCATACTTTTGCACTCACTCTATGCTGTCATGGCATTCACATATTGTCTGCAAAGGTGTGTAATAACTAGTGTGTAACGGTACATGTTTTTTTGGGTACGGTCCTGTGGGTTTGGTTCCTTAAATGGACGATTTTGTATGGAGACATGAATGCTGAGAGGACCGGGCTAACAGATTTACCCCGCCAGAATCTCAGCAGTGTCCCGGAACTCGTCTAGTGGAAACGCGCCTATTAATAGTTTCTCATGCAGCTAAAGTAGAAAAAGAAAGATGGACCGAACCAGTACTTATTCAGCGAACGCATCTTTCAACAGCAATAAGGTCCATAACACGCTCTGCACTGAACTGAATGACTCACCTGAAACAATGTCAAGCTGAATGGAAACATCAGTGATACTAGAGAAAAACCAGCTGATGTCCAACATGGCTACCAGTAGCATCCAATCAGCCCATACACCTTATTTTGGGTGAAAAGCAAGTCGGTGGAATCCCCGTTGATGAGAAAGGATTTCCCCAACAGCTGCCCATGCTGCATTCAGGTACAGTTGGGAGACTAGGCCATTGAAATATCCAAACGACTCCAAAATGATTTAAGCATGTTTGTTTTATTCTCAAATATGGGCAAAGTATTTTTTTTTTTTATTCGAATCCGTTTTCAAACGGTTGCTTTCTATTCTGGCTATGTCTGCTTGTACTATATGTAAGTATAAGTATATGTATAAGCGGGACTATGCCCTTCGAGGTGTCCATTATCAAAAATTAATGGACTTCGCGGAAGCCTCCGCGTCATCCATTAATTTCTGATAATGGACACTTCGTCGGGCATTATCCCGCTTATACCATGGTCACTTACGAAAGAAAGAAATATTTAATCAATTAATTATACTTTAATGTGTTTCAGAGTTAAAATTGTGAGGGTTTTTATTTTTATCGTTATCGTTTTTATTTTAAGTCGAGCGCACTATTTAATATCTCCTGTATACAGGCGTTGCCAAGCAACGTGGCCACAGCGAGCCGACCGCAGCAGTTGATCAGTGATGGGAAGTGAGATTGTCTTCACCTTACCTTACGTTACCATCCCAGTCTTCAAAGTTGTCAAACTCACCAAATAAGTTAAAAGAAATGATAAAATCACTCATGTTCTTGCTGTTGCGATGAGTCAACTGTGAAATAAGGTCGAGTCTCCGTTGCCATGGTTACCGTCTAGTGTTTGAGCCAGCGCAATGATTTAGAACTGTCATCAGGCAATTTGACGGGACGCCTTTCCTAGGTCTACATTATCACTTTTTAACCTACACCCTCCAGCCAATCAGAATCGAGTATTCACCCAAACCATGGTATATATATATATATATATGTATATATATATATATATTTATATATATATATAAATTTCCCAATCAAATCTCTAATCAGTTCTATACTTTTGAAGTTATAGAACATTATACAATCAACGTAATTTCAAGAATTGAAAGGAAGGAATTTACTACAAAATGCTTGTACTTAAGTAATACTGTCTTGAAGAAAAACGTTTTAAGCAAAAATTAACCAGACACTGACCTATACGTCTATGTTAGAGTGAGACGACTGCTAAAGCTTGGGCCCATTAAATATGATTGATCATGGGCTGGACCAATTACAGCCCAGGGTCGAGGCCCCATCCATGATGCTAGCTGGAGACGGAGTGTCTCTACCGCTGCGTCTTTTCTATGATGCGGTATTGATTGTGAACTTAGCACTTTAGTAATTTTATTTTATTGATTTAGTCAGTTAAGTAGGCTTTGGTCAGTGTGCTCTGCAGTATTTTTTTTATTTTTATCAGAAAGAACAAAAATATTCAGATGGGAAGAAAAAAAATTAGGCTAGTATAATTCACAAATCATCTACACTTGCAGATAGAATGTATACTGAAAACAAACAATTTGTCATTTATGCATCAGTATCAATGTCAAAATAAGTTGGGGGGTTTTTTAACCAAATTTTACCCAAAAAAACATTGTGGACATTTATTGCCTGTATTTTCTTTAATGTGGGCAGTTTCTATTCAATGTAAAATATTTTTTTCAATACACTCCTCTTGTGGGCCTTGAGGTGTTATGATTCAGCATGAGTATGGGGGACACACTACTTGTACTTGAAAATGATACAGGTTTCTTAAATAGATTGCATTTGTCACGTTATACTTTTTTTTCCCGGGTTTATGTTTGTTTTTATTCATTGACAGGGTAGCTGAGAAGAGAGAATTGTTGAAAAAGCTGCTTTTGTTGAATAGATGGAATAAATATCAGAATGAGGTATTGTTTGTTTCTTTTGTTTGTTTGTTTGTTTGTTTGTTTATTTGTTTCTTCAAGCTTTAACCTATCATTGTCTCCTATGGGATGCCGTCACGTCTTTTTAGAAGAGGTTGCGATGTTTGAGAAAATATTATGTGCTGTGGAACTGTTTATTCACGTTGGGGATTAAATAATCTATGAAAATGTCACTAAATTCCTCTCTGTTCTAATTTCTAATCAACTACATCAAGCAGTCTTTTGGTTTCCATTAAGTAAACAGCCAACTGTATAGAATAAAGGGCTTCGTTGTCTTTCCAGCAGTAGCTGGTGGGCCGATCCGGCCCCGAGTGAGACCTCCTGTTCGTTCACAAGCTTTCTCGTTTCAAAGATATTTTCAGCTGAGGTCTTACTTCCGCCTGCCAAGCCAGGGCGGTGGCGTTGAGCGCCGAGATGCGTCCCGCTCCGAGAACCGCGATCGTCTCTCCGTCGTCGTCCACCACCTTGAAGTCCAAGTCCTCGTTATATTTCCTCCTTTTCACCTGTCGACCCGAACGCCGCTTCTGCGGAACGGGATGGGAGGAAAATGGTTTCGTCAGAGTCGAAAGAGAGGAGGAAACAAGATTTCTGGAAAAAAAACTCAGGAGATAAATATTATTTTCCAATCTGACATATCATTTATTTGAACTGTGTTGTTTTCTAAAGATTTTAAATGATATCCTCTGACTGATTCTGAACAACACTCAGACTTGATGACCTTTTATGAAACCATGATAACTCTCAGTGAGCTCCTGTTAATAGAGAATATCATAATATCATCAGTGGAGTTCTGATGAAAACTGAACGTTTGTCCCTTCATCAAAGCAGCCGTCCGCCATCACTTCTGAGCTCCTCCTTCAGGATTTAATCTGTCACTGAAAATAGAGACCAGGGATGTCGTTTTTTCCAAGTCCAATTCACGTCTCGAGTCGTTGAATGCCAAGTCCATGTCAAGACTTAGGTCTCAAGTCTATGAGGACCAAGTCAAGTTCCAGGTTTTTCAGGGCCAAGACCAAATCAAGTCTCTAGTCATTGAGGGTCAAGTCTTTAACTTGGCCCTCAAAGAATCGAGACATGACTTGGACTTTCCCCTCAAAGTCAAGTTTTTGAGGGTCGAGTCCAAGTCAAGTCTCCCGTCACTGAGGGTCAAGTCCAAGTCAAGTCTTTGAATGGAAAAGTCCAAGTCACGTCTCAAGTCATTGAATGCCAGGTCCAATTCAAGACTCTAGTCTTTGGTCTCAAGTCTATGAGGACCAAGTCAGGTTCCAGGTTTTACAGGGCCATGTCTAAATCAAGTCTCTAGTCATTGAGGGTCAAATCACAATCAAGTCTCAAGCCCTTCCGGACCAAGTCATGTCTCAAGTTTTTGAGAGTCAAGTCAAAGTCAAATCTTGATTCTTTGAGGGCCAAATCAAAAACAAGTTTTTGAGAGTCAAGTCCAAGTCAAGTCTCTAACTTGACCCTCAAAGAATCGAGACATGACTTGGACTTTCCCCTCAAAGTCAAGTTTTTGAGAGTCAAGTCCAAGTCAAGTCTTGATTCTTTGACTGCCATGTCAAAGACAAGTTTTTGAGGGTCAAGTCCAAGTGAAGTCTTTGACTTGGCCCTCAAATAATCGAGACATGACTTGGGACTTTCCCTTCAAAGTCAGGTTTTTGAGGGTCAAGTCCAAGTCAAGTCTCCAGTCACTGACGGTCAAGCCCAAGTCAAGTCTTTGAAGGGAACATTCTAAGTCACGTCTCGAGTCTTTGAGGGCCAAGTCAAAGTCAAATCTAGGGTTTTTGACAGTGAAGTCCAAGTCGAGTCTCCAGTCACTGAGGGCCAAGTCCAAATCAGATCTCAAGTTGTTGATTGTCAAGTCCAAGTCAAATCTTAGAGGGTAAAGTCCAAGTCAAGTCTCAAGTATTTGAAGGACAAGTCAAAGTCAAATTTTAGAGGGTCAAGACCAAAGCAAATCTTTGAGGGGAAAGCACAAGTCATGTCTCAAGTATTTGAAGGACAAGTCAAAGTCAAATTTTAGAGGGTCAAGACCAAAGCAAATCTTTGAGGGGAAAGCACAAGTCATGTCTCGAGTCTTTGAGGGGCAAGTTAAAGTGAATTCTTTGAGGGGAAAGTCCAAGTCAAGTCAAATGACTTAAACATCTTTTGATCAAAATAATGATATGTAGGTCACCTTTAACCCTGATTCGCTGTAAGTTAGGAATCCAAACCTGTTCTGTCTTTCAGTCTAACATATTTTTATAAACAGGCCTCAAGTCTTTAGGGCAGATTTCCAGTCGTATATGGAGTCAATTTTTTTTTTTTTTTTGCATATTAAATGATACTGAGGTCGGCGTCTCAAACATGAGTTGATATTTCTGATAGAAACAAGTATTTTTTTAAGAAATAGAACAACTTCTCCACAGGAAGATCCTTCAATCTAAGTATTTTTGTAGATGTTTCCACCTTATTTATTTAACCAATTGGGTTGTTTGGGGATTTATTTAATGGATGGCTGGGCAATACATCGATTATATTGATATACCAAACTTTCTATTCATGAAGATTTAATTTTTGGAATTTCAATAATAAATAAATAAAATAATAAAAAAATCACCAATCCCTCCTGGGTTTCCATAGTTCAAAGTGATGTCAGCCCACCCAGGACCATCCATCTTGTTTTACAAGCATGTTTTACAACGCATGTTTATTTTAACTTTGAATTCAGGTAAACTCCAAGAAGGGATAATTGAAATAATGGCAAGTTTTAAAAACATTTCCTGTCATTGCAATTTCATTTTTAGGCATCCATATCGCTCAGCCCTAACCTCCTTTAATTTTTCCGAAACAGTTGTATAATGTCTGACGACATGTTCAACTTTTGAAAATAAATCTTTAAATGAAGAATAACCTTCTGATATCTTCAAATAGTACCAGGGATCTTTAAATATTGACAAAAATAATGGATCGTTTTATATCGTGATTTATACCGCAGAAAAATATTATCGTGATCAAAAGAAAAAACTCCATATCGCCAAGCCAAATCTTCATGCATCTTTTTATTATGTAATCTGCATATTATTTTGTTTATTTCTCCTCCGCTCACAGAATTATCCAGGGGGTCCTGGCTGTCGTCTCCTCCCATGTTGAGAGCCGACGTTGAGGTGGTGTCGTCGCTCTCCACCCCCTCCTGGGCACCCAGCTCCTGGTTTCTCCTCTTCCCTTTCTTCTTCTTCTCCACCGGTGCTGCGCCCGGGTCTCTGTGACGGAACACAAATACAGTCATTAAAATCTGCTGAATATTTAATGATTTGAATGTACTACGTTTGTGTTTGTTTTTGTATGTGAAGGGTCTCCTCGGTAATTCTACTGCTGTCATTACTCTTGTATGGGTGTTATTTTCCCAACAGAGCCACCTTGTGTTGGGTGGAGGTACTGCAGTCACAATTCCTTCTTCATAGTGACACAAGCTTGCTTGATTTCCGATGCGCTACATTTGGCGTTAAAGGCTCAGTCAGAATAACGCGAACAATTCTTGGACCATTTCCTACAACTCCCTTAAAGGGATCTTCCACCCCTAACAGAAATTTAGTTGGTTTTAGTTAACTAAAATTTTTTTATCACATCTAGTTTTAGTTTAGTTTTAGTTAACTATAATAACCTTAGTGTCGTCAAGTATGGTTAATAAAATAACAGATTAATGTGAAAGCAAAATTGTGCCTTGTTTGCAGATGAACCTCAGCCTGTGATCGTAACAATACTCATATCAGGTAAAGCATAGCCTAATTATGCTTTGCATTGTCCTTACCTGATGAATTCAGATGGGGAAAATGATATTGTATGATGCAATTTCATGTTACACCCTTTATACATATGGGTAATATAATACAGTGTTATCCTGAGAATTGTCGTCGTAAAGTGCAAAAGTTGTGTTCAATGTGCCCCTTTTTTTAAATTTCAGCACCTGCCCATCCAAAGGTCTCTGCACGTTCCTGAGACAATGTCTTGCCCACAGCCAAAATCAAATGGATTAAAAGTTAACCTAACAAGAGCAAATAATTAAAATCTCAAAGATAAATACGACTTTGACTAAACAGAAAAATAAAACTATTAAATGTGGTTTATTAAATATAAGATCTCTCTCCGCAAAGACTTTGTTAGTAAATGACTTGATTTGTGATAATCAAATTAATTTGTTTTGTCTCACAGAAACCTGGCTGCAGCAGGAGGATTATGTCAGTATAAATAAGTCAACTCATTCCAAGTATTTACATTTTCACATTACTAGAAGTACTGGGCTAGGAGGACGAGCTGCAACCATTTTACATTCTGATTTACTAATTAATCAATTAATTTAATTATTCATAGCCAAAACCTACCTATCTGTGTCACGACACCGTCTACAGCTTTTGCTCGACGGGGTTTGCGAAAGATTGCCGTTTGGTCAAAGTCCAACCTTTTTTAAAGCCGAAGAACTTCTTAGCAACAGACGTGGCTCCTCGTTTTGGAATTAGTTCCTCTGGGTCAGCATTGGGAGCTTCGCTGTGAAAGCTCCCGCCAGCTGCCATTCTTGGTTCACAACTTTACTTTTCACACACACACACACAAACACACACACTGTGGTGTTAGTGTGTAGCAGAGAAATCGGTCACCGCTGCGAATGTTCCGGACGTTGTCAAGGCTATTTACCGGTATATTGGTATACGAAAACTTCATATCGTAACGGGAATACACACCAGGTTTTCGGTACGAACCGGTATACCCCACAGGCCTAGTCAGGAGACCTTTCTAGAATCCCATATTCCTATAGCAGCCATAAGTACGTCGCAAGAAGTAAGGCGAAAGTAAGCCAAAAATAAGTTGTTCATAAGGCGGAAGTACGTCAGGTAGGATTTCTTACTACCAGCGACTTGAGATTGCTGTAAATGCCTCATGGTGCTCTACGGCAACCTTACGACAACAATTTTTGTACGATGGCCGTAGGCATGTTGTAGGAAGGTTCTAAGGAACATTAGAACATAGGAACTCTATGACCAGCGTATGGTTAAAAAAAAATTAAAAAAAAAATTCTAAGGAATGCCTCGAGTTGCTTTTGCGAATAGAACAGAGGTCGGACCGACTTCCAAAAAAAAAACAAAAAAAAAAAACAGTAAGAAATGATGCCTCCTTCCACGAACGTCTAAAAACTCCTGATTCCATACAAACTGCTAGATTCATAGGAGCCCATCATTCGCAAGAAATTTTGTGACCATACCTTAACCTGTTTATTTTCAGTCAGATGACGACTTAACTAATACAGCTGATAATTCATCAAGATGATAAGTTGCTCTCAGAATTAGGAAAAGAGGAAGTGCAAGCTTTCTTTAAGTCTTTAAATCTCTTAGAGACAATGACTGTGGCAAACAAGGAGTCTATAGACGGAAATGGGTTAAAAACTGATGCTTCAAAACAGGGGCGTTTTCTGGACCTGGGAACATTGGCGGCTGAGCCCACACCCTCAAAGAAATGGGGGGAACCTACGCAGTAAAAAAGGCTTTTTATTAAAGCTTTCTTGAGCATCGTGGCACCTTGTTTAAAGCCTAATACTGCAATATGTACTTCAAAATGTATTTATTCTCACACTTAAACGTGACAATGTAAACAAGATCTCTGAAATCAGTATTGATGTAAGTATGACAGGATGATAAAATCAGTCAATAGGTAACAATTATTCTTTTTTTTTCCTTCCTTGACAAACAACAGTCAGTTCTGTGTCAGGTTGCATGGTGGACATGTGTCCACTGCTCTCTTCTCCTCATTCTCTGTCCTGTCCAGGTTATCTGTAAACGAGTATGACATCAGATTTCTTTTATCATAATAGATGTTAACAGGTAATCATAAACGGGAACTGAGCTTTGCAACATGATTAGCATTTAAGTGTCATTTATAGAGGGGAATTGGCTCAATTATATAGTTTTAATTATGAAATATAAGAGATACTACTCAAAATGTTCATATTTATTAAATTTCTTGTATCTGGATATTTGGATTTTATGTCTGCATGTGTGTATATGACAAATATAGAATGCAAACATAATGAAAAAGTTTTATTTTTGTGTATGTATATATATATATATATATATATATATATATGTTTCTTACTGAACATGTTGGTCCTTAGATTTTTGCTTCTTAAATTTAGTTCATACAATTCTCTTTAAATGCAGATGTTCTAGAGCTGGGGTGAATAATTATTTGATCGATAAATCAGTCAAAATATTAAATTAATCATTAAGTAATCAGTGATTTTAATCCAGCCCTGCTTTCTGCAGCAGCACTTTCTGTTCTGAATTTATTAAGATGCCTACATCATCACTTCTTGTGTATATAATATTTTAATGAATGATAAATTTAGACAGAGAAGTAGCTCTAATTAGTTGGAATTATTTATGCATTTTATTTATTTATGTTTACATCAATCTTTGACCCCCAGCCATGCTTTTATTATGACACCCCAAGATCGGCACTGGCCCCCATTTAGACCTCTTTATGAACTTCCTAGATACACTCCTCCTCAAAAGTCTTAAGTATTTTTGAGCTTAAATAAACAAAATTTTTCTAGCATTATTACCTATAATTCTGTTGAATATGACTTACTGAATTAAACTCACTTCAGGGTTAAACACAGTGTCAGAGTCTTTGTTTCTTTCAGATTTTTTTACGCTTGTTTTTTTTATTTTGTTCTGCTGCTGAAAAATCTCCCCGTAGTTGAAGTTCATGAAGCTGCTCTGTCTCAGTGTTTCACCGCGATGCAAACAGCTGAGCGCATTGTGGCGCAGATGTGGGGAAAAGCAAGCTGCCAGTTATGGGGAGGGAGCGAGCTTGCAATGAGCAGGTGCATTTGTTTGGCTCCTGGGCGACATGGCGCTGTGAGACACAGATCAATGTGTGAACGCAGACGAACGAAAAACCTGTTTGTTTAAAAATGGCAATATATTTGCAAGGTTAGAGGAGAAGGACATGATTTTAAGGTTTTCGCCGGACAATTTTAACTTGTCCGACATGTTTTTGCAAGCACTGCTGTCCCAAATGATCTGCCTGATGTTCATATAATTTGGAAGACATACAAGATTTAAATTACTTGTTTGTTCACCTGTTTTATGTGTTGTCCCATTGCCAGCCACCACAACTGAAGAATTCTCCCTCTTATTTTTGTCAAAGAAATCGTCTGATGTCCATTTCCTGTCGGGACCGCTCTAAATACCAGAGTTTAGATTAAACACCGGTCTGTCAGCCAATAAAACAAGGTGGATTTCCCGTACAACTCCTCTCTGATCGGTCATACCGTCGTGCTGCATTCACCGAACCCAGCAAATTACAAAACTGCCTTCTTCATTAATGTCATAGGGCGGCTCAGTAAATGTAAACTTATCCCTTCTGGGGGGGGGGGAAACAAACATTCGGGGCTTGATGAGAAATGTTCGGGGCTACAGCCGGGAACGCCCAGGCCAGGCGACGCCACTGCTTCAAAACAAAAGCGCTGGACATAATTGTACAATTTCTTTCTCGTGGGTATTATTGAAATTCGTATTGAACTCTCTTTAAAAAAGACAAAATAAAGAGACAGAAGAAAATGTAAACTGACTGAGAAGCATATTTTGAAGTAGGACAAGAAGTATAAGTGGAAAGACGGCTAGTCAGGCATGGCTGAAGCTTGAATGAAGCCCCGACAACTTGGGACTACAGATGAGATATTTGGTCACTTCTGGTGTATTAATGTACAAAGTCGCTGTCAAATAAGTTATTCTATCTGGTTTTTCAGTTGTGTCCGAGTCAAATAAGGTGGGAACAGGTGGAGCATGCTCAGAGGCCAGTTTGAATACAACTGGACAGATCTGCTCTGAAATTAACTATCTGATGTTAGCAAATGATCGGGGAATTTTGACATAGTAAAAGTAAGGTAGATGAAAACGATTACATGTATTCAAAACTCAACTTTTGTAATAACTAAGATGGAAAAAGATTATTTTTCTGATGCACCGGAAAGCCTCATGCATCCCAGTGAAATCACTTTTTTTCTGTAATAAAAGTGAAGGGCAGCCATCGTCTGATTCGTTTCCTGTCCCAGCTAACGCAGCAAAACCCTTACAAAGCGAGCAGCAAGGAAAGACTAAGAGAAGATGAAGGCGGAGTTAAATCTGGATTGTGTTTCTAATGTCTTCATTTGTTTTAAAAATTGAACTTACACCCCCCCCCCCCCCCATCTCCCCATGTCGACCGACTGATTAGTTATTAATGTTGTGGGGACTTCAGTTTATTCGCCGAGGCTCATTTTACTTTGATTCCTTCATTTTCACTTCATTTACTCACTTTCAAGATTGAAGCTTTATCTCTACTCCCGTCAAAACAACTCAAAGGCTCAGCTAAAGGTTGTTAAATTAAATGTGATGCCACTCTAAAAAATCCAAGTTGTCTAAATGAATTATCGTGTCACACAAATATTAGTTTTTGTAGCCTGAGGAAACAAAAAGCTCCTGCATGTGTTGGCGGATAGCGGCTGGCTGAACCGGTTGGATTTGGGTGAGTTTCATCTCGTACTTCAGGTTCTCTGCAGACAGACCATCATAATCTCTAATGACTGATGTAGATTCAGCTTTTAATGCAAACTCTAACCATTTTGTTTTCATTTAAAAATAAAAGTAAGACCTTGATTTACTCTCATACAAGGTGTGACGTAGTTTACGCCGTTGATTTAAATCAGAATGAGGTAAAAATGAAAAGATTGTTGCCAAACCGCTCTGATGGTGAATTTCTAGGTTGGCCCTGTTAAAAGAGGAGTTGTTCCTTCCCACTGTCGCCGCCTTCTGTGTGTCCTTTGTGAACATTTTGCCATTAAATGAACAATTGGGGTGTAACAGCACATTTAAATTCATATTAATATCCAGCCGTTTTCTACCTGAACACATGCAGAATGTTTATGTGTTTATATTATATTGAATAAAACACAAGTCGGAGGAATCCCCGCAGATGTGAAGGGATTCTTTTCCCAACAGATGCCCCATGCTGCATTCAAGTACTGCTGGGAGACTAGGCTGTTGAGATATCAAAACAACTCCAAAATGATTTAAGCATGTTTTATTCTCAATTATGGGCAAAAGTATTACTTAAACATTTCTAAACATGAACACTGACTGTTTACAAGTACCGTAATTTTCAGACTTTAGATTTGTTTACTGGCTAACGGCCTCCGGGGGGCACTATAGCAGGAACTGGCTGTCAAAGACGGAAATAGAGCTACTGCAGATAAGCTTGGCATCAATGAATCGATGGTGAGACGTTGGAGGAGTCAGTGGGAAGAACAGAGTCGGAGTAAAAAGACGACAGATGCTTTCAGAGGGCATAAAGACACTGAAGAGGACGGCTTCAGTGGCTTTAAAGAAGAAGAGGAAGATAGCGACCAGTTACTGTTCTGGTAGGTTAAAATGTTTTATTGTCTAACCAGGCATGTTACCGCCATGTTGCTTACTGCCGATTTTCAGCTAGTCTTGAATTAAAACTTTTTTTTTTTTAATCTTACGTACTTCTGTGTAAATATCTCATGCCATATGAAAACGGGCGGCCTATATATGCACAGAATTTATTTTCATTTCCAATTTAGCTGGTGCGTTTATTTTTAGGTGCGCTCAATAGTTTAAAAATTACGGTAGTTATATTGCTTTCTGCTCTGGCTCTCTGTTTGTACAGTTTTATTTTTTAAAATCAAATCAAATCTCTTCTCAGTTCTATACTTTTGACTTTTTAAGTTGTAGAACATAATAAAATCAAATTAATCTCAGGAATTAATAGGAAGGAATTCTGGAAAAAAGGTTCTTTGTTTAATGCTGATCAAAAAAAATAAAATGCATATGCACATTTGTATTTATCCTTGATTAAAAGTGTTGCCAGTCGTTATTTTTGTGTACCCTTACACCCCCTGCTGAGAACTGATGTCAAATAAATGAAATCAAATTACTGGCAGGAAACGTCTGCTGCAACATTCACAGCTAGAACCGCGTCAACACCTGAATCGACCCGTCCTGAAGTTCTACTTTTGTCCGTTTCAGGAGGCATTCAGCTTCCTCCTGCCTTTCCAAGCATCACGGTTGTTCTTACTTGGGTTTGCGGCCCCTCTGCTTCGGCGCTGTGGGGGCTGCAGTCTTGCTGTTGGCCTGGCCATGATTCTTCCCATGGATGTGGTCAGCCTGGGTGTTGTTTACTTGAGGCCCTGCTGCAAGAGTTGAAAACAGGAAGAGCAATCGTTAGTCCAATCAAGCACCCTATTTTTAATGAATAAAAAAAAAGATTTAATGCATGGAGACGCTGTAATCCAAATTTCTGACATGATTTCGCTGCATCTGGGGAGCAAACGTACATCACAGAAGCTGGTGTACAGGTAGAGAGGTAAGGTGTGGACAGGAGTTCATTTGACTCCAGAACCTAAACGCAGTAAAAAAAAAAAAAAAAAAAAAAAAAGCCAGTCGAGACGTTACTACGAACCTTGATTCGCCCGCACAGGAGGAAGGACCTTGACCTTCGGTTTCCGTCCTCTTTTCCCGGGAACTTTAACAGGGACCTGAGCCGGTCCGGAGGCCGCGGCAGCCTCTGACGTTTTCCCGCCTGCCACATTCCTCGGATCTGTCCCGCTCTCCTTCCTGCCGCCCTTTCCCTTCGCGCGACGCTCCTTCCTCTCTTTGCCTTCCTTGGGCTCTTTGCTCCTCCTCAGCGTGAGCACCGTCGTTGTCGTCCTCTCCTTCTCCTCCTTTTGTTTCTTTGGTTTGCTGCTCTCCTTGTCCTCCTCCTCTGCGTCCACTTTCTCCCACTGCCTCTTGTCTTTTTTCTTCCGTTTCTTCTTCACCCTCCCTCCGCCGCCTCCTCCTTCATCCTCCTCGCTCAGGGAGGTGTGGGATCTCGGCGCGTGCACGCCGACTGCGGCGCAGTGATTGGCCGTCGACGTGCTGCCCACAGGGGTGAGGATTCGGAGCTGGTCCTTGGTGCCGACGACCAGGTGTCCCCGTGGGATGGTGGGAACTGTGGTTTGTATGATACCGCCTTGGTCCGAGGCGGAGCAGGCAGCAGCAGCGGGGGAAGCCGGAGGTGGTGTGTGCTTCAGGAGGCCAGTGAACATCTGAAATCAGGAAAACAAAGAAAGCTGAGCTGATCGCTCCTCATGCTTACAGGTCTGAGCTCCACTGCAAAGAGCAGTTAAAGTAAACGTTTATTAATTGCTCAATAAATGGAAATTTTGTCATCAATCTGAAACATGTTATTTTACGTCTATATTTATGTTACTGCGGTCGCATTTTGTTCCTGTTCATTCAAAAAAACATTTTTCTGTAATTGTATTTAAAAACATGTTTTTAAATTTAAATGCATTTAATTTTGGGTTAATTCATTTTTGCTTTGTTTTTGTTTTTTATGTGCAATTTTTTATTTTTACCATTAATCATAACCATCTTTCAGGATGAGACTTGGAACCAGAGAGGTCTATAATATATTTATTCTTTATCAGTGGTTTAAGCATTACAGTGGACCCCTGGCCAAACAGCTAAAATAAGAAAAGCTTATAACTGCTTATTCTAATAGTTCAAACAGCAATATATATAACAGATAATAAACATTAATAACCAGAGTAGAAACCATCATAGCACTTCTGCAGAAGCTAAACTCGCTCTAGAGGGTACAATCAATAATGACAAAACCTTTAAGTTTTTTGTTCCTGTAAAGAGAACTGCAGATGATGTACTTCATTATCTTTTTATTATCTCATTATTGTTTTGTAAAAAAAAAATTTTTTTTTAAAGTGACTGCAATACGCTTCTGTAAGGTGGCTCCTACATGCAGATATTGCTTTTCATAATACTTTTCACCGGAAACACATTTAAGATATATATTTATTTTTTATATCCTATTTATTAGTACACTCTTGCTACGTTTATTGCAGCCATATCATTTAAAATCCTTTAAAGGTTTGTTTGTAGCATAAACGAATGTTTATCTTTAGCAGTTATTAATAATATTAGGAACACAGCAAAGATAAATTAGGTTTACAGAACACTCAAAGAAAAAGTAGTAAGAATAAAGGTGGCTCTGTAATTTTTATGTACCGTTATTTATTAACTGTGCTTTAATTCTCTTTAAGTTTGTGCATAAATGTTTCATATTTCACATCAGCAGTTTAAAGCCGCGTGTATAACTCAATGATTTGATAAAAGCTGTGCAAACAGGCTCTATGTTAAATTTACTCCATCAGTCAGGTGTTCATTTTACTTCAACTTTTTATTTATTTCTATTAACCTGATCTTAATTTGTAATCTCAATCTTTCATTTGAAGATTCAGACTCTTTACGGTTATTATTCTACAATTTTTGTTACCATCTATACAAAATGCAGCATTTTTAGCTCCAGTGTCCAGGTTCCCTCTAGTTGATGATGCCGTTTTAAGTAAAACTAGACACGTGACAAGAAGTAGTAGAAGTATAAAAGGTCTACAAACATTTTGAAGTTGCAACAACTTTCCATCATACTGTTCTTTTAGATGCCAAAGAAGGTCCTGCTGTGATGAAAAGTTTTTTTTTTTTGGCTCTAATGCACATCATTTAACACGAAACAGCCTCTCCTTTAACATTTGCTGTGCACTGCTGGTCAGCTAGCTGGAAAGAAAACAATGCTAGCCTCTCCCTTGCTAACAAGAGACACGAACCCGGATGCAGTGAAACTAAGATTAACAAGCTACAGGCTAGCTATCTGTCCAGATAGCATGACTAAATTAACTAGCTATACTTACTAGGGATGTGTATTGGTAAAAATCTGGCGATACGATATGTATCGCGATAAAGGGGGACGATACGATATATCGCAATACTATGAGTACGAGTTTTGTAAGTAAGTTTTGATTTTTAAAACTGAATTTAACCGTAGAAAAACTCTCAGCATCATTCGAAACACTCCAACCTGTTTGATCCTTTAACACATCCAGTTTTATCACTAGATCTAGTTGATCCACTGGAACGAAGAAGGTGAAAACTGCCACAAACTACCAGTTATACTTTTAATTTTACTACAAAAATTACTGTCATCATTAATGGTTCCATTCAAATCCTAAAAACAAACAAAACCAAAATCCATACTTTCCTTTTGAACATCAATGCAATATCGGGACATAAAACATCGCAATATATCGATGTATCGATGAATTTTCTTACATCCCCAATACATACTGTTAATTGGATTTCAAAATTTGTACCTGATAAAGCGATAAAAAAGCTTTTAAAAGAGGTTAATTTACTAAGACCAAAAAGTCCAATCTTAAAAACTACTTCGGCAATTTTTTTATTATCGTTATTGTGATTAATTACAAATACAGTTTAATGGCCCTCTGTCAGAAAGAGCAGACGTTTGTCTTCATTTCAGCTTCCAAGCTTGCGTTGGAGTCATTTCATTAGAAAACAGTAACTGTTGGGGTTTACACAGAAAAATGAATAGTGGCGCATCCTGAATAATAAAAAAAGTGTTAAACTCAGCAATAAGAGCAGAAACGGTTAGGAGGAAGGCTTCACTGTGTGTTGCAAATGTCCAGACAACTCTGCTAAACAGTCCAAATTTAAAAGAAGTAATCCAACAGATAATTACTTTTATAGGACGCAAAGAGGTAGTTGTTACTATAATGCACAGTCGGCGCAGAAGATTATTTTGACAACAGGATAGAGGATTTTTTGTTTACAAGTCCGATGTTAGGATGAAAGGTCTGAGTAAAGCATATTCACATGGTTTTCGCGTAAAGAAAAACCTTGATTTCTGTCAGAGCTGAAGAAGAGTCCCATTCTGAGCACGTGCCGTTTGTGCCGAGTGAATCATGCTGTGACTAAAACACTTAACATGCCGAATATTCCTCCACCAGCCTGCAGGATGGTGCAGCCTTTTAGCGCTCGGCCTAAACGGCTATACAACACGGACAGGTGCTGAAACTATTAAACCATCTGTTCGTCGTAAACAAAGCGAACATACATGAACCAGGCCAGGCTGCCACCAGCTGGAGGGGGACTCGTTCTGGGATCAGGCACATCTACAGATCTGTGCTGTGCAAAAAGCATCCCGGATGCTTGAACGCTCTCTGTTCTAGCTGCTTTTTAATTGCTGGCTAAACTAAATGCAGAATTCAGGTGGAACCTATAGAAACCCAATGATGGAGGATGGGTGTGTCACGTTTCTCAGAGGCCATGTACACACGTGGTTGTTTTTTTGTTTTTTTTTTAAGAATAAACTCACCACCTTGTTTAAAAAAAAATCTCTGTCCACACCTAACCTCATAAGTGCGTTGTTTAGCACATTCATAGACATGACAAACCTGTAGGGGGCAGTAGTACCCCCAAATCCCATCTAATCAGAATAACTTTCTACGTTCTAACTTCTACATAGAGCAGTAATTGAGCTTGTAAACACAAGCAAACAAAGAGCGCTTGGACAATCGATGATGCCAACACATCTCTGAGGGAATAAACGCTGTTTCTGAGCGTAAACGCAGGTCGCACAAATTATGTCGGAGCATTTTTGTCGCTGAAAGTGACGTTGCGGAGCCGAAAACTCTGGTTCTTTCTGTCCACACGCAAACGCTTGAAACGGAGAAAACGCAGGTCTTCACTTTGGCCGGAGTTTTTAAAAAGATTCGTTTTTGTTGCCGTAAATCTGCGTTTTCGTGTGGCTGACGGCCCAAACCGTAGAAAAATATCTTCCTTTTGTGAGATATCGTGGCTACATGTGGAGAAGGCATCTGAAATGTTGGATTAAAGCTATATATAAATATGTTAAAATCTAAAGTTTTCTGGAAGTAAACAGAATATGGTTGAAGTGTTTAAGGATTGGACCGAGTATCCTCCTTTATGGAAATCAAAACATGGTCACCCTATATTATACTTCTAGTGCAAACACACATTTCTTGTAGCTTTCATGGAAAAATATGACCTTGATTTGATTATGAAAAATATTTTGAACATGTGTTGGTTTTACAGTAATTGTGGTTTCACATAAATAAAAATCAGGACAAATTTGTTTGGATACTTCAATTAATGGAAAGTGAATGGAGGTAAAAGTAGAAAGAAAGCCATGGACGGAAAGAAGAAAAACCTCTAAATGGGGGGGAAGGTGCAAAAAAAAAAATAGTTTATTAATCTAATCGTGATCTAATTGTGAGGCAACCGAGATGGCCAGGATGTAGATGGGAACTTTCAGTTTTGATCAATTTCGTGACCAGAAAAAGAAACATTGAATTTTCCCATCAAGATCACACGCACAAGTCATGCTAGAATGCACTGGCCCCACATTATGAACGCACTGCTACCATACTCCAACCAAGACTCGGATTCTGCCGCCATGATCATAAAAAAAACAAGAGAAAACTCACTACAGACAATCACTGCACGTTCAAACCCCTCAATGAACGCTCAGATGCCATCATTCATCATTGAAGAGGAAACACTAGAAGTACTGTGGAGGGAAAACACGTTTCCTACTGTCACAGCCTAGTTTATACTTCTCCGTCTGCGGAGCTGTGGAGACACGCAGCGGCATCATCGCTCGCCACGAGGGCTCTCTGTCCAACACGCAAGGACAGACGAAGAAGGAATTTATTTATTTTTAATCAATTCATATCAAAAGTGGAATTTTGCATGAAAAAAAATAAAAGATTTTACTTTTTATCCATATCGATCAGCCATAACCTTTACTTTTTCCAAAACAGTTGTATACTGTCTGACACCATGTTCAAGTTTTGAAAATAAATCCTTTAAATCAAGAATAACCTTCTGATATCTTCAAATAGTACCAGGGATCGTTAAATATTGACAAAAATAGTGGTTTGTTTTTTTATCTTGATATATATCGATAGACCAATATGAACAATATCGTGATATAATTGTTTTCCCCCTATCTCGCCCAGGCCTACACTACACTGATATATACAATATTTTTACAAAAGAAGAAGAAAAAGTTTGAATTCGATCTGTACTGATCTGGAAACTGTCTCAGTAGAGCGCCACCTGCAGGTAAAAGTATAAACCGTTTGTGTCCAGGATCTTTGGGCTCTGCAGAGATGTTAGTTGACCTTTTCCTGACCCTAGACCTCCACACGTTCTGGATGGAGGGAAGGTCAGCTGGACTTTCTTCTGAACAGAGAATAAATAATTAATTAAAAATAAAGAAAAATATGCAACACAGCAATATTAATGTCTTTGTGCTTTAGTTTCATAGCAAATATAGACCGAAGAAAATAAAAAAGCAAAAAAACCAGCAACTGTAAAAGTAAAGTATTAGTATTACCAGCTGTTTACCTTCTGAAAGATTTCCATGGTGAATAACACAACAGGGACGGGGGGCATCGACTGGGATGATGCTCCCAGTAACTGAACATCCACTGTGTCCAGTTATCAACTTTTTACTTTCTGTAACATAGAAAGTTCTCTTATATCAGATCTTTTTGTGGTGGCAGATGGCCGCTCCTACTGAGCCTGGTTCTGTTGGAGGTTTCTTCCTGTTAAAGGGGAGTTTTTCCTCTCCACCGTCGCTACATGCTTGCTCAGTATGAGGGATTGCTGAAGGATTGCTGTGGTTGGAAAGTCTGCATCAACGGGGCCCAACCTCACGCCAATGACTGACGCAATCTGCTGGGATTCCTTAAATAGGAAACTTTTTAACTGATTGGAATGTTTGTATAAATGTATTGAAATGACTTCTTGTTAAGTGCCTTGAGATGACATCTGTTGTGAATTGGCGCTATATAAATAAACTGAATTGAATTGAACAGGTTTAACCAAATGCATGAGTCTGAATGCGTGCCACTGGAATAATTAGCTAATATTTAATGCAGTCCAAGCAGAGAGTAGAAAAAAATGTCCCAAGATGCCAAATAAACCAGCATATTAATACAAACTATGTTGAGTGATGAATATGGCATTTAATGTTAAAAATTTCATCAATGAGGTTCCCCCAAGAATGATGCAGAGCTGTTTAGCTAAATTAGCTTGTTTGCAAAATGAGTAAAGTTTGTGTTTTTTTTGCTGGCAGTAAAAGACGGAGGAAGGGGAGAAATGACCCAAGGCTCCATCTTTTATGTACGAGCAGATGTATTTTTTGTCCCCCGTGTCAGTTCACCGGCGCAATAAACAGATTCCCCCCGCCAAACATGTTCACCATGCAGCAATCGACAAAACCACAAAATCTCTGCATGGTAAAATAGCTTCATATTGCAATCTGTGGTCCTAAATCTGAGTCATAGTTAAACCTTTAGCAACACTCGAACCTGAACTCAGGGATAGCTGCCGGATGTTCCTGCACCTGCATGACGTACATCCCTCAGCAGCGCCGCATTAGACCGAGCGAATATTTCCTGCAAGCCTGCAGCAGTAACACCAAACGGAGCATCGATGCGCCCCGCAGGAACTCCGGCCGTCATCCATCAGACTGCAATCGCTACGCGGTCTTCAAATTATCTGCATAAATGCTTGCAAAACATAAATATTCATGACCGGTAGGCGGACCTCAAGGTCAGTGCAGCATGTGGGCAAATATCCATTTGGATCAAACACGCAGAGGAGCCTCGATAAGCACCAGTTAGATGCTATCATAGAGAGGACGGCTGAAACTACAGCAAGGTTAAATCAAGTAGAGCTCCGTTTAAATGTGCATCCACTGAGGCACAGCTGCCCTAAAAAAAAACCAACAAAAAAAACCCAGATCCCTTAAATCTACCATGAAACCTGTTTGGATCATCCCAGGTTGTATCATTCCAGGCGGTTAAACCTGCGAATAGAAACACATCGGACAGACGCAGAGCCATCCACAGAGGCTCACTCAAAGCAGAGAGCTCAGAAAACAGGAGGTTAAAAAATGTCCAAACCCTATTCTGAAAAAAAGTCCAGACTTTTTATTTCAATGCAAAAGAAAAAGGTCAAATTTAGTCACTTTTCAATGCAGGATTAACAAATCAGTTGCTTCAGAGCAACTTTTATTCAACTCTGATGAACAAACAAACAAACAAAAAAATTTTACTATTGGATTATTTTTACGTCATGTTGCACAGTTAATTTGCACCATGACAATTATTCTCACATCCTCATGTACAACACAGTGCTTAATCACTGTTCAAACCTGCACACACATAGACGCCCATTATACCAGACTGTATTCACTGGAAAACACTGGTTAACATGCAGAAGGAGGACTTAATAACTGTGTACTGAACTGTCTCCACTATTGCGTGACTGTTCTCTGAAAAGAGAGAAAAAATAAAACAACTGTTGGGCATATTTTAACTACCTCTGCACATTTAGCTGTGCTCAGAACTTCCCAGACGCTTCTTGTGGCTGTAAATGTCATTTTTTTAAACTGCAAACAAGGTGCGCAGGATGTAAATTGGTCGGGACGTTCAAGAACCCAGGAACCACCAAGGTATCGGACAGTTTACAGCACCTGTGTAACTTAAGTTGCAACCATGCAATGTGTTGACCCAAGACAACCAGCAGAGGGTGCTGTAAGCTATTAATTGAGACTTTTGGATTCAGTAAAGAAGATACCTTGATGTGGTTGTATCACTCCATACCAGTCGGTGGCGGTAATGAACTGATTTGTTGATTACCAGCTGCCAATGAGCATCACAAAGAAGAAGAAGGGGTTATCTTTAGGCTAATATGAGTATGCAAACGATAGTTATGATGAAAGCTTTGTGATAAATATACGCAAGGAAGGAAATTACCAAAGTCTTCAGTAGAGGATTATGTTAGATTGTGGACACAAGACGTGTTGTGGACTAGCTATTTTATTGGAGGACATTAACTGAACGGTTGTAGGTGTAAAAAGGCAGTTTTTGTTTTCTAGATGGCTCTGTTCCGTCAATGACATTATTGCTTAAGAACAGTGACCATTATTTGCTTTCTGAGTGGCTTGAAACAACATTTACTGTGTCTACAGTTATGATTGTACACTTGATTGACATACATCATTAGAATCTCAAGGATGTTAGCTTTCCAATTATGTCTAACATGTATATTTACATAGAAGCGGTGTCACACAAAAGACTGCTCTGACCCAGAAGTATGTAACGTACCGCCAACAGGACATAAAAACGCTAAGAGGTTAAATAGATTTCCAAGGCCACCCAGAGTAAGCCACCCCCCAGCTAAATTCTTCTGGAGCCGGGTCTGCTGAGGCAAGGGTGCATTTACCCTGTTTAATCGAACTCTAGTTCGTTTGGCCAGAAAGTCAGATTCGTTTGGGGAGGGGTGAATGGGCAATCAAATTCTGATGCGGACCAAAAAAGCAAACTCTGGTCCGCCTAACAACCCAGGTCTCTGCTCGGTTCGATTGCATAAGTGAGTATATAGCAAGCTCATTATCTGCTTATGCTGAGCCCATTGCTGCAACGTATTTGTATGGCATATTTGCCAAAGACAACAGAGCAATCCTAAAACCCCTAAAATCTGACGCCACTCCATGTTTGTTTACAGGTCACGGAACATTGGAAGTGTCCCCCAAAGCAGCGCTTCTTGGAGCAGCGCCACCACAGGCAGGGAGGTAAACGCGTTACTCAACAACTTTGGTTTGTTTGACAAAGTGCAGTTTGAAAGCAAACCGCACCACCAAAAAAAAAAAAAAAAAAAATCGAACCGAGTCTACGGGACTATCAGGTGTGAAAACAACCAAAGACTAAGAAAACTGGACCAACTGTAAAGCATGGTGGTGGAAGCATCATGCTATGGTTCCCACAACAGAACCAGCCTTCTATATCAGCCTTTTTAAGTCAGTTGATTTTTCTTATTTGTACATTATTTTCTCTAAAAATTTGAGAAAAGCCACAACAAGCACAAAAGTAAACGCAAATCCAAACAAGGTATCTTGGCAGAAATGAAACCGTTTAATATGAAAACAAAGCAATTTATCCAGCATGTAAGCGGTCTTCAAACCATGACAACACCCGACTCCAATCAGCTTCAAGGATTTCCAGCACCAAAAACAAACTGAACTGATATGGAAACCAATCAATGACGTTAGATCGTCTCCTCAACGTCAGTAACTTCCGTCTCAGAGCTGCGTCTGAGGGAGGAAAGTCAATAAGACGAACCTCAGCAGATCTGAATCTGATTTACATCAACTTTAGACAGCGATGGGCAATTAACTTTTAAAGCCACTGCGGCAACAACGAATCCACTTCACATTTAAGCAAGACCCATCCTATAATCGGTACATTATTCCTGGTCGATACCATTTGCTGCCGTGTTGTGAGGAAAGCAGCAAAGAACCAGAGAAAGCGATCGGACATCCCGCAGAGTTCATCACTTATCAAAACCACCCGCTCATATTTTTATCCATATTCCATGACGTGATAAAAGAGGACAAACTGTACAGATTTTGTTTTTCTTTCATTCTGGATGATGCAACACGAAGAAAACCTAACATATTGGAAATAAATCAAGTACACTCAGTTAAGACCAAATGTATACCCTGAGCAGATTTAGATTTTAGATTATTTTCATTCAATCAAGACATTTGTTTTAATGATTTATCTTTGATGATTAGCTCCAAGTGTTTGGGAGTGCAACACCTCTTTGCCATAACCCTAATCTTCAGATTTCTCCACAAATTTAGGCCAGGACTCTGCAAAATGTTAATGTTTTCCCTTTGGAAAAAACTTCTTCTAAATATTCTTTTAGAATCTACTAATTTTTGGCTTAAGTGTAACTTTCTATATCTGGAGCCAAAGTATAGACTATAATTGATTGATTTACTGAGCAGGTTTCTTGTACAATTTAAAATCTGTCCAGCCTGGTTGAGAATCTGTAATTCTCGTGCAAAGAAGATGTGTGAAGTGTGTGAAATACGGACGGAAATACGGATTGATGGAAGGCCAGGCAGAAGAAAAGTGCAGACGAATGGTCAAATTTACAGGATGGAAGGACTGCTATAAACATTGACGAATGGAAGGGAAGATGTTTGGATGGTTGGTTGGTTGGACAGTTGGTGCATCACAATATTAGTGTGTGCAATGTATATATATATATATATATATATATCGCAAAAAGAGTGCTTTGAGTGCAATAATTGTTGGCTAATATATTGCAAGTGTTATGGACTTGTATTTTCCATGCTAATACAATATTTTGTTTTTTTGACAGTCTCAGGGCAGCAGATAATCCCATTGCAACATCTTGCAGCTCTACTGGACAGATGGATGGAAGGTTTAATGGCTAGATAGACAAACAGGTAGATGGTTGGTTGGATGAATAAATGGACAGATGGGTAGGTTGTTGAACAAATGAATGAATGGGTAGATGGAGCCACAGATAAACGATTCAAGGGACACAACTAGGGGTGTACGAGATCTCGCGATATGAAAACTATCCCACCTGTTATCCCACCAGCACTAGCCAATTGCGGTCATCATGGCTTCGCCTAATGAAGTTGTAGTAGAAGATGCTTGACCTACTCTTAAATCATTTGTTTTAAAAGCATTTTGGGTTTCCAGTAGGAACGACAAGTGACGACAGAGTGACAGACCCTGAAGTAGGCAGAAAGCATTGTAATATTGGCCGATGGCTGGGGGGGAGAGGCATGGGCAACCTTGAGTGACATTCTGGTCCACACTCCATACCAGTCAGTGGTGGTAAATGGTCTTGCACCTGTATATTTATCCAAACTTGTTCTCCTCTAGTTTTCTCCGGTCAGCAGAGCAAGGCAAGGCAAGGCAATTTTATTTGTATAGCACACTTTCAACAGGAGGGCAATTCAAGGTGCTTTACATGATTTGGTGATTTAAAAAAAAACAATGGAAATTAAAAGTAAAAGAAACACACATTACACATGAGACACAAAGCAAGAGAAAGATCCCAAAAAAAAGGATGAGAGCATGAACACATTTCATACATATGACATCAAGCATTTACTCGAAGGCAATTCTAAACAGATGGGTTTTTAGTCTCGATATAAAGCAGTTCAGAGATTCAGCAGCTCTACACTCGTCAGGAAGTCTGTTCCAGATAAGGGGAGCATAGAAACTGAAAGCTGCTTCTCCATGTTTAGTTCTGAATCTAGGGATGTTAAGTAGGCTAGAGTTGGAGGACCTGAGTGGTCTTGGTGGTTGGTACGGTTACAACAGGTCTTCAACATATTTTGGTGCTAAGCCATGTAATGATTTATAAGCCAGTAGGAGAATTTTGAAGTCAATTCTCTGAGCTACAGGGAGCCAGTGTAAGGACTTTAGAACTGGGGTGATGTGCTCTACTTTCCTGGTTCTAGTGAGGAACACGAGCAGCAGCGTTCTGGATCAGCTGCAGCTGTCTGATTGACTTTTTAGGCAGACCTGTGAAGATGCCGTTGCAGTAATCAATCTGACTAAAGATAAACGCATGGATGAGTTTTTCTAAGTCGTGTTGCAACATCAGTCGTTTAATCCTAGAGATGTTCTTCAGGTGATAGAACGATGACCTTGTTATTGCCTTTACGTGACCCTGGAGGTTTAGGTCTGAGTCCATTACTACAAATAGGTTTCAAGTCGGATCAGTAGTTTCTAGCTGTATTAATTTAAGCTGTGTGCTGACTCTTGATCGTTCCTCCTTGGGTCCAAGAATAATCACTTCCGTTTTGTTTCTATTCAGCTGGAGAAAGTTATGGCACATCCATCAATTTATTTGGTCAACGCATTGATTTAGGGTTTGAATGGGGTCAAAGTCACCTGGTGGCATTGTAATTTAGAGCTGAGTATCATCCGCGTAGTTATGGTAGCTAATGTTATTGGTTGCTATAATCTTGCCTAGTGGGAGCATGTAGATTTAAATAAGAGGGGCCCCAGGATGGAGCCCTGGGGCACCCCACATGTGATTTCTGTTCGTTCTGATGAAAAGTTTCCTATTGAAACATAGAAGTCCCTGTTCTTTAGGTAAGATTCGAACCAGCCAAGTAGTATACCAGAGAGTCCGACCCAGCTCTCCAGTCGTTCCAATAAAATATCATGATCAACAGTGTCAAATGCTGCACTGAGGTCCAACAGAACCAGCACTGTGGTTCTTCCACAGTCTATATTTATGCGGATGTCATTGAATACTTTGACGAGGGCAGTCTCGGTGCTGTGGTTAGCACGGAAACCAGACTGAAAAACATCAAAACGGTTTGTCATTGTTATGAAGCTATTCAACTGCTGAAACACGGCTTTTTCAATAATCTTACTGATGAATGGAAGATTAGAGATCGGCCTGTAGTTCTGCATTAACGTGTTGTCCAGATTTCTCTTCTTTAGCAGTGGTTTAATAACTGCTGTTTTTAAAGCCTGAGGGAAGGCACCTGATAACAGGGATGAGTTTACTATTTGAACAAGATCAGACCCAATAACAGGAAGAACTTTCTTTAGTTAAGCTGTGGGTAGGATATCAAGACAGCAGGAGGAGGAGCTTAATTGGATAATGATTTTTTCAAGGCTGTTCTGGTTTAATTCGTGGAATTCAGACGTTTTCTCTACATTGTTGTTGATTGGGGATGGCACTGGTTGTGGGTTCGATATTGAGGTACAGATTGACCGTCTAATTGTTAGAATCTTTTCAGTGAAAAAGCAGGCAAATTCATTGCAGGCCCTGGTAGAGTTTAGTTCAGGGGCTACTGTCACTAAAGGATTAGTTGGTCTTTCCACTGTTGCAAATAGAGTCCGTGCATTATTAATGTTTCTGTTGATGATTTCAGAAAAGAACGATTCCCTAGCTTCTTTTATAGTTAGCTGATATCTATTCAGTCTCTCTTTGTAGATCTCACAGAGAACCTGGAGTGGAGTTTTCCGCCATTTTCTCTCGGCGCTTCGACACTCTCTTTTTCACTACGTACCAGTGGATTACTTGCCCACGGAGACTTCTTTCTACCTGAGACTACTTTCACTTTAGTTGGAGCAATGGAATCCATGATGTCTGAGATTTTCACAAGGAAATTATCTACCAACTTATTTACTGAGTTTGAGTTGGGAGATGAGGGGGATGCAGTGGAAGGGTAAATACGTTTAAAAGTTTCAACTGAGCTGTCCCCTAGAAAACGCTTTTTTATAGTGGGCTTACTGTGGCTGGATAATTTAGCAGAGATGGTACCTTCAAAGAAAATACAGAAATGGTCAGATAACGCAATATTAATTACAGAGATGTTGAAAATATTTCAACCTTTGCTGATAATTAAGTCCAGAGTGTGTCCTTTAATGTGTGTTGGTTGTTTGACATGCTGGATCAGGCCGAAGTTGTGGAGAGTATCATCTAATGTTTTTGCTTGTCTATCTTGGGGGTTGTCGGTATGGATGTTAAAATCCCCCACAATGATTAGTTGGTCATAGTTGACAAATATTACAGAAAGAAGGTCATTGAAATCATTAAAGAAGTTAGAGTTAAGTTTTGGTGGTTTATATAAACTTGAAAATAAAGCTTTGTTAGGCTCATTTATCTGGGTGGCTAGGTATTCAAAAGAATCAAACGTGCCCAGAGTTACCTTTTTAAAGTTCATTGAGTTGTGAAAAATGGTGGCTACACCTCCTACCTATCGCTTAAGAAATTATAATTTGGAGGAGTAGATTCTCTTAATGCAGTTGTTTCGTTATTTTCATCTAGCCAAGTTTCTGATAAAAGGGTGTGTAAATTATGCTCAGTGATGAAGTCATTGATAAGAAAAGACTTCCCGGATAGCGATCTAATGTTTAATAAAGCTAACTTAAGTATTGTGATGATGGGCAGCTGAACCTTCTGACAGGTTATCAATTTGAGATTTTGTTTAATATGAGAGCGTGTGGTTAACGATTTATGTATCCTGCTGCTGATAATCCCTGAAATCTTAAGACCGTCTCCCGGTAGGGGTAGATTTATTGCCCGGTTCCCTCAAATATCAAATATCTGTAATAATCAGTGGGGGGAAGCTCCCAGGCTTATTGACACTAGTCCCAGGCGTTTGGTGTAGTCTAAGTTTAGGTGTTAATTGTGTCCCAAATTTGATTTGCTCGTTCAGTCTGTCTGTAAAGTTTCTAAATGGAGACTCATTTGATGTGGCTGAGTCACAGGAAGATGAAGACTTAATCTCTGATCGTTGTTTATCTGTCCGGTCCTGTGGTGTCATCATGACTTGGTGTTTTTGTTCTCTGATATCCATGGGCGCCTCAAGGTCAGCTTTTGGGAGCAAGTGTTTTGCTTTCTGATTTTGATAAGAAAAAATGTTTGCTGCTAGGAGCCTTACTCTGGCCTTGTTAAGATAACGGTCTGCTTTGAACAGATGATTAGCACTTCCAAATACTTTGAAATTATTAATAAATGTGAACGACTTCTCAGCTGATTGTTTCTTCAACCATTTATGGAGCATGCGGAGTCTGCTAAATCTTTCATCATTCCCTTCAGGGACTGGTCCGCTGATGAGGATGTTTACGTTAAGTCCATCAAGTCTCTGTAGGAGATCAGAAAAGTCTCTCTTCAGAATCTCTGATTGTCTCATCGCGATATCTGCTGATCCAGCGTGAATGACGAGCTTTTCCAAAGCAGGATGTTGTTCCAAGATTTTTGGGATTTTTTCTGATATTTCTCTCACTGTATTTTTGTAGCAGCAATAAACTCTGGTGTTCTTGCTACAAAAGCCTCAATTCCATTAATTGATCCGTCTTGTATGATAACAGTCTTGCTGGGGGGGCTCTTACTTTGTTATGTGTCCGTTTGATGCGGCTGGGTTTCTCCTGGTGGCTTTGACTGGTCCCGGGGGCTGTGTCATCTTTCGGGAAACTCAAGGCTGCGAATCTGTTTTTCAGCGGGATTCCAGGTGGAGAAATATCTCTTGCTTTTGGCTGAAACCTCTTTTGTTTACTTTTAGCAGAAGCGGGAGGTCTGGGTTCAGAGCGCTATGTGCCGGAGTTTCTTTTGTTTTTTCTTCCTCAGAGAACAGGCTGGGGTTGATGATTCCATGCGTTTTAAAGCTGGCCGGTCTTTATTAAGAGTGTGGAGTTCTGCCCCTCAGGCGCCTGTAGGGAGTCTCTGTGACACGGTTAGACCGATGTAACACCGGGCTGTTTGTATTCAAAGGTAAAGTTGTGTCGTTTCCATAATCAGCGTGGAGATCAAAATTAATTTCCAGACGACGTAGCTTCGTTTCAATGCCCTCAATTCTGTGGAGCAGTTTTTCAAAATCCTCAGCTGAGCAAAAAGCCATGTTGATAAGTCCATAAAAAGTAATCCACAAAGAGATCTGGTCCAATACAGTAACACCAGGGGCTGGGTAGATAAAGTAACTAAGAAAAAGTTAAGAAAGAAAACAAGAAAAGCAAACAGAAAAGAAAATAAACTGAACAGATCTGGAGAGAGACAGAGAGCAGCTGCTCCTCCTTCAGCAGACAGGCCAGCTGCTCCTTGCAGTTCCAAAATCCAGGTTGAAACTCATTGGTGACTGTTCCTTTTCTGTTAAGCGTCCGAAGCATTGGAATTAACTGCCTCTACATATTAAGACAGGCTACGTCCGTGGATGTTTTTTAAAACTGCGCCTGAAAACATACTTTTATTTGCAAGCTTTTAAATCAGTGAGTGGCTGACATTTGTTTGCCATCGTTCTTTGCTCTTGTTTTTATTAGTGTATTGTGTTGTGTTTTATGTTTTAAATTGTTTTGCTGCTATTGAGTTCTGTCCCCGCTGTGCAGCACTTTGGTCAGCAAATGTGCTGTTTATTTAAAGTGCTATATAAATAAAGTATGGTATGGTGATTGTTGTTTGCCAAAGGCCAATAAACATCACAGAGGAGAAAGAAAAGAATGCTGTGTAATTTGTAGGCTAATACGAGCATGCCAACGGTAGTAATGATGAAAACTGTGAGAATTCATGCAGTGAAGGAAATTACGAAGGTTTTGAGCGGTCGATAATGTTGGATTGCAGACGTAAGACTTGTTGTGGTAGCTGTTTTATTGGAGTACCTTCATTGGACCCTTGTTTAAGTACAAAGACCATTTTTGTTTGAGATGACTGTGTTCTTCCAAGGGTATTAAGGCTGCGAACGGTGAGTTCCACATTATTTTGCTCTCTGAGGCGTTTGACAAAAGCGTTAACTGTGTCTACAGTTATGATTGCATCCTTGATTAGCCTATATCATTGGAATCTCAAGAATCTCAGCTTTCCATTCATGTCAAATATGTGTATGTACATAGAAAGGGTGTCGCAATAAAGGAAGATGTGACCCGGAAATATGTAACGGACGTAAAGACGCGAAGGGGTTACGTAAAAAGACAAGTTTTGTTACGTTTGTGGAAAAATCTGTAAAAATGCAGAATAAATTTGATCTTTGACGTTTTCTATTGAACAATATTAAAATCTTGTCTTGTGGGTTTTATGTATTGTTACATCCCTAGGATTTAAGGACTGATGTCACAACAGGACCTCAGAAAACTCCTCCATGCGTTTGTCTTTAGTCGGATTGATTACTGCAACAGCGTCTTCACAGGTCTGCCTAAAAAGTCAATCAGACAGCTGCAGCTGATCCAGAACGCTGCTGCTCGTGTTCCTCACTAGAACCAGGAAAGTAGAGCACATCACCCCAGTTCTAAAGTCCTTACACTGGCTCCCTGTAGCTCAGAGAATAGACTTCTAAATACGTCTACTAGTTTATAAATCATTGAATGGCTTAGCACCAAAGTATGTTGAAGATCTACTGTTACTATAGCAACCTCTACTTTACTATATCAGCCTCTAAAGAAACATCTGTTCATTCTTTTAGTCAGTAACTTGTAAAACACAGACAGTTCTGCCTAAAACGATCAACTCTAAACTGGATCTACTAGATAAAGAAAAAAAGGCGATATTAACGCAACTTGCATTTTCCGTAAAAAACACCTCTGATACCTTGGACTTATAAATACTTTTCCAAACGTATCCAGACTTGGAACAGGCAGGTTCACTACTGGAAACAATGACTCTTATACAGATAATTTAATACATTTCCTCATAAAAATCCTTCAAATCTATGAAATGCTTTTTGATATTTAGTTCAACATACCAGAACCATGTAAAAACGTCAAAGCCACACCTAATCAAATGGGTCAGATGCTGTTCTGTTTGCTGTTTGTGAGCTCTGTCCATCTGCACATGATGGCGGCTCATCGTCCGTATGTTTTCTATTCCAATGTCACCACCACAAGCTGTGGCCCGTTTTTGCACTTGGCAAATGAAGTTAATCTGCTGTGAACACGAGCCAGCGTCGGCTCATTACTGTGATTATGTGGAATATTCAGTCAAAGTTCTGAACCTGGCTGATGGAAGAAAAAACAAAAGGACCCTGACAGGATTCAGGAGTCTCAAGGTTTTTCAAACTCATAGATAGATGGATATCTCTATCTATCTATCTATATCTATATATATATATATCTCTATATCTATATATATATCTCTATATCTATATCTATATATATATCTATATATATATCTATATCTATCTATATCTATATCTATATATCTATATATATATATATATATATATATAGTTTATAAATCATTGAATGGCTTAGCACCAAAATACATTAAAGATTTGTTGTTTTATCAATCTTCCAAATCATTCAGGTCCTCTGGGTCAAGTCTACTCCACATCCCCAGAATCAGAACCAAATCATGGAGAAGCAGCTTTCAGCTTCTATTAGGTATGTAAGAAAATATTGACACACTGTACACACATTTTATTTCCTGATATTGTATCAATATTCAATAGCAAAATACGGTTGTTGTTTTTTTGCTTTTTTTAAAGGATTTGAATGAACCCATTAATGATGACAGTAATTTTTGAAGTAAAATTAAAAAGTATGACTGGTGGTTGGTGGCTGTTTTCACCTTCTTCGCTCCAGTGGATCAACTAGATCTAGTGATAAAACTGGATGTGTTAAAGTATGAAACAGGTTGGAGTGTTTAGAATGCTGAGACAATTTTCCTACAATTAAATTAAGTTTTAAAAATCACGAAATATCGTCTTACTCATGTTGTCACAATAAATCGTATCGCCAGATTTTTACCAATACACATCCCGAGTGTCTATGCTCCTCTAATCTGGAACAAACGTCCAGAAAACTGCAAAACTGCTGAAACAGAACTACTTTAAAGCAAGGCTAAAAACCCCATCTGTTTAGAGCCACCTTTAGTAAATAATCACTGGAACACTGTTAATTGTCGTCTGTTTTTCCGCCAACCAAGTAAAGTTATGTTGTTCATTTATTTTCATTCTAATCACGAAAAGCATTTTGAATTCCCTCTTAGCTGAAATTGTGCCATGCAAATAAAATTCCCTTCCGTTGTATTTTTATGTTGCAGAGTCTAAACCAATAACAAGAAAAAAAAGCCCCATACATACATACATACAACAGCCACCGTTACCATTTTCTACTACATGAAACCCTCTTACAGATTTGTTTTAAACAGTCATGTGGTTGATAATCACTCCATGCAGCAGCTGCATGATTGACAAACGGCTGCGTTTTATGCAGGAAGTGTGACTGCCTGGTGTCGTGAGACCCATGCAGATGCGCCAGCAGACACTCACACAGGTATCATAAATCACGTCAATGAAGCTCTGTCTCACACACACAGAGAGACATGTATGAGCGTGTAAAGCTAGCCACACTGTTCAAGCCGAAGTTGAACCGGTTCAAAACCAACTATAACCTAAATCTGCACACCATATCAAACCAGAACCCCAGAAAGAGAGGTTCTGGAACATCGGACTAGAGCCTTAAAAAAATTTATTTAAAAAATCTCTCCAATCTCAACAAGGTCAACAATTAGACCAAAAAAAAATATAATAATCCCAACCTAATGAGGCGACATAAACAGGAACACAAGCACAGAGTGAGCTTAGCCGCCTCATCGTCAGTCAGTTTGAGGAGCGGGTATCAAGGCTGTTGCCATGGAAACTGGCTCCCCGTGCCACCACTGCTGTTGGGGGATACGGGAGGCGGACGTAAACACGTGGTCACCATGGTAACCCTTTCGACGCCATCTACGCGTATCGACTCCCTCTTTTCTCCGCCTCTGACGAGAACCTGAATGTCAAACATCAGACAAACTGAAACATTACAAACAGCGGGGAAAAAAAAAAAAAGTATTGTGCAAGTTGCCCCACTTAAAAAGATGAGAGGTCTGTAGTTTTCATCGTAGGTAAACTTCAACTGTGAGAGACAGAATGTAAATAAAATCCAAGAAAATCCCATTGTATGATTTTAGAATTTATTTGCATAATGTTGCAGAAAATAAGTATTTAGCACCTACAAACCAACCAAGAGTTCTGGCCTTCACAGACTTGTTGCTGCTTCTTTAAGAAGCTCTTCTATCCTCCACTCGTTACCTGTATTAATGGCTCCTGTTTGAACTCGTTACCAGTATAAAAGACACCTGTCCACACCTTCAAAACAGTCAAACTCCAACCTCCACCTTAGCCAATACCAGAGAGCTGTCTAAGGACACCAGGGACAAGATTGTACACTTGTATAAGACTGGGATGAGCCGATCTACAATAGGCAAGCAGCTTGGTGAGAAGAGATCAACTGTTGGAGCAATTATTATTGCCCTCAGAACTGATTCAACAAGGTACTGGAAACATTCCTCAGAGATTTGGGTGCATATTGACATGATAGCATCACACAGTTGCTGCAGATTTGTCGGCTGCACATCCATGATGAGAATCTCCCGTTCCACCGCATCCCAAAGGTGAATCTATTGGATTGAGATCTGGTGACTGTGGAGGTCGTTTGAGTTCAGTGAACTCATTGTCATGTTCAAGAAACCAGTCTGAGATTATTGGAGCTTTATGACATGGTGCATTATCCTGCTGGAAGTAGCCATCAGAAGATGGGTACACTGTGGTCATAAAGGGATGGACATGGTCAGCAACAATACTCAGGTAGGCTGTGGCGTTGCAACGATGCTCAATTGGTACTAAGGGGCCCAAAGTGTGCCAAGATAATGTCCTCCACACCATTACACCACCACCAGCCTGAACCGTTGATACAAATTCTGACCCACCATCCGAATGTCGCAGCAGAAATCGAGACTCATCAGACCAGGCAACATTTTTCCAATCTTCTATTGTCAAATTTTGGTGAGTCTGTGTGAACTGTAGCCTCAGTTTCCTGTTCTTAGCTGACAAGAGTGGGACCCAGTGTGGTCTTCTGCTGCTGTAGCCCATCTGCCACAAGGTTCGACGTGTTGTGCGTTCAGAGATGCTCTTCTGCATACCTTGGTTGTAACAAGTGGTTATTTGAGTTACTGTTGCCTTTCTATCAGCTCGAAACCAGTCTGGCCGTTCTCCTCTGACCTCTGGCATCAACAAGGCATTTTCGCTCACAGAACTGGTGCTCACTGGATATTTTCCCTTTTTCGGACCGTTCTCTGTAAACCCTAGAGATGGTTGTGCGTGAAAATCCCAGTAGATCAGCAGTTTCTGAAATACTCAAACCAGCCCGTCTGGCACCAACAACCATGCCACGTTCAAAGTCACTTCTATCATTTCTACCTCATGCCTTTTATATCGCACACCACGAACTGTAACAGACGTCTTTTTGCCCATGTCGGTATTTTCGGTGTTTTAAAAAAACACAGTTTTGGAGAATCAAACATAAAGAACATATTCTTGTTACTTTTCTCACAGAGCAGCGGAGCTGCTGTGGGCTCCTCTCCCATCCCAGAGCGCCTACGGCAGGCAGCCAGGCCTCCCGCTCCAGCTCCGCTCACCCAGGTCGAGCTGCTGGCTGATCCTACCCACACTCAGATGCAAATGTTAACATTTTCCAGTCTAAAATAAACGCAGGCACACTAAATAAATCATCGATTTCACTATCATGTCACTCACCTCGTTCATTGTGTGCACCTCTCTGTGACAGACGTTAAACAGTCGTCATTTCTTAGTCTAAACTGGACTCTAAGAAAAAACAGAAAGGAGTGGGAATCGAACCCTGAATTAAAAGGCTGGTTGAAGCAGTTTATTGGAGATGTTACGCGGGCCGACTGCCTTATTGTAAGGCTGATTTTTATTGCCACAATTAGTGATATAAAAACACATGACAACTCAAAAACAGTGTCAAAAAGTTAAAACCTTATGACAGTTTCACCACAACCACACTGCCATCGATAGTTTAAAAAAATGTATTCTGCAAAGAATATATTTTAAAAAGAATATTTCCCGCTCCCACAGGGTACGTTACAATTACATGCACATTATGCACATTTAGTGACTTCTAATGACTTTTGGGACAGCCTATAGCTGCTTTCCAAGCAAACTAGTTAGCAATGCTAGAAGAGAAAAGAGCAAACGGAGAAGGATTCAAATATTAAAGTGGCGGGAGTAGAACTGGAAGAGGAGAAGCCACAGCCCCATATAGAGAAAAAAATACAGATTGTTTTTTTTGGTAGTGGTGTAGTTATTATCCATTTATGGATATTGAGGTGAACTGCTTAACATATCGTGATATTAATTTAAGGGCATATCGCCCAGCCCTTCAATTCAGAAAAAAAAGAAAAAAACAGTTTATGGAAAAGCTATGCAGCGACCAGACAAGAGGAGAGAGCAGGTGAGACGTCACGTTAAGAGATGCATTTTTAGATTATTCTGACTCACGTTAAACTAAAAGGAGAACGTGTCGATCTCCTAGACATGTTGAGACGCGAGTTACTTTCCAACAAGCTTTGTCCAGCATGAACAAGTCCCCACAAACAATCACTTTTCCTCTTCTTTGTTGTGACTCCCAGGCCGAGAAAAGGTTAAACAGCTAACCCAGTGAGTAATTCAACTTTAATTCAGAACACTAGCATTTTAGTCTTGACTAATAAATGTACAGCAATGTGACAGAAACAGAGGATATAAAAGATGCGTATTTTAAGTCTGTAAATTATGCAAAAATCCTTGGATCCAGGATTCAAACTCTAATTGAAAAGTGGGTTAAACATTTTTTTTAATTCAAAGCAACATTTTCAGAGACACATATACGCCCCGGCTGCAGTGATGAGCTGCAGCGGTCTGGTCTGATGGTGGAGGAAACACAGCTGAGAGAGGCTGCCTGCAATCACATCAGCCATGAATCAATAATCCTGCCTGGAAAAGCAGCAAACGCACAACACAGTCCGTCACTCCATCACAAATATAGATGATAAACACTGCAGTTCAATCAATGATGAAAACCTCTTTCAAAGTTGGAAAGGGAAAATGAATTAATGAATGACTGGATTAATCGGTGAGGCAACACTTCCAACCAGTTTAATCACTAGAACAAAGAAGGTGAAAAGAGCCACCAACTAGTGGTCATACTTTTAATTTTACTACACAAATTACTGTCATTAATGGTTCAATTCAAAAAACAAAAAAAAGATTTGATACACTGCTTTAGAATATCGATACAATCTTGTGACATTAAGTATCGCGATATATCGGCGTATCAATATTTTGGTACATCCCTAACGTTTTCAGTACACTTTAATCAAGAAAATAAATACAAATGTATATGCGAATTATTTTATTTGATAAGCATTAAACAAAGAACGCTTTTTTCTTAAATTCCTTCCTTTTAATTCCTGAAATTTATTTACTTTTATCATGTTCAATAACTTAGAAAAGTTGAAAGTATAGAACTGACTGGAGATTCCATTCGATTTTTTGAAAAAATAAACTTAAAAAAATATAGTACAAGCAGACTTAGCCAGAGTAGACAACAATATAACCGCTTGAAAACAGTCAGTGTTCATGTTTAGAAATGTTTAAATAATACTTTGCCCATATTTGACAATAAAACATGCTTAAATCACTTTGGAGTTGTTTTGATATTTCAACAGCCTAGTTTCACAGTTTTACTTGAATGCAGCATGTGCAGCTGTTGGGAAAATCCCTTCTCATTAACGGGGAATCCACCGATTTGTGTTTTATACGAAATAAGGAGTTTGGGCTGATTGGATGCTACTGGTAGCCATCTTGGATGTCAGCTGGTTTTTCTCTATTATCACTCATGTTTACATTCAGGTTGACATTGTTTCAGGTGAGTCATTCAGTTCAGTGCAGAGCGCGTTTATGGACCTTTTTGCTGCTGAAAGATGCATTCACTGACAAAGTTCTGGTTCGGTCCATCTTTATTTTTCTACTGTAACTGCAGAAGAAACCATTAATGTCCCCAATAGCAGAGTCTAGTGACGTACACATGCGTACCGAACCGACAGGACCAACCTAGAAATTCACCAAAACCAAAACGTTTTGGCCAATTTGTTCTCTCCAGTTTTTTTGTTCAACTTTGACTGACTGAATACCTCCAGCATGGGTACAGGTCAGGTATCTCCAGTGGTGATACCTGACCTGAGGTAACCATGGCAACCGAGAGGCGGAGAACGCGCAATTCCACAGAGACCGAAATCGAGGGGCTTGTGGGTGACGTGGAGGAACGGAAAACCGTTTTATTTCAATCAATCAAGTTGATCTACGTTTTCTACGATCTATAGCGTTTTACTCAGCCAAAAGGCAACCAAAGTGCTTCACAATAAAATACACAAGTATAGTTAGTAATGTGCAACAAGAGTAAAGACATTTAAATAAAATAAATCCAGCAGCATAAGCGATAAAACAAATAAGAACAATGAATATATAGTTTGATTATATAATTAGGCCTACTTCTTGTGGTAACAACAAGACTGGAATAAAAGCAAATAAAACAAGTAAAATCTAAATTAAAGCAGAAAATAATTAGTTTCAGCACTAATTTATATATATATATATATATAAAGCCTGACAGGAACGTTTTTTTTATTTTAAGTTTATTTTTAAAAAGTATTGTCTGCACAAAATAATACTTGGGGGCTGTGGGTGACTCAGCGTTGTTGCAGCGGTTTGGTGGACATAATAAATAAAAAAAAGAGGGTGGAGGCAAAGAGGAAAACGGCATGCCACTGCAGGAATGTGCTACAGGTGGGCCTGGATGCACGGTTCCAGCGGGTCGGTAGATCTAACACCGGGACCGGTTCAGCTCATAGATTCACACCAAAGCGTCAAAACGCGCCGCACGCCAAAGATTGACGCTTGAACATTCACACCTCGAAGCGCGTCCAAAGCGAATTGGACGCGCGTCAAGTCGGACATATACAACTTGTGGGAGGAAGTAGTGCGGTGCCAGACGGTCTGTTTGCAAGATGGCAGCTGTCAAGTAGCCTTTGAGAGTACATCAGCGGGAAAATAATTGTAAAATAGCGGGACGTTTTGAGTATTTTTTCCATGTTTTATGAATGAATGCACAAAATGCGCCACATTAAATGACACGCGTATTTTCTGACGCGCTTCAAATGCTTCATTCGAGCGAATCTGACGCGCGGATGAAGCAGAAATGTGTTTTCGCGACGCAGAAACCCTGACGCATGCCAGCGCGCTTCTGCATTGACTTTACGTGTAAACCTGATGCCCTTGACGCTTCAAACGCGTTCGGTGTGAACGCACCGTAAGAGGAGGGCTTTAGGAAATCTACATCGGTCCCCCCCATCCAGATGCTGCCAGTGGCTGTTCCTCAATGAGCGCCAGCGCATCCATTGTGCACAATTATGCAGTATCTATATTTCTACTTTACAAAATTAATGGACTTATAAATGCAAACACTATGTAATCTGAAGACAAACGAACATACTGTGGTATAACTCTGAAATGCAAAAATTTTTCATTCAGATTCTTATTTTTATTCTCAGTTCAGAGAATTTGGGGCCAATCTGAGTGGGTTTGGAGAGTTTTTACTGTCACAACAATCTGTCTGACAATCCAGCAGTTCCATTTCTTCCTGCAGCCACATCCCAGGACGTTGCCTCCCATGAACCTTAAGACTTTTTAATAATAACTGCTTTTCACTGAATCAATCAAGAGTCTGTAAATGTGCATTTTTGAGTGCTGTCCATATTTAGTAACTTATGTGTAAATAATAGGGGTGTAATGGTACACAAAAAAATTACGGTTCGGTACGCATTTGCTGTTTTAAAGTCACAGTTTTGTATGTTTTCGGTAAACTTTATTTCAATTCCTGAAATGAATGTGACTTTGTTACATTCTGTAACTTAAAAAGTTTAGAACCGACTGGAGATCTGATTGAATTTTCTTTTTTTTATATGTATATATAGTACAAGCAGACATAGCCAGAGTAGAAAACACTATAACCGCTTGAAAACAGTCAGTGTTCATGTTTAGAAATGTTTAAATAATACTTTGCCCATATTTGAGTATAAAAGATACTTAAATCACTTTGGAGATGTTTTGATATTTTGACAGCCTAGTCTTCCAGCTGTACTTGAATGCAGCATGTGCAGCTGTTGGGCTGATTGGATGCTACTGGTAGCCAGCGAAACGTTGAACTGCGCTCCGAGGTCTGCACATAAACATTCTGCATGTGTTCAGGTAGAAAAAAACTGGATTCGTTCAGTACACGTACGTACCGAATCGACAGGGCCGCACCGAAAAATATGAATATATGTATTGTTACACCCCTAGTAAATAAAAAAATCTATTTCATGATGATAACAACAACAATAATAACAATAATAATAACTAATAATCCAATAAGAACATGATTATTCCCTTTTTTCTTGCCATCTTTACATTCTTCTATTTGTTAAACTTTAAAATGTCTTTTTATTGTATTTTAGCTCTATATAGCAATGCATAAGCCTGACCCACAAACTTCAGATGTATCATAAACAATTAAATAAAATAATAACCTCGTGGGTAAAAGCACTGAAAATAAGATAAACTAATATGAATGTGCTGGCTTAAAAAAAAAAAAAAAAAAAAAAAAAAAAGGTGCAGCATCACCTCCAGAAAAGCCACTAAAAACTCTTGACTCATTTTTTAGCTCAGCTTGACTCATGATTACAGACAAGCATCATCCAAAACAGAGCAGGATATCAAAACATGGACAGAAAACAACAAAACAATGAAGATGTGACACCAGCAGAACCCGATGAATGTTACCAGCTGAAAAACTTCCCTAATAATGATGTGCCGATTTCCCATAATCCTCTTTGGGAATTATTCAAGAAAACCACACAACAGTAATCCAGGTTTGACTGAGCGTTACACTGGATTAAGCTGAATACGTTTTGAAATTTATCTGATAATTCATTTCAAACATCAACAGGCCTTCTACAAACCTGCTGCTTGTCCTTCTTGAGGATTTTCATCTTCTATTCGTTCACAGCATCTGTTGACAGAAAAAAAAAGAAATATGATTACTTCCAGCCATGTAAACAGCTACAGACCCTCAGAGGGAGAAATAAAGCATTTATGTAATAAATTAATTTAAGGTCGTGGTTTTAAAAGCACAGAAGTACAGAACAGACATTTAGAAATGTGTTTATTTAACATAAAACTGGATTAACATAAAGCTAAAGCTGTATTTGCATATTCATTCATTCAGCGAAGTGTTCCGACTATCTGTGCTACCCCTCAATCCGTGCTACCCTGTAGCGCTGCGCATGCGCAGTTCGAGGTTACGTCACAATTCGCTTGCTCAGCAAATCTGTCATTGAGAATTCCTACCTGAAAGATCCATTTCGTCTGTTTTTATTTCTTCTAAGTTTACGGTGAGTTTTATTCAAATTATTTTATTACTGGCTAATTTTTATTCAAAATATTTTAAGGCTTTCCTTAAGCTACTTGTTTCAAGTTTACATGACAGCCCTTGTATGTTAGTTTCACTTCTGTGATATCATTATGCTGCATGTAAACAAGTCCCATTATTAGAGTTGTTGAGTAAATGCGGTGCCTTTTGCGCACTATTTGTGCTTAGAATCATTCTACATTTTAATATTCTGGAGTAATAATACTGCCATCTGCTTTACGTTTTACTGGCTTGGTATATTTATTAGCTGCTTTACAAACACATTTTAAGTACATTTATACGTGCTACCCACATATTTAACAGGTAGGATATTCTGATCACTGTTTTTAGTGCCTCTATATGTGCTACCCACATATATTTAAACAGGTAGGATATTTTGATCAAGGTTTTCCGTGCATCTATATGTGCTAGTTTTAGTTTTGTATTAAACGGATAGCATGTTCTGTGGATTGAAAGAAAAGTTTTCGTATTCATATTGTTGCTATGTTAGGCATTACTGCTAAACTGCCACTTTAATCCAGTCACTTGAAAAATGTTTTCCGATGATCATATTTAACATCATAAGCTAACAGTTGTTTTCGGCATGTAAACATACCGGTTGCACTTTTCGAGGGGTAGCGCCGACAGATAGACATAGCTATCTATGCGCGCTACGGTAGGATATTCTGAGGAGGTAGCACAGATCAGAACACCGGTCCAAGCTATCCCGACACTACGCATGCGCACAACAAAATAGATCACCCGAACCAATCGAGATCAGAGGACTGGACACCGAGCCAGGTCCTGTCCGCACGTTAGTAATAAATACCTGAACAGAAAATATGCATCAACTGAAAAGTTACAATACAACAACAAATTTACTACCATGTCAGGTTGTGCTCATTACCTTTTACTACCTTTTAAGGGCCTTAATTTGAAGTCATTTAATTTACTACCTTTTACTACCCTGTGTTGTTTCTGTATACCTTTGTACCATTAAATTTGTGAAATGTCTTCTTGAGGGAATGAAGTATTTGGCAAATAAAAACTTGTGTCATAGCCTTAAATCCTGTGTCCTCCACAGTGGCTGCATGTCTGTGATGAGCATTCTTAAAATGCTGTTGGTAAAACCTGCAGCTTCCTCCACAGTGCATCAGGAAGCTGTCTGGAAAAGCTGCTCATGCTCCGCTGTGATGTACTGTGGGGGATAAAAAAACAACAACCTCACATACAAGTAAATTTATATGCTAATGAATGCAGTTTTGTCCATACATACTATTTGTCATAAATACCTTATGGGTGGTGAGGGTGTGTTTTGGGTGACAATATTGGAAAGAGACAAATATGGGACATAAATGTTATGATGGACATTTTCTAAAAGTTGTTTTAAAAATGCTAAAATTGTATGTTTATTTCTTTTAATTTACTATCTTTTTTATTTTTAGACTCAGCCTTTCATAGTAAATCAGACTAATAGCTTAGCAATTTAGTTTCACACAATGAAATAGTATTTCTCTTTGTACATGTGCACAATATTGAAGTTAGGCTATAATATTTTACAAACTCAACATTACACCACCTAGGACATAAAAAAAAAGAACACAAATAAAATTGTTTGTAACTCCCAATAAAGCTCTTATTGTAAGAATGTCCACATGCTGGTTATGCAGACGGCGCTACTGCAGTTCACTTCCCACTACACCAAGTTTGGACCTTTTAAAGATGTGAATGTGAGGTACTTTTCCCCCTAACTGCCAGAAAGTGAGCGGTGAGGTGAATATGGTCTTAACGCGCCGCTATTTGCAGTCAGTCTGCTGAGAGGATGAGGCAAGAGGCGCATCGTGCAAGTACTGTTGTGGTAAGCTAAGTCCATTCGACAGTTTTTACACTGGACAACGTTATCCGCCTTGCGTAGCTCAAAATGGTCCCACACCTTAGACATTTTCTGTCTTTTTGCACACTCTGTCTACGTTTTCCGCCATTGGTAAAGGAAAAAAAATTGCTTCACTCGTGTCCCTAGAGTTTGGGTCGGATCAAATCTTCGTATGTGTCAATTATTTCAGTCCGGGTGAAACATGATGCAGGCGGAGCTGTAACAGTCTATGAAGTGGCAGCGATACAACAGAGCGCCACTTAAAGTAAACAGACTTTGGTGACAAGAATTAAACGAAGCCTCGAGGCAGAGAATTTGCCCCGAAGCTTTTTTGTAATCGAATTACTCGAGGAATCGTTGCAGCCCAACTCTTCATAACTTCAGCCTGACCCAGCATGTCAAACAACCAACACACAATCGAGGATACACACTGGACTAAATTATCAGCAAAATGTCAAATATATCCGACATCTCGGTAATCGATATTGCATTATCTGACCATTTCTGTATTTTCTTTGAAAGTACCATCTCTGCTAAACTATCAAGCCCCAGTGAGACAATTGTACCCATCCAAACCCTAAATAAATGCATCGAGCAAATCAATGGATGGATGTGCCATAACTTTATCCAGCTAAACAGAAACAAAACAGACGTAATTACTTTTGGACATAAAGAGGAACAATCAAAAGTCACCACACAGCTTCAGTTAATACAGCTAGGAACTACTGATCAGGCCTGAAACCTAGGTGTAGCAATGTCCTTGCCATTGTGCATGATAATGCAAGTAACATAGTTACACAGCTCTCCACATCCTGGAAGAGAGGTTTGGTGTGGTATCCTTTCGGTGTGCTGGGCACACACTGCAACTGGTTGTAAACCATGCGCTAAAAGACCCCAAGATTGATAAGGCACTCTCAGCTGCACGGGGCCTTGTGAAGCACATCAGGAAAAGTGAGCCAGCTAGCACAAAACGTAAGCAGAAGCAAAAACAGATGGGTACAGCAGACCATAAACTAATCCAGGATGTAGCCATCAGATGGAACAGTTCATACTACATGATTGAACGTCTGTTGGAACAGAAATGGCCAGTGGTTGCAACACTGTCAGATCCAGAAGTCACACAGCGTGGGAAACAGTACCTGGATCTGTAAAATGATCAATGGATCCTTCTGGGTGAATTGAAGGAGGTGCTTAAGCCATATGAGCAAGCCACTAATGTTCTTAGTGGACAATCATATGTCACAGCCTCTGTTCTCCCCCCCCTTGCTGAAAGGTCTCCTGAAATCCACTCAAAACAAATCCTTTGATTCTGCTGCAGTGAACTTTTTCCAGAACAGGGCAGAAGAGGAAATATGTCAAGATGGCAGACAGAGGGATCTGCATTTCAAGAAGATGGGGAAAATGCGTCACTCATTGCTGCTGCCCTCAATCCACGTTTTTGTAAACTGAAATTCCTTTCTCCAGAGGATGCTCTGAAACTGCAAGTAAGAGTACAGAGAGATGCACTTGATCTCAAAAGGGAACAGAGATCACAGCTACAGCAGGCAACTCTGGGGCAGGAAGCCTCAGCAAGCCCCCCAACAAAGAAGAGGTCTGTGTTTGTTCGGTACAGATTCTGAGGAGGAAGACTGTAATGAAAACATTGGTCAGGGTGGGGAGGATGGAGACAATGAGACAGTGAGGAAAGAAGTACTGTTGTATTTTGGGGAAGCCCCTATTCCAAGGGATAATGACCCCCTTAGATGGTGGAAGAATAATGCAACAAGGTTCCCCACACTGGCTATTTTAGCCAAATCATATCTGGCTGTACCTGCCACATCAACACCATCTGAAAGGCTTTATTCAGTTGCTGGAAACACTGTCACCAGAAAAAGGGCAAGCCTGACTGCTGAGCATGTAGAAATGCTAACATTCGTCCACTCCAATGCATAACTACTTCATCTGATGAACATGATTTATGAACACAGAAAAAAATACAGCAAAATGGATGTTTTGTGAATCAAAAGTACTTTTATCAGGAAGTGAATGTTACGTTTTGTTCAGAGACCATTGCTGCTGTTGAGAGTGTAATCTCTTCAGCCGTCATCTGTTGGGGTAGCAGCATCAGAGCCAGGGACTTAAAAAGGCTCAACAACCTGATAAAGAAGGTTCTGGTTCTGTTCTTGGGACGACTGTGGAACATCTGGAGACGATGATGCAAAGAAGGATTCTTCATAAAATCAAAAAAATTATGGACAACCCTGAGCATCCTCTTCATGAGACAGTCATACAACAACAGAGCGTCTTCAGTCGGAGGCTTCTTCAGTTTTGCTGCAACACAGACCGCTAGAGGAAATCCTTCCTGCCCACAGCCATCATCATCTACAAAAACTCCTTAAAGAATTAATTAATATGAGCTACGACAACACTTAATTTTGCTATGGCATCAATGAAGTATTTTTAAATTGAATTGAAGTTTATTTTTATAACTTTTGTTTAGTTAAAACTCCAATGCATAACAATGTGATCAACATGGTTGATGAACACACACAGAAACAAGAGAAAATGCAGCAAAATAAATGTTTTTTTGTGAATGAAGAGCACTTTTTTTGCATAAAGTGAATGTTACATTTTGTTTGTTCAAAGACAGCATCGTTGCTGTTTATGTTTTATTTTATTTTTTTCCTTTATTTCTTTGATTTGTTTGCACAACATTTAACTTCTAGTTAAATGCAACCTCTAACACAGATTGTACTACTACTACAACTTTATTTTGGATTTTTTCTTTATTAAAATGTGTTCAAATGAAGAAATGTGTTTATTTCATTGAAATACATGAAATAATAAATGTAAAATTGCTATACAAATCAAATAATGGGTAAATAATGAATGATCGAATCAAAATCGAGTCAGATTGAAAAATTAATCAGATTAATCGATGCATCGAAAAAATAAATCGCTAGATTCAGCGATTACAAAAATAATCGTTTTACCCAGCCCTAATCCACTGTTACGTAGTGGAAAAAGGGAGTGTCGACGAGCCGCGAAAAATTCGACTCCAGGTTCACTGTGAGATCTACAAAGAGGGACTGAACAGATATCAGTTAACTTTGAAAGAAGCTAGGAAATCTTTTTCTGAAATCATCAACAGAAACATTAATAAGGCACGGACTCAATTTGCAACAGTGGAAAGACTAACTAATCCTTTAGTGACAGTAGCCCCTGAACTAAACTCTACCAGGGCCTGCAATGAATTTGCCAGCTTTTTCACTGAAAAGATCCTAACAATTAGACGTCAATCTGTACCGCAGTACTGAACCCACTACCAATGTTATACCCAAATAACACCGATGAAAATGTCAGAATTCCATAAATTAAACCAAAAAAACCTTAAAGAAATCATTAACCAATTAAGCTCCTCCTCCTGCTGTCTTGATATCCTACCCACAGCTTTTCTAAAGAAAGTTCTTTCTGTTATTATCTCTGATCTTATCAAATAGTGAACTCATCACTGCTATCAGGTGTCTTCCCCCAGGCATTAAAAACAGCAGTTATTAAACCACTGCTAAAGAAGAAAAATCTGGACAACACGTTAATGCAGAACTACAGGCCAATCTCTAATCTCCCATTTATCAGTAAGATTATTGAAAAAGCTGTTTCATCAGTTAAATGGCTTCATAACAATGACCAACTGTTTAGATGTTTTTCAGTCTGGTTTCCATGCTCACCACAGCACCGAGACTGTCCTAGTCAAAGTATTCAATGACATCCGCATAAATACAGACTGTGGTAGAACCACAGTGCTGGTTCTGTTGGACCTCAGTGCAGCATTTGACACTGTTGATCATGATATATTATTGGAACAACTGGAGAGCTGGGTCGGACTTTCTGGTACACTACTTGGCTGGTTTGAGTCTTACCTAAAGAACAGGGACTTCTATGTTTCAATAGGAAACTTTTCATCAGAACGAACAGAAATCACATGTGGGGTGCCCCAGGGCTCCATCCTGGGGCCCCTCTTATTTAATATCTACATGCTCCCACTAACCCAGATTAAAACAACTAATAAGATTACTGACTAACTATGCAGATGATACTCAGCTCTACATTATGATGAACCCATCCAAACCCTAAGTAAATGCATCGAGCAAATCAATGGATGGATGGGCCATAACTTTATCCAGCTGAACAGAAACAAAACAGAAGTAATTACTTTTGGACATAAAGAGGAACGATTAACAGTCACCACACAGCTTCAGTTAATACAGTTAGAAACTACTGATCAGGCTCGAAACCTAGGTGTAGTAATGGACTCAGACCTGAACCTCCAGGGTCACATAAAGGCAATAACAAGGTCAGCGTTCTATCACCTGAAGAACATTTCTAGAATTAGAGGACTGATGTTGCAACACGACCTAGAAAAACTCATCCATGCGTTTATCTTTAGTCGGATTGATTACTGCAACGGCATCTTCACAGGTCTGCCTAAAAAGTCAATTAGAGAGCTGCAGCTGATCCAGAACGCTGCTGCTCGCGTTCCTCACTAGAACCAGGAAAGTAGAGCACATCCCCCCAGTTCTAAAGTCCTTACACTGTAGCTCAGAGAATAGACTTCAAAATACTTTTACTAGTTTATAAATCATTACATAGCTTAGCACCAGAGTATGTTGAAGATCTACTGTTACTAAACCAACCCCCCAGACCACTCAGGTCCTCTAATTCCAGTCTACTCATCATCCCTAGAATCAGAACCAAACATAGAGAAGCAGCTTTCAGTTTCTATGATCCTCTAATCTGGAACAAACTTCAGGAAAGCTGCAAAGCTGCTGAAACACAGTTCTTTTTAATCACAACTAAATGCGTATCTGTTTTGTGTGTTTTATCCTTTATTGATGTTTTTACCTAAATTCATGTCATGTTTTTTCTCATTTGTTTCTGTCTGACTGGAGCCAAAGATCCTGTTGGTCACACTGATGCAAAAACTGTGAAGAGGCTGAGAAAGGTCAGAGTTCCTCTATTAAACAGACAGTGAAAGAAGACTGGAGTTTACACTTTGTTTTAGTTGTCTTTGTGAGACTGCTTTTTATTTTTGTTACTTCCTTGAAAAGAACATAACACTTATTTTCTCATAATATAATATCGGATTTCTGTGTAATTTCTGTCCAGTGTGACTTAAAAATTTTAACAATTATTGTTACAGGTTATTTTTCTAATACAGAAGAGTAATTATTATTATTTTATTTCCAGAGTGTCATTTGACTTGTGAAAGTGAAATTTATTTAATCATTCTTTCTAACCTCATGAGAGCAGAAAGACTTTAAATATGTTAAAATCTAAAGTTTTCTTGAAGTAAACAGAATATGGTTGAAGTGTTTAAGGATTGGACCGAGTATCAAAACATGGTCACCCTATATTATACTTCTAGTGCAAACACACATTTCTTGTAGCTTTCATGGAAAAATAGGACCTTGATTTGATCATGAAAAATATTTTGAACATGTGTTGGTTTTACAGTAATTGTGGTTTCACATAAATAAAAATCAGGACATAAATTTGTTTGGATACTTCAATTAATGGAAAGTGAATGGAGGTAAAAGTAGAAAGAAAGCCATGGACGGAAAGAAGAAAAAACTCTTAATGGGGGGAGGTGCAAAAAAAAATAAAAAATAGTTTATTAATCTAATCGTGATCTAATTGTGAGGCAACCAAGATGGCCAGGATGTAGATGGGAGCTTTCAGTTTTGATCAATTTCATGACCAGAAAAAGAAACATTGAATTTTCCCATCAAGATCACACGCACAAGTCATGCTAGAATGCACTGGCCCCACATTATGAACGCACTGCTACCATACTCCAACCAAGACTCGGATTCTGCCGCCATGATCATAAAAAAAACAAGAGAAAACTCACTACAGACAATCACTGCACGTTCAAACCCCTCAATGAACGCTCAGATGCCATCATTCATCATTGAAGAGGAAACACTAGAAGTACTGTGGAGGGAAAACACGTTTCCTTTGAAACAGCAAATGGATCCGGATTCGGGCTACGGTCCTTGTTGAGGGACAGACAAGTAGGGTTGGGCATCGTTTGGATTTGGACGATTCCGATTCCTTGGAGGGACAGGGTATTTTTTTTTTTTGCGCGTATTTTAAATGACCTACTTTAAAATACACTGCTTGTTTACACTGCTATTTCCCTTATGCGATTAAGAAATTATTTTTATCTATCTACCCATAGGTAGTCTTACTTGATGAAAAAGTCTCAACTTTACTTAATTACTTAATTTCCCTTAATTTAATTTACTTAATTTCCTTCTGGGATCAATAAACTGTTTTTGAATTGAACTATGGAATTGGAACATGGATTTTAATTCTATGAACTTTTTTACTTTCAATGAATTTCTCACAGGGTTGTTATATATGGACTTGGGGATAAATATTACAATGTTTTTTCACAGTGGCAAAATTTTTATAGGAGAGCTTTATTTTTGAAAATGTCATGAAAACCGATTTCCAAACATCCTGAATGTCTGTCTGCAGCATATTGAACAAAAAATAACAACTTCAACAATCCCGTTCATATTTGCTGCAGGAACATTATAAACTCTAGTTGTTGCGTTTCCCTCGGTTGCTATGGTGAACAGAGGAGGCGGAGCACATCGGAGTATTATCAGCTCCCTGGCTAACGTTAGCTTAGCACTCTCAGACTGTTTGTCTATGAAAACAAATACATGAGGTAACGTTAGCTGGATATTTGCACTTGAGTTGAACAACGGTTCGAGTATAACTTGTTTGCTGCCGTCATGTTGGCATCAGACGTATTTTACTGACCGGATTTGGACTGCAGTGCGGCGCTGGGTTGGATCCGGGAGGAAGAGCTAATGAGGTAAGCCGGCGCAGCGCGTCAAACACAGAGCGGTCGGTTATTTCTTACAGGTATAGCACTGAGGTCTGTTGTTTTGTTTGCTAAAGTGAAGAAAAATCTTAAGAGTGTCTCCACACACCTTCCATAATTGCGCAGTAACGGCAACACTTCTGGCGGATTCTTCTTCGTTGGTATTCGGCGCGTTCTTCTTCTGGTCGGCGGACTGGGAATCGAAACTAAGAATCGTAATTTAAAAAATTTAAGGATTCCGGGAGAATCGACATACGAGTCCCGCTTCCAATCGATGCTCGATTCTCGATGCCCAACCCTACAGACGAGTGATCCGTTGGTCGTGGTGCAGAAGGACGACATCAATAAACCCAAAGGTGGTGACTGAAACGACCCAATAAAGCAAACCAGGTGAGAACGGTACATGTTTTAATATTGGAGTGGCCAAACCGCTCTGATGAGGAATTTCCAAGCTGGTCCTGTTAAAGTGGAGTTGTTCCTTCCCACTGTCACCTTCTTCTGCCTTTTCTTTATGATAGTTTTGCCATTTTGCGTTAAATGAACTATAGGTATGTAACGGTACAAGTACATTTGTTCTTAATGTTTTTTCGTTGCAGCGCCGTCGGTTCGGTACGCAGGTGTACTGAACGAATCCGGGCTTTTTCCACCTGAACACATGCAGAATGTTTTATGGGGGTAACTCAGAGCGCAGTGCAACGATTCCACAGCGCCATTTTAAAAAAGTGACACCATAACAAAACAGAAACTACTCCCAGCTATCTCTAAACTTTGCTGTTTGGGAACATTTACGGTTTTTCATGCAGCTACAGTAGAAAAAGAAAGATGGACAGAACCAGAACTTTGTCAGCGAACGCATCTT